>OX637575.1:0-600000 GCA_951800085.1 Comarum palustre | reverse complement strand
GACCGTCATGTCTGCAATGGGAGAGGAGCAGATCTGTGCCCTGAAGGACATTGGTCCCAAGTAAACTTGATGCTATATCAGTATCTGTCCCTGATGGCAAGACCTGTGTTTTTTGGTTCATCTGTTGCTAACAGGGAGGTTTATCCACCATATATCTGTGCAATGCACCTTTATTCAAATGGTATTTTAGTTTGCGGGGGTTTGTAATAGTGATAAGAGGTTTAAGATGATTTAAGCTGCAGGATCCCTTCTCAGAGGGAGCTTGCAGATCTATGAAACTATCTGTGTTTTTCCAGCAAAAGAAAGATATTTCTATGTTTTCATATTTAGTTGCGTTCTATATTTACAAAATTCCTTTACTAGTCTGGAACTTTTTGGATGCAAATCCTATATACAGTTTAGCCGTTCACCAAACAAGGTTTGGTTGTGCGTTCACATCCGGCAGTTTAGCCGTTAACCAAACAAGGTTTGGTTGTGCATTCGGATCCGAAACGGTAAAGGAAATGAGGTTTGGTTGTGCATTCGGATCCGAAACAGTAAAGGAATGAAAATTGACTTCGAATGTCTGGAAGTTTCAACCATCAGGGTTTCATGTTTATTTTGTCAGAAAATCATCTCAACATAAAATTTGATTATAATTCCCCTTAAAGTTGAAAGCAATCGGACTATCTTCAAATTGCTGCATAAAAATTCCATTTTTCCAATTTCGTGTAGTGTTACGAGTTTGAATAGAAAATGTGGGTACTGTTAGAAACTTAGAACTTGTATGAGATTCTTCCCACATGAAAGAAGAATTTAATGTTGTAGTCCTTATAAGGTATTATCCTTGTGACTAATTAAATTGGTGTAAAGTCTTGATTGGGCTTGGTGGGATTTTTTATTAGGTTTTCCAATAGAAAAATAATTATTTATATAATTATATATATAGTCAAAAAATGGGCCTTGGGCTCTAGTTGGATAATTAAATTTGTTTTTAATTTCAGAAATATTTATTTTAGAAATTAAAAATAAGATAATATGTTTTAACTGTTGGTGGACAGTTTTAATTGTTGGTGAACCAACGTAACTGTTGGTTTTTGACTTTATATATACAACGACAAATGTCGTTCATTCCCATCAGTTTTCTCTTCTTCCTCCTTTGTTCTTATTTCTGAAAAAACATACAGTAAATTCGCCAAGGCAAGTTCTTGTGCAAGAACTTGCACTAGATAGTTGTATTCTCAAGATAGACGTCCGTAAACTACAGCACAAATGGGGGCGAATTTATATCTTAAGTCACTGCTCGCAGGCATCTATCTGATCAATCAAGTTAGTATTTTTTGTGTTTCTATTTGTTGTTATTTCAATTCTATTTTGATATATTGTTATTAGGTTCGAAGTTAGAGATTGGTTATAACAGAGAGTAACTATAGATAGGCGCAAACATGTAAATCATACTATAATACAGTGTGAAGGAGACCCTCTATATTTGTAGAATTCTTTAAATTTGTATATTCAAGATGAAAATTTATTGTTTTGTCTTATATAATTCATTCACTCTCATTCTTCATAGAAAAAAAACTTAATAAAATTAAAACATTTAACATGAGAATTGAGATTTGACGGTAATAAATATATAATATTAATGTAGATTTATTAAATTATACATAAACATATCTAATTTACATAATAGAATAGATTAACTGTTGGAGTTGAGCTACACTTTTTATAGAGATTCTGTAATTTTCTCTTTTATAATAGAGAATCAATAGAAGAGCAGTTGGTGATGTTTTAAGCAACATATTATGAAGGATCTCTACTTTCAGAGGAGCTTCCATAGATGTAGCAGCCAAATCCCCAAAATGTAACGATCAACGAAAGGATCTTCAAGCCGCTCATGGGATCGCTTAACAGTATCACAGCTGCAATGCTTGTGAGTGGTACTCTTACTGCATTGAGAACACCAGCAAGAACGGTGGACGACAGAAAGAGCACTGCAGTGGCTCCTAACACCCCCAACTGGAAAGTGATTGTACTCCAAATGAGAACATTGTAATAAGAAGACTTACCACCCTCGAAACTTCTAGCCTCAGATGCCATTCCCTGAAAATCCTTATTCAAAATCATCCCAATGGTGGTAAACATAAACGCAAATAGGGAAACCCCAAGTTGTTGCTCCAGCACAACATGAAAGGACGTTCTACCAAGTAGCTTCACAAAAACCAGCTCTGAGAGAGCGAAAATAAGCCCATGGAGAGCAGATCCCAAAATATCCCACACGAAACCAAGAATGTACTGCTTCTCAGTGACATTCCCGTATCTGTCTGAATCAGAATCCAATGCGATGATGGTCACAGCAACAGTAATGATCACAATAGCATTTACTATCGAAGCATTTAGTTTGTTCTTCACCAGTAGATATCCGAACAATGCAGAAAATACAAGAGATGATGATGCAAGGAGAGAAGCAGTAGATGCTGGGAGGTAAGCGTATGCATATGCATACATAAGATTGTCAGCGGCACTTAGGAACCCTAGCACAACATAAGATAAAATAAGGGTTAAATTCAGCGATGTAGGAGTGGTTTTCTTGATGAAGTATGTCGGCAGTAAGATCAGAGCAGTCAGAGGCCACCCTGCAACAGCCACCCATGAAATGATCCACTTGCTAGTTCCACCATTGGCAAAATAGATACGAGATAGAAGGCTAGATGCAGGAAATGCTACAAGCATGCCCGCACTGCTTAGAAGTAGAAGAATCCAATGCGAGATTGGCTTGCTTTTGTATTCTTCCCAAGCCATTGTCCTAAGGGCAGATATCCGGGAACACAGTGTAACAGGAGGATTCGAATCCTCCTCCACTCTTCCCTCTTCCATTTTCCCTCCTGATGTGAATAAACTATGGTGAGATATCATCCATAATAGACTTGGCTAAACGATTGAAGTTAATATTTTGTAGAACAGTAAATCCAAACACTTCGTGATGATTTGAAGTTTCAACATTGCAAAATCATGGTTTAAAAAACTACACTTTTCTCTTTCTGTCAAGAGGAACAATACATAATGTGATTGTATATGCAGTAAATCAGTAAAATTGAACACGGTGACAATATGATACTTAAGGAGATAAAGATGGAGCAAAATATAGAAAATGAGAAGAGGGAGGAAACACAGTTTTAACGTTTGGTATCAAATACAGCTAATGAGGGATAAACCATTACCAAATAAGAGTATCAGCTAAAAGCGTTCAAGGTTTCGAGTTTGGGATTGCACTTTGTTCATATTCTCAATAGTAAAAAAATAGTGTATGTTGTTGATCATTACCTGCGAGAAACCCAAAACAGAAACCAAACCACATACAGAAAGAACTAAGAAGCAGAACCAAGAGGAAACTACAGTAATAGTAAGATCAATGGAATATAGCAAACCAAATCAAATTGTCTAAACTCGCAGAACTAAACCAACTCTACAACGATTTACCTAGTTTATAGACTTATGCCTACGCACAAAGTCTGTCTGGAACCAACACAAGAACTTAAAATTGAGAATGGAAAGTAGGCATTTCCATACTGTTTGAGAATGATGGTTGAACCAAAAGGAAACCACAGCCAAACAAGATCGGTGAAACAAAGAAAAAACGAAGCGAAATCTCGAAACTTAAACTGAACTAAATCAAATCTCCATTGAAATAAGCTTGAATTCCATTTGGCTTTGAGGAAACTATAGAAGAACCTCAACATAAAAACTAAAGCGGGTTGTAGTTCACTACTTCACAGCTCTAAAAGCAATGCAATGAAACAAGAGGGGTTGTAGTTTCCATAGAGCAAGTACCCAATTAGCTTCTCAAGTTTCAAAAGTCAAAGCCACATAGTATCTCAAATTCAATGAGAATCTCTACTTCCGTTCATACACTTTCCGGCGACCAAACACCAATAAACGTCCGAACTCGAAAAAAAAAACAGAAAACCAATCAACACACTGAATTTGATTCTGGAGTCAAAAGACAAACCTGACTCGAGCAGCGGCTGCATTAGAATAAAGGTCGGTAGAGACTGTGATGCACTGATGCTGAATATGAGGTCACAAAAGTAGCCAATGAAAACCAAATAGCTCGGGTTTGTGGTTAAATTAGGCAGGTAAATCTACGCTTAAACTCCTATAATTGAGGGGGTAATTATAATTTACTCGTAGCTTGTAAGATTTTAGAGACTTGCGGTCAGTGTTAATTCGTCTTGTGCTCACAATAAGAACGAATCGGACAAACACAAGAATAGAAAGACAGCGAAGGCAAACTGGAATCCTCACAGCCAAGTGAAAGAAAGACTGGCTTTGTCAACTAGAAATTGTAAGATACAAATATGCTTGCTACCATGAACCAAAAGGCAAACAATCTTTGAGGAAAGGTCTGAATGTTCGATGGAATCGAATTGCATTGGTACTATTTCAAATTTTCAATGACATAGTCACAAAATATGCATCTATGAAGATGATGCAAAAACAATCAGAATCTTCAGACTTCTTTAGTTTCAAAGAAGTCTAGTCATCTTGAACATACTCTCCATCTTCAAGGCAACCATCCGGAAGATGCATGTGCTTAGGCAACTCAAACACAGAGTCCTCACCAGCTAGGCCCTTGTAAGCCAGACCTAATGTGTAACCCAGTGCGCGTGAAACGGGGACGGCAACCGCATTACCAATTTGCATATATCTGAAACAGTTTCAAATGATAAGACAACAAAACAAAACCTTCATTCTGTTTTTCATAAATTAAGCTTGACGAGGATATAACAATACCTCTCTTTTATCGGACCAGTAAGCTGGTAATAATCGGGAAATCCCTGAAGTCTTGCATTCTCACGAACACTCAATACCCGATCTTGCACAGGATGCAAAACCGCCTGCAAGTACAGATCTGTTAGACACACAAATATCAGGTGAATTCATTTGTTTTTCCGTTACACGAATAAAACGGACCTGATTATGCGGCTCTGCTCGGGTAACAACAGTGGAGACTATCTCATCCCACCATAAACGTCGAAAAGGTCTACAATATTAAGAAAAAAAATCAAGGACACTTGATCAAACTTATTATTTGAAAACTAAAAACACAAAGGAAACTGAAATGAAAAGAATGATTATTACTTTGAAGAAGATCCTCTCACAAATGTCATTGCATAGTCTGGGACCTGATGTTTCAAGATCATTCACACAGTAAAGTCAAACATCAAATATACACTGAAAGGTTCACCAAAAGTGCATGAATTTATGTTGGACTTGAAAAAAAATCTGCTTACCAAAGGTTTCCCTGATTTTAACAACACTCTTTCAATAGATGGATCCCACCTTACTTTATTGTCGTCACCAACAAGAACTCCAGGAAAATCCCTAAAATTTGCACCCTGATCAAAGTTATTAGTACTAGGACTTAAATCAACTCCTGGGATTATAGAAAATAATTGGTCAAGCAAATATCAAAGAAAAACAACAAACCTTTTTCTTAGGGACATTGCATACACGTTCATAGTCATCATCATTTAACTTAAGAGGACGATGATCATAAAGTATCTCATTCAATAACAGTTTACTCCTTGAATTCCCCATTAAACCTGCAATAAGAAACAAACAATTACAATTAGTTGAATAAGATAGTGAATAAAACAAGACTTAAGAAACATTGACATCAAAGCAACATTACCATCTTTGCTAAGCCTAATAAATTTCTGGAATTCTGTTTGGGGCTGCTTTCCATAAGGCATTTCATCACGGTCTTCATGGTTTTCAACCTAAATAAACAACATCGACCAAAAAATAATCTAAATAAACCAAGGATGGTTGAATTGATGACACATAAATTGTTCAAAAAACTGAAACTACGCAAATAAGTAAATAATTACTGGTGGAAGATCTGAGAGTGCATCCTCCAACAAAAGTTTTCTTCCCAATGGATGATTGTGGCCTTCATTGTAAGCAACACAGCTTTGCTGCAATGTAGTACAAATTCAAAGAAAAAACCTTTAGAAAACTGCAAGTATAACAATTTGGTAAGAACAAATGAATTGAAAATATAATGAAAAGTTATACCTCCCATTTAGTAGGGATCTGACCCTTGAACACTACATCATGAGTGGGCAGTGGGAATTGAGGCAAGCTCTACAACAGTAAAAAATGATCCAATGAGACAAGTACAACATAACTATAATCTATATATTTAAGTTTGTATAATTACCTCAGTGGGAAGCGCCCCCCATAAGAATACCCTCATACGGAATTGAGGTACACCATACGCCCCGGCACACATCATGCCCATCCTAGCTTGATAATTTAAGCCAACAAGTCTCCCCAAAGCATAACGGCCCAAGAACCCCTCAGCAAATTTTAAAAGGTCCACCACATTTTCCATTAGCACATATTTTGGCTTAAGATATTCCACAATATCCATAAAAACTGTCAACTGCTTGTTCTTCTCATCATCTAGTGGATTTTTATAGTTTCTAAACCTATTAAAACCACTAATTCCTTGGCATGGAGGACCACCACACACGACATCCACATCACCCTGTATAAAGATGAAAAAAAAATGATCAAAAATACATAAAACTTAACTAAATCATCAAACTATGGAAGAGAAAACTACAAACACTAGCTTGAAGATAGAATATAAATATTCAAACTCACAGGCAATGGCAACAGTTTAGAGCAGTACACATGAGAAACAAATTCCTCTATACTTTCCTCACAGCCCCTAATAAACCATGTTAAGAGCCAAAACACTAAATGGTTAGAATAAAATAAAAATTAAAAACAAAGAGAAGAAGTAGTCATGGCACAAAAACATACATTAGTAGCTCTAGGGGCTCCCAGGTGTCATACTCAGCTCCATATCCTTTCCATTGAACCTATACAGACCAACAAATAAAACCTGGTTTCAGTAGTACCAAATAACTTAGGCATTTTGAAATTTATAATGATTTTGAAAAAGAAAAAAGAATGTACTACTTTATCTCATTACATTACTTTAATGTTTCAGACAATCACTAACAAACAATGAGCTCAATGAGTATCATAATTGTAGTTCAATATAAAGTAGTTTAAATACATTAGTACCTTGAACAACAATTCCTTCTCTTCTCCATTTTTGGCCTTTCCATATCGTATGCCAAGTACTTTTTCTACTTCATATACTTCTTCATCAGCATCATCCTCCACCTCCTCCACATCCTCCTCTTCATCCTTGGCATCTTTTGATGTAAACGAGAAAGGTGTTTCTGAGCCATCTGGTTTAACCAATTTAAAATGAACACAGAGGTCCTTCCACTTTTTCAGTAATGAGAGAAAATCATCAGCAGATTCTACCCGAACCTAAAATGAGATGAGTTAGACAATAAAACATAAAAAAGTAAAATACTGATGTAATATATAAAGCGAACAAAAAAATCAATGAGATGTAATATATACCTCAGTTTCTTCATGGTTTATCTTCAGACTTTTCAAAGCATGTTCATTCAGATCCACTGCCCATCTCTGTAAGATATAAACAAGAATATAATAAAATAATCAATAGGTCTGACCATATTAAAATATATTGATCCACAACAAATTAGGGTGTTAAAGAGAGAAGAAATGGAAACACTATATGAAGTAAGAAAAGAAAAAGGAACTCATATAGCGTCAATGAATTCAACGTGTTCATAAATGATTAGGATACTCTGTTGCAGAGAACATCTAACCAACTACGTTTCTTTTCATCCAATTAATTTGTGCTGTGTTGATCAAACACATAAGCAAATAAAAGAAGGAAAAAAGTACATACATCAAGCATGTAAAGCTTACCGTAACAAGATTTAAGTTTGCCAAGTTTGCCCCAAGGCAAAGGCCAGTGGACATCCCTCCGCAACCAGAATACAAGTCAAGTACAGTTGCTTCTGTTTTGCCTTGCTGCATAACATTGGAAGTTCTTGCAAGTTCAAAGTCAACGACATGAGAACTACTAATGTCAATTTCACTAGAAATCGTAGATGAGTCATCACTTCCCGTCTGAGTATTTTCTGCAAGTTCAAATCCAAAATATTACTGGTGATGTTTTAAGTATGTTTGTGTACGCAAATACAGGTGGTGTTCAACAGAGGAAAAAATTACCTGGTGGGAAATTGACAAAGGTAGTATAAGGCAACAGATATTTGGTGTCACAATAATATGTGCAATTCTCAATCAGCTTACACTTCTCATTGGGATCAATCTAGGAAAAACAAATTAATTAGTTTCCTCTACAAAAAATAAAGTCATTTATAGTAAAAAGAAAAATAAGAGTGCATGAATATCAAAAATGTAAACATACATCTAAGCTGCATCTAACAATATGAAGTTTTCCAAGAAGACATTCTAGCTCATTGAAGTTTGTAACTTCTGAATAAAAGACACGCTTTAAATCAATATCGTAGCTGCCTCCTATAACCTGAAAAGAAGAAGAGTATAATAAATTCAGCCAAAACAAATATCGACTGGGTTTGAAATAATTGAAAACCATAAAGAGATTTCAAATTTTTCTTACCGTATCTGTGGATCTATAAAACCACTGAGCATTAAAATAGAGCAGACCATTAACACCCTCAAACATCTCAGTAATCTTGCAAATATATGGCTCTTCGTCTTTCCCAGCCTTAACAAAAATGCAATATCTAGTCAGATATTAACTTGGAAAGAAAAAAGAAAGCCATGTTTCTGATAAACAGTGAAATAATGATTGGTGAACTATTTAATCTTTTATATAAATACTAACATGCACACACATATAGGTACATAATCAAAAAATTTCATGTAATAAAAAAGAAAAACAAACAAGAAATATACTTCAGACTCACTTTTACATAGGCATCGTCATATAGATCATAAACACATCCATCAACATCTGCCTTTGTGAAGTGTTGTTTAGCCTCAATAAACTCTTCATCACTAGAATTACATACAGCAGAATATAAACAATCAAAACAAGAAGATCATGAATATCATAACCAAAAAGACCAATTTGAGAATAAGAACACTGGCACTCACTCATCTGTGTTGTTGTTTGCCCCAGATGGTTGCTTCTTCTGCAATAACAAACAGTCATGACCTACATATGAACCCTGATTAAGCAGTAAAAAGGTCAAAAGAGTCACGAATCGAAAAACTAACCTGTTTCGGTGGCTTGTTATATCGCTGAGGCCATCTCCGGTGAGCCTCCTTGGGCTCCACCGGCTCCCCCAGAAACTTAGCCTCCGACGTCTCCGCATCTTCATCATCCTTACTCCCCTTAACATACTTCCTCGACTTCGGCTTAATCTCCACTGCCATCGAAGCCGTATCACTGCTCTCCGAAGCCTTCTCAGCCGTCTCGATGCTCTCCATTACCGATTCTTCTTCCTCCACGACCACCGCCGGCTGCTTCATCTTCGCAGCCGCCTTAGATTGCTTCGGCTTCGCTGCCGTCTTGATTTCAGTGCACGGCTGCAAACCGGCTTCTTCCGGTTTTGGCGGCGGCTTCCGCTTCTTGGCGGTGGAAGAGGAAACCGGAGCCGGAGCTCGATTCGACTTCCGCTTCGTCGGCATTGAGAGATCGGAAGGGGCGAATCGGATGGATTTGGAGACGAGGAGATGAATGAATGGGAGTTTAAATCGAGGGTTTTGCGCGTGAGAATGGGAGGAGCGTGAGGGAGTGTTGGGGATTTATTAGTGGTGGGGCCGTGAATTTCTAAGGTGTCACTCATAAGGACACGGAATGGGCGGGAAGTATGACTTTCACTGAAATTCGAATTTTGGTGAAATGTTTTTTTGAAAGTTGGGGGTGTTATGACTCAAATCTCGAAAATTTTGTTTCTTTTGGTAATTTTGTTTCCTTTTTATCTTGTTCCACAAAATATGATTTACCATAAGTATAGTTGGAATGTGTGGTGTTGGGGTAGTTATTAATGTGTCTACATCGTTATACATAAGTAATACTGTATATGGGCACATAACTTATATGGAGACTCGACGACGAAACATGTCATACAAGCTACGTAACGATATTCAGAAGTCACTGATCCGATATCAGAAAGTCATATTGTCGGTCTCACCAACATGTCCTTACGGAACACATTTAGACCTTATGTCTCATATCAGAAATGTATAAAGAGTGAAGTCTGCTTCTATATAAATGAGACTCCTCTCTCTTAATATCGACATGACATTAACTGCTACTCTTGTAATTCGTCATTAAGGCATCTAAGACTAGTACATGTTAAGTGGACGTAACCTTACCTATCGAATGTAAGGTGAACCACTATAGAACTTTGTGTTTCATTATCTCTATTTAGCCATTACACACTCATACACATCGCTATACAAAACCAATCATAACATGTGGTGAAAAACCAATGAATGTCGCTCACATTTAACTTGTCAACTGATACCATTTAAAATTAATGACGCATATCTCTTTATAATGTTAAATTTGATTATAGGAACAAATTTGTTGTTTCACCCGCCCACCTTTTAAATAAAATGTAACCGTGTTTATTGCTTAATCTCTATTAATAAAGTGAGAAGGAAACTTGGAAAGATTAAATTTTTGGACTTCCTAAAAAACAATGAGTTTATTATTCTTCATCTATACCTGCATATTATGTGTAAGGATAAAATAGTCATTTTATAATTAGAGATGATTCCGCATCAGAAATCCGGAATGGGAGAGGATTCCGCGGGAGAAATCGGAATAGAAAAGAAAAAAAGAGTAAAAGACTCTTCCAACTTCAGTACAACTGCCAATACACGATCTCCTATTTGACAGTAACTGCAAAAATGATATAGAACGCAAACGCATTAAAGTTTCGACGAAAGAAGAGCAAGAGAATTAAGGGAGACTGTACGACGTGGGAGTTGATCTACGGAAGTGCCAGAGAAAGAAAAGCAAAGCAGAATCAAAACCCGATATCGAAAGGAGGAGAATAATCGGTTGAGAAGAGCGGAGATTATTATCAAATCGCCCAAGGTCACAGGTGAAACTCATCTCATGATTTTGTATGCATGTAATTCTCATTTTCAAGTTATGTTATCAATTGTATTCAAGTTATGTGCAGCATCTTTCTTTCAGATTTGACTGTAATGATTTATTTAATTTTGTTCTTCCAGTATATATGATTATGTATGTGCCTCTGGTGATGCTGGTGCCTATTTTATCATCTACTGACCCTTCCTCTTTGACACACGCATAACAGTTTTGAGTTTCAAGATTCTTGTCTATAGAACACAAAAATGATATTCACAAGCATAATTACGTAATTCCGCAGAAACTCAATTTCTATTTTGCTGAAATCCCTTTGTGGAGTTTTGAAAATCAGGTCACCCATGTAAAACTCAATTTCTATATGCATCTCAATTGGTTTCTGTTTGGATGTATGCACCCAGTGGCGGATCCAGGATTACGATCTTGGGTGGGCTTGAAATTTTTAACTAAAGAAAGAAAAAATGTGGAGAATCTCGACGCAGCGAGAGAAATTTATTGATTGAAAGAAAATGATACATCTAGTCAGGGGAGGACATATATAATAAGCATTTTCCCTCCGATGCATATGCAAAATTATAATACAAACTGAACAATTAAACTAAATATGCAATGTGATACAATATGATAGCATAAACTAACAAAATTTAACTCTACGAGTCGATGAAGCTTCAAACTCTTCAATCATCTCCTCATTAGTAATAGATTCAGCATACTCTTTATCAATATGAAGGACCATACAATCACCAAGAAACTCATCTCCCATTTTGCTTCTAAGTTTATTTTTAATGATGTTCATAGCTGAAAATGCTCTTTTAGTGGTTGCTGTAGAAACTGGAATAGCCAAAACTAAACAAATCAATCTATGAAGCATAGAAAAAAATTCAGACTTCCTTGTTTGAACCAAGGTGCGACACAAGTCAGTAATGGACTCCAAATTTTGGAACTTAGGATCACTACACATATCTTTCTCATAAAATGCACACTCTACTTCAAGAGCATACATTTCACTATTATCGAAATCTTCAGGATAAAACTGTTTTGCAAGATTGCAAACACCTTGACAGTTAAAATTCCTGAAGTTATCATGAGGATCCAAAGTTGAACTAAGTTTAAGGAGATCTGATGTTTCATTTGAGAATCTTCTATTCAACTCACTCAACTGAAAATCAATCACAAAATTGAATACTTCTATATGGTAATGATGCTCAAATGTAATGAAATTTAATACAATAGATGGTTTTGGGTTTTTATCTCATATTTTCTAGTTGTTCGACTCTTCTAGGTACTGTATATCTCTACCTCCTTTAGAAACTCTTCTCTTTATACACCAGCTTCACATCTTTCACCAAAAACCCTAAATTTCAAAATAAAAAATGCCCACAAATAAAAATTAAAAACCAAATCCTTTGATTTATAATCAGAGATCGATCCATGGATGCATGGATTCTCAAATCATCCAGAACAAGACTGTACCTATCTCTCATCCACAATGGCCGACGACCCCTCCACCCTCCTAAACCCTAAAGCCAGCACCGTCGTCACCAGTAACTAGCTCACCCAAGAATAGGCCGCGATGGATAGCGGAAAAGGCCTAATTTGGCTAAAAAGATCCGACAAACTGGACGACAAAGTCGTAAATATACGTGAAGGTTTTGATGCCGGAACTCGAGGACAAAGCCGTTGATAATGGAGACGAGCGACTTGGTGAAGGATCTGGTCCAGTATACAATGTGCTATAGTGATGTCATCCTCATATTATATTTATTTAATTTAACAATTTTAAATTATCAAAATAAATCAAAACAAGAAACATTCAAACAGATAGTTTGTTTAAGTACATACCATGAAGAACAAACTGTCGTAAGATATAATTATCGATATGTAACAACTAGCAAACCATCTTGATTCGTAATAGATAATAACATAATTCCAAGGCAATAGAAAGAGGAACTATTGTTTGACAATGATCAAAACCGCCCTTAAAACCAGAATACGCAATTCGATCTCTCACCGAAACAAATCAGGCTCGGCTAAGACTCAAGCAATCACCTAAACCAATAGTTTGCTTGCATATTTTCTCTTAATCTCACCAGTCATTTGTGATCTCTTGCGTGAACAACAAATATAGATGCATGACATTTTAATAGAATGATAGTATAAAAAACAAAAATCACTTGTATATGCTAAAAAACAATAAAAGCTATTAAATTCGCTAAATTAACAAAAGAAAAATTAACATAAATAATGTCTCGATGTCCGAGTCCAAACGGTAAGCATTGGGAAACCGTCAAGTCAAGGAAACGAATGGTGATCCCGGCACCTGCTCGGAGATATAAACGGTTACAATTACACCGTCATAAAAAAAACCAGTCAATGTCAGTCAAAGACACAAATACCCCCACACTCCTTAAAAAAAACAAACATCTTCTCCGGCAATTTTTGCTTTGGATACTATAAACCGTTTCTGTAAAACTTTACTCTTTTAATTGCTCTATGTTTCATGGCTGAGCACGAGAGCTGCCTCGAAGCTGCTACATCTGATGTCAAAACACAACAAATTCCTAGCGCGGTGCCTCTGTTAACTGATGGAGGTTAGTCTTTTTGTGATTTATAGTTTTGCTATTTTTGTCTTGTATGGTGGGATTTTGTAGTGATGTTTTGTTGTTGTTGATGACGTCACAGGTGTTGGGGTTGAGCCTGCGGCGGAGGGGATTGGTGATGGTCAGTTTCAGGTTGGGATGATTCATCATGCGGGATTTATGAGCTCTTGATCTGTTTGATAACGGAGATTTGGTGCTTTTTCTGTTGTTGTTTTGTAGAATTTATGCTTGTAGAATTTATGCTCGTATGCGGTTTTTGAAAATTTTGATTACTGTTATGTTTGATAACTAAGCATTATGAGGTCTTCCAGCAGTTCATATTGTCATTGCCTATGATGTTCGCTGTAGTAGTTTGGTAAGGTTTTTATTTTATTTGATGGTGAGCTTAGCTGCAACGAAAGAAGGAAATGTGAGAAAAGCAGAAGATGTTAAACTACATACTGAAGAGTGAAGAGGTTCTTTTGAGTCATATGACAGAAAGTAATAGTTGAGAAACAAGAGGCAGAAAATCTAATTCACTGCAATTCTGCAAGACAGTGTTTACCTATTAAATTAGTCCAATATGCATGTGGTTCTTTGCATAGTTTTTGTTTTATTAAAAGAGGAGTGGAACTGATTTGAGGACGCTAGGCCCTCTCATGTTTGATTCTGTGTACAGTATTATGTTATATAGTTGATATTTGCATGAATATTTTTTCTTTATTTCATAGGAGCGAATTGAGATAAGCGACCATCAAGTTCTGGCAAGTGCTTCATACCCTCATTCTCAGGGTCAGACAGAAAATGTGCAGCAGTTGATTTCTTGTCCAACTTCTTTGTCAGAAATGTCACCAACTTCTGTTACTCAATCCATTTCACCTGCTCCAAGCCCGGTTCTTATAGATCAAAGACCGTCATTGCAGAAGGTCAATGGTTTATGTACGCTTGAGGAGGACAAACAACTTTCTTCTGACTTTAAGTGTATATCGCCTGTTCCTTTTGTGAAAACATCCGCTTTGGATGGTTACAACTGGCGAAAGTATGGCCAGAAGCAAGTGAAGAGTCCTCCAGGTTCTCGAAGTTATTACAGATGCACCTTTTCCGAGTGTTCTGTTAAAAAGATTGAATCCTCTGATATTTCTGGCCATTTAATCGAAATTGTTTACAAAAGTCAACACTCTCATGATCCCCCTCGGAGGGGTAACTGCACAAGGGAAATCAAGGTTGCATCTTCTGCTGAGTGTGTAGGCAATAATGCTTTAGAATATCCCTGCAGAATAACGAATGATTCAGTGCTGTCCACCACTTCAAAAGAACCTATACAAGAAAACCCAGTTCCTGAAAGAAAACGGCAGAGCTCAAGTGACTCTGATGGTAATGGTGATGCTAAGATGAATGAGGAGCATATCAATGAACCTGAAGCCAAGAAAAAGCAAGTTTTTTTAACTCTACCCTGTCCCTCTCTCTTTTAGTTATGTAACCAGGTTTAAAGGAGGCGAGGTGACATGTGTTCTAATAGTTTCTCCTTTTCATTTTAGATTGAAGAAAAGTAACTCAGAATATTCAGATTCTCTCTTGATATCTGGCAAGAAGCCTAAGTTTGTAGTGCATGCAGCGGGGGATGTGGAAGTATCTGGTGATGGATATAGATGGCGCAAGTATGGGCAGAAGATGGTGAAGGGAAACCCCCATCCTAGGTGCATGCCATTTTTCTTTAGTCTTTTTGTTTGGTCACATATTTTTGCATACATTTTTTTATACATAATTTTCTTTACTATCTAGTGCATCTGGCTCTTAGATAGTTTTAATCTGGGATTGTGAGATATGCTGTTACTTTTGAGGTGCTGGGAGGTTCTGAGATAGTCTTAGATAGAGTACCCTGTAAATGTATTTTATCATTATGTCACTGGGACTCAGTTTCATATTATATGTCAGCTGTTAGGCAGTACTTAATGATCATATAATAGATTGTCTTACCGGCGGAATAATGATTCAGGATAATTTTCTGGGAGCGTATTATGTAGTTGCCTTTAGACTAGGCAACTCCCTTTGAAAATTGGTGGTGTACTTAAGAAGCCATCAGCTAGCTCAGTTTTCCATGCTTTTGTTGGCATATATTACTGTTTTACTATTTGATCTGCTGAATCTTCAATATGTAGGATTTAGGTATAAACTTTTACTTTTGTTCTTATCAATTTGCTTATATGTTTTTCGTAGGAACTACTATAGATGCACTTCTGCTGGATGCCCTGTGCGGAAACACATTGAAACAGCTGTAGATAACACAAGTGGTATCATAATAACATACAAGGGCATACATGACCATGACATGCCTGTTCCAAAGAAGCGGCATGGCCCTCACAGTGCTCCTCTTGTGGCTGCGGCTGCTCCTGCTGCTATGAACAATTTGCAGACTGTGCAAACTGATACAGGAGAACAACCGTCTTCAACCCAGTGTTCAGTGGACAAGGGATCACACCAAGCTCTGACACTGTGGTCAGTAGACAAGGGAGGAGAATTGACGGGTGAGACCTTAGAACTTGGAGGCGAAAAGGCAATGGAATCAGCTCGAACTCTTTTGAGCATTGGATTTGAAATCAAGCCATGTTGAAAGTTCTTTTACTGCTATCCAGAACTCAAGAAGATCATTCAGCCTTCCTTAGAAAAAAATCAAGCAGCTGTATTTATGTTAAGCTTAAGATTCACATTGGCAGAGTTTTTTCTTTTCTTTTTCCCCCTTTCTTTCACCTTTTGTTTATAGTGCACAGCTGTGTATATTTAGTATTGTATGTGCTGGAATCTTGTTTTAGTAGGCTAAATGGTAGTTGAGATATTTCGTAGCTTTCTGGGGGTTAGCTGCTATTTTCTTCCGGTATGTTTCCCGAACGAATCAAAACCTCAGAAAAAGAAAATACTGAAATTCCGGTCTTCATCCAAGTTCATGCTTTGCATTCACTCAGTTTGGTACAGAAGCCAGAAGAGGGATTTCTTGCCGGTGGGCGACAGATCCATATTTGTGTCCCACATTTTCGATGGTGATGTCGAGCACACTGAAAACTTTGTCTACTAATTGAGAGTCCGCATCAACTGTCCTAAGGGAACAAGGAGACAGTGTGCATAGATCCTTCATTATCACCACTTCACCAGCAATCAATTTAAAGCCAACAGAGACCCTTCACTTACAAGTCAAGTGAGACTGAGGCCTTCATAGGAGTCAGATGCTTCAGCATCTGCATTACTGCATTGCACAGTAAATAAGCAATTCGTTCCTTATGCCGAGACACAGGTTAAAGACTAATTAGTGAACTTTTTTTTGGAAAGGATTAGTGAACTTTTTTACTGTACAAAGACTTGTATTAGTTTCTGAAGGCTAGGGATAGAGGCCACACCGACAGCACAACCACCAGTTTCATTGTAATCCACTTCACTAATCTACAATGAGCAAAAATCCATATTTGCTTCAGAATTCATTAATTACACACGAAACCATCTTCAACACTACCCTATACAAGAAGAGTATGAGTAGCTCTTGAATCAGTCAATGTGGTAGGTAAACTGATGATTTAACCAGGGTGATCAAGACATTGTCTTCATAAGTCTGAGGAGAAACTCAACTCATCTAGGGCAACTGACAAGTCTGATTCTGTCCCGTTCTCGGTTTTCTTTCCTCTCTCTTCCTTAGTGGGATTCTCTTCCTTCCCTTCTGCGGCGTTAAGACACTCCTGGAATCTGAAGCAACTAACCAGATGGTCATTTGTAATTCCGGCGACTTGCATGAAAGAGTAGATGACAGTGGGACCCACACTACGGAATCCCCTTCGCACAAGATCTTTGCTGATCACATCTGCTTTGGGGGTTTTGGCCGGAACCTGCCGAGGGTACCGGAATCTGCTAATGATAGGCTTGTTATTCATAAAGCTCCAAATATACTTGTTGAAGCATCCAAACTCATCTATAACCTGGCATCAGCAAAACCTGCAGAAAGTTAGCTGCATACATAATCATAGCATTAAAAAAATGCAATCATGGCCACAGTAAAAATGTTTATGGAGGGTAGTTGATGGTTGGAAAACTATCAAGACAAATAAGTGACTGAATCACTCTAATAAGGCTGTTGAAGAAAATGAATAATTAGGTTAAATGAGCATTTCTTGATTTGAGCTGCATGAATGGTAGTATCACTAATTGTCCTATATGTATGATACAAAGAACAGGGGAGTCAGGGCCACCATTCAACTACTTTTCACCTAATCTACCTGATCAAATCATCACTAAGCACCCATTATATGACATTTGATTGCTTATGCAAATATTGTGGTCCACGGGTTTATATGACTAAACTGAAGCTTCTAGATGGATGCACGAAATGAATCCAATTAGTGCTTCTATACTAACACAAATAACTTGAAGTCTGCTGAATAAGTTCACAACCTACAGTTTCTTGGTACTCATATCAGTCATATGAGTTTAGTACCCTGTCAATCTTATCGAACATGAGAAGGAAGTGAATAAATACCTTGGTCATTTGACGTGCATTTTCAAGGATAGCACGCAACTTTGACTCAGACAATAGGGAGCTTGCAACACTTCCTGGTGCCATTATCTTCTTCTCATTAAACTTTGCAACGGCAACAGCATCAAAATCTGCAAACACTTCCCTGCAAAAAGAAGCTTGTTCATTAATAAAATAGTGCAGAAAGGAATTGAAGCAGAAGGCCCCAACTTTCAATAACTAATGTTATTTTGGGGCAAGCCTAATGGTAAAAAAAGAAAAAGAAAAAGAAGGGAAAAATAAAAGAGAACGTCAAGAGATATTACCTAAAGATGTGCCTTTTGCTTAGAATGAGAGGCCATGAAAGTTCAGCCAAAGCACCGGATAGGACAAGAAGCTCGAACAGTTTCCTGCATGTGGTCGAAAGGTCAAGCAAATGACTATGAAGTATAGTTCTAAACTTGAACAGTCAATTCAATAAATATGGATGGACATAATGCTGTTATTACATACTTGTCATCATGTACCGGAAGCCCCCATTCTTCATCGTGAAAAGCAACATAACATGGATCTGCTTCAATATATACAACACTTTCAGAACAAAACATATATGTAGAATCCACGCAATGAAGAAAAACTTAGTTGATTCTACAATACCAGTTGAGACTCTATTAACACAAGTCTAGGTATATTCAAACTTAATACAGTTATAGACTTATTCATACCAATGAGATATATCCAAGGCCATGCAACCAATCTTACATCAATGTTGGAATTTCAAAAGACGAAAAGATTTTTTTGGTTAGACGCATGGAATTGGCTAGGCATTTGATTCGAACAAATATCGAACCAGAATGGATGGTTTTATGTCTATTACCAGTTCTTCCGCCCGAGTTGAGAACAGTCATTCAGATAGACGGGGGTAAACTAATGAGCTTGGATATTAATGAACTCCATAGACGAGTTATTTATCGGAACAATACTCTTATTGATCTCTTAACAACCAGTAGAAAATACAATATGCTAAAAGCTCCAATTTTGTAGACTTCCCCCTTCCTCTTTATTTAATATAGTTCAGACAAATATACATGCAATGAATTCATGTTAGCAAATGAGATCATAAACCATAACATTGAAGAAAGTAAACTCCATTCAATTGGGACATAAACTCAATTTGATCCCTTCTTCACTTATATTGAAGCCCTTCCCTCTATGGTACAAACTGCTTTGATTAACAAAGGAGGCAATACAAACTGCAATCTTTGTAATTTTGGTTTTAAAGTGATGCTGAACAACTCAAATCAAGTTAAACTTCCGGTTCTTTACAGACCTCCCTTATGCATATAATTAGTTTGCATACACAATGCTGAATTGTGATTTAAATCAAGTTCCTATTCTGTTAGTCTAACACTTTTCCCAAGGTGCTTTTTCAATCAGTACATTCCAACATGGTTTTCGAAAGCCAACATGATGAATAATAATTTGTTCCACAAATCTGTATGCTATATTTTAACAGCAATCAAAAGGCCCAGTATAACGAAAGGTAAATCACTACAACAAACAAAGAATACATAAGTATAATCCAGAAACATAATCGAAAAAGGAAACATAATCCAGAAGCAAAAGTATTAACTTCAACTAAAAAAAGTATGACTAACCAGTGTTTGGCGTCACCCAAGCACACCGTTTATTTGACTGTGAACCACCAGGAGAGTCCAATCCACCATCAGAAACAACACTTCTTGGTTTAGAAACATACTGCTTCCTCCTACTTCCGACACTATTTGATCGAATCAGTCTACCAGTCGATGCTCTACTATGGAATGAATCTGTAGAGGCGTCCGATGAACATGAAGCATTTAGTGAAAAATTAGACTGCAATAACTGCTCATGCCGACGAAGTACTGAAGGAACGCTGAGAGAATGCAGCTGAGGAGAGGTACAAAGCTTTGAAGATTGCTGGGTTTTCTTGTCTTCAGCCGATGTAACCTCCTCAATCATTTTCTCAGTCTTTCTCAGAGGTTTTGTAGCTGGTTTTCGTGCACTGAATGCCCCTCCCTTGTTCCCAGCAGGTCCAAGCACCGACCGCGACTCAGAATTATTGACATTGATAGACTTTACTCTTGGAGCTCCTGACATTATAACACCACTTTTATTCAACACCAACTTCTACACAGAACTCAGCACCAACAATGAAAAGAACAGCTCGAAAGCTGTAATTCAACCAGCTTATGGGTTTGTTCTAGTCCTCAATACTATCCAACAACCCCTCAGATCATCTAAAACCCTTCTAGGAAATCCACCAAAACCCCTACTTTCACTTGTATTCACACCCACAAGCATATAAACTATTCATTGACCTAGCTCCTCAAGTTCAAACACAGATCTTAACATTTCAACCACACCACTCCCCAAACTTACACCTCCACAAAACCTTTAGGGTCTATACATTCACACTCAAATCCTCAAGATTCATTTCACCCCTTCCAAAACCCACATCCGAAAACCACCACACCTCCCAACCCACATTCCACCTCACCCCACAACCTTAACAAAGTCAAGACCCAGATCACAATTCCACAAGACAACACCAAAGCTTAAAACTTTAGCTCAATCCAAACCTAGGGCTTCACACACCCAACTCACCTAATCCCCAAACTGAGCTTACTAAAGAGCCTCCAAACTCAAAGCTTCCACATATCCCACTGTGCTAAACCAAGGAACCAAAACTGCCTAAAAATAAAGAAAAGGCAGAGTCTTTTAAAAAATTGAAACCTTGGGAGTGAGAGAGCTCACTTCAGCACCATAGAGCAAAGCTGCCAAAAATGGTATGGTCTCTCTGCAATTCCCATACTTTGCTAACCCAGAAATTAATGTAATAAGAAAATGCTGGAAACTGAGTTTTGTGGTTATTGAAGTACAGAAAAAAAAAGAACAGCTTTCGATCTCAGGAATTGAAGTTTCTTCTCTTGAGAAAGAGAGAAAGAAGAAGAGACAGAATGAGCAAAAGACAGAGAGAGAGAGAGAGAGAGAGAGAAGAGTGAAAGCTTGTCCTTGTTTATTTGTAGTGACCTATAAACCTGTTTTGGTGTAACATTTCACCGCCTATCGCAGGTCACCTTCATATGATCAAATTATTCCTATGCTTATTAGGGATGGAATTAGTATTTTTATCTGTTTTTTTGTTCCAGAGTATTTTTATCTGTTTGGTGGGTGCAAGAAGAAGAATAAGAATATCTGAATATGGGATTTCATTGATTGTTTGGTAGCCGTTTTTGGAATCTAATGGATTGCAAAATACTGACTCTGTCATATTGTGCAATACTCTATAATTTTGATTCAACGCGTTTAATGTGCCAATTATTCTTGAGCTTATTTAGGATTGGTGCATCTAGAAAACTAGTTTTGGTTTAGTATTTTAGGGAGAAGAAGGATATGGGTTATCTGCTACTGATCAATTGATAGACAGCGTTTGGAACCTAAATGAATAGCAAATAGGCATATATTGTAAAGGAATCTGTCTTATTGTACAATACTATAACTCATGTTCAACTGTTTAAAATAAAATAAGGATCTGCAGTTTTTTATATTGTGATTCTTTTGTACTTATTCTCATCGTCCTGAAAATAATAGTTTTTAGTCGGTAGCAGCAAGCAAACATATGATTGGGTTATGGGATGGTTGAAGAATATAAGCCACTGTCTTACAGATACAATTCTACTGGTAAATGAACCAGAGATACAATTCTACTGGTAAATGAACCACTGCACCTCTGGAAAACCCTAATGGCTGGTATGAACATGGCAATGGCATATGGCAATCAAACACAAATGGACAATAACAGGCTTAGTTACTCCCCACAGGGTTGGTCTCTGTCTACACAAGAATCCTATACTCCAATCCTTTATGTGATTAGAAGTCAAATACAGAAGACTCTGAAGGATGGCTCTTCACAGAGGAAAGCTATATCTACAAATGTAAATTACAGCATGTTTCATCATCAACTGTCACAAAGTTAATTTCTCTGTATGATCACAAGTAAAAAGTTGTAAACACATAACTCAGAATCTGAGGCACACAGAGAAACATCTACAGAGAAGGAAACTGAGAAAAGTCGACTTTAAGATTGAATTAGAAAGTCATCAAATACTTGCTAAAACTGGCAAATAATCTCAGGATTTTGTATGTTAATAACAAACTACATTACAACAGCCATATATAGATGCTGAAGAAACTGCTAATTGGAACTGGCCTAAATTGGCTACATTTTGGGACTTGACATAGTCACAAGAAAATAACTGTCTTCAGTCTTTTGGCTTCAGCAACTGCTTACAAAATCTGGAAATGACACCTGCAAGTACCCCCACAGAAACCAACAGTAAGTGATGTAAAACCGAAGAGTATCTGCCATCTTGTTGACGTAAACAAAACACAATCGTTCGAAATAGCATCCAGCCCCACCACTGGAAATATAGAAGAATGAGAACCAGAACCTCAGGCAACTTCTTACCAACCAAACTTGACATACTACCTTCTACCAAAGTTTTTGTTGTTCTTCTTTCTTCCCAAAACAGGAAGAGGATGCTCAACAAAAAATTTTCTAGTTCAGATATCAGATCAGAACCACGACTAATTCAATGCCAGTTGATAAACAATTGCAAAAGATGGCTAGAATATATTTTCAGGACGAAACGAACATATTTTATCCTCAAAGAAAATATCCGATCAAAGATGGAACATAATATAATAGACAGCTGAACTTTTCATAAGGAATCTCAAGACCCTCAAAGCAACAACTCCAATATGTCATCAACAAAGACATTTTACTTGCAAAAGATGTCCTATTTTCAGGAATGAAACAACATAATCTCTCCTCAAAACAGATATCCAATCAAAGAAGAACAAAACAGACATTTGCACTTAGCCTATGGGATCCCAAGACCATAAAGCATGCTAAGAAACTTTAACAAGTGACCAAACCATAATGACAACAAAACAAGAATGTAAACTTGTGAAAGAAGGACCATGAGAAGAGACATACCCCAGTAGACCCCTGCCTTGCCATGTCCTAGGTGTCACCATTAAGTTCACTTGGGCACCTTGCCTTAGGACCATAACAGGTATAGCACAACCCTGATTCGTTTGAGCCTCAGAAGCAAGTTTCTGCACCAAATTGTCGCCATTTTCCACAATGCCAAATTTCACAATCTGATCTCCAAGTTGCAAACCATCCTCTGCCGCTGGCGATGCATCAGCTATCTCATCAACCAATGCAAAAGGTACACTCCCATCCACATCCATAGCATTCGAATTAACATTGGTCGCATAACCTGATTCTCCAACACTGACAACTGAACCACTCTGACCATCTGCCATTACATCATTCCCAAGAATATCACACAAAATGCAACTGCCAACGTCTACAAAACCGGACAAAGTTGGCACTGATAAAACCACCTACCTGACGGGTTAAGAGATGATGACTTTGGAGCAAGCTTTGGCGAATGTAGAACTTGTATATTCCGGTCCAATTTCTCCGTAATCTCTTTGTAATCATTCTTCAGCTCTACAAATTACAAGACACACCTCAAAATAATTAAATGAATACTAATGTCCACTCGTCCAGTACCACCATGACACCAAGTCACTACTAACTAACTACAGCTTACGCAAGACACAAAATCAAGTCACTATCCCAAGTATCCATTACTAGTCGAAAACACATTTCACAACTACTACTAGAGTTAAACACTCAACTATCAACATTACTCTCAGTAAAAAAACTTGTTTTCACAACAAAATTTATGAGTTCAATTTAGATGAACAGTACCAGCAAGACGACGTCGTTCTGCTCGGACAGCTGGAATGTCAATGTCCTCACGAGGAAAGCCCTGCAAGATTAGCAAATTGAGAACAATGAAATCCCTATCAATTTCTCAAAATTGGTCACACAAAACGACAAAAGAACTAAAATTTAGGGTGTGACCTCGAAATCGAGGAGGTTGCCGGAAAATCCGGGGCCGCCGGGCTGAGTAAGACGCTCGATGATCGCATTCATCTCGGCCTCCAAGGCACTCCGCTTGTCCATCAGACCCAAAGTCTCCGCCTTCAGATTCGCCGCCACCATTTTTGGTTTTCTTTGTGTAAATTTTCTTCTTCTTCTTCTTCTTCTTCTTCTTCTTCTTCGTGTTCCTCAAGAATATGAAATACGTTCTTAAATACACGGAGAAAGCGGTGGTGCCGATGGGGGCAATTTTGGTATAACGAAAACTACGTGCACGTGCGTAGCGCGTGCTATATTCCTGGATCTACAAAAGAATTGGGTCGAGGATGTGCCCAAACATTC
Organism: Comarum palustre; assembly: GCA_951800085.1. Lineage (NCBI taxonomy): Eukaryota > Viridiplantae > Streptophyta > Magnoliopsida > Rosales > Rosaceae > Comarum > Comarum palustre. The sequence goes on along the minus strand of OX637575.1, from coordinate 575,584 downwards.
TTGAAACCATAATCTTAAGATCAGCTTGGAATGTGATTCGTAGTCACTAAAACACTTCGATGCTATTCATGGTTGGAGGATCTCACATTCGTTGTTGTGAATCAATAATTGGTTCCCCATGTTTAATTCAGTGTGTTGGAATTTGATTCCAAGAGAAGTTATTCGTGCGTAGATGTTGCGATAAAGTTAGATAAATAGAAGAAGTGTTCTTCGGTTTTGACCGTTAAGCCCCCCTTCTTCTATTTGTTTTTGTCTTGAGAAATGATGATCTCCCTGATCCGCTGGTCTAATGTTGTAGTTTTTCTGTTTTTTTCTTTTCCCGGTTTGTTTTTTCTTCTTTGTTTCCTCTGTCGTGGTGGCTTAATGCAAGCTTGTTTATGACCAAAAAAAAGATCTAAACCCAAATCTCCCCTCCCCCATATTTTTATGTAATGATGTAAATTCAAGTTATGGAAGAGATTTCTTAATGAATCAATTGACGATCTAAATACAACTCTTACTACAGTACAAACAAAAAGAGTTTAACAAATAAGTAATTTTCGCTTCATCAATTATTCATCACTGCACAATTTGTGAGCAGAACTATATACATTAACATATTTATGTTCAATTGTTCACCTGCTCAATTTATTTTATATTCAGTTGTGCTTAACTACCATTATATTCAAATTCAAGAGTAGATAATACTCAAACTAATAAGACGTTACACCTCATTTTTTCTATAGATTTAAATCAAATGACAGTTGTCAGTGAGCCATGACTTAATTGGTAAAAGTGTTTAACTTACAACTTTGAGATTACTAGTTCAAACTTCATAGTCATAACTAGGATTGTAGGGTGTATGAGTTTTTAATAAAAAAAAGTAAAAAAAGGAATGACAGTTGAGCAAAACTAATCGAGCTAGCATGATGATGTATGACCACTTAGACAATTAGGTACCTGATGTTTAAAAGAGGACGGTTTAATATCTCATGTTTTTCTTAGTTAGACAGTTTGGTACTTTCGTTAAATTTTTCGTTAAATATGAGGGTAAAATAGACATTTAAGTACGATTTATCAATATAAACATAAAAAATATTTGTTGTGTGGTTTCATGTGTATTAGGTCCGAATATATATCCAAAATTTTAACTAATATTTATCTATATAAAGATGAATTGATATTTTATTCGAAACATGATTGAATTTTATATTTAAGAAATTTAGATGGCGTAATTAATCTAAACACTCATGTGTTCATATCATAAATACATATTTCTTAAAATAAAATAAAATTATGTCATATTTTATCAACCTAACCAAAAACATTAATTCATGCGTGTACTTTCAAAAAGTCAAATCGTAGAAAATAATAATGACCCCAAAATAATTGTCATTTAACCACAAAACAAATATCTTCTTATATTTAATTTTATAAATTGTACTTAAATGTCTATTTTACCTTCATATTTAACTGAAAAGTTAACGAAAATACTAATCTGTCTAACTAAACAAAATATGAGGTTCCAAACTGTTCTTTTTTAAACATGAGATATATAATTATCAAAATAATACCACCCATAAAAACTATAATCCACCGATCAAAACGCCCAAACCAACTAGGCTACAACACATGCGGGACGAAGAAAGGGCCAAACTCGATAAACCCAAACGTCGAAAGAGAAATATTAAAAAAAATTCGACGGCTCAGTGAAACTGCGAAGGTTATCTAAGCCGCGGGTTGCGTATAAATACAGAGAGCGAGACTCCAATGGTGGCCTGTGTCGTGTCATTGGCTTCTTCCTTCGTCGCAGTCACTTCACCTTCTTATTCTTCTTCGTTTTTAACAAAACTAAGGTCCGCGCCGAGTCTGCGTCTCTCTTTTACACTCTCCCCGTTGTGTTATTCTCGCAGAGGGAGGCACATGGCTCACACCGTAGCTCGCGCCACTCTTGGACTCACTCAGATTTCTCCGGATTTCGAAGCTCCTAAGGTTTCGCCTCGTTTATTGAATTATTTGAAAGTCACGTGTCGAATCGTTTTCTTGTAATAGTTTTTGGTGTTGATGATTGTGTTTTGTTTGATCTTTGAGATCGATCTATTTTGTTATGGCGATTCGATTTATGTGATCTTGATTGTAACTGGATTTGGATGCGTTGTGTATTAAATTTTGTGCTTGTTGTGTGATTTATGAAGCTCACATTCGCAACGAAAGAGATTGATGTGACGGAATGGAAGGGAGACCTACTTGCTGTGGGGGTCACGGAGAAGGACTTGGCTAAGGATCAGAACTCAAAATTCGAGAATCCAATTTTGAAGAAGCTGGATTCACATTTGGGTGGGGTGTTGGTTGAAGTCTCGACTGAGGAGGACTTCACTGGAAAGTCTGGTCAGTCTACGGTTGTTAGGCTTCCTGGTCTCGGATCGAAGAGGGTTGGATTGTTTGGGCTGGGACAGTCTGCCACGTCTACAGCAGCTTTCAAGGGTCTTGGGGAGGCTGCGGCAGCGGCAGCAAAGACTGCTCAAGCGAGTGATGTTGCCGTTGTGCTTGCTTCCTCGGAGGGGATTACTGCAAAATCTTGCACAGCTTCTGCAATAGCATGTGGTACTTTGGTACAGAATTTTGTGTTATAGGTTGTGGCATTTGGTTTGTGGTAATAGTTTTGATAAACACTGGAATCGTTTGTCTTTTTGTAGGAGCTGTTTTGGGGATATATGAAGATAATAGGTATAAATCTGAGTCAAAGAAACCAGCCCTTAAGAGTGTGGACATTCTTGGCCTCGGAACTGGACCTGAACTAGAGAAGAAGCTCAAGTATGCTCAAGATGTTGCTTCAGGGATAATATTTGGGAAGGAGCTCGTGAATTCACCAGCCAATGTTCTCACACCCGGTTCGTTTTAGCTCAACTATTGTCATTTTTCTGGGCCTTACTTGTAATATTTATGTTGATCAGTCATACATAGTATTGACAGTATGTGATGATCATTATGTTTTCAGGGAAACTAGCAGAAGAGGCTTCAAATATTGCTTCCTTATACAGTGATGTTCTAACTGCTAAGATATTGAATGAAGAGCAATGCAAAGATCTGAAAATGGGTTCCTATTTGGCTGTGGCTGCAGCCTCAGCAAATCCTCCACATTTTATTCACTTGACCTACAAACCCCCTGGTGGACCTGCCAAGCTTAAATTAGCATTGGTGGGTAAGGGGCTGACTTTTGACAGGTGATTACAGCTTACTTGAACTAGTTCTCACCAATCATAACACTAGGAATTCAAGTTGTGACGCTTATAAGTGGTTTGGTACTTTTTGGGAAAAAAAACCAAAAAGTTCAAATTTTTGGCACTCGGGCTTTATTGTTTTCTATTTTTTATGTTTTCAGTGGTGGCTACAACATCAAGACAGGGCCTGGCTGTTTAATTGAGCTTATGAAATTTGATATGGGAGGTTCAGCAGCTGTATTAGGTGCAGCAAAAGCCATTGGTCAAATCAAACCTTCTGGTGTAGAGGTAAGTCAGTCTCTTTTTCGTGTTTCTGCTGCAGGAAAATGCATACTCGTCCTATTTGCAATGATTTCTTCCTCAATTTTCAGTTTCTAACAATTATTGTGCACCTTATGGATTAATAATTGGTCTTGCTGTGCAGGTTCATTTCATTGTTGCAGCTTGTGAGAATATGATAAGTGGAACAGGTATGAGGCCTGGAGACATTGTGACAGCTTCCAATGGAAAGACCATCGAGGTATGGTTGTCGGAAACGCCCATCATATTATTGATGCAAGGTTAACAGTGGTCGCAATACAGGCCCTAAAATGTTGTGTTTGCTTCAATTTATGCTTGCAGGTCAATAACACTGATGCTGAAGGCAGACTGACATTGGCAGATGCGTTGGTATATGCCTGTAACCAAGGTGTTGACAAGGTATATTTCTTAACTATCCATCTCTATCGGTAAAATCATTCGAAGCAGTGTGAGTCTTGAATATCAGATAGTTATCTAAGAAGAAATTTTATTCATAACCACCCCACATCATGAGCTGGTCTTTCTTTCTTCAGAATTAAGTTATGAAATCTGCTACTCTACGGAAGGCTTATGTGTTTATACCTGCTGTAGGTTTGGTGTTTAGGTATATAAGTATATTAATGCAAAACATGAGTGTTTCTTGTTATTAACTTTGTCGGTGAGATAAATCAGTTGTCAAATACTAACATGAAATATTGATTAGGCTAGCTTAAATGTGTGCAATTGTTTTGATTGTTGAATCTCCTGCTTAGGCTGTGCTTATATATATAAACCAGTCTCTAATAGCGCTAGCGCCTAATGTATTCTGCAGGTTGTTGATCTAGCAACCTTGACCGGTGCCTGCATAGTCGCCCTTGGACCCTCTATAGCAGGTATACACATTCTTTAAACCTTTGTAAATGCAATTCTTGTCTCCTGTTGAGATAGCTGTTCAGTATAATGAGGTTTTATGTAATTCTACAGTATACTAAACAACAAGTTTTGTTTAAATTAGATTGATATGTAGATGTAATGAGACATTTTTGTTTGGTCACTTTGGTGGCATCCTTTATTTTTTCATTACTTGTATTTCGTGTTCAATATTTGAACAACTTGCTGATCATTCCAAATTTTCCTTTAGGTGTTTTCACACCCAGTGATGATCTCGCAAAGGAGGTATTTGCAGCTTCAGAGATAAGTGGGGAGAAATTTTGGAGGATGCCAATGGAAGAGAGTTATTGGGAAACAATGAAATCAGGAGTAGCTGATATGGTCAACACTGGTGGTCGTCAAGGTGGTGCCATCAGTGCAGCTCTCTTCTTGAAACAGGTACATGATTATAATGTTCTATTCTCTTGGTTTCTTTTGCACTTTGTTTGTTTTACTCTTATTAATGCAGAATAGGAGTATAATATCTTAAGTCAGGATTTTATGATTTCTTTCTTATTTTGGATTTGTGTTTTTATTAGGGAATCTTTTAAGTTCTAGAATATTAGGGTTGCTGGATCCTAATTGATCTAGGGTTTTAACCTCTCTATATATAGAGGCCTTTGTAGTCTTTTTTGACAGAGAGTTGAATAAATAAAAGTTTGAGAGCTTTGCTTTCTGTTCAGGTTTGTGAGATGCAACCTAACCTTAGGTGTGATGCATGAGATCCCTAGGTTTGATGCCTAGAAACCTACTGGTGTGATGCTAGTAGACCTATCCCTTTTTTAATTCCATCTTTAAACCGTTAATTTAGAGTTCATCTTATTTGTCCTACATCACTTATACATCGGAATGGGAGTGTATTACCAGCAAAAGTTTAATGAACATTTCTTGCATATAATATTAGTTTCCTACAGAATTTGACTTCAACTATGGTTTTGCAGTTTGTTGATGAAAAGGTTCAATGGATGCATATTGACATGGCTGGTCCTGTTTGGAGTGATAAGAAGCGCGCTGCAACTGGGTTTGCTGTTTCTACCCTGGTGGAGTGGGTTTTGAAGAACTCTGCCTAGGTCGGAAGAACACCAGTTACATGAGCTTACATAGCGTTGGAACTAGAGAAAACAAATGCCATGAGATCATGTGTTTAGTAGGCGCAGCGACTTCAATTTATGAATAAAATGTGCAGTAAAAGAAATGGGAAGGTTATGGTCAGGCAGTCTTTATTTATGCTTTTCTGTGATGAATATAAACTCCGATATTTTTAATGGAAAATTTCCTCTTTTCTTCAGTGGTGTTATTTCCTTATTTTCTTTCTCACACGCCAAAAGATTAAGAAAGGAAGAAAGTAGGTGAGCCAAGAATCTTCAAAACCTCCCGTATCAAATAGTCATATTAATCTCGACAACTCTCTCACTTCGCTTATCTTTTTCCTATTTTGATTCAAAACCACACTAAATGATACTTCCTGATAAAAAACAACTTAGTTTTTATTATGATTAGGATCACAAAGACAAATAAAGTTGAAAATTTGAGTAAGGTTTTTTTTGATAATAGAGAAATTGAATTGAATTAGAAGAAAGAAGAATAAAGTAGGGTTGTTTTCTGGCTGGTCCGGGTTAGAAAAAACGAAACCTGAAACTGGAATTTTCAGGGCGGTCTAGGCGGGGTTGGTTTTTTTGGTTTTCGAGTCAAACAAAATTTAAAGTTCAAATATAAGTTTACTAACGAATAAGGTTTGCAGAACACGTTTTTTGATTATAAAACGGGTTTAATTGGATGTTTTTATGATGAAGAAGTGAGCATGAGTTTGATGTTTAATTTGACGGTATCACTACCACCTCTTCCACTCACCGCGCCTCTACTTTCCTCAACGTCGTCGCTCTCGGCAATATTGTAAGTCAACAAATTTCTCTTTTTCCGATTCAATGTATTCCTAATTCAAGAGTTAAGAGTGAAGAAATATGATTTTTTTTCTTCTATTTATTAGCTAGTAGTAACTTAAATACGCAATAGAAATACGATACCTAAGCTAACAAATACCTACATTTCAAGTTTTCAGACCCATCTAAATTTTAAGATATGAAACCCGACCTAATAATATTTAATTTGGTCCGAATTTAACCCGACTCGAAAAAATCAGTTTCAAAACCTGACATGGTCCGAGTTTCGGTCCAAACAAACAGCCGAAAAAAGAAAATGCCAACAAAAAGACAACACAGTTATGACGTGTCGTGGCTGCCACAGCAGTCAAAAACCCACGTTAAAGCATTTGACCATTTATTCGTTTCTCAGTTCAGACATGATTGAGCTTCTCTCTCTCTCTCAACTCTTTTACTTCTTCGCATTTTAATACTTCCACCTCTTCTTAATCATTTTCTGTCTGCCGAATCTTCAACCTGAGCTTACAAGAATGGATTATACCACCTAATCCTCTTACTACCCTTGTTATCTTTGGATCAACACACATACATGATCATGTAGAAATCGTGAGATAGGGACAAGATGAGTGTTTCTTTGACTGTGATGACCTTCAATCTTCATGAAGATCCGAATGAAGATAGCTCTAATTCTTGGGAAAAGAGAAGAGATTTGTGCATAAGCGTTGTTACTAGTTATTCTCCAATGATTCTCTGTACTCAACAAGGTATGCATATGTATATTGGTTCTGTTCGCATATGGATCTTGGTTGTGGTTGTGATTTGGTTGAAATGGTTCATTTGGGTTCTTTTTTCTTTTTGTTTTGGAGTTGGGTTTTTGTTGTTTTGGGATTTGGGTTAGAAAGCTTGTTACTTTACTGAGCTGGGTTTTAGTTTGATTCTTATCTTGGATTTCATGTCTCCGGATTGATTCTTTGCTTTGTTTGATGATTGAACTCAGGAGCTAAGTCACAACTGGATTATCTTCAACAATGCTTGCCAGGTAACATTTTATCCAATGATTTGGATGACCAAGATCATTTCTCTGTTCTATTTTGAATGGATGGCTTGAGCAATGATCTTATGTTTGTGTAATATTAACCTCTCCTCAACTTTATTCTAAGCTTAATTCGAGATTAGACTGTTTCTACATGACCTTAGTGAATTCATTAACAGTAAACATGTATGTATTATCCGTCAGGTTATGATCAGTTTGGCATATCAAGGAAAGGACCTGAAGACACTTCAGACGAACATTGCACCATCTTCTATGACAAGGAAAAGGTATAGATACTTCATCTGACAACATCTATCTAGTGCTGTTTTTCTGTTAAAACACTTCTTTATGCTATTCTTTATAAAATGAAGGTGGAGGTTCTTGAAGGTGGAACATTTTGGTTGTCAGAGTCTCCTTCTGTCCCTGGAAGCATATCGTGGGGTGCCGAAGTTCCATGTATTACTACATGGGTGATATCCTAACAACTTTACTTTCTATGTTATTGTTCGTTTTTGACTGCTTGAATTAATTAAAGGAAGAGTGCTATACTGTTTTCTTGACATGATGTCCACACATTTCAACTGAAAGGAGTTGAGCCCCCTGGCTTTTCATTCCAGATAGTAAATACAAACATGGATGAGTTCAGTCCTCGTGCACGGAGGCGGAGTGCTTTGCTTACATGGCAGCACATTGCATCCTTACCACCTAACTTGCCAGTGGTTTATTGTGGAGGGTTTAACACACAAAAGGAATCAACCACTGGTCGATTTCTTCTTGGGAGATCAAGGTAATAAAATCACCAGATTCCTTGTTGCCTTCTATGCCTTTTAGTGTTTTTTGTTTGGTGGGGTAGGAGTTCCAATTCTTTTTTATTGCCTTGAATCAGAGAGCATGGCGTGGTTGGTGATATGAGGGATGCGTGGCCTAATGCCCGAGTGAGGAAAAATGCTTCTCTTATTCGCACTTTTCATGGATTTAAAGGTAGCTTACAATATATTGCAACTTGTAATGCTGGTCACTGAGCTGGCTGAGCATGATCTATAATACTATAGTATTTGATGCTATCAGGTGATAAACAAGGAGCTCTTGAATTCTTCAAGTTGGTTTTCAGAGCCCTGTGCCTTTGCTGGGATCGCCAAACACAGGATCTACACATAGATTGGATTCTTTTCAGAGGGAGATCTCTTGTTCCTGTTTTGTGTGAAGTGGTAAGTGATAACATTGATGGACAATATCCATCCTCCCACTATCCAATATTTTCCGAGTTTCTGCTTCCTCGCGCTGTGAGAATGGTTGACCACCCTGCTCAAGAGGAAAATTGATATGCTTCTGTTTTTGACCACCTCCTCCCTGTTTTTGCCAAAGTCATGGGATTTAGAAGAATTGAAGCACTATTTGTTTATTACGACTTGCTGTGCAAAGATCTTTGCATTGATATAGTTATGGGATTTGGAAGAATTGAAGCGCTATTGTTTACTCTGACTTGGTGTGCAAAGATCATCTCGTCTCTCAGATGCAGCGAAAGAGGTTGTGGTTCTCTTTTCAAGTGATTCGTTTGTGTAATGTAACTTTGTCCTCGGGTTTTATTCAGCGGAGTTTTATAGAATTCCTTCTTTTTTCTGATATTGAAGTCTCAAACTAAACTGCGTTTGTTCTCGTGTCATCTTATAAGATCATGAGCATCATCGGATGTATGCCACTCCAACAGGTGAACATTTGCAGCTAGGTTTCTTCTAGTTTCTTATGAGGTTCTTGAAGCAAGTACAAGACGGTCATGGTATTAATCATTTATTCCGGGATACTTGCGCTTTCGCTTTTTTAAGCGTTCAAAATCTTCGTCAGTATAAACCATATGGACAGAAGAAACATTTTGCCAGTCGGAAACAAACCAACAGTGAACTGAGAATTTTAAAGGAAACTGGACCTGTAGCGGGCTAGGCGTTTCTAATTTGGTTGGGCCTAGGCAGGATAAATGGCACCTTTAAAAAAATACATATAAGTAAACACAAAAAGCCTATTTACATGATTTATTTTATATAAATTATCAAGTTCAAAAATCAAAACTAATCGTATGATCTGAATTTTATTAGTAACTTACTATAATACCCTTTTGTCTTTATATATATCATTTCTTTACTACTGCGACTTTGCGTGCCTCTATTACGAAGGCCCTTCAACAACTGAAACAAGATCAGTTGCCAAAAAAACAACTGAAACAAGATCATTGGTGGCCTCTGGGTTGAAGGACTGGTATCCAAGAGCAATATTATGACCGGTCTTGTACTCTTGCTTGAAGCTAAGTCTAGTCTCACATGCTTAATTGGAGCTCCAGCTTTGGCACGTTCTTTGAATTTGTTTTATACCTAATTGTTATTGTTTAGTTACGATCATCTGTTGGTCTGTTATATGAACACCGACCAGTTTAAAATCTCAGTTTTTATCCACAATGTTCTTAGTGGTATATTTCAAATCCAGAAAGATGGGGATACAGTATTTATTACTAGACCTGTAAATGGATCGGATCTGAATTGGATCGACCTAGATCCGGATCTGTAATAGAAAATTTAGATCCGGATCCGTAATAGAAACTTTAGATCCGGATCCGACCCGTTACCTGCCGGATTTTTAATAGTTCGATCCAAATTCAGATCTGACGGGTTAACGGATGCCCGACCCATTAATCCGATTTGTTTATAATAATAAATATTTTAAATTTTAATAATAATTTCATAGTTTTATCATAAAACATTGATGAAATTTATAATAAAATAAATGTTTACATCAAAAGTTGAATTACATGTCTAAAATACTTCTTAACGGTACACTAAATTAAAATACTTGACCTCTAATATTTTTTAGCAAAGAGACATAGACATTAACAACTTTCAACTTCATCAAATTATACTTTAGAGGTAATTTAGATATGAATGTTTAGATTATCTAGATAATTATCATATTATTTAATATTTATTAATAATATTATAATTATAAAAAATATTTAATGATGAAGTATAAGAATAATAAGAATAGAAAATCGTGAAAGAGATATACTTTATTTATAGATTAGTGTCTCTATTTATAGAGGATTACATATGACATATCCTTAAATAACTAGTAAACTTATCTCTATACGGAATATGGATTCCTTATCCATATTTTAACGAAATTATTAATTAATTAAAGTATTAATTTAACAAAATTTTACCGTAGTTACCGCTTAATAAGTGCATTAGTGTAAGTCCAACACCAACATTACCATAATACCGAAAAAATGAATATTTAAGTGGTAGAGACTAGAGAGTGACATTTAGCTTGTAATCACCGTCAGTCCGTCACTGCAGTCCCCAACCCTCATCTCCACCGTCAACGCAAAAGATCCAACGGCCACGACAAAGCTCGCCCCATCGTCTTTGTAATTCCCAAAACCATTTGGAGCAGAAAAATATATAGAAATGCTTTCTCGTGCTTTTAAAGAAACCAAAATAAAAAAACCAACCACTCTCTGAAATTTCAGATTCAAAGAGACAGAGAGAAGTGGATCTAGATCTTTCTTTCTCTGAAGAATAAGAAGAAGAGGCAGTTATGGCGAGAAGACCTCTCGCTCTTCAGCTATGGATCTCTTTGTGCCTTTCGCTCCTTCTTCGCGCTCGGTGCTTTTACCTCCCTGGTGTCGCGCCTCAGGATTTCATGCACGTTAGTTTTCTTCGTCTCTCTTTCTGTTTTGATTTTGCTGCGTTTTGAATCGATTTGTGCGTTGTGGAATTGTGTGGGTTATGGAACCGTTGGTCCGGTGAATGGTGGAAATTTATAAATACAATAGGGCTGTTTTTTGGACCGAAACCCGGACCGATCGGGTCGGGTTTTGAAAATAAATTTTTCGGGCCGGGCTAAACCCGGACTGAATTAAAAACTATCGGGCCGGGTCTCAAAACCCGAACAAAAACGCTAGCTAGCTAGTAGTAACCATAGTAGCTATTGGTTTATTACTGGCTAATAAATTACAAAAAAATCCTATTCATCTCTTCTCTTGAATTCAAAATGAATCAAATCGGAAAAAAAGAGTAATCGGTTGACTTACAACATTATCGAAAGCGACGACCTTGAGGAAAGTAAAAGCGCGGTGAGTGGAAGCGGGGGTGGAGATGTCATCAAATTAAACATCTAAGTCATGCTCACTTCTTCATTATAAAAACATCCAATTAAACCTGTATAAAAAAACGTGTTCCGTAAACCTAAATTTGAACTTAGAAATTTTTTTGACCCGAAAACCTGGAAGCCCGGAGCGGCCCGAAAACCCGCGGGTTTTGTTTGAAAAAACCCGGCCCAGACCGACCCCCTCAGATCGGAGTGAGGTTTGGCGTGTTGAGGTGTTTATGATTTTGTGCGGTTTGATTTGGCGTTTGAGATCTTAGCTGCATTTATGTATTTGTTTGACCTGGAATTTGGTGAATCTGTGTTGGTTTCTTCATCTAGTACGTGAATTATAGTGTGGAATTAATAGGTTGATTCACAACAATGCCAGTAATGCAAGCATATTTATGAGTCAGGACAACATTCTAAATTTGATGAAGTTATTGTTTTCGGATTAATGATTCTATGGGAACAAGAAAACTTTGATGTCTTAACTCGTAATTTTCAGCTGTTTTTGAGTAAACATGTGCCAATAGGGAGTTGATTGGATGATAGATTCAGTCATATCCCGAGGTCAGGGTACTAAGTTTTTGATTCCCGGAGTTTTATCATGTGCTATTGTCGTGTGACTGTAAGATCCTATGAGGTTTGCACATCACAAGTAATTCATGAGCGCATTTAAGTAATCCATATTAGAAGTTTCATATCAGAAGTTTCTCTGGTTGAAGCTAGCTTGTCAGTCTTCATCTGTTTTTGAGTTTTCAGTAGAAACAGGGATCATCGTCACATCATGGCATTGGGCCTGATGTTAAGTAGCGATATTGTAAGCAAGTTGAGGAAGAATAGCTTTCTTGGATATGAGGTTTAGGGGGAATAGGGGGTAATGTGGTATTGCCATGTAGGTTAAGTAGGCATTGAGTGATATGTTAACAATGTTGGTTATCGGACTATAACTAAGGTCTAAGGGGTTGGCTGGGAATATGATAGGTAATTGGGACTAGGATAGAGGGTCAAGTGGATAATGCAGGCCATGTTTCAAATTGTATAGCTCAGGAAAACATAGAGGAAGTTTCTCTGGTAGTGATATTTGTGATTTATGCTGTTTAATATTAGCAAATACTTGAACCGTTGATATCTGCTGGATAATTCCTTGTATTCATATTCCATGAACCTTCTTATGTGCAGGGAGATCCCTTGAATGTGAAGGTGAACAAACTAACGTCTACAAAAACGCAACTTCCTTACTCATTCTATTCCCTCCCATACTGTCGTCCAGAGCGTATAATTGACAGTGCAGAGAATCTTGGGGAAGTTCTCCGTGGTGATCGCATTGAAAACTCTCCTTATGAGGTAAAGTAAAAGTTTATGAATATTACTTCTACGGTTGTGTTCGTTCTTAATTGATTACTAAGAAACTTTGAATTTATTGTTTGTTGCAGTTCAAAATGCGAGAGCCACAAATGTGCAGTGTTGCATGTCATATTATTCTTAATGCAAAAACTGCAAAGGAATTTAAAGAAAAGATAGATGATGAGTATCGGGTGAACATGTAAGGCTCTTTTCTTAAGGATCATCTTTATAAATTATATGGTCCTTCTGATGAGAAAAAATTTATTGAAACTAATCTTCTATTATTGTGTCAATTGACAGGATTCTTGATAATCTCCCTCTGGTTGTTCCTATACCTAGGCATGATCAGGAAAATTCTTTGGTGTATCAACATGGCTTTCATGTTGGTCTAAGAGGACAATATGCTGGGGTAAGTTTTGGTTCACTTAGCATGTGCCCCGCACCTGATAGTGATGTCCTACTTACAATGTGTTCCATGTTGGTTTTGTTTTTCTTTCTCTTCTCTTTTCATTCAATTGCAGAACAAGGATGAAAAGCATTTCATTAACAATCACTTAACTTTTACGGTCAAGTATCACAAAGATCCAATGACAGAAGCTGCCAGGATTGTTGGGTTTGAGGTCAAACCTTTCAGGTACTTATTTGTTATTCTTTCTCCTTCATAGTCTAGTTCATGCGTTCTATATTCCTTCTTCATTGCTTCTTCATGCCTGTATGATGCTAATGAATTATTTCTGTGAATGCAGTGTTAGGCATGAATATGAAGGTGAATGGAGTGGAAAGACACGTTTAACAACCTGTGATCCCCATGCAAAGCGCATGGTCACCAGCTCTGAATCTCCTCAAGAGGTTGACGATAAAAAGGAAATTATATTCACGTATGATGTTGATTTCGAGGTCAGTGATGCTTCCTGTGTAAAAAACGACAGCATCTTTGCTATCTTTAGTTGGCTTTCAACCTTTTTCGTCATGTTTTCTTAGCTATTTTTGCTTAACATTGTAGGAGAGTGATGTGAAGTGGGCATCTCGCTGGGACACATATCTTCTGATGGCTGATGATCAAATCCACTGGTTCTCAATTGTTAATTCTTTAATGATTGTTCTTTTCTTATCGGGCATGGTAGCTATGATCATGTTGCGGACACTTTACCGGGATATCTCCAAGTACAACCAACTGGAGACCCAAGAAGAAGCCCAAGAAGAGACAGGATGGAAACTGGTCCATGGTGACGTGTTCAGACCTCCAGTAAACTCAGATCTTCTGTGCGTGTATGTTGGCACGGGTGTTCAGTTCTTTGGGATGATTCTTGTCACCATGCTCTTTGCTGTGCTTGGATTCCTTTCCCCTTCAAATCGTGGTGGGCTGATGACAGCCATGCTCCTCCTCTGGGTCTTTATGGGTCTTTTTGGTGGATACGCTACAGTCCATCTCCACAAGTTGTTTAAGGGAACAGAGTGGAAGAAAATTACTCTCAAAACGGCCTTCATGTTCCCTGCCGTAGTGTTTTCCATTTTCTTTGTCTTGAATGCTCTTATCTGGGGTGAAAAGTCATCTGGGGCAGTGCCATTTGGAACCATGTTTGCTCTGGTATTTTTATGGTTCGGCATTTCAGTTCCGCTTATATATGTTGGTGCCTATGTGGGCTTTAGGAAACCAGCGATTGAGGATCCAGTTAAAACCAACAAGATCCCTAGGCAAGTGCCAGAACAGGCTTGGTACATGAATCCAATTTTCTCTATCCTAATTGGAGGCATACTGCCATTTGGTGCCGTCTTTATTGAGCTGTTCTTCATCCTTACCTCAATATGGTTGCATCAGTTCTATTACATATTTGGATTCCTATTCATCGTCTTCATTATCCTCATCATCACTTGTGCGGAGATCACCATTGTGCTGTGCTACTTCCAGCTGTGCAGTGAAGACTATAATTGGTGGTGGAGATCGTATTTGACTTCAGGCTCATCAGCACTGTATCTTTTCCTATATGCTGCCTTTTACTTCTTCACCAAGCTTGACATTAAGAAGCCAGTGTCTGGAGCTTTGTACTTTGGGTATATGCTCATTGCTTCATATTCCTTCTTCATGCTGACCGGTACAATTGGTTTCTATGCATGCTTCTGGTTTACTAGGCTCATATATTCATCTGTGAAGATCGACTGATTAATATACCTGATACGAAGGAATTGGTTCATTTGTTTCTACACGACGAAGCACAAACTTTACATTGATGGCATTTCTAGAATGCCCTTGATGAGTTACCATAGAAATTCATATTCTTAACTTCTATATACAGGTTCTCTGTCAGTTCTAGTTCGTCTTTCTTTTCTCTACTTATTCTTGTCATGTCTTGATTCTTTTCCACACGAGAGCACACATGGTGTGTATTGTAAAAGCAAATTCTGTTGAGGCTCAAATGCCTGTTCTAGAAATGAAAATGGATTCTTGTATCTACACGGCTGCTGTTGTTTTTTCTCATTTCTGTTAAACATTGTATCGGACATTTACCGTACTGTATACATGTTTTAACTCTTTGAGCAGAACTAAAGGAGGCAGAGCTGAATAGCTTTGGTGATAGCACACCTCCGATATCTGACACAGAAACACAACAACACCCAATAAACAAATCCAAAACTTAAAAAAGAAGCAAAGTTTACACGAAATCAAAGTTTCCAAATTCTATTCTTATCTCACGGAAGTCGCTTCTCACTCCCCGCATTCTATACTCTACTCTATAAGTTTATTGAGCTCATAAACTTGTAATATTGAACCCTGTTTTATGTGTTAGTGTTGAGATTGAGTTTATTTGTAATGCAGCTCTTCACTCACAGGGGACTAACTATTGGGTATATTCTATGGATCTGTAGGCATACTTGTTTGAGAATTTTACTTGCTCTTATATTCTCTGTTTCATCTAATTTGTGTTCCGATGCCTGTGTCTCTTTCTTGATTCAGCTGATCGTCATAGCATTTTATGCATTGCAAATAAACCAGTTGGGATATCATGGTGTGATGTTGATGCAGAAGTGGAGTTTGTCAGATTTTATAATGATGTCAGATTGCATAACCAACGTAAATTGTCCAGGCAGTACATTCTGGACTTGTTGGAACTGGAAGCCCTGACGATGCCTTACCAGGTTTCTCTATTTAGACTTTTTGTTGATACCCCTTCTTAGTAGTAGCCTTGAAAATCTAACTAACTTTTTCGTTGTTAAATTTTGAATTGCAGAAGTAAATATCGTCTCAAAATTTAGGGGGCTGTGCTTTTATGCCATCACTGCCTTTCATGCTATTTATCTCTTTGCACTGATGGTAGTAGCCCATCTTTTCATCTGTTGTTCGATCGATATAGAAGACGAGCTCATGCTTTTATTGCCAAAATTTGGGCTACATTTGCCGTTACTCCATTTCTGAATATCAAGTTTGAGGGACTGGAGAATTTGCCTCCTCCAGATGCTCCTGCTGTATATGTTTCCAACTACCAGAGCTTTTTAGACGTATATGTTCTTCTCACTATTGGGAGACCCTTTAAGTTTATTAGCAAGACTAGCATATTCCTCATTCCCATTATTGGGTGGGCTATGTTTCTAATTGGCGTCATTCCTTTAAAGCGCATGGGCAGCAAAAGCCAATTGGTAATCCATTTCCTCTTGTCCACCTTTACTTGTGAATTTTATGTGTATTGTTTTCTGGTTAGATGAAAGTGCTGTAACTATAATAGACATTATAAACTATAATTCTGTTGGCTTTCTACATACAGGAATGTCTTAAACGTTGCATATATCTCCTCTGTCTGTTTCTTCCCTGAGGGAACTCGCAGTAAAGATGGAAAATTAGGGGATTTCAAGGTGACATCCTTTAGGACTCTTATTTTCCTTGGTGGCTATATGAACATGAATGGAAAGGAATGAGTTTGGTTTTTTATTTTGTTTCTTAAGAGATCTCATTTGAAAATACTGAACTTCTTTCTGCCACAACTACTTAAGATGTTATTATCATCAGTGGTTAGCTTCACTACATTTGGAAATTTCTTTTCATAGATAATTGTGAAGATTCTGAAATGCATATTTTTCTCTTGTTGAAATACAGAAAGGTGCCTTCATTCTTGCAGCAAAAACAAAGTTGCCAGTGGTGCCTATTTCTCTTATAGGAACTGGGAAAATAATGCCTGTGGGAAAAGAGGGTATCTTGAACACTGGACCTGTTAAAGTGGTTATACATAAGCCTATAGAAGGAAATGATGCAGAAACACTGCGCAAAGAAAGTAGAAACATAATTGCAGAAGCACTTAATTTTCAAGGCTGACATTTCTTCTACCACTTGTCTATTTGGTTCATAGGTTTCTAGACTCAGTCCTTGCTTCAAATGGATGTAACATAATCCGAAAGGTATGAATTATTTGCCAACTTGCCTCTTTTGAGTCTTTTCTTACTAATTGTTGCAGTGTGTGCTCATGATATAGTTACAGTTTCATTTCAAGCATGACTCCACTTTCATCTTTCATCTGTTTGATTATTATCTGTGACACAAATGTTGTGTTTTTCTTTTACTTTTCCTTTTCACTTTGAAACAAATGAATTGCTGTCAAGTATTAAATCTAATCTACTTGGGAGCCTTATTCTTGCTTAAGTACATACTAGGAGGGTTACCCTTATAGAGTTATAGTTGCTTTTGTGAACAATCTTGATCAGAATATTGCAAGGGATAGTAGTTCCTATTGCAGCTCTAGTTTGCAGCCCAGAAATAAGATGGATATTTTGCTCATGTTAGTATACCTTGTGGAGGATAGTATACTTGAAACTTGCACACGAGGATGGTCACTATCGTTCTAATTTTGAAACCTAATCAGCTAGATTACCATGTGCTCTATGGTCCTAATGCGTTGCAGTCTCAGCTTTCGTCTCATGTTGAGAACATGCATGGTCTCTTCTACATATGTAGTGCATTAATTGGAAATGAAAATCATGCTTGTGAACTTGTTCTGTTTTTCTAGACAAAATTATCTACTAGTAGTCTTTTCTCTCCCATTTTGGTTGTGAAAGCTCAACTGATATTAGGCGGTGAATGATGTCTGAAGCAAATTATGGTTTTTAACGTCATTTTTACTTGTGCTGTGTTTTGGCAGTGAAAACGAATAAAACTTGCAGGCAGGAGTTATAAGCTCCCAGCTAGAACTGTCTTCACCCAAAGGCCCACATAGAGCTGTCTTCAATCAATTTTTCGACTTGGTTGACTCACTAATTTTATGTTATAAAATGGTGATCCACAATGTATATACCGTATCTTATGCAAGAGACTCTTCGGTACAGGGTTTGTAGATAAATAAATGATATTATTATCGGAGTATCTTAAATACACGGTCGTGTATTTACACGAGATATGTGAACGGTTGAGATTAGATGATGTAATATTGATACATGAGTGGCTAAACATATGATTTGTTATGAATGACTAAGATTGTATCGTATATATACACGTCGTGCATATAAGAATTTCTCATTATATAAATTTTTAAAATGCCAACACAAATACATAACTCACATAATGTTTTGCACCTCAATCTCGATTATTCACCACCTGGTTCCAAGTCTAGACAGTGAACAGAAGCCCATATGTTCGTCCACCTTGTAGAAAGAATGCTGGTCCTCACAGCATATGAGACAGAACCTTATCTGGTAATTGACTGATCCTGTCTTCACCTTCACCTTCACCTACTTTGAGCTTTGAATGTGAACCCATTTGTACCTGATATCTTTTATACAATTCCAATCATTACAACTTTCACACAGACCCTCATATCACCCAAAATGAATTCCACAAAATTCAACTAGTTCATCTATAAGACTAAAGTACCAACAAAGTCACATAACGCGCATGAAATGGATGGCAAGAAAGCAGATGGTAAAGGAACTCAGGAAGTGGGAAAAAAAATACCTGAAAAAAATGCAAGAGAATTTTCACGACGGCAGCATTTCACTCTCGTAAGGCTTCTGCAACTGTCAACTGTCAAGTATGAAAGGGAAGAGAGGCACGGTCAGGCGCCCTTATTCTGTATGGATCTTTCGGGTCTCCAGGCCCAACTAATGGTCCTTTTGTTGTTATATTGGGCTAACTGCCCTTTTCACTGATCTACAATTTTTGGTTTTTTTGGTCCACTGATCTACAATTTTTGGTTTTTTTGGTCCACTGATCTAGAAATTGTTGGACTACATTGTTGGTGAATAAAATTTGCTCGGAAGACAATGTACATGTTATTCATATATGTAATATAATTTTTCATGTTTGATCCTCACAAAGTAAAGAAACTAAAGATACATGCCCTCTCAAAAGAAAAACATTGCCGATGTATGGATTTGATTACGTTTACGCTACTTTCGCAATGAAAATATTATTTGGCTCCGGATGATTGCTATCGATGAATGAAAATCAATAATAGCTTCATAGACATCCAGCAATCTCTATTTTTACGAGTATCAAGAAGAAAATGACCTTAAACATGTCCTGTCTTATTTCTTCTTAGCTAGTCATATAAACAGAATCGAACAATTTGTTTGTATGAAAAAGAAAAAAAGAACAAGAATTACAAAGAAATAGAAGTTGATATAGGAAGTGCGGTAAGATCTATTTGCCAGGGTGAGTGTTGTCTTGATGAGAGACTCCTGTGGCAACTTTGGCCATGTCAAGAGCAGATGCCTCCGGCTTCTTCTTGGAGTACAAGGTCAAGTATCCGAGTGTGACGACGATTGCAAAGCCACCAACAGCCATTCTCATTGGGCAGAAAGGCGCTTTTGACCTTTGTTGAAGTACCTCAGTCGTATGCATCCCTTGCGCTGCACCCTTCATCGCCTCCGATGATCCTCCCGCCTTTGATTGCTCTGGTCCTGCCATTGCTAGCTGCTTTCAGCTCTGATGTCTCTAGGCTCTCGCTTTTGATACTCAACTTCAAAGTATCGAACCTTGGCAGTTTCTTTCTTAGTTAGTTTATCTTCAACTACGTCCACATTACGTTTTGTGGGTACATACAACCGTAGTTTGATATATGGTAGATCACATTTTGCGGTAGTTTAATGAAACAATGGTGTTAACTCTCCCCAAGACCTTCAATGTAGCAGCGTCTGCCTGTGGCTTCAATTTTACCCATAACCTGATTTTCCGGGTCAAGATTCTTTCATGAAAAAGGACCATATTTAACAAGGACAGTATGTTACAATTGTAACCATATTCAAAAAGATCAAATCCAACAGGAAAATTCATGTTAAGAAACTGTGATGTAAAAATAGTTAATATAAACAGAAGGACCAATTCATATTCAGAATACAACCGAAATAAAACTTGATATTAAAATTAAGATCACATAGCTCTCTGTTCCTCTCAATTTCAATATCAAACACAAACAATCCCGATTACACCTACAAACCCAACCGAAACAAAAGCCATAAACCCAACACCAATAAATCCATGAGGTGCAGCACTGGTTGGTGCTAAAGCTGGCGCTGACGCTAGATTATTCATCTCCGGGGCCATAGCCGGTGCCGGAGCAGGAGCTCCATGATCTTTATTACGATGAGCATGAACCTTCACAGTTATCTTCAATCCCTTGTCACAATTCTCCTTAACACCGCTAATGAAGTAGAACATACCAGCAGGGTTCAGAGTGACCTCCGTTACGTTAGCCTTGAGTGGATTCGATATGTCACAGCTCTCAAACGCTTCCTTTGTCACTTGCAGGACTGGAGGGTCAAAACTCTTGGATGTGCTCGTGTTCCATTCTGTGGAACGCCACAAAATGTTAACAACTCTAGTGATGAAGTAAGTAAGAGTAAATAAGAAATGTAAAAAGGATAGAAAGAAATTACTAAGAACATCGCCAGCGGTGAAATGGTGTCTGTGAGTCCACTTGGTTAAGTGATCGGAGTTTTGGACTGTCCAACCATCGACCATGACTTCTCTCGCTTTGGAGAGATTAAAGAGCAGGAAGAGTAGGGAGAGAACTGGAAAGCAGATTGTTTTGGAAGCCATTGATGAAGCAGAAGAAGGATGATGAGTAGGGTTTCAGTTACTATGTGTGTTGGTTTTTATAGTCGTCAGGTTTTGGTTTGGAGGAACCGAAGCTGCTGATGACGGGCACGTACGCGTATCGAAATGAAACGTCAGGGTTGGATGGTTCTCCTCGGCTGTAAATGTGAATTCAAAATGGTGCATTGGAGGAAATGCTAAACGGCTATTCACATTTCCAAGGAGTGTAGAACAGTCTTGAATCATAAATTTATGATAATATCGTTTGAGAAAATGTGAATGATATTCTACCTTTTCAATTGTGACTGACCTAAATGTGTATGAAACCCCGAGTTCTTTGATCTTTTCCCTTATTTTGCAGCCAAGTATGGGATGAAATATGAGTGATCTGTGCAAATTTGCAAACAAATTAAAGCTAGTCTTGCTTGTCTAATAGTCAGTGTCTCCTTGCTCGATTGATTTGAGAGTCTAATTAGCATTAGATTGGTGAAATTAAAATCATTTAAGGGATTATGTTATATTGGTTAATGAACAAAATTTGTCCTCTTAAATTCCATTCCCGTTTCACTGATTCTATCATTATGATAAAGACACTCCTTTTTAGAGAAACAAGATAGAAGGCTAGGAATGCACTGGGATGTTAATTCTCTTGGAAACCATTAATAGTCCAGTTACAGGTTTCCATAAGGAGAAAAGGAGATAGGGTTTCAGTTACAGATGATTGAATTGAACGACGGGTACAACTGTACAAGCATTTTTGTGTGAAAAGGGCATTCCTGCAGCAAGCCATCAACGACGGCGGTAGATCAAGCTATCGGAAACCCGGACGGCAAGTACATCCGGGAAGTTGCAGGGTTTACTCTTCCAAAAAGAAAATGTAAACTTCTAGCTCACTAATCTATAGTGATTTTCGCAGGAAATTATGAGTTGTCATATGTAAGAGTTTGGGAGGATGGACTACATCACTAGAATACTTTAGTACCAGGGTAAAGAGATAGCAAATCATTCAGCAAATCTTCGCTATTCTCAATGATTTGATTCACCAAGTTTTTAAGGAGACACGAGTCTACTGATACAAATACAGATTAACGGGAAGAGTAGCAAACACAGTTTTGTAAGTGAGATATTCAAGACAATCCACACAAAAGACACATCATGAACAATGAACTTGAGCAGGCAAATCTCTCACTTCAGGAGGGTCTTGACAATTGACTTCACATTCAGCTTTTTCAGATCTGTGTAGGACTGCCCGCAACCAACAAACATGACCGGGGCTCCAGATATGTACACCATGGACAGTGCAGCTCCAACCTGCATTATTTATCGCTTCAGTTATTTACCATTTCAACAGAAATACAGGCACAACACGTTTTAGCCAAAATCATTTGAAGTTTAGCAGTTTGCTTACCTTATCATCAATAGTATCAAACTTGGTGAGCAATATTCCATCTATCAATCTCGGGTTGGGTGAAGGTGATAGATCAGCTAGTTTCTGCAAGAACAGTGTAGGCGGCCTTCAGTAACCAACCATTGGGAAAACAATGATACAGCAAAACAGCATAAACTGGGATAAATAATACTAAAACAAATAGCAAAATGAGAATGAATATAAAAACTCAAACCTGATTAAACTTGGAAAGCTGATCAACAGCATCATTCCCAACCAGTGCCTCTCCAACAAACAAGACAAGATCTGGATTGTTAATGTAGATGAGCTTTGACAGGGCCCTCATTAATGGTTCATTATCCTGAAAGGAACAATAGTAGATAACTTTAGGATAAGACAGCAACGGACTCTAACTATTGCAATTACAAGGATTACAAACAAATAGCTATTATAGCACCATATATTTGCTCAACCATTATAATAAGAACCAAATAACTCAGTACCTGCATTCGACCAGCTGTATCAACTAGAACCACTTCAGAACCATTGATTTTGGCTTCCTGAATTGCTTCCTTTGCGACAACAGCAGGATCTTTCTCATATCCCTTCTCAAAAATAGGGATCTGAAACGGAAAAAATGGATAAATGTTAGTTATTTCAACCAAGACAGTATTAAAGTTAATTTTATCATCTGAAACAAAAATCCACCCAAGTGAATTTGAATGCCTCAATGTCATACCTGGAGTCTACGTGCATGGGTACGCAGCTGCTCAACAGCCCCTGATCGGAATGTATCACAGGCAGCCATCATAACACTGACCTGATGCTGCTGGAGCCAATAGGCAACCTGGGAAGAGAAATTTGTCAATAAAACCATTTGGATGAAACCGGATTCACTTATGACACTACAAGGATTCAGCTCAACCTTGGCCAAATTAGTAGATTTCCCCACTCCATTGACACCAACAAAAACAACTACATAAGGCTTTCTCTGCTCCTTGGCAGCATGCACATCCCTCAGTATATCAATAGAGCGCCTAGGAGTTAGAATGCGAACAAGAGCTTCTTCCATTGCAGCCTGCAGTAATGTTTACGGCCCTGATGTTAGTCTTCCAAGTTCCAAGTCATAAAAATTAGAAGAACCAAGCTAGTAGATGAAAGGGGCTTAGTTGACAAACCTGGACTGTAGAAGATACTCTTGTAAATGAACCCAACTTTTTACCCACAAGACTAGCTGCCACTGATTCACAGAGCTTCTCAGCTATCTCCTCAGCCTAAGTATGAAAAAGCACATAAAACAAATTAGATGCTCCATAAACAAACTTCAGCATAAGGACAGGAATAATGCTAAAAGTCTAGAAGAACATACCACATTCTTGGTCATGAGCCTATCCTTGAGAGCTTTCAAAGCTGGTTCCAGATCCGACTTCTCCAAGTTTGCCTTGCCTGCAATACTGAATACAAACAAGCAAAATATGCATAAATATGATGTAACAACTTCATCAGGAAATAAGAAGTTCGAAATGTTAAAACATCTCAACCACAGTATTCACAGTTCTCACCCGCTCAACTATTGATTTTTTACATAACAGGTACCACAATTTCAAACATTCAGCTCGCTAACTACAGACACAAAACGGAGTACAAAGGCATACTTCCTCTTAGACTCTTTATCTTATTTAATCACATTCTTAAAAAAATTGGCAGCACTATTAGGCAACACAGTACTAAGTACTAACAATAGTAAAATAATAAAGCACATAAATGTACCTCTGGAACATAGATGAAAACCACCCCTTCTTTGAATCAGGCTTGCTTTCCTTTCCAATTTCCTCTTCCTCTTCAGCCTCACTTTCACTACTGTAATCCTCTTCCCGATCCATCATACTTTCACCGTGATCTGCTGCTACAGCCTCATAATTGTTATCAACATTCTCACCCACAGTATCTGTAAAATCCAATTTTGACTCGCGCGACTCTTGAGGTGAATCATCCCAAACTCTATTTTTCTTGGTTATCTTCTTTTTTGGCTCAGCCTTTGATCCCTTGCTATCAAGGGTAGCAGTTTTTTCTGTCTTCTTTCCAACCTTAGATCTAGACTTAAGCTTATTTACATCAAAAGCCCCAAGATTGGAACTAGTGTTCTCTTTTCCGTTAGCTGTACCAACTACATTAGATTCTTTGCTAACAACATGAATACCATTGGAGATTCCATTCTCCAATTTACGGCCTTTCATAGCATTGCCATCACTAGCCAAACCACCTTCATTACTTTTCTTGTCTCCTCCAAGTCCAGACTTCTGCACCGGCCCTTGCTTCCTACTATTACTCACAGGCTTACCCACCTGCTTGGCCTTCTTCAACTCCTCAGCACGAGCCTCAGCCTCCTTCCTCAGTTGTCGGAAAGTTTCATCAAAATCATTATACACTGTCCTCTTCGGATCATATATCTCCGCAAAACTTTGCTTCACCATCGCAAGCAGATCATCCACATACAGGAGATGGATGATCTTCTGATAAACAGCAACAAACACGAGGCCAAGCTCATTATGGAAGGTCCATTTGAGCGTGTAGGCTGCCCCCGAAGCCGTGTAATCAAACGATGCTGCACCAGATCGTTCCTCCAAAAGACAGGACCGAATCAAGGTATCGATCGGCGATCCTTTAAGAGCATTTCCAAGCTCTCTACATGTCCAGAGGATTAATCCTCCTCTAGTAAATATCAGTAACTGTTCTAACATCTTCAAACAAACTTCTGCAATCAAATAAATCAAAATTTTAATACAGATTTGCATGATAACATTATTTTCCAAAATACAAAATCATATCACTTCAACATAATCGTCATGCTTATTACAACCACACATCAATCAGATCGAATCAAATATCTTCCAATTACATAAACATCAACGAAAAATTAAGATTCCAAATTTCAATTGGCTTTTTTTCCATATTGCAATTCCATTTACATAAGATCAAATCCAGAAAGGGATAGATGTTCAAGAAATTTGTAACCTAAATTCCTAATACTCAGAAATTCACACAAATCCGTCGCTTCTGAAATCATCGATCTGAGAATCCGAAAGAAAATCATTTAAGAAAACACAAACCTGATCAGATTGGAGCTCTGAGAATGTTGTGAGTGGACTTCAGAAAAACTAAAAAAATGAAATAAAATGATCCGGAAGAGAATGAATGGAATTAAATTAGGGATTTTTGTGAAGGTTGGCATTGATATATACGGGGGTTCTTGAAGAAGGGTAGTTTTGGGAATTCGGGTGCTTTTGAGTCTTCAATTTTGACTTGTTTCTTGGCTTTGACTTCGGACACGGTCGTTGGGCGAACGGGCGGTGACCGAGTAACGGTGACCGTCATACCGGAAAAAGGATCAATTTTGGAATGGAGCAATTATAACGGTGTTTCCGAGAAAGGATCGTGGTTTGGAAAAATTCCGTAAGTTCAAATTGGTTCGTGTAATTGTGTCTATGCTGAAGAACGATCGATTTCATTTATTCTAACTTGAAACCTCATGTGTATGTTTCGTTTGATAACGTGAGTGTATCAAACGGAAATTGTGTTCATATCTTTAAAGAGCACAAATAAATATTTTAATTGTTAAAAACTACAAACATTAAAAAACTACTCTGGATGGTGTTTCTTTTGTTTGAAAGGGTTATGGTTAGTTTAGTTTATATATGGTAAATAAATTTATACTATCTAAATTAGGATTGTGCATAACTTATACATGATACCATCACAGCCGGTCCGAGGACAGTGAAAACCGTGCGACTGCACGGATCCAAATTCATATGGGATATAAATTTTGTTTTTTTCCTAGTTTACAATCCTACATTTGTGCACAGACTATTCAAATTTCATTGTGGCCCTCAATTAATTGTTCTTTTTGGGACTTTGGGATATTTAAATATAATATTAGTACTTTCTAATAATTTTAATGTAATGTGTTTTTTATCAAGAAAGAATTATTCCTTTATAAATAGTACAATATAATATAATTTTTGTTATTATTTTTAGTATCACTTTTAAGAATCGTTGAATCTCTCTATACGTGCAACTCCCTCAACATTAGAGGATATTTTCAGATTTTTTTATACATAATTTTTTATACAATCTTGTATTTTTTTTATCTTCTTATAGATCTTATCAATAATTCTTTGGTTGTGCAAACCAAACAGAATGATAACCTTGGGTTGCACCAAATCTGAAACCAATCTCTAATTTCTCAAAACAAAAATATATCTTTTCGTTATTTAGTCTCTTTGGATTTAATTTTTTTTAATAAAAAGTAAATTGCCCAAAATATTTTCCCGCACCGGGCTTTTAATTTCTCAGGGCCGGCTCTGGATACCATATTTGATGGATTTTTTTCTTTTAAAAAGATGATCAAAGAATTTCACTCATACCCCCATAGTGACTCAACCTATGACTTCATCAATAGATAATGGATACGCTTACCACTGCGTTATAACCACTTCGTCACATCAAAAATTCATAATCTTTAAACATCGTCAGGCTATGATATGACACATATTAAAGCAAAAGGAGCACATGAGAGTCACATGGAATTGATGTTGCATAGGGTTTAGTAAAGGAGGATTTTGTATAGAAGGGCCTAATCAAGAATACCAGTCTTCAACAACACCAATGTTTCTGAAGGAATCAGTTGCTTCCTTTTTTTGATAAGCTCGTAAAAAGATATGAATGTGCAACTGTGCTGTATGTATGATTTTCGTGTCTAACATGGCATTTCAACCATCTTTTTTAAGTTTTTGAATGAACATTTCTCTTGAAAATCTTCAACACTAGCATCTAACTCTTTCACATGGGTATTGTTGTGGAGTTTTTTTCGTACACTCTCTCCTTCAATCATTTATTCCCCTCTAAGTAACCAATGTGATCTCGCAATTAAAACTCCATTCTATTTTGCCTTTTCAAGCATCTGTTTCAATCCACCTCTTGAACATTTCTCTCGTAACTCTTCAACACTAGCCTCCAACTCTTTCACATGGATATCAGTGTGTTGTTTTTTCCTTGTGCTCTCTCCTTCTATCATTTTCACCTCTAGGTAACCAATGTGATCTCTCAGTTCAAGCTTCACTTCATTTTAGCTTTCATCCATCTTTTTTTCATATTTTTGGATGAACATTTTTCTCGAAAGTCTTCAACACTAGCATCTAACTCTTCCACATGGATATCGTTTTGGAGTCTTTTCATATACTCTCCTTCTATCATTTCCCATCTTGATTGAGCCATGTTGTCGATTAAACACACCTTTAGCTTCTATATATGCACATATATCTCATATTTTATCCAAGCTTTTTCAATACTATGAGCACATCTACGTCGTCAGGACGTTGCTCTATCTAAGAATTGAAGTCTTAGAAACGCTTTTGGAAAATGAGAACATGCTTGTTGTTCTGCTGCACGATTTTGAAGAGTCGTATGAAAAAACTTGCATCATAACTCTTCGGCCTCTTTTGATTTCTCAAATCTTCCTGGAGGTTTCCAAAATTCTGACCCGTTGCTGACCGACGCAAACCTCTGGTGATGTTTTCCAATCCTTCTGTGTCTTACAAGCAATCCATTACTACGACAGCAGGAAGATATTCCAGATCTTGAAGATGATGTTCACCAACAAGTTTGGGGAAGTAGTACGACAATATTGTTTGTACGGGGTCATTTGAAAGAGTCCTTTCCACTGACCGTGTTTTCAACTCGACTTGGAGCTTATAGAAAAGATTAATTGGCTCATTCTTCCCTCCCTTCTTCTTCCCAGCCATTGTTGCCTTGCTTGGTGTCAAGGCAACATTCGTTATTAGAATCAAAATCAATGAATTGGATTACAGAAAAGGTAATAAACTGAATCCTCCACAGAAATAAGTTTGACGAAGATATCAGTGTGGTGTTTTTTTTCGTTTTCTCTCTACTTCTATCATTTTCACCTTTAAGTAACCGATGTGATCTCGCAATTCAAGCTCCACTTTATTTTAGTTTTCATTCATCTCTTTCAACTTTTGGATGAACATTTCTCGTGCAAGTCTTCAACACTAGTCTCTAACTCTTTCACATGGATGTAGTTTTTGATTCTTTTCGTATACTCTCTCATTTTATCATTTTTCCTTTATGTAACCGATGTGATCTCGCATTTCAAGCCCCACTCTATTTTATCTTTCAATCATCTATTTCAAGTTTTTTTTTCATGAACATTTATCTCGCAAATCTTCAACACTAGCCTATAGTGATCTTCTTACATCCGATACATAAATTGAAACTAAAACCAATTTCTACGCTAACTTTTCCTATGTTGTGATGTATAATATCTATAGCCGAGACACACATGAATCATAAGTCACCAAGTGTTCACCATTTGCTCATAGTGCACATATGTGGTATCAATGCGATTTGTTTTGCGATCTCACTATTTGTCTGTACCACCAAACGATCAATAGTCTGACAACCTTAGGCAATGTGATATCAACTATGTTAAAAAAGGATGGTAGTCACATTCCATTCAGGGACTCAAAGCTTACAACGCTCTGCACAACGCCCAACTGCAAAGTGACAAATTGTGGAGTGCATGAAGTAAAAATTTGATGATGTCGAAATGGATCTTGTATGCATGTAACATGTACACCCCAACTCATACCATTGAGACGTTGTCCGCTTTTGGTCCAACGGCCCTCACGGTTTTGTTCCTGAGATTTTACCTTAAAATGCGTCTCAATGTAAGGTTTCAGCTCTGCACATATAAGCACAATAACTTATCTCTCCCAGACGATATGGGTTATGTGTACCTACTAGCTGGCCAATGTCTTTCTTAGCACCCGCTCAGTTAGATCAACACAATCCACTCTCCTTAGAGGGCCCAACGTTCGCGTTAGCACACTTCCAACCAGGGAAAGACTTTGATACCATTTGTAACAGCCCATACCATTAAGATATTGTCCGTTTTGGGTCCAACGGCCCTCATGGTTTTGTTTCTGAAATTTCACCCCAAAACACATCTCAATGTATGGTATTAGCTCTGTACATATAAACACAACAACTTGTTTCACCTAGTAGTTTGTCAATGTTTTACTTAGAACCCGTCCAGTTAGGTCATCACAATGAGCTCTCGGTGTCTTCTTTTTGAAAGATATTGGCTCACCTTTGATAGTTAATCCAAATATCTTGAGGACATCCTCATTGGTGATGGATAAAATGGCTTCCTTAATCACATCATAATGTCATAGAGGAAGCACAATATCCAATTTCGATATATTAATGTGTTTGTACGTAATCTTTTCTTCATTAAGTGGCTTAATCATCAACCAAAATAACGTACTCTTCAAAAACTCTAATAACTATGCTGGAATTAGTTGCTGTTTTTTTCGATAAGCTCATAAAGGGATAAATATGTGTAACTTTGTTGAATTTATGATTTTCACGTCACACCTCTTCTAGACATTCCAACCATCTCTTTCAACTCATCTCTTTCAACATAGTCTCCTCTTCATAAAATGACGAGAAAATTAGAGAAAAACTAAAAAAATGAAGCCTCTTTTAAGATAAACTCAATCATATATTTCATTTTAATTTACACTTAATTTAAATTATTTAACATGTCTTTGTGGGGTTTTTTTTGATTTGGAAGTAACTAAGCCAAAATCGACTCAAAGAATTGATCTTACTGAGTTGACTTGGAGCGTGATTCAGGATCAAAAGAAGAGACTTGTAGCGTGAGCTTGGCGTGGGAGCTAGAGACACACTATGGTAAAAAGAATTGAACTGCGGGAAATTTAGTTTCTAAATTTTGATGAGTTTCAGGGGTAGCGGGATGGCTAATATGGTTTTTGAAGGTGTGGGAAGCTTGGCTTGAATGTTTTATGGTGGGCTTCTGGGTTGCTGCCCTGATGATCCCCGCAACTCCAAACCCCCTTCTTATAGGACTTGATTAGTGGTCTTTTGCGAGGACCAGCCATGTTTGAGCTACTGGGAAATAAAATTTCTCTTCTCAGCAACATGATTTCCAGCGGTGAAAACCGGTTCTGAGGGATGACTTTGACAACTTGCCGCATGGGTGCTGCAGAGATGGTTGAATGGACGAAGAAACCGGAGCTGGGCGGCCTGGGCAACTTGCACACTACAGTCTCTTCATTCGAGGGTGAAGGCTCGCCCTTCGAACTCGATCCCCAGCCTCTCTCTTCTTCAGACCAAAAGTGAAGGCAGTTTTCCCTTTAGGTAAAGCTGCTATCGAAGAGAAAGCTGATGAAACTAGTTTGTGGGTGGTTTTAGAGGTAAGGATGAATACAACAAAAAGGTTATTGGACCCCAAAAGTTATATGCCAAGGAAGCTTAGGTTCATAATATAAGAATGAGTTTTAGGTTTTGGGCTTGGAAGCTCTCATCTAGGCTCATGTCATAGTCCAATTTCACCAACTTCATCACCGATTTAGGTCGTCGGGCTTGGGTTCTAGGCCCAAGACCGGAACCATTTAATGACGTTAGATCGGCGGACGAGTGTTGTGTGCCTCCGTGACCTTCCACACCATACCCACGTATACAAGTCTCAAAGGTACTTATATGTGGCTTGGGCCCACATCAACGCATGTATATGCTTGTTTGATACATTAAGTCGAGGATTTCGTTCAAGACTCCACGAATTACAGCAAGACAAAAAAAATTAATTAACTGTGTGATTTTTCGGGTATCAACAGTCTTATAGGTTTTATTTTTAAAACAAAAAATTGTCACAATTTTTCTCCTGACGGTTTTTTCATTCTGATTTTAATTTTGTTTTCTACATTTTAATTTGTGCTTATGATATAGGTATCAACCATGCATTTTTTTGTAACTTTTACGTTAGGTTACAAATAGATTAATTGAGTTTTGGATATAGGGTTTTAGGGTAGGGGTTAGGGTCACTACCAGAAAAAAGACTTTAGCCGACGAAATAACCAAAAACAAGCCGATGAAAAATTATTTTGTCGGATAAGTTAAATTTTCGTCGGATAAACTAATTTTTTCTTCAGCTATAGTGGAATTTTAGCCCACGAAATTTTTTTTGTCGGCTAAACTATTTTTTTTGTCGGCTATAGTCAGTAAACTTTAGCCGACGAAATTAGAGTATTTCGTTGGCTAAAGTACCTTTTAGTTACAAAATTGCACTATGGATATTTCAGTGTCCGATTGACTAATGCCATGACATATGAGTTTTTTTTGGTCATCCGAGTTTGTTTAAGGCTTCAAAATGAAATTTTTCTAAACACTTACTTAACACACGAAAACGCCCATATCTACATCTATATGAGGTATTTTGGTCGAACCTTGAACACAACAAACTCTCACCATGTTGAGACGCAACTGTCCATCTAAAATTTTTAAAACATTTACCCCTCGATGATAGGGCTCTCCATATGGATAAATAATGGTAAATAGTAAGCATGTTGTGATTCCGGTCATCAAAATTCACAAACAAAAATACGACCGTTTGATATCATCAATATATTGAAATATGTCTATGGTAAAAAATTCAACTTGATCCGATAAATTTAAAGGCTTCATCCGGACGGTTAATCTTGTAAGTCAAACCCTTAAATTGTATTGACCGCAACTATCGGCACCGAGACTTTACCGGAATTACGTGATTTTTCAGCCGTAGACGTATTTCACAATTCCGGTCATAACTTATTTCACGAATTTTTTAGGTTTGAAGTGTCTACATAGAGTTTGTTTTTGAAACAGAACATTTACTTAAAACTTAGTAAACAAGTTATACAACATTAGTAAGCATGTTATGATTCCGATGATCAAAGTTGAGAACAAAAATCTGACAATCTGATATGATCATTATGTTGAAATATGTTTATAGGAACAAATTTAACTTGATCCGACAACGTTAATGGCTCGATACTTACAGTCAATCTCGTAAGTCAAACCCATTAACGCACGGAAACGGTTATTTGACCATTTAAATTACGTATTTTGCCCAAACATTTAACTGAAAAAATAGTTTTAAATCGATGAGACGCAACCAATGGTATAAAAATTTTATGAAAAATAACCATAAGAGATAGGGCTACCTCTAGGGAGAAAGAATGAAAAATTACGTTAACCGCAACTATTGACACCGAAACTTTACCGGAATTATGTGATTTTTCAATCGTAGACATATTTCATAATTCCGATCATATTTTATTCCATGACTTTTTTTCGTTTGAAGCTTCTACGTATAGGGTTTAGGGTTTTAGCTAACGAAATTAGGGTAATTCGTCGGCTAAAGTTAAATAAATAAAATAAATAACTATAGACGGTGAAATTAGGGTAATTCGTCGGCTAAAATTTAATAAATAAATAAATAACTATAGCCGACGAAATTAGGGTAATTCTTCAGCTAAAGTTAAATAAATAAATAAAATAACTATAGCCAACGAATTTTAATAAATTTCGTCGGCTAAAGTTAATTAAAAATTTAAAATTTTTGGCTGGGATTTTGAAAATTTTAAACTTTTTTCGACTAAAATTTTGAACTTTAGCCGACGAAATTAGGGTATTTCGTCGACTAAAGTTTAAAATTTTCTATATTTTTCATTTTCACCTCCTCCTCCTCCTCCACTTCATCCTCCTCCGGCGGCAACAACTCTTCATCCTCCTCTCCTCCTCCTTTCCTTCTCCTCTTCCTCCTCTAACTTCTTCTTCTTCTCCTCCTCCTCTCCCTCTCCTAGCCTCCTATTCCTCTTCTTCTTCTTCTTCTTCTTCTTCTCCTCCTCCTCCTCCACCACCGGTGTAAAAACGAAAAAGAACAAAAAAAATTAATCAAAAATAAAAGAAATAAAAAAGTAAAATAAAATAAATAAAATAACTATAGCCGACGAATTTTAATAAAATTCGTCGGCTAACGTTAAAAAAAATATATATCTATAGCCGATGAATTTTATTAAAATCCGTCGGCTAAAGTTAAATAAAAAAAATATATAATCAATAACTATAGCCGAAAATTTTATTAAAATTCGTCTGTTAAAGTTAAATAAATAAAATAACTATAGCCAAAAAATTTTAATAAAATTCGTCGGCTAAAGTTAAATAAATAAAATAAAAATAATAGCTATAGCCGACGAAACTTATTAAATTTCGTCAGTTAAGATCTAAAAATTCGTCGGCTAGAGTCCAGACATTTTGCGACAAAAATTTTTTTCGTCGGCTAAATAAATGACTTTAGCCAATGATGAACAGTAATTTCGTCGGCTAAAGTGTTGGCCGACGGCTTTTTCCTGATGACTTCTTAGCCAACGAAATTTTGTGCTTAGCCGATGAAAGTTTTTCGTCGGCTAAAGTACTGATCCTGGTAGTGGGTATAGGGTTTAGGAGTTACAGTTTAAGGTTTAGAGTATAAGATTTTAGGGTTTTAGGGTGTAGGGGTTAGGGTTTAGAGTTTTGGGGTTAGGGTTTAGGGGTTAGGGTTTAGGGTTTATGGTTCATATATTCATGTGATATCATTTCATTAACGATTAGAGATAATGACAACTTCTGTAATTCTAGAAGAAAAAATAGGTTTTATTATAGTTTCATTAACTGTCATTTAACCGTCTAAATTATATATTTTGCCCGGACCTTCAACTGAAAATAATTCAAATCGATGAGACGCAACCAGTGGTATAAATTTTTTATGAAAAATAACAACCGAAAATAGTGCTACCTCTAGAGAGAAAGAATGAAAAATTACATTGACTACAACTATCGGCACCGAGACTTTATCGGAATTACATGATTTTTCAAACGTAGACGTATTTCACTATTAATTCCGGACATATCTTATTTCACGACTTTTTTTCGTTTGAAGCTTCGACGTATAGTTTGTTTTTGAAACGAAACATTTACTTAACACTTAGTAAACAAGTTATATAATATTAGTTGACATGTTGTGATTCCTATCGTCAAAATTCAAAAAAAAATCTGACCATCAGATATCATCATTATATTGAAATATGTGTATGGGAGAAAATAATTCCGCCGAAATTAAATAAAAAACAAAAAATAATTTTTAACCCCTTAACCTACGGAATTAAATAATTCTGTCTCCTAAAGTATCGCTTAGTCGACGAAATTATTTAATTCCGTCGGCTAAGGACAAAAAAAATCAGAACAATTTTCCCTCGTAAAATTTTAGACCAAAATGTCAAACACTTAGCCGACGGAATTATTGCATTCCGTCGGGTAAGAGCTAAAAATTTCGAATCCCAACGCTAAATTTTTCAAAAAAATCAAATTTTTTCTTTTTAAATATTCTCTTCTTCTCTCTTTACTTCTTCAAAATATCTCTTCTCTTCTCCTCTCCCCCTTCTCTGTTCTCTTGTGTGTGGTGGTGGTGTGGTGTGTGGTGATGTGTGGTGGTGGTGTGTGGTGATGTGTGGTGGTGTGGTGTGTGGTGTGTGGTGTGTGATGGTGGGTGGTGATGGTGTGTAGTTGTGGTTTTTGGTGATGGTATGTGGTGGTGGTGGTTTTTGGTGATGGTGTGTGGTGGTGGTGGGTGGTGATGGTGTGTGGTGGTGGGTGGTGGTTTTTGGTTATGGTGGTGTGTGAAATCGGAATGGCCGGAATTCTTGCCGGAGATCGATCGCCGGCGGTGGATTTTTGGTGACCGATCTCCGTTTTTTTTTAAAATAAAATTTAGGTTTACCGACGGAATATTCCGTCGGCTAAGAGTTTTTTAATTTTTTTTAAAATCTGTCGGCTAAGATCTTAGCCGACGAAAATTCTGTCTCCTAAGATGATTATTAATTTGTTTTTATTTTAAAATATGTCCGTCTTCTAAGAACTTAACCGACGGAATAATTCCGTCGGCCAACGGATCTTAGTCGACGGAATTGTTCCGTCGGCTAAGAGTGCAAATCCACTAGTGTATTTATCCTAAATAATAGGTTCATTTGGTTTAAACAAATTTAATTAATAAATTTATGTGTATTTTAAAACAATCTTAAATATGAATGTAATTTAAAACGTGCCTATTAAATTTGATGTAACATGAAATACCTCTAAAATGACATAATTATCCGCTAGAAACCGTAATTTTCAATAAATACCCCATGCTCTGCTAGAATCAGTTGCTTCATTTATTCAATAAGCTCGTAAATGATAGGAACATGCGATAGGAACGTGCAGCTCTGCTGAATAAATGATTTGCACGTCTCACCTCTCGTTATTTGGGGGTTTCAATTTGAAAGAGTTTTGGGGGGAGGGTGCACCAGACGAGAGAGATTTGATAGGGTAGTTAAATAACTATTTTTACTCTTGTTTTTAGTAACTTCAGTTCCATTTTAAAACATTATTTACGGGTAGTTTGCGATTGAAAAACGAAAAGGGAATCATAGTAGTAAGCTGTGAATAATAGCAAATAACAATCGAGTTATCCATCATATTCTAATTC
This sequence comes from Comarum palustre, assembly GCA_951800085.1. Taxonomy (NCBI): domain Eukaryota; kingdom Viridiplantae; phylum Streptophyta; class Magnoliopsida; order Rosales; family Rosaceae; genus Comarum; species Comarum palustre. Next base: position 539,957 of record OX637575.1, on the reverse strand, counting down.
TATAGCTTAGGAAATTGGACCAAAACCAAGCTTTCATGCCTTGCACTAGTTATCAGCTTTCCTTATAGGTTAAAACTGAATCAATAATTAACAGCGCATGCCCGATATAGGTTAAAACTGAATCAATAATTAACAGCGCATGCCCTACTGCTCTCACATCATACAAGTCATGGTTTTAGATAGATATGCTTAATATATATATATATATATATATATATATATATATATATATATATATATATATATTGATCGAATATGAACAACAAGAAGCCATATAAGCTAATAGAGTAATATTACGTTATTTACGTATATATGGGTCAAAGCAAGCCGGTGCCGGTGCCGTAGCCGTCGGGACCTGATCGATCTATCTATCTATGTTAATATATATAGCATGACTAGATTAGGATCTTTCTAGTTGTACCTGTGATTATCCAGTAAGTGAATCCTCTATAATCATGGAAATATTTGTCTCGGGTCAATTAACTTGATTTATTTTATGTTAAATAAACTCGTAATTTAGTGTTAGATCGAATGATTCGAACATCTTAACAACTCTGTCCTGATCGATCGTGCTAATTAATTTAAGCATATGGATGTTCAATGATATTTCTTAATTTATAGCAGCAAGCTGGCATGGAACCGTTGGTCCGGTGAATGGTGGAAATTTATAAATACAAATCTCTATATATGAACAGGATGAAGCTTCCAGTCCAGTCCATGCTTGTCCACCAGCTGAGATATTTTAATACAAAAACAATAGCATCCAATTTGATTCTGAAAACGAAAAAAACTACTGCTATTATAACAGTAAGGAGCAACAGTAGCAAGCCATTACTTCAAGCAACGCATACAGTACGTATAGCAGATAGCACATCTCGGAAATCATGGGAATCGATCTTGATCATGATGAATGCATCTGAGAGACTTTACATATCGAAGAACAACTATATACATACAAAGTCACAAAGATGGATGCATGGGATAAGTCTGACTCGATCTGTCGATTCCATAATTGTATCTTACCAATTAACCGATTCCGGTGATCAAATATACTTATTATAATGCCTACCACGTTTACTTTCTCACATACCAGAACACCCTGTAGCAAGTGCCAATCAAGCTCTCGAGTATTAGGGTCAGCGCGCAACTGTTGGTACCGAGGGCCAAACAATACCATTATACCGAGCTCTCGAGTATAATGGTATTGTTTTGCTTCTTTGGTTGTTCACGTCTAAATTTTGATTCATCGATGAACACTTTACCAGTTTACCTGAAAACTTTGGCATCCTTCATTACTTGAAGCCCTTGACAACAAATCAACAATTAGTGTTCGTTGTTATATCAATACACGTACGGTTCTCGGCATTTCTCCTATCATAATACTGGGTCGAGATCTGAGTTCCTATCAATCAAATGCTCACACATGTGCACACGAATACTATAAATTTACGACAAGAAAAGGTTCATCAAGACTTAGGCACAGTGGCATTGCCGCATTGGCCATGCAAAATCTTGTAGTCTTGATGAAGAATCTTGTCCGTCTTGATTGACATTTTAAGAAGTGGTGCCAAAAGCAGTTTAAGTCATGTTTGATATGGCATGCCTAGCTGCTAAAGCAAAATTTATATGAATCCATCTTAACCTAAAAGCCAAAAGGAACGAGCTAGCTAGCTAGGACCATGCCATGCCTGTAGTAAGGTGTTGATCGGTCGAGTACAATGCATGAGACTACTGACTACATTTCCGGCCGGCCTTGAACTATTCTATATATCGATTGAATGATCAGACTCACTTCTAGCTAGCATTCCATATCCAAAATTATATTAAAATTCTATGACAATTGAACAAACATATTATCAGATATCATTTGTTACAAATTTATATCAAATATATGGGATTCAGATAAATGAAAACTTTTGTGCAGAAATATAGATTTGTTTCTATTAGCTAGCCTAGTGATTAGTTAATTGATCTGATCTTAGTAGGTTAACTTAAAGAAGTATATATTTATAATAAATTTGTTGAACAAATTAACCAATTAAGTCTGACCATTGACGCAAGGAACTCGATCAAAACTTTGCTGATGATGAGCAAAGCCTGAAACTAACCCATTAACCACCAAATGGCTAGAATATTGCAACTCAGATCAATTACGTACATCTGGCTTGGAATTCTAGAATAAAGATGAGAGTTGGGCGATACTGGATAGAGACTTGGTGTTGGTTTGTGCACTATTAAGGGTCTTTTTTGTCAGCTAAATATATACATATTCGTGCAGCAGCCCCAGTAGTACTCTACGCACGAATAGTAGCACTTGTCGTATACGATATTCAACGAATCAAACGACGCATACTGCAGGCCAGTTTTGGAGCATATAAGCACGAGAGAGAGAACGAATTTATATCTTCTAGGGGAGTCAAATTAAGCCGCCGCTGCAGTCGCTTAGCTTCAAAGAAACTGTTGCGAATCTATATATCACGAACTATAGCTAGCTCGAGAATAATAATATAAATTCAAAGAGATTTTGTTCCTCATCGATCTAGCTCTTGTAGTCTATAAGATGATGCCAAGCTTTTATTTTACGGAATTATTGATTACGGTTGACATATATGGATCGTTTGAACGATATTTTTAGACCATACACAATGATACAAAACATACAACATTTTTACCGAACTACAAGATCTTCAAAATACGACCTAGAACTAATTTATAATAATGGTATGCAAATTTGGCCTCTACTTTACATATCAACGACCTCATGATGTCAACTCAAGCGGCTTATACAGTGGCGCCCATACAGGAAAGTGCTTGTAGCTAACGACACAGAAAGAGTCTTGTGAGGCATTTATGATGCAAGCAAGGCCATAAACCTAAACCAACTAAAGCCTTCTATTGCATGTATGCATTGCTTTAATTTTAATTAGAATCTGCGAGACAATACAAGACCCAGCTCACCTCTCATGACTCTCTCACTCTCTCAAAATATGGACATATGCGCAGAGAGAGAGAGATCGGAGAAAGACATGAGAGGAAGCTAGCTGGTCCACCACCAAAGCAGCTCCCTGCTGCAACTTGCAGTTGTGTAGTATTGCAGTAACATATATCAGAGTGGAGATCCCTACCAGTATATATAATTGGCAAACTTCAGTATAACTCTCCATATCTTTCTTTCTCCTTCAAAGAGAGATATCAGAGAGAAGCCAAGCCTGAGAATATATATATAGTGGCAATGGCGTTAGTACACAGCAACAGCTGCACTGCCATTATGATCTTCTGTTACTCCATATTAGTGTTCATATTGTCTCTAACAACTGCTAGAGTCAATGTGGTTGCGACGACGAAAGAGCAAGAGCTAGATCGAATCACAGCGCTGCCGGGACAACCGCCGGTTACGTTCTCTCAGTATTCTGGTTACGTCACCGTCAACAAGAAACATGGCCGTGCTCTCTTCTACTGGTTCACTGAAGCCACTGCTTCTCCTCAGAACAAACCTCTCGTTCTTTGGCTCAATGGAGGTCAGTACTCACTACTTAACTAATTGCTTGCTAATTTGTAATTACCATGCATGATGCCATATATGTTCTACTTGATTACATTTACATATCCAGCTCAACTTTCAAGTAAATATAATCATTTCCTTATCACTAGATCATTTCTAGATCTTCTTGATCGAGTTCTGGTTTCTGGATTATTGTAGGGTCATGAAATATACTAACCGTAAAAACTTGCAGGACTCATTAAATCGGGCCTTGAATAATCGATCACTGTTTTTTCAACTGCTTACTTATGAGTCTAGCTGGTAGGTGAGTCTTCTATTATGTGTGAGTCAGTGAGTGTGAATGTGTGATATAAGGGGGTTTTCCATTGATGCCAAAACGATGCACAAACTATTTTCTGGTCCTCCAAATTGAATGATCCATTCTCGCCAAAAAAAAGAATGATCCATTAATTTGCAATCCACCTATTCCGTTGATCCTTAGATGGTGCTCAATGCATGTTCGTTCATTATCTGTCGCACGTGTTTCCACGATCCCCACGTGCCGCCTCCCCTAGCTTACCTCATCTCCATTAACATATATTAAGGCGTACACCAGTGGAAACTGGAAAACTGAGCAGCCCAGAAGCTGCCTAGTTAGCTCGCACTGATAGAGAAATTCTGCACCAATCGAACGCACCTAAAGATGTGTACACCAGAAACATACATGCATATATGGCCTAAGTCTTTGTTGGTTCTCTTCCTCGTGAGCTCTCTCCATCTCTCTGTGTCTCTAGCTATGTCTTTTTAGGGTTTTATTCCTATTGCTTCTTCAGAACTACTGTGCGTAGTCGTCCCCAGTTTAAAAGCTCTGTGGCTGCAGAAAACACAGTCGAATATTTCTCGTCATCTTTTTTTGGTAATTCTTTTTGTCTTTTGGTTCGTTGGCCTGTATGGTGTAGTTGTTGCTTGTTGGGTGTGATCGATACACCAAATTCCAACCCACAACAAAAGTGAACCAACTTTTTCATTCCCCACTACTACTTTGAGTCTTTGAAACTGTGCATGCTACGAAAAATTCCATTTCATATTGTTTGTAATTAGAACGTTCTCCGCTTGGTCAGAATAGATGATGGTGATAATGACGTCGAGTTTGTGGAGTTTTGCTTCCAATGGATCCAGTGAAAGATACAAATTAATCCTGAATTATACATGTTTCAAACTTGGAATCTCATACCTATATATATTAGCACTAGCTTGTTAGCTTGATGACCATAGTTTAAATATAGTGGACTCGGTGTTTCGTTCATAATAAAATATATGAACCCTGCCAATAAGGTTTGACACAGTTAGCAAGAATGGGCTTGTGGTGGAGACTCATTCAAGTTTGATTCTCGTTACCAACAGGTCTTGCTGGTTCGTGATTTATAAATTTTCATGTGGAAATCCATATTTGGAGGCTGGTATGACAGACATGTGTCCGTTGTAAGTCCGTCAAGGTTAAGGTTGCAGGTTTGCTCTGACGATGATGGTGTAACACCAAGTTCTCACCTAAATTTTTTGTAACCAAATACCTAGAGGTTGGATGGTGGAGATTGAAAAATGTAATCGAAAAGTTGGCCTGATACTCAATCCCTTATATAAGACAATGAGAGATCCCTTAGTGGAAGGACTCTGATATATATAAACCCTCATATCTTAATTTTTTTGCCTAAGAAAAGGCCTGTTTACTTACTATATATATTTATGTTCAAAAGGGTTGATTTATAGAGCCCCTCTATTTTACTTATAGAGTCAGGACTTGAACTGGGACAAGTGTGGCCCGTGGATCACCATTGTACCGATATTGTCCCAATTTAACCATCTTTAAGGTGTTGGGTTTTAATCACAAAAGACCTCGGTACAATTGGATACAATTCATCCACTTATAAGTTATATTTTATTTGTCCCTTTTCTGATGTGGGATCTTTCCTATCCAACACTCCCCCTCACGTGCAACCTAACTTTTTTTAGGTTGACACGTGAAATTTATTCAGTCCAATTCCCATATCGGAAATCGGTACATTCATGCGGTCCAATTCCCATTTTGGAAATTGGAGTATGCGATCCAAGACCCACTATAGGCACTTGGTATGGTATGGGCCAATCAGAATTTTTCTGACGGCAATTTGATTCGATGAACCCAAATTTGAGCTCATTATGATGGGAGACTTTCTCCCGTTACGTTGGGAGAAGTAATTGAAGAGAGACCCGCTCTGATACCAACTTGAACTGGGACAAGTGTGGCCCGTGGATCACCATTGTACCGATATTGTCCCAACTTAACCACCTTTAAGGTGTTGAGTTTTAATCACAAAAGGCCTTAGTACAATTGGATACAATTCATCCACTTATAAGTTATATTTTATTTGTCTATTTTATGATGTGGGATATTTCCTCTCTAACATCAGGTATATGTACATGTTGAATGACTGAAATAAAATGAGTGTTACGCAATCAAAGATTTCTTGCACATCCGATGACCAAACAAATTTTACTCTAGGCCTATAGATCAAAACTAACGGGTCAAATAAGTGATTAACTATAATCTACGAATTAATGTACTACATGGTGCAGGGCCAGGTTGTTCATCAGTGGCTTATGGAGCATCAGAAGAAATTGGCCCGTTTCGGATTAACAAAACTGGTTCATCTCTTTATCTCAACAAATATTCATGGAACAGAGGTAAATATATGAAATGAAAACCAAACCTATCAAAAGTTTCACTGGATTAGTAGGCAAGATACCATTACATACATGACATATAGATTCACTACTGCTGTTACTATACTGCACTAGCAGAAGCGAATATTCTCTTTCTTGAATCGCCTGCTGGTGTTGGTTTCTCATATACAAACACAAGCGCTGACCTAAATGATTCTGGAGACAAAATGACAGGTAAATAGATTTAAAACGACTTCTACATTTCTAAATATCACAACTATCAGTGTTTTCATGCTTCAAGTAATCATCACCTTATCTTCTGTGGTTGTCACACACAGCTCAGGATGCTCTAACCTTTTTGCTCCAGTGGTTATCAAGATTTCCTCAATACAAACACAGAGAATTCTACATTTCTGGGGAGAGCTATGCAGGTACAACAGACTTAATTAAATTCATAATCATCGCAAAGGAACTGTAGTACTTACAATATATACTACTGCGTATATATGCAGGGCATTACGTTCCTCAGTTGGCCAAGGAAATTGTCCATTACAATAAAGCACATTCCCATCCCATTATCAATCTGAAAGGATTTATTGTAAGTTGACATCAGATGTATCGATTCGAATAGTAAATCCCAAAGAAATGTATTGTTTGGAATTCATGAACTTGATGATGACTTCAAAATAATAATGCAGGTGGGCAATGCTGTAACAGACAATTATTATGACAGCATTGGAACCGTGGCATATTGGTGGACACATTCTATAATATCTGATCACACCTACAGATCAATCCTCAAGTTCTGCAATTTCAGAGCAGATAAATCAACAACACAATGCAATGACATTGTAAATTATGCCATGAACCATGAGTTTGGAGATATTGACCAGTACAGTATTTACACACCATTTTGCTTAACACAGATTACTAGCTCCGAAAGGTATCTAAGGCTTAAAAACACTCTTCTGCGCCGACGTGGGTATGATCCATGCACTGAGAATTATGCAGAGAAGTACTACAACCGGCCAGATGTCCAGAAGGCAATGCATGCAAATGTTACCAAAATTCGTTATAAGTGGACTGCTTGCAGGTTTATAGTTTCCTACAAACTAGCTATTTTGAAAATAGAGACATAGAGAATCTGATTATGTTAAAAAACCGGTTTGAGGACTCGTTTACTAAGTTTTGTATTGGCATATGCAGCGATACTCTTATCAAGAATTGGAATGATTCAGAAGAATCCATGCTGCCTACATACAAGGAGCTGATGGCAGCTGGTCTAAAAATCTGGGTTTTCAGGTAACTCACATTTCATTTAATTATACATATTGTACATGTAAATAACTAAATACTACCACGCATACTATTGCAAGTCATTCTTGGATGAGCCTAAGAGTTCATTCAACGTACATTGTATATGTTGATATCATGCATTGATCTAAAACGGAACTTTCCAACAAAAATTCAAAGACAAGTCACAAGAAGCATAAATAACATACATATGCATGCTCACCTTTCTAATCTTATATGCAGCGGGGACACAGATTCAGTAGTACCAGTGACTGCAACTAGATTTTCTCTTAGTCATCTCAACCTTACTATCAAAACCCCATGGTATCCATGGTACACAGGAGGCCAGGTATTATTGAAAAACGAAAACTTATGAGATCAATTTTATTTGTTTGCCTTAAAATTTTGTGAAATATATAGTCATAGAGACGAAGAAACTAATCAGTTGGAGACAATTTTATCTTTCATTCTAAGGTGGGAGGATGGACAGAAGTCTACAATGGCTTAACCTTTGCAACTATACGAGGTGCCGGCCACGAGGTTCCACTGTTTCAGCCTAAGAGAGCTTTCGTGCTTTTCCAATCATTTTTAACAGGGAAACAATTGCCAACACCTAATTGACATGTAGATGTTACTCAGAATACAATTTGGGTGATGATCGAAGAGCTAGGCACTTAGTTTAGGAACCATTTATTCAAAATATTTCTTACATATATGTATTCAATTTTAACTAATCTATATGTTGAGAAATATATCCCACATCGAGAATATGAGACCTTGCCTGTGGGTTTATAAGGGTTTGGGTCACTCTCTCTATTGCCAATTGGTTTTAGAGTTGAACCCCAGACTACTTTATCATGGTATCAGAACAGGTTGTCCACGTACACGTGTGAAGCCCACAGGCCACACGAACTCTACGACCACCCAAAGTTGTTGTCCACGTGTTAGGCTTAAAGATTCGTCACACGTGCGGGGGCGTGTTGAGAAATATATCCCACATCGGGAATATGAGACCTTGCCTGTGGGTTTATAAGGGTTTGGGTCACTCTCTCTATTGCTAATTGGTTTTAGAGTTGAACCCCAGACTACTTTATCACTATATACATCAAAGTGAATCTTGAATTTAAATTTGTTTTGTTACATATTCCTCTCAATTTCTACAATGCAAAGCACAAAACATTGTACGCATCTCTGCTGAAGTTCTGATCAACAATATGTATAGCAGTTTCTTTAGATAGTACGTATAATCTGTTTAAGATCTATTTTAGGTAATTAAAAGCATTTTGGGTATGAGCTTGGGGGCTTTTCCTTTTACTTATCTTGGTGTCCCAATTTTTGCGGATAGAGTGAAAACTACGTTTTTGCTTCCCATTGCTGACAAGATTAGATGCAAGCTGAATGCATGGATGGGAAACCAATTGTCACAGGCAGGTAGGCTGCAACTAATTAAATCTATTGTTCAAAGTACTCTCACATATAGTTTTCAGGTTTATGAATTGCCCAAAGAGCTTCTTCTGAAAGTTCAAAGGTGGATCAGAAACTTCTTTTGGAATGGTGACCCGTTGGAAAATGGTTCCGCCCTGGTGTCTTGGATATCTTGTTGCATCCCAATGGAGAAGGGCGGTCTTGGCTTGAAGGATTTGTTTCAGTTGAACAAGGCTTTGTTATTAAAACGATGTTGGGATGTGGTAGAAAATAAAACCCTTTCAACGGGTTTGCTTCATGACAGGTTTTTGTTAGAGGGTTTACAACCAGTCAGCACATATAAAAGGTCCTCAATTTGGTTAGGCCTTAAGAAACTTTGGCCTTTGATTGTTGATAATATTTTTGGGTCATTAGGGATGGTAAAACAGCGAGGTTTTGGAAGGATAGGTGGTTGAGTGATGTCCTTGTTAGAAGACTAAACATAGACCCCAACTTGTTGCCTTTTTTGGGTGATAAGGTAAGCAGCTTTATTGAGAATATGAAGTGAAAAATTTCATGGAGTTTTCAGTGTGCCCATCCACAAATTGCAGAGGAAATAGGAAGAGTCCCTTTACCGATTGGGGCATGTGATGATAAGCCAGTTTGGGCTACTGAAAGTTCAGGTTTTTTATCTGCCAAATCTGCTTTTTTGTTTCTTTCTGATCAGCTCCCATCAGTGGCTTGGGGTAAGCAAATATGGCAGAGTGCAATTCAACCAAGAAAGAGTTTGGTGGCTTGGAAAGTACTATTGGGAAAGCTCCCAGCAGAGGAGAATTTGCAAAAGAGAGGGAGGGTTCTTTGCTCTAGATGTTACTTCTGTCTCTCTGCTCCGGAAACATTGCAACATCTTTTCTTGACTTGTACACACATGGCTGCCTTTTTGAACTGGTTTCTTCCTCTTTTTCGCCTTCATTTGTCAACAGTATCACAATTTAGTGACCTTATTAGCTCTGATTTTCTTTCTAACCTCTCTTGCTCCACAAAGATTCTTTGGATTATTTCCATTTGCAATGATTTTTTGGTGTTTATGGAATGAGAGAAATGCTCGGAAGCATGAGGGCATTGCGCTTGATTTTCAAACGCTAAATCATAGAATCCTGTTGTCTATTAAGGTGTCTGCGCGTCTTGAGTTTGGTACTTCCCCCTCTAGACAATCGATGCCAATTTTCGACTTCCTAGGGTTGTCTCAGATGCGCCCTAGGGCCCCTAGAGTCACTTAAGTAATTTGGAAGGCTCCCCAAGTTGGTTGGATTAAGGTCAATACAGATGGTTCCTTTCACAATGCTCTATCTGCTGGTTACGGTGGAATTTTCAGAGATAGTGATTTTAGATGTTTGGGGGCTTTTGCTCATAAAATTGAGGTGTCAAGTGCGTTGGATGCTGAGTTACTTGCAGTGATTGAGACAGTGGGCATTGCCCAAACAAAATGGTGGTTTAATCTGTGGGTGGAAGTAGATTCGTTGGTTTTGCTCACCTACTTTAAGTGCCCGCATAGAGTCCCATGGAGGATTTCTACACGGTGGTCTAGGTGCATTCAGGTGGTTAGACAGATGCAGTTTCATCTGACACATATATAGAGAAGGAAATGAAGTGGCAGACCTACTTTTAAATTATGGGGGCTCACATATTGGTTCATCTTGATGGAGCGAATTACTTCAGTTCCTTACTTCTGCTGTTGGACGTGACTTTTGGGGTCGATCTTCTTACAAGTTCTCTTAATTGGTTTTTTGTTTCCTTTTTGTTTTTCTAGTTGTGTTGTGGGTATTGTCAGTTTATTCTTTATGTATTATCTTCATTGTAGTACTTTGTTTGTTTTTATTTCTTGACAAGGTTTTGATTTTGTCCCCTTATTATATACCTTTAATTATTTTTAATAATTTTACGTAGAGGGGCGAGCCTGATTTACGATTACCAAAAAAAGATCTATATAGGTAATCATGTATGAGCGTATATAACAAATTAACAATACCAAAATCAGTATCATATTAATAAAGATTACAATTAATCCGGAAGCAACACATATGGTGTCTCTTGCCACGAGCTTGTCTCCAATACCAGCACCTCAGCTACCATGTGTACTTTATCATCATCTTCATCATCATGGTCGTCGTCATAATCATAATCATAATCCTTAAAACGCGAATAATATTATGAATGCCAGTTATCTTATTAAATCACATGCCATAGAATACTTTGGAAATCTTTTCACCCTTATTCATCATTTGGAAGGCCCAATACAAAGTGGTCCGGTTTGGCACAAATTTGGATTTGACAAAAAGGGCAGCTAGGTTTGAAATCTCATCCTCTCTCACTAACTAAACTCCACGGCGCGATTGCGCTCGAATCGCAGAGGGGGTTGGGCTAGGTTTGATGCGAGATTTGGTGAAGGTAGTCGATCTTTCTTCTCTTAATCTGATTGCTTTCTCTCCACTTAGCATTTTCTGCATTCGAGATACTTGGATTATGAATCAGAAACTTTGAGCAAACAGCTACTGTTTGATTTGGTGTTTACATGTTTGTGATGTCTCATTCAAAATTCATGAACCCAACTGAGAGTCTGAGACTTAAATACCAATAAGCCACATAAGTTTGAAATTGTTTTGATTTGGGTTGGTGTAGTTCATTTTTGCATGATATTGGTATGGAGGTGATTTTCTTTTAACACGCGTTAATGTTTTAGCTTTTTGGCACGACTACTCTGAATTTGAGAAGTGAGATAATTGCAATCTTCCACTGTTACTATAGTATTGTCTACCTGAAACTTATAGTGTAGACTTTTATATGATAAAAACCTCAAGCTTACCAAGTTCTTAATTGAATACTGAGTGCAGTCAGAGTAGTCACCCATTATTGTGCTCATAGCAGCCTCAGTTGCCGCAGCCTCATCTGAAGGAATTGGTATTCTAGATTTCCAGGCTTGCGCTTCAATTGCTCATTGTTTCACAGCCATGTCTGATTCTTCTAAATGTATGTTCTAATTGAACATACTCATTTTTTGTTCCATTTTTATATGTTTTACTTTGACTGTACGGTTCTAGTTCCATTCCATCACTTCCATGACAATGAAACAAAGACAAACCAAGATTGTAAAGTGCTGAAATACATCGCCAGTTACAGGTTTCATAATTTTTGTTTTCTGTGTAGAGTTAAACTAGGCAGAAAAATGTGCAGGGTTCCAACTTCCAAGTATGACTGTATATCACAAGCATTAGTTTACTCTTGTTGGGAATAAGGGAAAAAATAGATAGAACGTGCTTACAGGATGCTGTCATTCTGTCAATATATCCAATAGATCCTTTTGTTTTGATTTGACTGGTCATTCTTACACAGTTATTGCGTTTGACAGGAAAGACAGAGTCTACTGGCATTGGGGGAAGCTTTTCTGATTTCTACCTCAGATATTCCATCCTACTCATGATTAACTAGTAGAGGACTAAAACATATAGGAGTTTGGCTACCATTCAAAATAGACAATTGTGTTACAGGACCACTACTAACTCATTACAAACAAGATTGGAGCTTGCCTAAGCAGACAAGGCTGCAACTGGAATGCTGGGACTGAACTGATAAACTGCAGAAGTGTTGAGCTGCAATGCACTGGCTACACAGGTCTTGTCGATTGGGCCAAGAAGTTGGGCTTCTGTGAGAATGGGCTGGGAGAGCAGTAGGTTAAGGAATGATCCTAACGTTAACGTATACCATCTATGATCAAGGAACTTCTGGATTACTGAAACTGGTTGCGGGCTAGGCCTCGAAAGAATTCATGCTCGAGCAGCACGGAAGCTGTGGATCGTGCCTCAGGAATGTATTGCAGCATTTTCTGCACAGATATGAAGAGTGAAGTCAGTGAACGGTGTTTAAAAGTTCTCAAGGGTTTTGAACATGAGTCAAGAGTACTTACATTAAGTAAATCAGCACCCTGCAAGGTGAGTCCAGGCACTAACTCCATGAGATCTGCAAGAGTTGCTCTTGCATAGTGGGGCTCCTTATTCATGTCGATCATGTCGTCCACCCCGAGGATATCCCTCTCTGAGAGGCCTGGGGTACCCAGAACGCTGTCAAACATAGATAGTGAGCATAAACTTTGAGAAAGGGCATTGGAACTTTACATATGGTACACAATGATCCATTATTCAGACCTGAAAATGGTTAGAAGCTGTGCAGTATCCTCGTTCAGGGCTCCTGGAACATGGCCGCGGAACAACTTATGGCCGCAAGTGATCTCAGCTGAAATTCAGTAGGTTATTTGGGTTGTGGATGGTAGATATATTTTACATTTTCTTCAAAGTAAGAACATTTTTCTTTTTGTGCAGAATGAGATTGCTTAAGCCTAAATTTGGGGGGAAACTGGCTGATGGGAGTTTGATTATTTCCTGAAAAGAATCTGATTTTGTATGATTTCCAGAATGATTTGGTGGATGCCTTTTGGCTTTTTTTTCTGAGTTACCAGTTACTGCTACTAAATACCAACTGTTCCAAAGTCTGTTAATGCACAGTAAACTAAATCTTCATTCCTTTTGCCTGATTTGTCCATAACATGAAATGCAGGTTATTTAAACAATTTTAAGATACTAAAGAACTATGGGCATGAAATGTACACTATCATAGAGACGAAAGAACCGTGCAATCTTAAGAGACTAAAGAACCATAGTATGATCCATACCATGGAAGAAAGAAATTTACACCAAACAATCTTAGAGAAGAAATTTACATCAAACAATCTTAGAGAGTGATCAAGAAAACATACCAAAGATGCAGCCTGCCGACCAAATATCGACGGCGAACTTGTACTCTGCCGCGCCGAGAAGGAGCTCAGGGGCTCTGTTGACAACATACTTTCTTGGAATCTGGGAAGGTGGTGTTAAACCCTCAGCGCCATGCTGTGTTACGCCCCTGCTCTTCGAGCATCGGAAATCTGAGATTTTCACTCGCAGTTCTTGCCCATCCTCCGGAAGAAGAATGAGTTCGCTCCTCAGGTTTCTATGCATTATCCCATTTCCATGTATGAACTCTAAACCCAGTAACAGCTGGTACATTACTGACCTGATCGTTTCCGGAGGCCTGTTCGGATGAGTAGCTATGTAGTGGCGGAGATGTGACGGAAGAAGTTCATACACGACCTTCAGAGGCCTATCTGCATTTGGGAAGTATTGATGGTGCTCGAGCTTTATGATGAAACGGCTGTGGTTACCCAACTGTTGAAGCGACGAGATCTCCCGAAGACCGGCGTTGACTCCGGCCGGCGAGAACTCTTTGATGACATAGTGGCTCTCAGTAGTCCGGTTGAAGGCTCTGTAGACAATGCTATCAGTTCCTTTAACCAAACTCCCGTCCCGCTGGTACTCTTCCATTCAGCTCCGGCGATTTTTTTCTTCAAGGATTCTTGCTCTGGTTCTTGGTTTTTGGCGCCAAAATAACAGAATACCGATTAGCTGTTGTGAATTGTGAATAAGAGCAGGACGAAGCTGGTATTTAACCACGGGTTTTGGACCCGTATAATTGTGGATCGTGAGTTTTGGGCCGAACATTTATAAATCTATTTCATCCCAACGTTATGGGTAGAATCCAACAACTCGTTTCCAAACCCACACGAATAAAAAATAGGTCAACCCGCCAACACAAAATGTACCTAAATAACACGTTTATTAAATGAGTCAAGTTATATATACCCGCGTACATGACCCATTTAAAAAGTTATATTACATGTGTATCAGGCATACAGGTTAAGTACGTTATTCTTCCACTTTAATTAGCTCTAGGTTACTTAAACACTATAAATTGTCTAGTTTCAATCTTGTGTCAATACACAAACCCTTAAGTCATAGGTCATTTTGTCGATTACGACGCAACTTATTTATTAAATGGGTTAAACGGGTTAGAAATTGGTAAACTATTTAAGAAATAGGTTGGGTATGAGTTTAGATTTTTGACACGATTATTAAATGAGTTGGATTTGGATTGTATCTTGTGACACATGAAATTCCTTGATTCGACAAGAACCCGACACGACCTATTGACAGCCCTAATTTTAGGTGTCTCCTCCCAAAATCCCAAATGGCGAGTAAAGGTAAAATGTGTTTATTGTTAAACACTTTTTTACAATGTTTTTAAGAGAAAAAGAAAATTACAATGAAGTGCCTCTTAGGCGACCAATACAAAAAGAATCCATAAGAAAAGTCATATGAGCTTGGGAAGGAATCTCATCAGACCAACACATACATCGGAGAGGAGAGAGAGTGACCAACTGAAGCTAGAGCATCCGCAAGAAAATTCGTCTTTCTGAAAGTATGCGAGAAGATAATGCTATCGAAAGATTCGACTAAAACAATAACATCTCGAATCTAGGATTTGAGCTTTCAAGGAATAACACAAAATCCTTTGACACAGTTGATGAGAAGGGAAGAGACTCCTTCAATTTTGATTTGATTACAGTTGCGTCTTTTGGTAGCAAGAAACCCTTCATTTAAGGCAATGCATTCGGCTAACGAAACAGAAAAATTGTGAAGCTTCCGAGCACCAGACACAACGAGAGAGCCAATAGAGAATGGTAGAAATTAGCTACACACTTTGGTAGCACAAGTTATGAGAATGGTAGAAATTAGCTCCATGATATGAGGTCTGATAGAGGTACAACTGTACGAATGTACGACTTTAAGACTTTCATTGCGTTTTCCGGCCAATACATAGTATACATATTGAGTAACTGAACAAGTGCTTTTGAAATTTTATTCTTCAGTACTTCAATTGCCAGACAATATACATAAGTGCAATTAGCTCTTCAAAAACTGTGGAAGTTTTGCTGCATTGATGACCGTTTACTCCTAGCCATCGCGTTTCACTTCTCCCTTTTTTTTCCTGTGTTCCATTTGACTCAAAGTGGTATGCTAATTCTGACTCTCAATTTCAGTACCAACTGGTATAGTGACATTAATCACTTCTTAATGAGAGGTTGTTGAGTTCGACTCACAGTACTACAACATAGTTTTTTATTTGATCTAAAAAAACTAAATAAAAAAAAGTTCCGGCTCTCAAAATCCTATTTGAACTATATCAAAGAGATAAGCATTTCTTTCCAAAATCCATAAACCAAACGACGCCTAGCTATAAGTAACCAAGGAGATAATCCTCATCATCCTCATCTATTTCTCGCCCCGAGTGTTGTAACATGTTATTACATGTCGTAATTAACGGAAGACTCTTCAGCTCCATCCTACCTGCATAACCTTTTAAGGACATCAAACTCCCGTGAAGACTCAATACTCGCGGACATGACCAGAACCCATGCTCTCTTCCAGAAGTTGGACATTTTACACGATTGGCAGAAACACTTCTTAAATCTACAAAAAGGGGCGTTGTGCCTTGTTCGTTTATGAAAAAAACTCCATATTTCCATTCACCACAAACAACAAACCAACACTGCTTAAACTCAAAACCTAAATCAACAGTACTTATGACGTAATCTCTTGCCCACTCCTTTTTATTGTAATCTTTCATCACCCAGATTTTAATATTCTCAGGTGATGAAGTATCCACCACGGCCATAGATCTTCTCAAGCTAATCAAGTGCAGGAGGAAAACACAGCTTCCTACTGCGGGGTTGGGAGTCCAATAGAATTCTTCTCTTCTGAAGTCGAATGAAAGTATAGGGTACCACCCTTCAATTCCGTTTACTCTGTATCCGTTAACAAACCAATGCATGTCTCCATAAGCATACACGCTATTGGTGGAAAGCACAGCACAGTAGGGAGGAGTTGATAATATTTTTCGCCACAAGTTTGTGCCCAGTACTAGAACTTCAGCTACCATGTGTCCTTCGTCGACGCTAGGATTACTAGTACTATGAACAACCTGCGAAACACGAACAATTTTGTAACTATTAGTTATAGTGTCAAGTCCCATACCCAAGGTCACGTACACCTTGAATACAGTAACTCCGAGCTCTTTAACTTGGACGTCGACGTTGTTACTCTCCGGGAGCCGCAGAAGGTCTCCCCTGAAGGGATCGATCAAGAAGCATACGTTATGGTACCACAGATGTTTCATGCAAATCAAGTTGTTGAAAACAAAGTATACATTGTATTGATTGTCGAGGTATTCATGTTCGACGATGATGGAGAAAATGTCAGAGACGTCGACGTTATCTCTATCAGATTCGTATTTCAGTGATTGTAATGATGTTATGTGTCTTCCATCTTCGTCGTGTGATCGAACAAGACGTATAACAAGATGAGGAAGTTCTACGGCGCCGTTTAGTAAACCAGCAGTGTGGAGTGCAACAAAATGAGGGCAGTCAATTGTTCGTAATAAGGTTTTAGAGACGCATCGGAGGTGACAGAGCTGCTTTGCAGGCAATCTCTTGAGGATATCGATCAGAATTTCTATGGGTAGATTCATCAACCTGCGCCTTCTGCTGTAGGACCTCATGATTTCTTTCAGTTTAAACCCTTAAAACCCTCTTTTACTCTCTAGTGGTCTCTACGTTATATAATTATATATATGCAATCCTTGTCCCTATTTTGAACGTATTTGAAATCCAGTTCGGACACGGATGGCCCAAGTAAATCTTCCAATGAAGGCTGGTGAAGGAGTTTGACTGTTTCTAAAATTTCTCCCCCTCTGTTTACATGTAAAGGGAAGCCATTCCACTATAAACATGGGGTTTACAGGAAAACTTCTTCTCTTTCTCTATATGTGAAAGATCAAATATTTAACAAAGAATAAAAAATTAAAAATAATACACGAAAATAGGTTCACTATGAACTCTTGTACACAAAATTACAAAACATAAACTGCGGTATGTCAAGTTACAAGACTGGGCTGAGACACATATACGATGACACAATGTCATAATATCGTTAATTGGATCGTTCATCAACTATTAGAATAAATTGTTGAGGCCCAAATTATATAAGTAACTAAGGAGATAATCCCCATCATCCTCTATTCTTCCCATTAAGCTTTGTTCAACGTTATTACATGTCATAATTAACGGAAGACTCTTCAGCTCCACCTTGTCTGTATAGGAAAAATCTGTTATGTAGATGGGCATAGCATACATATGCCTGATTCATTGGGAAATTTTCTTCAAAATTTCCCCCGGCTGCTAGCACTTGCAATCTCTTTTTAGTTGTATAATTTCCCCCGGCTGCTAGCACTTGCAATCTCTTTTTAGTTGTATATATATGCCATATCTATCTCCATCGTAAACAAACTCACATGTAATCTTTTAGGGACATCAAACTCCCGCGAAGAGTCAAGTCCCTCAAGGGTACGAAAGGGAGGCGTTGATGATATTTTTCGTCAAGAGTTTGTGCCTAATACTAAAACTTCAGCTACCATGTAACCTTCTTCGACGCGAGGAAGAGTAGGATGAACAAACCGCGAGAACAATCTTGTAGTTATACCCAAGCGCGACGTTGGATAGAGGTCCGAGCTCGTTAACTTGGACGTTGTTACTCTCTAGGAGAGTTAGAACATCTCCCCACAAAGTAGAGGCGGCAAACGGGCCGATTCACAACGGCCCACGTCTTAACGGGCTTGGTCTTGAGCCAACCCATTTACTCAAATCTAAGGCCGAGCCCGTCCTATAGTCCAAGCCCATAACCTATTGGGCCGTGTTAGGGCCGGACTCGTTAATGAGTCCGTTTGTAGTTAAAAATAGAAATTAGTCAAAATTGATATCATAGTATACTAAAACAAAAACAAATAAAAAATAACTCACATTTTGTATTGATCATTTGTTTTCTTTGCCTACAAACTAAAGAAATATATGATATATGAATCATATGATCATTATTTATACGTGGTAATATTTTAGCAAAACTTTTTATGGGTCTAAGTTATTGTTCACACTTAAAACAAATTTTATATTATTTTTAAATATATAATCTTCATATTATAAAAAATATATATATATATATATATTTTAAAGCGGGGTGGGACGTGGGCCTTAACTTATATGTTTGAGCCGGACCGGGCCTATAACGGGCTCAGGCCGGGCCCATGGGCTCATTTTTCTAGGCCCAACTTGGCCCATTAAGATAACGTGTTTGGGCCGTGCAGGGTAACTTTTAAGGGTGTCGTGCCCGCGCTTTACCGCCCGTTTGCCACCTCTACCTGAATGGATTGATCAAGAAGAACAGGTCATAGTTTCGCATATGTTTCATGCAAAACAAGTTGATGAAAACAAACTAAACATGGTATTGCCGTATTGATCGTAAAGGTACTCATCGTCGACGGAGATGGAAAAAATATCAGAGGCGTCAACGTAATCTTTTTTTTTGGCAAAATCAACGTAATCTTTACCAAACTTGTATTTCAGTGATTGCAATGATGTTACATGTCGTCCACCTTCGTCATATGATCGAACAAGACGTATAATAAGATGAGGAGGATCTTGAAGTTGTAGAATATTCTTAAATATATACTTTCTTTGTAGATAGAGGTTAAATATTTTGTATAGATATAAGAGATATCATTTTTCTATTAAATCCATGATTGTATCTGTATATATACCTCTATTGGAGAATAATAATATTGTTTGAAAACCATTATCAAACCATTCTTTTCTACTTGGTATCAGAGTATGTTCAATCCTGCATCTGAAAACCATAAATCCGCTGCATTGTTACTGAATGAAATACCATACCAAATCTTTGAATCTCAAAACAACAAATCCCAAACCACGAATTTCAAAACTCAAATTTCGTATTCGTATTCCGCTGTTTACAGTACCAAAACCCTAAATCACTAAAATTCCCAAATACCGAATATCGAATCTCAAACACAAAAAAACCCAAATTCTAAAAAGCTTCCTCTAAAATTCCAAAACCCAAATTTCGTATTCAAATTCCGCTATGTATCATAATCATATCAAAATCCCAAATCCTAAATTTCAACTCCCCAATTTCAAATCTCGAATTTCAAATTTCAAATCCAACAAATTGAATTTATTTTTCATAGCATATCAAATCAAGAACCACACACTCATTCCACTATATTACAAAACAAATTCATAGACAAAAACAAATTCCAGAATTGCATCAGAGTTGAGAGATTTTTGTTACTGCAAGATACTACTACTTTGAGGATTGTAAAGAACATGAGGCTGCACGACAGTTGGCTTCTTTGGACAACATTGCTGATACTTGGTCTCCTCTGTCTCTCGGTCGACGCTAGACACCGCAACAACATCCGAAGAAGAGCGTTCATGACTAGTAATGTTTTCAAAACACAAGAATGTTCGGCGAAGATAGCATTCCCCCCTAAGTCAGGTTGTATTGGACAATGGCATTGTCCAACTCACATTCTCTAACCCTGGTGGAGAAATCAATAGAATCAAGTATCACGTAGTCGGCAATTTACTTGAAGACAAGGCCAAATAGACAGCCTACTGGGATGTGATGTGGAGGGGCAAGCTTTACAGATTTCAGGGAACAGAATTTAGAGTGATTTCTGAGAGTGAAGACCATATAGAAGAAAAATCAACACATACAATCCTGCCTTCTCTAGTGACCGGATAATCCCTTTAACAGTTGACAAAAGGTACATAATGCAGCAAGGTAGGTCAGGCTTCTATGCATACGCCATCTTCCAAGATGAAGGGTGGCCGGAGTTGGCCATCAACGACGTTAGACTAGTTTTCAAGCTTCAAAATCAATTGAACTACATGGCGGTATCGGATACTAGAAAAAGGTTCATGCCAACAGCTGATGATCGAAGCCTAAGTTAGCAGCTGGCCTATCCTTAAGCTAAGCTTTTAAGCAATGCAACAAGTAATCCTCTCTTTTATGGAGAAGTGGATGACAAGTATCAGTACTCAACTGAAGACCAAGATGGCAAAGTTCATGGTTGGATTAGTACCAAATCCTCTATGGGATTTTGGTTGATCACACCAAGTACTGAGTTTTATGCTGGTGGACCTCTGAAGCAGGACCTCACCTCCCACGTCGGCCCGACAACAATGTATGTGTTCTCTAGCAGTCATTACGCTTCAAAACAACTTGGATTGATATTTCAGCAAGGTGAAGCATGGAAAGAGGTTTATGGACCTGTGTTTGTGTATCTTAATCAAGCTAGTCTAAGTAGTGATCCCGCTACTACACTTTGGAACAATGCTAAAGAGCAAATGCTTGAAGAGGTAGAAGCTGGCCTTACAACTTCATTCAATGCCCGGATTTTCCTGCTTCAAACCAACGAGGATCAGTTTCCGGGTATTTACAAGCAAATGATTGGTACATTAACAGCACCAGCCTTGTTCCAGCAAGCTCAGCTTAAGTGGGATTGGCTGCACCTGGAGAAGTGGGATCATGGCAAACAGAAAGCAAGGGATACCCGTTTTGGAATCGAGCAGAGGAAATGGCTACTTTGCCATCAAAGATGTTAGACCTGGGAACCATGTATGCATGGGTTCTCGGGATTGTTAGAGATTACAAATATGAGAACAACATTACTATTACACTAGGAAGTCAAATCACGTTGCAGAAGCTTACTTACTGGTCTCCAACAATTGGTCCGACATTATGAGAAATCGACATCCCTAACAGGAGTGCTGCCGAGTTTTACATACCGAATCCATATCCAACTCTACTGAACAAACTCGACAACAATAATCACTCAGATGAGTCAGACAAGTTCAGGCAGTATGAGATTTGAGGCGGTATGGAGAGATATACCCAGAACATGACCTGGTCTACACTGTTGGTGTTAGCGATTACCGTTATGTTAGGTTTCAAGCTCAAGAATCATATGGACTTGCATTGTGATAACATGTCTGCTATTGAGATTGCTCATAACTTGAGGAAAGTAGAATATTCTCAAATATATACTTTCCTTGTAGATAGAGGTTAAATATTCTGTATAGATATATGAGATATTGTTTTCCTATTAAATTCATGATTGTATCTGTATATATACCTCCATTAAAGAATAATAATATTATTTAAAAACCATTATCAAATCATTCTTTTCAACTGGAATACAGTGCCGTTTAGTAAAGAAATAGGGGCAGTCAACTGATGGCCTTATTTGATGAGTCTTAGCCCAAGAATATGGACCCAAAGTCGAATGATATCATGTAGTCCATGTTGGAATAACGAGACAGAAATATTTTCATTTTATGGCTATTTTTCTTTCCTCTGTTATATTTTGGTGATCATCTCTCTGACTCTGACACTCGAGTATCAGAAATCTTCCATCAGATCAAGGCTGGTGATGGAGCTCGACTGTTTCTAATCTCTCCCCCTCTGTTTTCATGCAAGGGAAGGCATTCCACCTTGTTGTTTTTGATCATAAAGATTGATGTTAACCACCAAAAACATCAACCTATATAAACCTATCCCATACAATGAGACAATTGACAAGGAATCAAATGATGCTAGACCTTGACCTCTCTTGCTAAACCACCCCCATTCTAATTACCCTAATAACCCTCACATTATACAGGACTAATGGGAAACCTGGGTTCACAGGAAAACTTCTTCTCTTTCTCTCTTATCTGTGAAAGATCAAATCTTCAAACAAATGGGTGGGGGCCACCAAAGTTGGTTTCATTTCATGGTCTTCTTCACCCCTGAGCTTTGGTAGAATGGAATGTGTTTTTAGAGTACTTCCCAGCAAGGGAGGGTATTTAACAGTGGACTTGGCTGCAACCTCTGGTCTATTTGCATTGTACCAGAATGGTCCCAGCCTTCCATGGAATTGAATGAGCTTTCTGAGGGGCAAAAAAGGGAAACTGGGAATCTGGTATTGGGCTCATTAACTTGTGTGGTGGCTCCAACATCACTGAACAGAGGAAAAGGCTATGGAAGCATGCCATCATCAACTGCTACTGGCTAGGAAGGTAGGCGCTGAGAGAGAGCTGGTGTCGCACAAAAAAGTCCAGATTGTAGGTGGTGGATGGCATCTTCTTCCATTGATTGAGAGAATATGAATATAATTACCAGCCTACCCTCCCCCAACATAGAAAAGCCATTGATGAATTGATTTGTGGCAACTTTTGTGACTGGCATGAAGCCAAAATTGGGACTTGTTCTTCTTTTCTTATGCAAAGACCTTTGAAAGCTGTGTGGGGTTAAAAACAGGAAAGAGGATTGAGTGGGAGAGAGGAAGAGCAGCCTTGGAATCAAAGGAAAACCAGATGGAGGGGGGGCGCTATGGTAATTATGCACCAAATTGACCTGCTTGTATAATATATCACACCAGCAGCAGCACCACCAGCACCACTATCATCCAAAGCCTAAAAATAAGGTAAGAAGAGAGATTGTAGATCAATAGCAACAACTGCAACAAACAGAACAGCAACATCCCATTCATTTTTATCTCTTTCTTTGCCTTCCTTTATTTTTTATCATCATCAGCCAAGGCAGAGACCCATCTTCAATGCTTACTCTCATTTTCTCTCTCTAGAAACCTCTCTCTGTCTTTCTCTCACATCATCACAGAGAAATATGCACATCCAAAGAAACCCCTCCCCATCAAAAACAAAGAAGAGTCCACACCACACCACACCCAACTCCTTCTCTCTCCCTCTCTAACTTCAATGGCCCCCAGCTGGACCAAAATTTATGTAGAAGAAAGAAAAACAAATAAGGAGAGAAAGAAAGAGATGATAGATGTCTTCAAATGTCCTCCAACCAAATCCACCACACCAGCCAGCTCTCTCCATAAAACTAACAACAACACCAACACCATGTTTGCCAGAAATGCCCTTCTGCAACCCCCCAAAAAATCCCATCTTCTTCATCACTGTCTTTCCAGACCAACGATTTATATATTTTTCACCGAGTTATGTGGGCTCTTTTGGGTTTTTTCTTGTTGTCCTGGTCAGAGTTTCACAGAGAAAACAGGAAACCAAGAAATTTCTCCCCTCCCTTACTTCTCTTCTCATCTCATCTCCCCTTTATTATTTTCTTCCTTCCTACCTTGTCATTGTTGCTTCTCTCTTTCCTCTCCTTTTATTATTTCCTTCCTCTCCTTTTCATCACCCATTTCCTTGTGTCTCCCACCCTTTCTCTCTCTCTCTCTCTACAATTCTTCTGGGTTTTCTCTGAAAGTCTCTCTCTGATCTGATGAAGAAGATGAAAGGGGTTGTTCCTGTGGACCCTTCTTCGTATGCTCTGTATCAGGATTCCAGGGCCAAGTTTAAGCATCAGAGTCTTATGCAAGACTATGAGGAGTTGCAGAAGGTATATACTTTTTCTGGGTTTCATCAGATCTGTGTTTGTTATTGTTTGTTTACCTGGATTTTTGTAGATTCAGATGTTTATGTGATTTTTTTTGCTGTTGAGTGATTTGAGCTTATGAGTAATCAGTGTTTTGGATCTTATTTGATAGATTTATGCTTAGCTGAATTTCAAGTTCGTTTATGTTATCTTTTTATGATCTATGTTTGATTTAGCTATGCAGTTGTGCAAATTACGTTACGTATGTTTGTATATTAGTGAAGACCCTCAAAAACTGAGCTAATTAAGTAGTAGGATTAGGCTTATTTGGAAGAGATTTGTACTAAGCTAATTGTTTGTTTGGATTTATACGTGATTATGAGTAAAGTTGGCTCTCTACTGATATTTAGTTTATTATTTTGGGTCTGAAATCATATCAAGAAATTTCCAATTTTTTGATTATTTTCTTGTCAGGGTTCTACAAAGTACAAACATTTGTTGGCAATTTATAATGTTATATGGAAACCTCCTACTGATTGTCATCCTTTTAAGAAAAGAAATATTCATCATATGCTAATGAGGATTGAAACTTGAACTATTGAGCTAATTGAGCTTGATTATGCAACTAAGGCCTCGTGTCTTTCTTTGCAGGACGCAGAGGCCATGAAGGACAGATTGGAGATGATGAAGCAGAAAAAGTCTATCCTTACTGCGGAAGTCAGGTATAGCATATAATCTGTTCCACACCTTTCTACACGTTGTGATGTAGCTAAGATTTGGAATGAAAAGAAAGTATGGAAAGACATTGACTTGGTTGATGTTTATCTTGTTGACTTTGCAGATTTCTAAGGAGAAGATACAAGTACTTGATTGGGAAGCAGTCCATGAACCCTAAACCGAAGCAAGACCTTGTGCAAACACACAATTTGAAAGTCCAGCGGAACAATGTTTCAAAGGAAAATAAAAACAGTAAGAAGGAATCTGCGTTGAGATATCCTGCTCCTGCACTGGATTTGAACCAAAGGGTACAAATTAATAATGCAATGGAAGTCGCCTTGCAAAAATCTACTCCAAATTCTGACTTGAGCCATAAGGCAAGGACTGTCAGCTGGAAGGACACTACTCTGCATAACTCAAATCCAGTTATTGATTTAAATCAGAAGGAAAGGATTCAGAGCGGGAAGGAATCAGTCAAGCGAAAAAGTACTCCAGTTTTTGACTTGAACCAAGTTTCGGTAAACACATTGTAACGCTTCTAGATAATGTGTAAGTCCTGGTTTGTTTTTTCAGTGCAAGGAATGACGCTCTCCTTTGTT
Source organism: Comarum palustre (assembly GCA_951800085.1). NCBI lineage: Eukaryota > Viridiplantae > Streptophyta > Magnoliopsida > Rosales > Rosaceae > Comarum > Comarum palustre. The sequence continues at coordinate 514,542 of OX637575.1, read as the reverse complement.
TCGTTCTGTCACAGCTAGAGGAAGAGGAGGAAATTCAAGCTAATTGTGAGCCATTGAGGACAGACGAGCCAAACAAAAGTATCCTTAGGGGGGGTATTGATGAGCAGCACAATGATATGAAGTTACTGGTTTGCAGGACTATCGGAAATGGGTCAAACCGATCAGGGAAGAGGAAGATCACTTGGCAAGATCAGGTGGCATTGAGGGTTTAATTACTTTCATCTTGGAGAATTAGTACATTAAGATCATATCGGGTATAGTTTAACTACTATTCCTGTTTGATTTCTAGTTTCATGCTCGTTTTAGTTTTTACCTTTTTAGCTGCAAGTAAACATAGTTAACACATAATGAGTATATATATATAGACGAAATGGTGAAATTGTTTCTCGGGATTCACAGCTTTGTGCACTGTGCCCTGTTGCCCGTCCAAGTTTTGTTTGATCCTCTAGCCTCTGGCTTTAGATGAATTGTAAAAATTGCCACAAATAATTTAGGTTAATCCTCCTTCAGGTTAATTAGCTGTCAACAGTATGTTCTACATCAAGAATGTCATTGGGAACTTTGTCCATGAAAATTATAGTCATATGCATTCTACAAGAGCATTGAACCTACCGAATAAGCATGGAATAGAATACGTCAGATCTACAAAAGAATATAGGAAAGGAATCTATAACTAGAATGTTGCTTGCTTATCAAAATTAACAAGGAATAACAAGCAGTCACCAATACGCCCTATTCGGTTAACCTTGCTTTGATCAACTTTTCACAAGCCTCCAATTTCCTCAAATTTTCTGCGGCCTGAGTAGCCAGAATGATTCCACGGCAACTGAGGTTGTGGTTGGCATGTCGGCTGTTGCTTCTTTGGTCACATTAGTGGTTGGAACATTATTCTTTATAAAATCCTCAAGCAGCCTACCAGCTTTTGTCTCCTCACTAGTTCCCCATGAAGCCACGGCAACTGCGTTTGGAATGCTCACATTTCCTTCTTTGGTGGCATGAGTAGATTCTTGAAGATTCACAGTTTCTGCCTTCTCAGTAGCCACCAATGGTGCGACAGGAATTGTGGTTGAAATGCTCACATTTGCTTCTTTGATCATATTAGCAGCTGCAACACTATTTTCTGTATGTTGCTGAAGACCCGCTGCTTCCAGATTAGGCCCTGATGATGCCACAGAATTTGAGTTGGGAGTGTTCACAAACGCTTCATTGGTGGTTTGAATTCGAAACCATTGAAATTTGTTCTTTCTTAGTTCCTTAAGCTTATCCATGTGCTTCTTCTCGCTCGTATGTTTCTCCATCACCTTTGGATTGTTGCTACCAACTTTACAAATTTCACATAGGGCCTCAAATCTTTTTGTTTTTGTTGGTTCTTCCTTTGTCTGCATCATGTGCACCGTTTTTACTTCAACATTGTTCCTCGAATCCTCTCCGCATTTGTCTTTCTGCACTGGCAGTGGCAGTTCCACTTTTTTCTCTTCTGAAGTTTTCTCTTTTGAAATACCTGTATCCTTCTTGTCTGAACAATCACCGGCTTCATTAAGCTCCAGCAAACCCCTTTCTTCTTTCGCCCCTAATTGTGAGCTTGTAGCAGCAATGGTCTCTAACTCTTTAGGTTCAGAAAGCTTTGCATCATTCTTTGAGATTGGTGCATTACTGGAGCTCCCTCCTAGAACAGCTCGAAGTCTTTTTTCGCTGGCCTTAGGCTTCTTGCCATTAAGGTGACCTTCAAAAACTCTCATTTTCTACAGTAACTTGACACATAGCACAACTCCATTCCTCCTTGGGTATCTTCTTCTTCTCCGCACAACTCGATTCATCCTTGGGTATCTTTTTCTTCTTCATAGTATATCGATATATCTCATTAGGACCATCTGATTATAGTTGTTTCCGCTTCAGTCCAGAAAGGTCTAGGTTGGGTTTAGCCTGCAGCGAAACACTTATACACATAAGAGAACCATTTAATACTAACGACCTGGTTAATGTATAACTGAAACAGAACCACAGCTTTTGAAGAAAGGGCTTGATCCCCGAGCAAGATAGACCTAAAGCTGCATGAGGCTAGCGCAATTTCTAGGAAGTTTGAGAAGGGAAGAGAGTATTTTCTTAGTTAGATGGGTTAACCATTTGCCGCAAGTGCATTCAAAATAGTTCATGTTTCAAACTCTACAGGCTGAAGATATTTTTAGGCTAAACAGACTCAGAGAAGAGCATAAAGGGTAATAGAAAGCAGTAATATCTGACAACAGCATAAGAAAAATAAGATTTATCAGAATGAAACCGCATCAAAGTGATCAAACCACTGACAATGTGATATGCCTAAAGAAGCTAATCATAGAACTTCAGTAAAGAATGTTACACAACTAAAAAAAGAATCTTGTGAAGAAAAAGAGAGGTGGAAAAAATGAGATGAAAGAAATTGAGTGAGAATGTGGGACCTCGGATTGAGCGCTCGGAGGAGAAGTAACGGACGGTGGAGGAATAAGGGCGGTCGTCTCCGGCTCGGAAGTACGTATGTCATGAGCTCATTTCAGAAACTTTTTCTCTAGTGTTGCAAAGAATCTTTCTTTTTGTCTAAAAACTGATGCATCTCATCACAATGAGGCCATTACCTTTGTCATTTTTTCTGTACGTCTCTACTATCCAGAAGCCTATTTTAGAACGATGGGAATCCCTCAGGTCCATGCCATAGCCGGCCAATTTGCCAAAGAAGAATGGGACGCAGCTGCATTTCCCGTCAATCAATCTAATATTCAATTTCATTATTACTCGTTCTGTACCGAATATTCTTAAACCTTGATTAATAAAATCTTATAATATAAGAAGAACATAAAACCTAAATCCTATTTACAATAAGTAATGTATTCTAATATGTACAAAGTAGCAAAGAGTGTAACATTGACAACTCTATTTACTTTGACAAAACGGTGGCATAATAGAAAACTATCAGTATTGAGAACAAACATCATAATGATTAATAATGCAGTTTTCCTACTATGTAACCGCACAAAATCATATCCAGCGACTTGTTGTTTCATTCTGCCACTAGGAGGTATGACAATTTGACGAAGCAAGGAACTCGTAACATACCTAGGCCAGACAAGACACGTAAGGTGCCAACACCGAGACAATGCCGGCATCTCCTTATTAACAGCAGTAAATTATTAAATAAAATAACAAACATAACATACTTGTCCAAAATGGGCTAACTTTAACTCGGGCCGGGTTCTGAGCCCATACCATCAGCGCTCACCAGCACGATTGATTTTTTTAAAGTAGAGCCCAATGAAACCGGCCCAAGCTCTGCTCTATTTACATCCTCACAAATCCGAGATCAGAAGAAACTCAAATCAGTCACACAAACAAAGAGATAGTTGGTCGAGATCTACAACACCAAAATATCCTCATTAAAATGCCGAGCCGCTGTGCGATCTGCTGCGAGATCTTGATCGCCATCTTACTCCCTCCGTTGGGGGTTTGCCTCCGACATGGTTGCTGCACCGTAAGTCTTACTATTCTCTATTAGACTAAGTTTTGTGTGAAACTTGAGGCTGACTTTTTGTGGGTACTGTTTGAATTTTGCAGGCTGAGTTTTTGATATGCTTGTTGTTGACTTGTCTGGGTTACCTTCCGGGAATCATCTATGCCCTATATGCGATTGTGTTCGTTGATCGTGATGAGTACTTTGACGAATACCGCCGTCCACTATACGCTCCTGCTTAATAGCCGGGTGAAATTGTTGTTCAGTAATTTAATTGTGTTTTTATGGATTCGTATTGAATTAGTTTAATGGGATTCTGTTAGTGTTTCTTAATATACTAATTTGAGTGTTTGAATATTGATGATTGTGTTTAGGTGGATAGTATGTTATGTTTTGGGGTATGCTTTTAGCTTCGTGGCTTGATTCATTCTGTTCATTATCATCTGCTTGCTGCTAGGAAGAAAACCAGTTTGCTGTCATGTGCTATACATGGAGATTAGGGTTTTGTAGTATTGAAATTTGGCTTCAAGATGAGGTACAGTGATGCAATGCATAGTGGTTTTTGGTTTCAAATTATCCAGGAAGGAAGTGCAGGATTATTCAAGTGGATGGGGTATAAGAATACTAATATTCATAACTCGTAAGTATGCGACCAAGAAGCACTTTTAAAGCTTTAGACACAACCCAAATGAACATTTACCCTCTTGGCTCCAAGTGTCATTAAACAATTAAACAGCCTTTGTGCATAGTAGGTCTGGAATGCGATCAATGGAGCTAAGGGGTTGGCCGTGGTTATATGAAGCGAGGCTGACCATGTTAATAGATATTCGTGTAAGAGACGGTGCATACATATTCATGCCTTGCTAAGTGAGGCATAACGGTGCCGCTAATTTGCTAAGTGAGGCTAACTGTGACCATATGCATGTCCAAGCCAAGCACAGAAAAGGATTAAATTCGACCCAAAAATGTTGCCCCAGGCTCACAGAAACTGTCCAATATGATCCTTTAATGATAAGAACTCCGTTTGTTTTTCATAAAAACCGTGGATTATCACACATTATTTTCGAATAAAAACACGTGTTCATATTCTTTTCACTAGAATTTTCTCGTACTTAGATCTGGATTTTTAAGTACTTCTTGAACTGACATAGCTAAAATATCTTGAGCCGATTTTTTATAGGATTTTTCAAAGTCAATACCAGGAGGTGAAAAAATGTGAACGCCAGTTATATATCGGATGTAAAAGGAAAAAAGGGATTTTACAAAAAAAAAAAACTAGTGAGGTTATGAATGCTAAACCTCCTGCCTATCATTGAATTTTCTCCAACTTTAATATTTTTTGTTGAAAACTCTTTTTTCATCAAAATCCGTGGACACGTTACAGGGCGGACTTGAGGTGTAAACCCACACTGGTTCGATCCTCGCTACCAACAATCTCTTATTGGTAGGTAATCTAGAAAAATGTCCCTAGGTTTTCAGGTCGTTGGGTGAGGGTGTGGTCTTCTTGAAGTATGCCTATAGACTTTCAACGAAGAGTGTCACATCTCATTAAACGTGGTGAAATTCTCCCGAATCAGAAATCTAAAGCTTTCGGGCCTAACCCTAATAGTGTAGGGAAGTCTATCTCTTACCTAAACTTTTTCGATAACAAAAAAACGGTGAACACGTTTTTTAGTTCAAAACTGGTGTTCTTATGTTTTCATAAAAAATTTCTCATATTTTGGTCCGTATTTTAAGCAATTCTCGAAACTGACAGAATTAAAAGATATATTGAACCGATTTTCGTGTAGAATTTCTCAAAGCATAAAAATGTAAATAAAGAACGAGATAAAAGAATGGCGGGAATAACGACACGCGGCAGAGAGCGCGTTATAAGACTTACATCCCTCTACTCGAAAAAACCGCCAAAATGGATCAGACGAACAAAGAAGACACCGACGAGTCACCGCCGGAGTCCGAGTCCGGCTGGGCCGAGTTGACCCACGAGTGCCTCACCAACATCGTCGCCCACCTCTCCTTGGAGCACCGATGGCGTGCGATGCTCGTCTGTAAGTCATGGCTGCTCGCCTGCAAAGACCCGCATCTCAACTCGACCTTCGTCCTCGAGCCCGAGTCAGTGCCCGAGTCGACTCGTTGGTGGGCCCCAGAGTTATGGAGAAAGGTCGATTCCATTCTCCGATCCGTTGCTGAATGGAGCGAGGGGTCTCTTAGGGAGATTCGCACCCGGAACTGCTCTAATGCGTCTCTCTCTTTTGTCGCCCAAAGGTATGGGAGACGAAAATTCGTCACTTATTTATATTGGTTGCTTGGTGATGTGTTTTCGTTTGGGTTATGATTTGCTTTGAAAGTTTGAGTTTTTATGGAATGAGTTGAGTATTTGAGAAGAGGGAAACTTTTGATTTTTGGGTTTTGTTCAAGGTTTAGATATATGAGGTTTGAAGGTGAGTACTTCGATGTGTTTCTCATTGGTACATTTGAAATGTTGTTTGGAAACTGCAGCTTTTCATGGACTGTTGTGGTTAGTTAGAGTTGGATCTGCCAATGTGATATGTTGTTGTCAATGTGTTTTTTCTAGGTGCCCAAAACTTGAGGTTCTTTCGATCAAGAGCTGCCCAAATGTGACTGATGCATCCATGGCTGACATAGCGTTTCGGTGTCCCATGATTAAGGAACTTGACATCAGTTATTGCCATGAAATATCTCACGAGTCCCTGTTGTTGATTGGGAGGAACTGCCCTAATCTCACAATTGTTAAACGGAATGGGTTGAATTTTCTAGACCCTTCTGAACACACCTGGATTGTTCCTGATGAATATTTCAAAACTTGCCGTCAAGATGGCAATTCAGAAGCTGATGCAATTGGAAAATCTATGCCGAATCTGAAGCAACTTGAACTAAGGTTCTCCAAGGTGACGGCTAAAGGCCTTGGTTTGATATCTGCAGGGTGTCTGAAACTGGAGTACTTGGATGTGTATGGGTGTGCAAACTTGACTAATCGTGATATCTACAGTGCAACATCTGAGCTGAAGAACTTGAAGGAGATTAAAAGGTCAGTTTTCCATATGGCGTATGGAAATTGGAGGCTGTATGATTCTAGACTTCAAACAGACGTTTTCAGAATCTGATCTGCTATCTAAGCTTGGAATAGAACACGTCTACAGGGCTTCATCATCTATCAGTATTGCCTAGTAGCTTCTTTAATTAAAATCTGTTTGATACTACCAATAATTCAGCTTCTTTTGTGTTTATATATGCTGTGTATCAATACTGGTGTACAAGCATCATATGCTTCCATGTCATATATAAGGTGAACAAATGCTAAACCATGTATCTGCTTTCGTTGTGCATCGTCTTATATATTGCTTTCTTCGTTGAACTTGTTTGTGCTTTTCTTCCTACTCCTACTTGAATCTTAACGAACTTGCTTGTGCTTTTCTTCGTACTCCTACTTGAATCTTAACGAACTTGCTTGTGCTTTTCTTCGTACTCCTACTTGAATCTTTAAGAGTCTTCTCTTTGATTTTACACCACTATACACAATACAGATAACAGATGAATTCAAGTAGGCAAATTTTTGAACTTGCTAAAATGGATTGAAAAGAGGCAGTAATTAACATTGGAAGCTTTGTTGAAAACAAAGTTCCTGAGTTACACGTTGAGTCCTAAATCATCTTCTGCAGAATCAGTCCCGGCAATCAAAACAGAGAAAATATGAACCATCCGATAGTAACTTGCCTGGTTACCGCTGAGAACAATAAACAGGATGGTTTACCCAGGAAAGATGATGCTGCACTATGACTGGTGTTTGGACGGTGAAGGTCCGAGGCACCACCATATGTTCCCTTTGATTTCTGGGAAACCTCCAAGTGATGAACTACATGCATTTTCCCATATGTTCTTTGATGGCCCTTTGCACTTGATTTCGTCATTATATCATACACATCTGCACAAGTAGCACAACTTACAATAACATAATGAGATTACAATATAGGGATCAACTAAGCTCTGGTCATTATAGAGAAATATGTATACAGGTGCTTACCCTTAAGTTGCTTCTCTTTCTTCTGAGGTACATGATCTCGAGCTATAGGTACTATAGAAGTGCTTTCGCATGCAGATAGAGCAAAAAGGCACAGAACGACGAGGGCAGAAAACCATGTTAGTATTTCTCTCGTCATTTCCTCAGTTGGGTTCTAACTTCTGATCAGGACACTTAAAAAGAGATATCAGAGTTACTGTTCGTAAGCACTGTGTAACAAAAAGCAAGAAAAAGCATCTATCTGGGTTTTCATGGCCTGTGAGGTAAAGTGAGATTCTCACCAAAGTAGAGGAAATACATGTACTCTTGGCCTCTTGCAATGGAGAATTTATTCACAAAATACAACGTCAGTCACTTTTTCTTTCCTTGGTTAATTTATGTATAAACTATTTTATGATAATTCACTGCAGAGGATCGATGTAGTCAAATTGTGTCGGGGAATTGCTAAGTAAGAAGAGGGCAGAAAGAAGAATAAAGAGGAACTTTGATCAAGGATTAACCGACTTTGAAAAAAGGCAAGGGAATGTGATACCTTGCTTTTTTATATAGACAAGATAACTTAATTGCTTCTGATATAAACATGTCCAGGATCGAGAGCAAAAGAGCTTCTCTCACTAAGCTCAGATATATGCCCTGCCTGCTAACACCAATCTTAAATCCATTGATTGCAGTCTAATCCTGATTACAACTCTCTCACCAGAATTAATCTCACCATTATTATCCTGATAATATATGATAGTCTCACATGCATACATCTAGCAAGACTTGCTGATCTTTAATTTTTTTTCCTTTTCTTTTGGTCTTTGGATATACTACTTGGAGTGAATTGAGTTACTTGAGCAGCAAAAAAGAACACAATAATAAATAATTTGTAAAAATAGAGCAACGATCTTTACAGCGCGCAATATTTAATCTTTCAAATGTTACAACACATACAAATTCCGTGCAATATATTACAATTCTAATATTAATTTGTTGGCTTGTACGTCCTCGATCGTCAGAAGACGAATGAAGGTTGAGACTAGAGACGTACGTACAGCTGATAGCAGTTGTTTGTAGTTTCAAGAGAGCTAACACCAGTAATACATACACATACGAATCCTGACCTAGAACAGAAAGAGGAAGAGGGACAAACACAGAAAATAACCGATAGTAATAGAAAGTATCCGAGTAGGAATAGCTGCTGATGGCAGTGTATGTGCGCGTGGTTTGGGTTTGGGTATGGATTTGGGTATGGATAATTTGGAAACAGAGATTTTTCCAACCTTCCTACTCAAGTGAAACATACCAGGATTGTTATTTGCAGGCTGTTGCATTTTCTGACCAATAACTGCACCAAGTGGATTCAAAGAACTTTCATGAGCTGAACTTGGAAGAGTCAGAGAATAAAAGAACAAGTGCGAAAGAAAGCATAAATTTCATCCCAGCCATGTCCAAGCAAAACGTACGTAGTTTACTACAAATTAATATGGAATGGGTTCTTAATTCTTTCGTGGATAGAGAGGATTACGTATGTAAGGTAGAGACTGACTGAATGGATTATTTCATGGATAGAGAGGACTCCTTTGTGGAACATTTCTGGTCGACACGCTTAAATATATTCTTTTTTTGGTAATGACACGCTTAAATATCTTGACCATCGTATCAAAATGGCCAGGGGACAAAGATATTAGGATTATTAGCTAGAGGAAAAATGTGACCAGAAACGAAATTGTCATTGAAACTTTTTAGTGGTGGCCATCCTAAAGAGGGCCACATGTTTGGTTCGGATTCTAGTCAAACTGATCTAATCTGAATAAACCGGATCTGATTGGATTCTGATTATGAGAAAAACACTTGTTGATGGATCCGATCCGTTTAACAAAGTTTCGGATTAGTTCGAATCCTAAAAAAATAATGTAAAAATCCGAATAACCGAATCTATATATATTTTAGGCCGTTAGATTTTTAGGGTAAGAAAGTGTCACTAGTATAAAGAAAAAAATTTGTTTGAAGTGTTTAACATAAAGTTTAATATTGCTACAAAAATAGATATTCTCATACTCTTCCATTTTCTTGCTTTTGAAATTTTGAATTGCTTAATGATTAGTGTTATTTTGTGTCAAAGTTGGTTTGAACTTTCGAAAATTTGGAATCTTAAAAATATGTCTTTGCTTTTATGGAAAATGTCTTAAATTCAAGACTTTACGGATCCTAACAAAAATCTGAGATCCGAACCGATTTTTTGAAATCCGAATCCGAACGGGTAGCTATTTAAAAATGCAAATTCGATCTAAAAATATTAAACGGATAGGATCACGGATCCTATTTTTAAAAAATGAATCTGATCCGAACGCAGCCCTAACACGACACCAGAGTTTGCTTGGAAGATATAGTGAAGTATAATATTCAGAGTTGAAATTTTCGGATGAGATAGGCATGCCTTTTTGGTTAGTGCCACGTCCAAACTAATCGTACAACATTAGAGAACTGAAATTAAGAATTGGCTTGTGGGAATTTACCTACTTGGAGAATTCTTTTGTATTTTGGATTGACAACACATTAATTTAGAAAAAAAATTGAGCTGTATATGATCTTTCGGTGCTACAATACAGGTGCAAATATAATACAATTCCAACGAAATTAATTTGATAGCAAAGGGTTTCTCATTCTCAGAAGACGAATGAAGGTACAGCTGATGGCACTTCTCACAACCTACCACAAGTAATTAGCTAAACCTGACCTAGAACAGAACGAGGAAAAGACATAAACACAGAAAATAACCGAGACCAAGAGAAGGTATCTGACTAGGAATAGCTGCCGATGTTCTGGCTCGAGGTAGTTTAGGAACTTTACCGATCAAGTTCATGTGAATCCCAAGCTTCCTATTCCAGTGAAACAAGCTAAGATCATTATTCGCAGGGTGTTGCATTTTCTGACCAAGAACCGCACTATGTGGATTCAAAGACGTTTCATGAGCTGAACTTGGACGGGATTCGGAGAATAAAAGAAGAACAACGAGTGTGAGAGCAATCGCATATTTCATTGGAGTCATATCTGGGCTAAGCAAAATGCAGTTTTTTTTGGTAAAAAGCAAAATGCAGTTTGATAAATGATACGGGTGGGAGGATTTACTTATATAGGGTAGTAGCTGCATGGTCGACCAGTGTTTTAATCGAACACGCTTGAATACTTTGACTTAAATGGCCCAAGGCAAAAGATGGAGAAGATGTCAATCACAGAGGGAAAGGCAAATAAAAATTAAAAAAAAAAGAAAAAGAAAAAAGGCAAATGAAGCTGCAGGCTGTGGGTGGCATCGTTTGCTTGCGCTACGTAAGGTTTGTCCTGTGGACTGGTATTCCAATCCACCCTCCTTCCCCCTTATGCGTATCCTTCTTTTTGCTGCGGTCTCTCCGCCTAAGAGGCTGTTTGTTCTTTATTCCCCCCCAAAAAAAGTGCCATCCAAACACCACAGTGACCACACTACTATAGTTAATTGGTTGAAAGAAAGCACTCAACAAATTGAAATTAGTGTGCCAGTAGCAATTCTATATGTCGGAAATTAGTGGAAGACACCTGAGAAACCAGTAGAAAGACTTCAACTACACACAAATGAGACTTTACTGACCAATTTCAAGCCGGCCAGTAGTATAGAGGCTGAAAAGGTCAAGCCACCAAGTGAGAAAATATCCCATATGCCTCAAATGCTCTATTCCTGAAGAAAACAAAAATATAGGTAGTCCACAAAACTCACACAAGGAAGAGTTTCAAGTATTGGAGACACCAGCATGAAGCTCTTATCTTCTTTGATTGGCACAGAAACAGTTTCTATGTGATAGACTCCATTGTTTCAAGACCTTTGCACATACTATATCTGATGGGTTAGTGAAATCCAAGTGTACAAGTAAGCTAAATTAAAAGAAGTGGGTGACTTTCCCGGTTCTTAATATAAAATGTAATGATTTGGTCAGTGGAATAGCTTATCTAGTATTTCACGTTTGATCTTCTGCAGGGACATAGTAAGGCTCACTTGTTTAGCCAATTCACCTATGGCTCGATCCATGTATAACGCATATAGCCCATTTCTGCTTTCCAAAAGTTCCAAACCTTTACGAGCCTGAAGAACTGATGCCACCCACTCTTCGAAGAGCACTGCAATTTCACCATCTTCAAGTTATTCCTCAGATCTATTCTATATCATGCTTGCTAAGTAGGTGGTACCAATTGACAGTACAGAAAATAAACTATTTTTTGTTGCAAGAAAAGGTCCTATGTTCCAGGGGATACTGAAATCTAGTTTCAAATGATCTGGGATTGTTGAAATACAGATAGGTTAATTTCAGTAAACTGGCAATTAAGATACATACCGGCGTCAAAACCTTCATCCTTTGACCATACTGATAAGTAATCAGACACCAAAAACTCAATAAGCTGGATCCTGTAAGTTACAAACTCATCAGTATAGTAATCATAAATTAAACATTTCACTACGGAAGTGAAAAGAGATGTCTCAGTGAGGGATGTATTCTGTAGATACTTACAGTATGAACATGCATTGATGCATATTTGTAAAAGCATCATCAAATGGATCAGAGAAAAGGAAATTCTCTGCCAGAACGGAGACTCTCTGAGAAACTGCAAAAAGTGCACGTTGCCCAATGAAAGGATCAGTACCAAGTTTTCGGATCAAGTGCTGGACGAAGAACTGCCCGTCAGAGACTGATTGTTTTGCTGCTGGAACAAAATAGTAACATAAATATGAAGTGATAGATGAACAAAAACTGAAAGAGCATATTAGTAATATTTGAATTCTAGCATGCCATGATTCCATTCCATATGATTAAAGATGATGGCATGCCAAAAATCTAATTTGAATAAAGAAGTTTAAAATCTGCAACACCAGAATACAGATCATTCATAGAACACAACCACAGACAACAGTTTTACCATTTCCTTGCAAGGGGCAACACATCCTTGTAATCATACGTGTGATTAAGCTGCTGACAATTCCTTCTATGATGTCTACATTCTTTGCAGTTAATAACAGATTCTTCAATGAAGCTTCAAAATATAGACACAAGTTTCAGAATCAAGAATACAACTACAAGAGCAAAAGTTTTGTATGCACAGTTTCTACTCTAAATACAGTGTAAGGATTGATCAAAACTGGAATCTCTTTGATTTGTTCCAAAAGAGAAACAAGCAAATTGCTTACCTAAAATAAAATCTACAGCTTGGTGTGACCAATTCAAAAAACTAGCCTCCTCCACCTGACATTCCGATAAACCTGAGTTAGATGTATAAATCCTATATAAGCACCACAACACCACAGCAGCACAATGCATATGTAATCATCTCTTTGGTTTCAAAAAAGGATACAAAGATAGGCTCAGGGGAACTTACCGGAGAACTGGTTTCGCAAAGCTCCACTAGAAAGTCAACCGAAGCACTAAGCAGCTCCATTTCATCTTCACTGTTCATGTCTGCACCAATAAGCATGTACTAGCCTCAAATCGCTCCTAATTCCATTTTTACTGAAAATTAAATTAAAGCAAGCCTAGTTCACACAAGTTCATCAAAATCAAACACGCACCGGAGAATCGGTACCGCTGTGAAGAAGAACCGCCGGTACTTCTTCTTCTCCTTTCCTTGAAACGCACTGCAATTTTTCAAAGGATTAGTTAGAAAGTAAATACACAATCGATTCGGAGAAAGAAAACGATGAGAATTGAAGAACGCTAACCGTGTCTGAGAAATCGGCGCCGCAAGACGTCATTGAATCGGCCCTGAGAAGCCTCCGGCAGCCGATTAGGGCTCAATTTCCCCAAATTATCGAAGAAATAGCATTTGCAGGATGCGCTTTGCGGAAACAAGTCGCACTGCGACGAATCTGAAACCGAAAACGCAGATCTATCAGATTTGAAATCTCTAGAGACGAAGAGAGAGAGATAGATTAGGACCTTCGGCCTCTTTCAGATCTTGCCGGAGTCTCGAGAGCTCTTGCTTCCGCTCCTTGGCCTGAAGCTCAATCGGCACAGAAGATTCAACTAGGGTTCAATTTTGGTCAAAATTAGAAGCGAGTGAGAAAAAGGACCTTTCGCTTCCATCGGAGGGCGTCGGAAGTTTGACAAGGAGAAGTGTGGCCTTGCTTTTGGAGAAGCTTTGATCGGAGAAGAGAGATCGCGGTGGCGATTCTCACCGAGTCTTCCGGCGGCGCTGAGTTTACGGCCGGTCGATCTTGTTCGCTGCTTGACATTCTCGTCTCTCGCCGGGAAATCTAGCGGGAGAAGTTTCTGGTGTTCTTAATTTTTGAAAATGAAATGAATTAGGAAACGAGTTTTTAAAAGGTGTAGGATTTTTTAGGTGCCGACTAGTCACATTAGGGGTGTCAATTTTAACATGTGATCAGTACCGAGATTAGCGACGATCATTTGGTCTCTAGCATAACCCTCTGTCTCCTCTACGTCGTATTCATTTGGTCTAACATAAACCTCAGTTGTATTCTTTTGGTTTAATAGCATAAATTTTAAAATACGATCAATGGATTAGTATCAAAATTAGAGACGACGATCACGGTCTAATAACATAAGTATCAATAACGAGATTAAAGACGATCAATTAATTAGTACCGAGTACTTGCAAACACTACGCTAGAAGTGATCAATAGATTAGTACCAAGATTAGCGACGATTATTTAATGTAACAACATAACTCAGAGTTCTTAAAACACCGCACTAGAAGCAATCAACAAACAAGGGTAAACACCAACTCTCGTAGAAACTCAAATTTATGGATCATATTTTCATTTTGCAAGAATAGTAAAGAAAATAACATTCAACACTTCAGATAAAAATTCCAAAACCAGAACAAGTTACATTATTGTGGATGATAAAAGACAGGGCATGGCGCTTATGAACTAGCCAAGTTCAGCGATGAGTAAAATAAACAAATAACTAATCAAGTACAACACCAAAAATTGATAACAAAAATAATCTAGTACAGAATAACTGGATCTCTTCCAAGGGCCAACTATCCTCCAGCCAGTTGGCACAGCTAGAGAGCAAAATTCATGCCATTATGATTTGATTTCTTTCCTCACACTACTATGACCTCAGGAAATATACAACTCAAAAAAGAAAAATTTAAAAATAACCTGTCGTGGTGGTACAGTCGTTCGCCCAAAAAAGGAGTGAAGGGTAAAGGCATTAGGATGAGGTGAAACAATAAGACATGGTCACATAAACTGGAGTAGCTCGTGCAAAGATGTTCCAGAACATCTAGAATAGACTCCGACAGGCCTCAATATCAGATGCTTGTGAATCCAGCACAGCTTGCCCCAAAGGGCTAGAACTAATAACCTGCAGTCCTGCATTGAATATAGCTTTCTGATAGTAATCGTCATCCACCTCCTTCAAAATCTCTTTCACCACCTTAAAATCCAAAGCTCCAACTAAAATTAATTTTGCCAGAACTTCACCAAAATAACTCGGTGCTTTAGGCAGGTCAATGCCGATATCAATCAGCAAAGACGCATATAGCAAACATCCGCTCCTTATGTCACTGGCTGTAATGACCTTAGAAAACAAATGCAAGAGAAGCTTCACAAGTGGTTCAACACAGGATGTACTTTTCTCCAGCGCAAGAGAGATAGCCTCTTTGACAACCTCAGGGTGGTAAGCTGGAGATCTTAGCTCCTCCACACACAGTAATGCTTCATCTAAAATTCGCACACTGAAATATTCCTCCAAAAGGGAAACTGTTTTTTTCCTAAGTTCAAGTTTCGTCTTTGCAGCTAGAGCTTGTGGCTTTTCAACAGGTACTGAAGCAGTAAGAACATGTCTAGCAGGCACAGCAACATGAGCTACAGACTCGGTACTGAAAGAGTAGTTGGTCGTGCGAGCAGGAAGGGCACCAGAACCCTGCAACAAGGCACTAGGCCGGCCACTAGCGAGGCCAGCACTACCCTGAGGTAACAGCCTTGTGTTCACCGATGTTGATTTGCCACTAAATGGCATCTGGCCCCCACGCCCAGTTGGCTGCATACCAGAACCATCACCTCTAGGCATTGACCGAGTCTTGGGCACCTCCCAATTGTCATTGTCCATTCCAGGCATACCAGGCATTTTCCTAGTTCCTGGAATCCCAGGCATACCGGGCATCATACCCCCTAAACCAGGTCGGTTGTTGGGGAAGGGCCCAGGGTTAGTACTCCCTTGAGTACCAGAAAAGTTTCCACGACCAGTTCTAGTGCTACCGGGACGTAATCCAAGATTCTTTTCTGCCTCTGTATGTATTTCACTGATGGTTTTAGCTTTCACCTGTAATCAAAGTTTCAAAAGTTAGTAATTGAATGTTATGTCACACCAATATTTTAGCATACCACTTAAGTATAAACACCACAATACTTTACCTCCTCACGCCTGGGAACCCAGTTGTTGGAGCGCAAATCAATTACATCACGAACCATAAACCTCAGCCTTGGAGCCAACTGAGGGTTTGCGGTCAGTTCTTTCAATCGGTCAAAGTATGTACCGTTTACACGTTTTGATATTGGATTCTCATCAAGCTGTTTACCAATAGTGGTAAAAAAATGGCATATGGCCTCCACATTTTCCTCAGCAGGACAGATATTGGGGTCAGCCCCTAAGAGCTCCTGTTTGGCATAGCAAAAACACAATCAGAATGATATCTAAGAAAATCACTGAAGGATGGAGACAAAAGGGAAATCCAAGACAAACCCCAACAATGTGATGTACAATCTTCACAGGCACCATCTTCTGCTTCAGGAGCTCTCCAATTAAACGAATGTTTCCTAGAGTACGAATCTTAGCCAATCTTTCTTTATCCTTACGTTCCATCTCTTGCTCAGGGGCAGTCATCTGCCGCACTTCTTCCCTCAGTTTGTCAGCACCATCAAAAGCCTCTTGGCAATTGTTCAAGAGGACACGCTTGAAAGTGATTTCTTTTCCATTTGGTTCCTCTGGAGGGAACCGGGGAAGCCTTTCATTAAGATCGGAGCATAGAAGAGCATACATTGGACAAAATGTAGGTTCCAACACAGCCTTATCAAAGATCAATGTAATGACATCCTGCATGAAAAAATTGTGAGTCGATTTGACAACAGTACTAATGAAGAACCAACAAGAATACTACTAATAAGGTCATATAATTATAAACAACAAAAAATGACAACCTTTAAGATATCAGCGGAGGTAATGCCCGAGTCCACTAGCTGTCCTTTAAGAAGATCAAACTTCTCCGGTGTCAGCTTGTTCAGTATCCTACATAGAGAAACGTAAAGTAGCATTCAACAGAGTGGTCCAGCAGTGGCAGGACAAAGCAGATAACACAAGACGAGTATTAGAGAGGTCACAGTGAACCACGCATGCAGTAAGCAGACGACATAATACAGTATGTTGGCATGTCACAATCAGAAGACATAGTACAGTATGCTAGTATGTCACAAATCTTACCCCTTCACAGTCTTCAGAACACGGTCCTTGTCAGATAGGGTAGCCCTTCTAGCTGACCATGGGACCTCAGCTTTTACTATCCCTACCTGAAATCATGACAAAACAAGGTTGATTTATTGTCTCGTATGAAAGTAAAAGGCAGAATACAACAAGAAATCTAACCATAAGCATCTAAGACCAATGTGATATCAGCCACAAAAGTTCAGATTTAATGTGGAACTCAATTAAAAAAAATATACAAAAGAAATGAAACAATAAAATATTACCCCTTGGTTGGAAGGGTTTTGTGGCCTAGAATATTGTTGTTGATTTGGTTCCTGCTGTTTGTAATTCTCCTGAGGTGTCTCAGGACGACGGTTGCGCCAATCCCGGTTGTCTGGCTCGATATAATGAACGGGCTGATTTGGCGGCTGAAGAGAAAACAATAAATCCCATATGTAAAGCACACAACACAATATCATGAGCCTTGAGCAAGGAGCTCAATTAATCTGCAAGGCTATATCATTACTCGATAGCAACTACAGATATCACGCTAATGAACACTAGACATTCAGATGAAAGAAAAGAGATACTGAATTAACTTCAACACTGAAAGAAAATGAAAGGAGGTGATATTAGTTGGAAAATACTGACATTGGGTTCTCTACGGATCCAGGGTTGATCCTCAGCAAGAAGAAATTCAGCTTCAACTTCTTGTCTGACTCTTATAATTTCATCAGGAACCTCAACAGCCTGTCAAGAAGATGCAAATTAATCCCGACAGTCAGTGAAGTTCATACAATCTCCTGATGACTTGTACATGGCATCACTTTTTCAATTAAAACTGTATTACAAAATTGAATTACCTCTCTAAGTTGCAAGATCTGGTCTCTAGTGTACCTCACACGTTCACGACCATCAAATCGCGAGTCTCCAGCCTATCACATAATTTGTACAGAAATTTGACAAATATATAGTTTAATGAAGTATGAATACAAAAAGAGCACAAGCTACCAGTAGCAATACAGTTGTGGACCCCAAGATGCAGTGTATCAAGTTTTTAATCAGCTAATTAAATGTTTGTAAGTTCTTTATGGGCAATCTAATCTAGCTGATTACCCACCTAAAGCTTACATATAGCTATTCGTCTATATTTAGAGCAGGTACACATACTAAGCGCCCCACCAAGAATTAAGACAATAACTAGTCCGACATACAATACTCATTCTGTTTCTGCTAGCTGATACTAAAGAAAGGCACAGCTTTAGTCAAAATCGCTAAACAAATACAAGTAAAATCTGCAGAATCCAAATAAACAAACGCCTTAATCTTTAACCAATTGATTAACTGTGTGCAAGTCCTTTATGGGCAACCTAAACTCACGGATTGCTCACCTAAAGCCTACATATAGCTGTTCGTCCACTTTTTACAGCAAGGTACACATATCAAGTGCCCCGCCAAGAATTAGGACATTACTTTTTCGATACAAAAAACCAATTAGAAGAAACCACATTAAGCTCAAATGCCCCTCAGAATCTAACAAAATCAAGTCTTTCAAATACTGGACCTAGTTCTCGAAACGCACACAAATCCACAGACAGGCCAACAAACCAATAAACAGATTAGGTAAACAAGCAAACTACATATCGAAAAAGCAGAAACTATATAGATCCAAATACAGACAATCAATTCGGAAGTGTATATACCCTAATGGAGAAACCAGCGCCTGCGCCGCCATGGGGGCGCAAGGTAGGGAGATCGGAAGAAAAGGACCCGAAAGCAAGAGAGGAAGGCGCGGCGGAGGAAGAGAAAGAGTCGAAGCGAGGACCAAGGTGTCTACCACGACCGCCACCAGGTCTCAAGCTCAACACCGATTGATCAGCCTGCTGCATCTGAATAAACTTGAACAGATAAGAGAATCCGGAGTGTATATGGTTGAAATAAACAAAAGAAGGATTATGAATCAGCAAACATAGAACGGTGAATCTGATGGGATTGGGCTATATAAAGAAGAAGAGAAGGGTTTCCGGAGGTGATTGGGTTTGGTTTTTTTTAGGGTTTTCTCTCTTCGAGGTTTGGAAGAGAAGAGAGAAATGTGAGAGAGAGGGCGGTGGAGGAAGCTAAAAAACCCTTGCGCTTTCAGATTTATTTTATTTTTATTTTCGGAGTTTCCCCTTCTGCTTTTGTTTAGGTATGTCGGGGGAGTGTGATTAGGTTATTGTCCACTTGGCGTCCGTGGGTTAAGAGTTGGCGTACGGTTTCTTTTGGACTCAAAAGTGCGGGCTTTTTATGTTTAATGTCCAAACTCCGGTTTGGTCTTTTTAGTTGGGTTCGGTCCTTTTAGTTGGGTTCGGTCCTTTTTTAGATGGGTTCGGGTACTGTGGTCTGACCCCAGCTTTCAATCAGCCCAATCAGACGCGCCTATTAATTGATCCACACAGCTCTCTTCCCCGTATATGGCTGCCGCCACCGTCGTTAGCCACGGGATAAATGGATGAAAAACAATGTCCTACTATCTAAGGACAAATAAGTGTTAGTTGTTTCATTCAGTAATATAAACATTGTCAGGCGCACATATCTCTCTTAGGCCATTTTTCTGATATTGGGTGGACCAATAATTTTGTATAAACTTACCACATAGTTTCATAGTAGTGAAATTTGGTCAATAAAACGATCATAAAATGTACCCTAAACAATCAAATTTTCGTGTAAGCCTTAACTGACGTGTTGCATGAACTATAGAGTCGATTTGTTATAGGGATTTCTTGTCTTATGTCTTTCTTGAGAGCAAAATCAAAAATTTTATTAATAACCAAGAGTACTATAATGGTCACTCATTCTCACTTTCTACGTAAATATCAACGATTACAGTAGATAAGATTCGATAAAGATTTAACTGTAACCAAACGCATTCTAGTAGTTTTGGTACCAACTTTACAATCAATTTCAAGAAGAAACAAACATTTCAAAAACTATATGTCGAAATTACAAACATATATGCATATATTTAACCTCACAATTACATTGAAAATAATAACAAACTGACGAAATGTTGCCATTTGGTTTGGTAAATACCAAACTGACCAAAAAACAACTGAATATTTTCGATTTAATAAACCGAAACTTAGTAATCAAAATCGAAATAACCGAAACCGAGAAATACTAAAAAAGTTGGTTTGATTTTCGGTAAATACAAAATTTATCGAAATGTTAGCTATTTAAACACTCATATTTGTAAATATGGACCACTTTAACCTGAGCACAAATATTACCGAAAAATATGTAACTTTTCTATTATAGTCGTATTTCATTATTCTGATCGTATCCTATTTTCACATGATTTTCAAAAAATTTGCTTTCTCTATATGATTGGTTCACAAAGATCTTCACTTACACATAACTTATTTAAACAAGTTATATCACATTAGTAGACACGTTATGGTCTCTATGACTAAAAAATTAAAATTCGTCCATTTGATTTGGTCAGTATAATTAAATACGACTAATAAAATAAATTTCACATATTTTCGACAACGTTTATGTCACGCCCCGACCCAAGATTACCTCCCTAACCTTGGGTTAAGACGTGCGGGACCTAACACAAGAGAGATTTACTCGAAATCCCCCTTGAGCCAGGATAACCCTATTCAAACAGTCCAAACAGTGCCGGAATAGACCTCCAACCGGAGGTTATCCCGAATCCCACATTTGAATCTCAAATTTGCCATTTATAGGACCTAGGGGTTCTAATAATATTTGTGACTGCACCTGAATCCCGGTCAGGCTGCCTACGTACCCTGTCTTCAGGGATCAAGCCACACGTAGCTCTTGTATTAACTAACACCCTAACCGGGCGAATCCCGCTATTCTATTTATCGGTTGCTTTCTAAATGAGGATAGCATACACCTAACGCATATCCTGAGTTAACCTCTCAGATGAGGTATCCACCGGCCAACTAACCCTCGGGATTAAACCGAACATTCTACCATTCATAACAATAACAACCATACACGACAAGACAGATAAAAACGGCAATCACACGATTATAAACAACCATCACGCATAACCATAAACATAGTGGCATCCACGTAAATAAACCAAACCATGGGCATTTAAGATATTTCCTCCTACTTAGCAACCCTGAAAATAACTATAATTACTAGGGGTATATACGGAATTACCACCTCAATGGCATTCCTGTAATTAGCCTATCACTATCAGGGGCAACTTGGACATTCTAGCCTTATTGGCAGTTTCGTAATTAATCTGACTACTAGGGGTCTTTTAAGAAATTCAGCCTTAGTGGCAGCCCCTGTAAATATACAAAAACAGTTAGGGGTAGTATTGGAATTCCAGCTCTAGTGGCAGTCCAGTAATAACCTTAACCTACCAGGGGTATTACTGGGATTTAACCATGATGGCACCCCTGTAATTACCCTAAACTGCCAGGGCAGTTCTGTCATTCATTAGTCACGGTAAATCGGTAAAAAAAACTGGATCTACCACAGTAAAACCTGAAAATTCACCCCAATTCACCCTAGCCTAAACCGGTCAACTGGTTTGGCCGGAAATCCGAGATTTCCCGGCCAATCTCCCTATCCTAACCCATTCAACATCACACATCAACAGTAACAACAACAATCTTACACAACAATTCGAACATAAATCCTAGAGGACAGAATTTACCCTCTGCCTCTACTCCGATTTCGAAGACAGCAGCCCCAATTCTCCTCCAGCTTGACCTCCTTTGCCACCACCGCCTCGCCTCCGTCTCTTACACCCTAGGGCGCGGCCACTGAAGGCTCACCGGAGAGCTCGACCAACCCAACAAACAAACAAACAGTGACGCAGTAGAATGGGGAAACTCTAATTAGGCTTCAATCCAACAACCAAAACACACAGGAAGGAAGCAGAAGAGAAGAGAAGAAGTTCCTTACCTTCCACGCGCCCTAACTCCGCCTGGTTTGACAGAAACCGGCAAAACACAGCCGCTCTCCTCCTCCCTCGATCTCCAGCCATGGCGGTTGATTGGAAGTTTGGAGGGCTGGGTTAGGTAGAGGAGGAAGAGGGGAAGCAGATGGGAGTGGTCCGCTGGCCTGGGGCGGCCGGAGTCGCCGGCACCGGGCGGAACACAAGGAAGCAGCGAGAGAGAGAGAGCGAAGGATCGGGTCAACCCGAAGAGGGGGGTTTGACTCGGGTCAAGCCTCTCTCTTCTTTTATAAAGAAACCAACGGCCCAGATCAAATCTTAAATCGATCTAACGGCCCAGATTAGTTTATTAAAAGTTACCCTGAGTGGTAAATGGTTATTTTACTTTCACCGCACGGTAACAACACATTAACCTGAATAACTTTCGCATACAAACTCCGATTAATTCATAGGACATACCCACGAGTTCGTATTAACGCCCTCTACAACTTTCCCGAAGGAAGTTTCTCCAAATTCCTGACTTATCGCAAAGTCATCTGTTTCCACGGTAAAGTAATTTAACATTGTTACTTCCGTACATTGTATAAATTCGTAACTAACAACTTGTAGCTCCGGAAAATCTTCCGGGCATACCGGGGAACTCGTATTAACATAATCTACCCCTCGGGACATTAAATTCTAATTCCCCCCAGACCCGAGAATATCTCAATATTAATTCGGGGAAAATCAACAGTGCGATTACCATTCTCTGTAACTCGCCTAATCCCGGTAAAAATGTTAATTTCGGGACGGGGTGTTACAGTTTAGATCTTGATCAACACATTCAATCTTAATATGATGTCACTTATTACACGAACACGTTATTATTTAGCATTTTATGTCTTATTTTGATATATTATTCCGTTCACACCCTCTCATATGAATGAGAAATAATGCTCTGTGTAAAAATATTAAAAAGTTTATATCTCGACGATATAGCTCCACATAAAGAATCATAAGAATAAATAAGGTTAACTATTTTAATCAAGGCTCAAACGTTACAGCAAATATGTGATTTTTTTACCATAGTTGTATTTCCCATACTAATAATCTATTTCACAATATTTTCAAAAACTTTGTTTTCTCTCTACGGTTGGTTCACAAAGATGTATAATTGTATATAGTTATACCATATTAGTAGGCACGCTGTGATTTCAATAAATGGATTTTCAAAAAAAATTCTTTTGATCCACGAGCACCACAAACAACTCCAGTCTGGCAACGTCCTAAGCTACACCGATGAGGTCAGAGACCAACGCTAGTGTTGAGACGCCGCCGAACAAGCAATAAATCCAAAATCCGGAAACTTTCCTTGTATTTACGGAGCTCTAAACATAAGAAGATACCCCCTTTGTTACAGAATTGCACAAGACACGATGACACGACACGAAAATGAAGGAAATTATAAGGATTTGGTTTGAGGTTTATATGTTTGGTTTCATATAGGGTCACCACGATAAGAACACGATTTATAATTGTTTGGTTTAGGGTTAAACCGATGATACGATAAAACCCATTGACATAGGGGTTTTTTCATAATTTTGTATTTTCTTGTCTACTTTTTATAAGAAACCCTAGGCAACTATTTTGTTTATCATACTCACTCAACATATGAAAAAAGAAAAAATAGAATTCAAGTATTATAATTATTTTTATTAACAGGTTTTAACGGTTAACACGATAATTTATGATTTAGTTTCGATTTTATCATCATACTTAGAGCATTTCCAACAGTTTTTGTATTAATTATTTATTATATAGAAGAAAATCACAAAATCTCTATAAGAAAATGAGTTAATTAAACTCCAACAGCTTTTCTATTTTTATATACAAAATTAAATATTTTATGTATAATTTCATAAATTTATAGAAATATATAAATTCATTCAAATCAAACCTTAATTATTTGGTTAATTGTTTTAACTTAATGACGTTTTGTTATTTCTTTAGGGAAGAAAATGAATTCAAAAGGTAAGCAATAAAGTTTACATGAACATACAAATTTGTAAAAATTATATAGATTTAGAGGATATGTTTCTCTCTCTTCCTACTTTTTATATTATAGAGGATCGTTTACATGAGTTATTGGAGCTAAAAAATGATGTTTTCCTTAAAAATAGAGATTATTCTAGTTTTACATGAACGGTTGATAGTTAATAATTTTTTATTGTAAGACATTATAAATATACGACACAACACAGTATTTTAACAAACCTATCCTTTGTCAAACCTACTCAGATGTTAAAGCAAGTTGATAGAAGAATTAAGAAATGATTGATAATCAAAACACCAAACAGCCTAACTTTTTGTATAAATTTCCGTGGGCTACCCAAACACTGAAAACTGGGTTAAAATAAAGGATAAAAAGATATAAATGAACTGTTGGTGGATGATCCTAAGCCCATACACGTGTGACCAAATACCTCATACACGTGTGACCAAATACCTCAAATTGCCACCTGCGTCGCCAATCTCCCATTCGATTCTGATTTCTGCACACGTTGACGCCCCCACCAACTGACTCTGGAAGCAACCCACAGTTTCGACCAACTTCCATCACTTCCCAAAATCACCATACTCGAACCCTCCAAATTACACACCCAACCCAAGTAGCACTTTCGTAATTTTCATACAATTCAGGACCATATTCTCAGTCCAGCTACTTTCCTTTCCCCGCCATCTAGAACCCAACTCAAACCCTCCAGAACCATCTCAGACCTTCCATACTTGTCTCACCGTCAACAGTACAACTCTCTCGAACTATACATTAACATCAATATAAACCCACACCCCCTCCTCTTCCAAACCAATAGCGATCAAAAATCACAACCCCAAACACTCGCAAACAAAAAAAATCTCTGTTTTTCTTTTTCCTTGTTTAGTTTTCGAACTTGAAGTTTATATCAATGGCAGCCAAGACGGAAGGCAAGGCAATAGGCATCGACCTCGGCACAACCTACAGCTGCGTCGGTGTATGGCAAAGCGACCGCGTCGAGATCATCGCCAACGACCAAGGCAACCGCACAACTCCCTCCTATGTGGCTTTCACCGACACCGAGCGGCTCATCGGCGATGCGGCCAAGAACCAAGTCGCGATGAACCCTCGGAACACCGTCTTCGACGCCAAGCGTCTCATCGGCCGGAAAATCTCCGACCCTTCTGTCCAGGCCGACATGAAGCACTGGCCTTTCAAGGTCGTAGCCGGCCCCGATGAGAAGCCGATGATCGTCGTCACATACAAAGGCGAAGATAAGCAGTTCTCGGCGGAGGAGATATCGTCCATGGTGCTGATCAAGATGAAGGAGATCGCTGAGGCGTTTTTGGGTCAGACGATCACGAACGCCGTGGTGACTGTCCCTGCTTATTTCAACGATTCACAAAGACAGGCCACCAAGGACGCCGGAGTTATTTCGGGGCTGAATGTGCTGAGAATCATTAACGAGCCGACGGCTGCTGCTATAGCATATGGTCTGGACAAGAAGGCTTCTAGTACAGGTGAGAAGAATGTGTTGATTTTTGATCTTGGCGGTGGTACTTTTGATGTGTCGATTTTGACTATTGAGGAGGGGATCTTCGAAGTCAAGGCTACTGCCGGTGACACTCACCTCGGCGGTGAGGATTTCGATAATCGGATGGTGAATCATTTTGTGGCGGAGTTCAAGAGGAAGAATAAGAAGGATATCAGTGGAAATCCTAGAGCTTTGAGGAGGTTGAGGACTGCTTGCGAGAGAGCCAAGAGGACTCTGTCTTCGACTTCTCAGACCACAATTGAGATCGATTCTCTTTACGAAGGGATTGATTTCTATTCAACAATCACAAGGGCAAGGTTTGAGGAGCTGAACATGGACTTGTTCAGGACGTGCATGGAGCCGGTGGAGAAATGTTTGAGGGATGCCAAGATTGACAAGAGCTTGATTCATGATGTTGTTTTGGTGGGAGGCTCCACTAGGATTCCCAAGGTTCAGCAGCTTCTGCAGGACTTATTCAATGGGAAGGAACTTTGCAAGAGTATTAATCCCGATGAGGCTGTGGCTTATGGTGCTGCGGTTCAGGCTGCCATTTTGACTGGGGAAGGTGATCAGAAGGTTCAGGATCTTTTGTTGCTTGATGTCACTCCTCTCAGTCTTGGGTTGGAAACTGCTGGCGGTGTTATGACCACTTTGATTCCGAGAAACACGACTATTCCGACTAAGAAAGATCAGATCTTCTCTACTTACTCGGACAACCAGCCCGGAGTTTTGATTCAGGTCTATGAAGGAGAGCGAGCTAGGACCAGGGACAACAATCTTTTGGGGAAGTTCGAGCTCACTGGCATTCCACCAGCTCCCAGAGGTGTGCCTCAGGTTAATGTGTGCTTCGATATTGATGCTAATGGCATCTTGAATGTGTCTGCGGAGGACAAGACTGCTGGAGTGAAGAACAAGATCACGATCACCAACGACAAGGGAAGGCTGAGCAAGGAGGACATAGAGAAGATGGTGCAGGATGCAGAGAGGTACAAGGCGGAGGACGAGGAGGTGAAGAAGAAGGTGGATGCTAAGAATGCTTTGGAGAATTATGCTTACAATATGAGGAATACTATCAAGGATGACAAGATTGCTGAGAAATTGGACCCTTCAGATAGGCAAAGGATTGAGAAGGCTGTGGAAGATGCTATTCATTGGTTGGAGGGTAACCAATTGGCCGAGGTGGATGAGTTAGAGCACAAGCAGAAGGAGTTGGAGGGGGTCTGCAATCCCATCATTGCTAAGATGTATCAGGGTGCTGGTGCTGGAGGAGGTATGCCACCTATGGGTGATGACATGCCTGGTGCTCATTCTAATGGTTCTGCAACCAGTGCTGGCCCAAAGATTGAAGAGGTTGATTAAGCTGAAAATTGTGCAGGATGGGGTGGCTCTATTTGTCTTGGGTTTATGAATATTGTAATGTCTCTTTTAGGTTGTAACATCTGAAGCATGGTTTTCTTTCTGTTTTTTGTGTTTAGGAACTCAAAAGCCATGGTAGTATGTAATGCATGTGTATGAGTTAATAAAAAGTTCAGTATTCTTTAAGAATCAGTTGAGTATCCATCTTCTTGTCTTCAATAATGCTTGAGTTTGAGGACAACCAATTTTGATGTGCTGAGACTGAGCTGGGTAGTGTCAGTCAGCTCAATTGGAATTAGATCTATACAGGCATAGTGATAAACCATATAAGAACATTATCAGACTGGTCTGTCAACCTTGATCTACTGATGCTGTTAGTAAGGCAAATCTAAATTTACTGACCAGCTGATATGGCAAACTGGTAAACATAAACCCCAATTTACTCTTCTGTAATTTTCAGCTTCTATCAAAACATACTATATCATAATATTGAGATCATCTAGGACCTGGCCAGTAACACAAACGCCTCAGTACCTCTATTTCAATGTTATTGTGGGCAACTCATCATGCCATGGACAAGAAGCAGAAACTGAAATTGAGATTCGAACTCAAGCCTCCTCCTCTACAATTAATCAAATGCAACTCGATCGTTTCCTAGTATGTATACATAATGCTACCCTAAACTGGGCCTCGACTAACTGGGCCTAACCTGAAATCACAAAAGACCATTATGATGACTTCATAAACAATTGGATAAGATATCTCACTAGTGTTTTGAGCTTTTTCTAAGGCCATGGCTGGGATCACTACCAGCTTCGCATCCAAGCCTATCCGGTTCCGTCCGACTCCCGCCAAAGCGACGCCGTTTCATTCCTCACTCTCCTCCAAGCTCTTCGGCCTCCGCTTTAGCCGCGTTTATTTCGTAAACTCGAGCTGTCGTAGCTCTCTCTCCTCCGCCGTTAGCAGCCCGGTCACCGCCCGTTTCGGCGGAGGAGGGCCCCGCAGGTCGAGCAACGACCGCCGGAGACAGCAGAGCGACGCCGAGGACGACGATAAAGCCCTTGATATCTCCAGTGTCAGGTTCAATTGATATTGTTGATTAGTGTTGTGTACTTGAGTTGGTTGAAAATTGAAATTTGAATTTCGGTTATGGTTGATTTCGGATAGGTCAGCTTCGGTGAGGCTTATTGATCAGAAGCAGGAAATGGTTTGTGTTCTAACATTTGTTGTTGTTTAGTTGCTGAGGTATTGTTGGGGGAAATGCAGTATGAAGGTGCTGAAATTGTTGTGTGTATAGGTTGGAGTTGTGTCCAAGAGTGAGGCGATTCGGATGGCTGATGAGGCTGACCTTGATTTGGTATGCATTTTGCTGCTACCTTTATTTGGTTAGCTGTATCAGCTAATGCGGTTTATTTGTGTTAAATTTGTTGCTCCTGTTGCAAGAGAACAAACCGTTCATTTCAACTTCATATGAAGATGGTTTTGAGACTAATATTGTATCCATTGTTGCAGGTAATTTTATCTCCAGATGCTGATCCTCCGGTTCTCAGGATTATGGATTACAAGTACGAAATATTTGTTACCTATATATGAAGTTTATGCTCCTTTCCATTTTCACGGATTCCTGTTTCTTATCTCCGTAGCCCTTATACTTTTATACTATTCTTGGGTTTGTAATTTCATATTACTTTGTGATGGCATTTGGTAATTAGTTGTACAATAAATTACAATGAACAATATGAAGATATGTTGTGCTGGTAAGTAGAAGTTGAAGATCAGGGTGTTTACTTTGTAGTTAGTTCTCTGTAGTGGACCTACATAATGCCCATAACATGAATTAAACATATGCACTTCTGTATTTTTAACCTTGAGTGGTAAACTTAACTATCTCTACCTTTTCCTTTCCTCAGTAAATATCGGTATGAACAACAAAAGAAGAAACGAGTGTCGCAGAAGAAAAGTGCAGGCAAGGATTTTCTATATCTTGAGCATGCTGTATTTTTTTAGCCAGATACTGACTGAATTTGCTTCTACTTTTAGCCAGTCGCATGGATTTGAAGGAGCTTAAAATGGGGTAAGGCACTGATTCTGCTATCTTTGTTTATCTGCACGCAGTCTTATTTCATTTGCTAATACCAGAAACAAATGAGAGATTTCTGATTAATTTGGGACTTTTGTGCGGTGTGACCAGTTCTGGTTGTGATAATGTTATGTTTGTTAGCAGCATAATTCAGGTTTTAGGTGTGTTTATGTGTGATATTACCTGCTATGCTTTTTAAGTTTATTATCTTTTAGGGGCCTTGATTTGAGACTTGAAGCAGATGTTGTGTATCATTTGTTTGTATAAGTTTTGTTAAAATTGTTATCTGTACAGTTACAACATTGATCAACATGATTACTCTGTACGTATGAGAGCCGCCAAGAAGTTTCTGAAAGATGGTGATAAGGTAGGTTGCTTAAATTTCTTAAGGGCCTTCGTATATATTATCAAAGGATATCAGTGTGTTACACTTTTATATTTCTCTGCTTTGATATTCATAACTAATTGCTGTAGGTCAAGGTTATGGTCAACTTGAAGGGTCGGGAGAATGAGTTCCGGAATATTGCTATCGAGCTTCTCAAACGCTTTCAAAGTGAAGTTGGGGAGGTACTGATGCGTATCTTTGCTTATAATTATGAACAGAGTTACATATAAAAATGTAAATTATTGCATGACTCAAGCAATGTCTTGCTGTACCGGTTATTTATCTACAATTGTATGCTTGATGTGCAGCTTGCAACAGAGGAAGCCAAAAGCTTCAGCGACAGAAACATGTTTATAGTTTTAGTTCCAAATAAGGCTATTCTCCAGAAAGCTCAAGAGCCATCAAAGAAAAAGGAGAACCCTGCAGTGAATGAAGTATCATCAAGTGTCTGAATGGGCTAAAAGTTTCATGCAGGTTTAACAAATGCAAAATTCACTGGTCATTTCAAAAGACAAAAAAGAAAAACGAATCCAGTGGCACCATCACTGTTTCTTCGAACTAGGTTGGGTGGGTATCTCTGAGGTTGTGTATAGCATTAGTGTAATACATGTATTAGAGTATACTGTCTTTTTGATCAAGAAGCTAGCAAAGTTTTGTAGACCGCACGTTTGAAAAATCTAAAAGCTCTAAATGTATGTTTTGTCCAATTGATGATCAGGAGGAGAACAATCTCATGGAAACAATTAGGTGTGTAACTTTGTATGCACTTGCAAACAATGAGACCAGTGTAAATTCTCATGGTTTGTTGGCCAGTTATATAGATGTTCTCGTCTTGTGCTAACCTGTCTAGATGGCGAGGCTTGAACTCACTCACCTAACAATTCGACCTTGGCTTAGGTTTCAAGTCTGTTAGATCCAAGTATATGCTCCCATGTAATTTTCTTAGTTTTTGAAAGCGCAACGTTTTGGCCATAGTTTATGCTTTCCTCATCACACATGTCCATGACTTGATCACCATGTAGGTTATGAGGATGTATGCTTCTTCAAAAAGAAATTATATTCAAACTAAATTATTAAAGATGAATGAGGGGTAATTCCCAATTATGCATTTTATACAAGTTCAACTGTTCAAGAAAAAAAGACGCTTGGGAGAGAAAGTGATCGAGTAGACAAACATGGCATAGATTTCGATGGATTAAAGTTGAAGAATGGAAGGAAGGAAGCTTAGCTTCAAGGCAATGGGGACCCTGCAACCAACAACTATAACATCCCTTATGTGGACACTTAGCATTAGGTGACACCAAATATCCCATGCCACCCTCTGCCTAGTTCCATGCATATAACACAAACTCCACCTTCACCATCTCCATCACCATTTCTCCTTCCTTCTCACAGCTGAGTGAGCTGACACACCGCCATGGAAGCCAGCGCCGGACTTGTTGCCGGTTCTCACAACCGCAATGAACTCGTCGTCATTCATGGTCACGAAGAGGTACGTAACTAGTTTGGTTAGCTAGTGCAAAGTAAGGTTTTGATCTTATGACTAGTTAATTTGTGAGACTAATATGTGATGTGAATGGTGCAGCACAAGCCTTTGAGGAACTTGGACGGCCAGGTTTGCGAGATATGTGGAGACGAGGTTGGACTGACGGTGGATGGAGACTTGTTTGTGGCTTGCAATGAGTGTGGATTCCCTGTGTGCAGGCCTTGCTATGAGTATGAGAGAAGAGAAGGCTCTCAGAACTGCCCTCAGTGTAAAACTAGATACAAACGTCTCAAAGGAAGCCCCAGGGTAGAGGGAGATGAGGATGAAGAGGATGTGGATGATATTGAGCATGAATTTAACATGAATGATGATGATCAACACAATAAGGGTGTCAAAAACAATGAGCAAATCGCCGAAGCAATGCTGCATGGGAAGATGAGCTATGGAAGAGGACCAGATGATGAGGAGAGTTCCCAATTCCCACCTGTGATTTCTGGTGTCAGATCTCGCCCGGTTAGTAATAAGCAACGAGCTAGCTACTAGCGGTGTTCTTAAAACAAGCACTGCTACACTCATCAAAATTGTTTTATATATATTTCTGTTCATTAACACCTATATGCTGCTATTCAGGTTAGCGGTGACCTCACATACTTGTCTCATGGTTATGGAGATCAGCCTTCTTCATTGCATAAACGAGTTCATCCCTATCCACCTTCTGAGCCTGGTATCTATAAATCTAATGATACAATATTCTTTGTCAAGATCATGTGTAGAATGAACCGACCAAGTACTTTTGTACTGATCCCTCTAATGATGTAAATGCAGGCAGTGAAAAATGGGATGACAGGAAAGATGGAGGTTGGAAAGAAAGAATGGATGACTGGAAATTGCAGCAAGGTACCTTGGGAGGGCCTGAACCTGATGACATGAACGACGCAGACATGTCAATGTAAATGCTTCGAACAGACGTCACTTCATTTTTATGTTTACATTTTGAAGTCACTGATGTGAACTTTAATATTTGGTACTGCAGGCTTGATGAAGCTAGGCAGCCACTGTCAAGGAAAGTATCAATTGCATCTAGCAAGCTCAACCCTTATCGAATGATCATTGTGGCTCGACTGTTTATTTTGGCTGCATTCCTCCGGTATAGACTTATGAATCCGGTTCATGAAGCACTTGGTCTCTGGTTAACTTCTGTCATTTGTGAGATATGGTTTGCAGTTTCATGGATTCTTGATCAGTTCCCAAAGTGGTACCCTATTGAGCGTGAGACCTATCTTGATCGCCTTTCGCTCAGGTATACATATTATAAGCTCATCACTAATGTGTGGAATTCAAAAACTAAGCAGAACTTGCTATGCAGTGTCATCTTCTGCCTAATTAGTTAGGGGTATTTGATAATACACCCGATTTACTAGGTCTATTTTAAATTAAACCCAATCTTTACATTCTTTTAAAATACATCTTCCTATTAATTAGGTTGATTTATTAAAAAAATATATTTATATTTAATCTTAAAAATAGAACATATTCAAGAATGAAATTGCAAGATTTGCCACTAAACCTTAAACCCTAAAACCTTAAAACCCTAAACCCTAACCCCTAAACCCTAACCCCTAAACCCTAAAACCTAAAACTCTAAACCCTAAACCTAAAACTCTAAACCCTAAACCCTAACCCCTAACCCCTAACCCCTAAACCCTATACCCAAAACTCAATTCCTCCCTAAATCCTAACCCCTAAATCCTAAACCCTAACTTAAAATCATATGCCCAAAACTCAATTCCTCTATTTGTAACCTAATTTAAAGGTAAAAAACAAAATAAACATCATAAGGGTAAAAATGACAGTGAAAAAATTGAAATAAATTTAAATTTATGAAATAAAATCTATAAGACAAGCTAAATTATTGTATTGGATGTAAATTTAAAAATCAAAAGTGAAAAGATTTATCTTAAAAGAGGGTGATTTTTTTAGGTTTTTTTCTAATTATCTTAATTAGTTAATATCTGATTTTCATTTGATATGGTACTGATATTACATGTGTGCCTAATGCAGGTATGAGAGGGAGGGTGAACCAAATATGCTATCCCCTGTGGATGTATTTGTGAGTACTGTGGATCCCATGAAGGAACCTCCACTTAACACAGCAAACACAGTCCTTTCAATCTTGGCCATGGACTACCCTGTTGAAAAAATCTCATGCTACATTTCTGATGATGGAGCTTCAATGCTTACCTTTGAAGCCTTGTCCGAAACAGCAGAATTTGCAAGGAAATGGGTACCCTTTTGCAAGAAATTTTCTATTGAGCCTCGAGCCCCTGAGATGTACTTCTGTGAGAAGATTGATTATCTTAAGGACAAAGTCCAGCCAACATTTGTTAAGGAGCGTCGAGCCATGAAGGTTAGTTTGCACTAAAAATTGACCCTTTCAATCCATGTTTAAGTCTTTAAGATCACAGACTTTTATCATTTTTGTTGTGTTGGTGCAGAGAGAATATGAAGAGTTCAAGGTTAGGATAAATGGTCTTGTGGCCAAAGCCACAAAGGTTCCTCCAGAAGGGTGGATTATGCAAGATGGGACACCATGGCCTGGAAACAATACTAAGGATCACCCTGGCATGATTCAGGTCTTTCTTGGTCACAGTGGAGGGCTTGATACTGAAGGAAATGAGCTGCCTCGTCTTGTATATGTGTCTCGTGAGAAGAGGCCTGGCTTTTCACATCACAAGAAAGCTGGTGCCATGAATGCCTTGGTAAATTTGATATCATTCATCTCTTTTTCTTCTGTTTGATCACATTAAGCTCATAATTTCTTAAAAACTTCTATGCATGCAAACACATTCAGGTCCGTGTCTCTGGAGTTCTCACCAATGCTCCTTTCATGCTCAACTTGGATTGTGATCACTATGTTAACAACAGTAAGGCTGCAAGAGAGGCAATGTGCTTCTTGATGGATCCTCAAGTCGGAAGGAAGGTTTGCTACGTCCAGTTTCCACAAAGATTTGATGGCATTGATAGGAATGATCGTTACGCCAACAGAAACACAGTCTTCTTTGATGTAAGTCACTGAAGGAAATTTACCTACCCCCATTTGATGAATTGAAGTGCTGATGTTCATTTTCACTTTGTCTTTCAGATTAACATGAAAGGTCTGGATGGAATTCAAGGTCCAGTGTATGTGGGAACAGGATGTGTTTTCAGGAGGCAAGCTTTGTATGGATATAATCCTCCAAAGGGTCCTAAGCGTCCAAAGATGGTAAGCTGTGATTGCTGCCCATGCTTTGGACGCCGCAAGAAGCTTCCTAAGTATTCCAAGAATGATGTAAATGGAGATGGCGCAAACCTCCAATTACAAGGTGATCATTAACATTCATTGCTATTCACCAATTTCATACTTGTAGATTCAAAATTTTATTGCCTAAAGTAAGACTTATGTTCATGTTGAGTAGGAATGGATGATGACAAAGAACTATTGATGTCCCAAATGAACTTCGAAAAGAAATTCGGACAGTCTGCTATTTTCGTGACTTCAACTTTAATGGAACAAGGAGGTGTCCCTCCTTCCTCAAGCCCTGCTGCCATGCTTAAGGAAGCCATTCATGTTATCAGTTGTGGTTATGAAGACAAAACTGAATGGGGAATTGAGGTCAAGTCTAAACAATATCTTAATCACAGTTTTGTTGAATGAAGCTACCTAGGGTAGATGTTCATCTTCATTCTTTACCGACTATAATTTCACTTTTGCTTGTGCAGCTGGGTTGGATTTATGGATCTATCACAGAGGATATCTTGACAGGGTTTAAAATGCATTGCCGTGGTTGGAGATCAATTTACTGTATGCCAAAGAGACCTGCATTCAAGGGTACAGCTCCCATCAACTTGTCAGATCGGCTCAACCAAGTTCTTCGTTGGGCACTTGGTTCCATTGAGATTTTCTTCAGTCGCCACAGTCCTCTCTTGTATGGCTACAAGGGAGGGAAGCTCAAATGGCTTGAGAGATTTGCTTATGTCAACACTACTGTCTACCCCTTCACCTCTCTTCCTCTGCTGGCCTACTGTATCCTCCCTGCCGTCTGCTTGCTCACCGATAAATTCATCATGCCACCGGTAACAACTTAAAAGTTATTTTTTACATTTCATAGGGTAACATGATCAGGAAATGTTTAGACAAACGAAAATAAAAATCATTTCACTTCAAGAAAAGAGTAGATACATAAACTGTGATTATTTATGACACATTGAAGAAAGAGGTGTTTCCTGATTTTAGAAATTTTGACAAATGAATATGGTCATCAGACTAAGTTCTATTTCATTCCAGATAAGCACTTTCGCAAGTCTCTTCTTCATTGCTTTGTTCATTTCAATCTTCGGCACCGGTATTCTTGAGCTGAGATGGAGTGGAGTGAGTATTGAAGAATGGTGGAGAAATGAGCAATTCTGGGTTATTGGTGGTGTGTCAGCTCACCTCTTC
The DNA here is from genome assembly GCA_951800085.1 of Comarum palustre. Taxonomy (NCBI): domain Eukaryota; kingdom Viridiplantae; phylum Streptophyta; class Magnoliopsida; order Rosales; family Rosaceae; genus Comarum; species Comarum palustre. The sequence goes on along the minus strand of OX637575.1, from coordinate 479,332 downwards.
GCTGTCATCCAAGGTCTTCTGAAGGTTTTAGCTGGAATTGACACCAGCTTCACTGTCACAGCCAAGTCTTCAGATGATGAGGATTTTGGAGAGTTGTACGCCTTCAAATGGACAACTCTACTAATCCCTCCAACTACGATCTTAATCATCAACCTTGTTGGAGTAGTTGCTGGTATTTCAGATGCCATAAACAACGGGTACGAATCATGGGGACCTCTATTCGGGAAGCTCTTCTTTGCCTTCTGGGTGATTGTCCATCTATATCCATTCCTTAAAGGTCTGATGGGAAGGCAGAACCGTACGCCAACAATTGTTGTCATATGGTCAGTGCTCCTGGCTTCTATCTTCTCCTTACTCTGGGTTCGAATCGACCCATTTGTGATGAAAACCAAGGGACCTACTACAAAGCAATGTGGAATCAATTGCTAAAATTACGTTTATCTCTTGTCTTTCTTGGAATTTGCATCTCCAGAGGATATACATTCTTGGTTTTACAAATTATGAAGTCTGCACCAATAGAAAGGAGATTCATCAGAGTGAATAAAGCTAGAGTATACAGTTTTTTTGTAGCTTGAATGCAATGTACACACTTTTGTATTTGTAAGTGGATTGGAGAATTTATGCTATTTTCCAATCAATTTCAACTTATGCATAAATTGCAAGGTTTCTCAGTTATTTATTCTGTTATAGATGGGATGTGATTAGATGACCAACTATAAGTATCCTACTTAAAAAAGAAAGGAGAACAAAATTTTACCAGTGAAGACAGACGGCAGACTAGATGCTTGCATCATGGTACACCTTAACCAGTGTTGAATAACTTCTTTTTCACCAGTAGTCTCCACAAGAACAAACACCGTCTTTGAAATGATGGAATCTATTAGCATCCCTAACTACAATTACTCTCTCTGTGATCTTGGATATAAATTTAGTTGCATTATGGCAATCTAAACAAACCCGTAGATTCTTGATGATTCTGATTTCTGTTCCAGGTACCGTAGAAATAAGGGCAAAAGCAATGGCCAACTTTTCACTATGAACATTCACCATTAGCTCCTTCTCTTCCTCCTCCACATCATGTAATGCTGTTCCTGTTTCAGTTTGAAATCCAGCCTCCCTCATCTTTCCTGTTAACTTGTCTAGCATCTTATAGATTAAAGTTGTTTGCGGATGGGAACGATCACCACAGGTGAAGACATGTTGGGTGTCACCAATCTCAAGAAGAGTGCATCCAGGAGTCTTTGCCAAATTTCTATGTTTGGCTACCTGCCGAACTGAAGCAGCGTTTGGAAAGTTGCCATCAGCTGATAATATATTAGAGAGCAAGACATAATATCCCGTATTATCTGGATCCAATTCAAGTAGCTTTTCAGAAGCCAAACGTGCGAGTTTGGTGTCTTTGTGTATCTTACATGCACCAAGCAAGGCTCCCCAAACAGCAGATCCTGGCTCAACTGGCATTTTCTTTATAAATTCCAAGGCCTTCTCCAACTGTCCAGCTCTGCCAAAGATGTCAACCATGCAGGCGTAGTGCTCAGCTAAGGGCACGAACTTATGGTTATGAACCATCCTATGGAAGATATCATCTCCTTCTCTCACCAAGCCAGCATGGCTGCAAGCATACAAGACAGAGAGAAAAGAAACGCCGCTTGGGGGAATCCCAGAATCCAACATCTCATTAAAGAGTTTCAATGCTTCATGGCCATCACCATGGAGGCCATAACCAGATATCATGGCATTCCAAGTGACTACATTTTTCTCAGGCATCAAGTCAAATAGTTGCCTAGCTTCCACAATGCTCCCACACTTTGCATACATGTCAACTAAAGCAGTTAAAACATAGATGTTAGACTCAAGATTCTTGCTTTTAATCAAACCATGAACCCATTTCCCATGACTCAAAGCTCCAAGCTGAGCACAGGCGGAAAGAACAGTAGTAACAGTAGTAGGATTTGGACTGAACTCAGACATCATCTCTCGAAAAAGAGTTATCGCAGTCTCTGTAAGCCCATTTTGGGTATAACCTGATATCATGGCATTCCAAGACGCCAAAGTTCTCTTTACAGACTCATCAAAAAGCTGCCTTGCAGACTCAATCTCATTCAATCTACAGTACACTGTAACTAAAGCAGTCGAAACAGAAGGATGCGAAACAATGCCAGATTTCACACAGAAACTCTGAAGACAGCCACTGAGCTGCAGATGACCAAAAGGACAAGACACAGGAACCAACCCCACAATTGTACTTGAATTAACCATCTCCCCATACCCAAGCAACTCCCTAAAAAGACCAACTGCCAACACTGTCTCATTATTACAAGTATACCCGGCAATCATCGCGTTGTAACATATCAAATCCGGCTCTTCAATCATCCCAAACACCACCCTGGCAGTCTCAAGCTCCCCACATTTCGAATACAACGAAACCAACCCAGTAAGCACATGAACATCATCATGAAACCCAGCTTTCAAAGCCAAACACTGCACCCACATCCCTGCTTTCAGCTCCTGCAGCTCGGCCACCGCAGGAAGCAATGTGGCCAACGTAGTCGAATCAAATCTCGTCCCACTCTTAACCATGTCTCTAAAAACACGCACCGCGTCAGCATAGTAACAATTCCTCACCAAACCAGAAACCATCGTGTTCCACACCACTGTATCCTTGTCAGGCATTTCGTCGAACACCTTCAGTGCATACCCAACTCTCGAAAACTTGAAGTAGAAGTCAACCAAAATCGAAGCCACGTACAGATTCGAACCAAGACCATCAATGACGGAATGCGCGTGCAGCAACGCGCCGTGTTTCTCGTCGTGAAACCCTGAAGCGGCGGACACGGCGAAAGCGTAGGTGTACTTATCAGGGGAGAGAGTGGTGTTTTTTCTAAGGTGGGTGTACAGAGAGACCGAAGACAAAGGCGAAGCGTTGGAGGCGAAGCCTTTGATGAGGACGTTGAAGAGGAACAGGTCGGGGTTTGGGAAGGAGAAGACAAGGTCACGTGCGTGGCGTATGGCTTTGAGGTCGGAGAATTTGTGGGTGAGTTTGGTGATGGTGACGAGGTCGTTTTGGTAGCCATTGAGGATGATCTGGGCGTGGGTTTGGGTTAGGTGAGAGAGTGTGGTGGCCTTTTTGAAGAGGTTGAGGAAGAAGTTGCGGTCTCGGTGTGCGTAGGAGCAGCTACTAATGTTTCTGCTAATCATGTGTGTTTTGTCTGATGAGTTTGAACACTGGCGCGGCGGCAGTGTCATATACTAGACATGTAGTGTTTTGCCGACGAAATATTCGTCGGAAATGGTTTTGGAGAAATGAGTCTCTTTCACGTCCAAATCCACATGGTCTTCTCAAGAGACTATTCTGTGTCACGGGATCATATCAGTACGTTGTTCAAATTCCGATATTGTTGAAGTGGCCAATGCACAGTTGGAGCAGTTCACTTGCGCCTTATGATCTCACAGGCTGCTCTATTTGATAGGTTTAAGCGTTTCACTTCTGATAACCAAAATTTCGACGGCAATGGTTTTGTATTGAAATGCAAGACGAAAGGAGAGCCATGATGGAGCATGGAGGGTTACATATAAGTTCTATTTCATTTCCTTTGAACTTTTGCATCTACATTGACATTGAGTACTATGCTTCCCTTGCATTTTCTTTTCGTATGCCTAATACAAAAAAAGCTACTACCCGTGGAAAGCATGGAGCCAGTGGCTCTTTGCTCAGGAAAGAAGAAAAGAGTGGAATATGACATTCCGAGGCTAGAACTAAATTTACATTCAGAGAACCGAGGAGACGCTTTTATCTCAGCTCGAGTGTGCATCCCGTTAGAATTGGCAAAGCTTGTGTAATTAGCGTAGAGGCTAGTCAGGGTTAAGAAGGTGTCTTGGTTGCCAAAATTGGCTGCTGACAGCACCCAAGTCTTGTTTCATCTGTACGAGTTGTGTCATTAGGCTGTATTCCTCCACCTGTTTAGAACAAGAATCAGAACTTAATAGAAGCCAGTTATTAAATGAAAACTAGGATACACTACCAATATGGAGAATGGCGTGAGAGTTCAATATACTACGCGACACTACACTACTGAGCACAAAAGATGATGTAGATTAAACAGAAGCGGAGGCTGCTGAGACAATCTAAGTTGCAGTGTTCAAATTTTGGTCTCTTTGGCAAGACCTTGCTTGGATCCATGATCTCTAGAAATAAGATCAGCCCTGCTCCACCCCTTGGAAGCAAACATCTTGCTATTGATCCCATTAGTCATTCTTAATTACGGCTGATGAATATAAAAGCTAGGATTTGAAATCTCATTAAATACTGAGTTACTAAAGTACATTCACTGTTTGTTGAAACTTAAGGCCACAGTATTGTACCTGCATAGCTGCTGCTGAAGCCAGCAATGCTTCACATTCGTCAAGCATGGCTTTCTCTTGAGCTGCTACAACAGCAAGTTCTGAAACCAAACCGTTGACGCCCTCCACCTGCGCTCATATAAATATAGTCATTAGTTTGAAAGATAACCACCAAAGACAAAATTGGTTGCAGGAGATATGCAACATCTCAATTGGTTGTTTATGCTACACAGTGCATGCAAAAAAAGTATAGGAAACAGAAGGCTTGAAAGAGATCACTACATGATTGTTGTAGACTACAAAATTATAAATCTTACCCTTGAGAGCAAAGAGCATATGGAGGAACCCATTGCCTGCATCACATCAACAGCTGAGCAGATAGCTACCTTCAAAGAGTCAATATCCGTCTGCAAAAGTATAGGATGGTTAAGCATTACTTTCACTTGCAAGAAAATAAAATTTACTTTTCCTTGCAACAGATAGCATACCCTTGCCCCTCCAGTTATTGGAAGACGGAGAGTGCTTGCCTCCAAATCTTCCATAGCCCCAGAGAAAGCAGCAATATGATCTATTTCAAGTGAAGCCCAGTCATCAAGATGGTCCATCTGATCAATTGTGGTTCATGCAAGGACATGGAATTATATTAACATTGAGATCACTGACAGTAAACACCAGAATTCCAACAGAAATCTAGATGGAAAATGAATCCAAGAGTTAACACAGAAGCTTTTGAACTAAGATATATGCCTGCCATGATTTACTATTTTGCGACAAGCACTGCTACCTTAGCCCAGTTGCTCACTGATCATGATGAAGCCACAGAATATAGTTTTTTCAGTTTCCTTCATCATCAACTTCCCCTTCCATTAGATAGATGGATATTTAGAAAAGTAGTTCCCATTATTGGATAACATGGCCAGTTTCATAGCTGTATCAAACTGCCTAGCAGGGGATACACGCTAATTCTTAGTCATTTATGTCTGTGCACATTATATCGATGAGTTTACTCAGAATCAATGGGCCAAATGGAAATATTGACAAAAAAGTTACCACTCTTGTGCAAAACAGGCATTACCTGACCATTCAATACTGACTTCAGCTTAAGCTCAAGATTTAACTGCTGGAGTTTGATTCTTTTCGTGATTACTGAATCCCACAAGCTTAGCGTAGTGTTCCACACATTCAATAGAGTTCTCTGCATCATCAATTAAATATCAGAAATATACTCAAATGACATTCCTTACTAATTGATAGAACCACATCAAACTAGACCACATGCTAACAATCCAAGATGAGCTTCTACCCCCACTCCAACTCCTGAGTAAAAAATAAAAAATCTCCACTGCATGAACAAACAGTTCAAAGCTGCAAAGACCTAAGCAGGATCAATGTGAGTAAAAGAGTTTCCAAACCCACTTAGATCATCAGGACTCGCTTAACGTATGACAAGACATGAAAAAAATGATCACCTATTATGATATAGATATAGTTAACAGAATGATCAAGGCAGAAAAACATGCCTAAAGAGAATTTGCAAATTAGACAGACAACCCACCTCTGCAGTTTCTTTCTGAATATAAAGCACATCCTCTGCCCTGGCATTAGTAAATCTCCACTGCAAAAATCTATTGTGAAGTAGCCGCAGCTGATGAGCATCTTCAATGTAAGCTGCACTCTTTTTCCCCTTGAAATCAGCAATGAAACTAAGCACAGAAGTTGCACTGCTCGAAACCCTTGTCTTTGATGGACTAACACCTCTAGAAGGAGGAGTAGACGGTCTTGAAGACCGAGATGGACTGGCACCTCTTGAAACAGAAGGTGAGAACATTGAGCTCTTACTAGGAGAGGACGGTCGCGAAAGGGATCTGACTTTAGGAGTTGCACTTGACAACCTTTCTGAAAGCCTGCTAGAGACAAGATTATGCAGTGAACTATCATCAACTGAATTCGATCTACCAAGTTCACGAGGTGCTGACAACATCACACCATCACCACCTGACTTCTGTACCAAACCATCAGCTGCAGGCATTCGTCTCAGCATAGGTACCCCAACTCCGGAAGCTGGTGTGGCAAGTTTAAGGACCCTAGGACCAAGATCCATACTTGTGTTTAGTGAATTGGTATTGGCATTTGAAGACACTTTGCCACCGATTCTACTAGGCCATCGATGCTGATCTATCAATCTAGAATGCGAGGTATCCACAGGTTTCGAATTCTCGGATTGATCAGACACATTCTTCCCTCTAAGAGGGCTCCTTTTCCTCTCCGGTGTGAGCTTCCTCGGAGCTGCCTCCCCCTGTCTATGAGCCACATTGGACGATGACCTCAATGTCCGATCCGATAAAGCACTAGTCACAGGCTTCTCCTTCTTACTAACACTAACCGGAATCGAAATCGTATCAGACTGAAACGAAACACTCAAGCTTCTCATCGTTGAAGGCCACAAACCCCCTTCAGCCAACCGACCATTTCTTCTAGACGAAACATCAGCTGCAGAATCCTTCACCGGCGTTGACGAAGGCGAAGGAGGCGTGGCGGGCCTCCTCCGGTCGGCCGACAGTGATCTCTTGGGCGCCGATAATGATGATGGAGAACGATGTGTTCTGGAAACGCTTGGAGATGAAGAACGTGCAACGGTTGCGGTTGCGGTTGAGCTAGGCCGGGATGGAGTCGGTGACTTGTAACGGGAGCTGACTTCCCGGATTCGAGGGCGGCGCGTGGAGGCGATTGAAGCAGCTGCATTGTACTTTTGGGCGGGAACCAACGGTGGTCTAGGGACATCCATCCAAACATTGATCGAATGATCCCTCTCCTTCACGGAATCATATCATACTGATTTTAATTTCCATGATACTTTACTCTGCAATTAAAATGGCAGTCTGGAAAGAGCAAACAATAATTATCAGAACTGGAAACCATTAAAAAGCATACATCTTTACTCAGATCCAATTGGGAATAATCACTTTTACAGTTCATACAAAGAAGCCCAAATTCAGGAGATGGGGTACACAACATTTGGGGCAACAAAAAAGTAAGCAATGTGGGCACGGCGGTTTACGAAAGTGGTGTGAGAGACGGTTATGAGAAAGATTAGAGAGGTTAGTGGTCACCTGCACAAAAACAAAAAACTGTAGTGAAGGGCAGTGGTGTAGGCCTGTAGGGTAGGGGGGTACCCTAGGAAAGGGCACATACTGGAGAGTTGGAGAGGGAGATGAGGATGTAAGATGAGAGAGAGAGTGTTGTGGGTGGTCCTTTTTCACGGGACTGCCATGGTCGGTTGGGCTTGAACTCCAAAACCTACCCTCTCAGCTCTTTTCTTCGATCAATCTATCACAAGCACAACTAAGCATAGCTAAAATCTTCCACCGTATTTCAGATATTGAAATTGCAAGCGTATTAGTATGCAAAGCAAAAACCAAGCTCTTATTTCTCACTCGCTCTCCAACTTTTTCCATAAAAGAAAAACCAACATTGAAATTACAACTTTTTGTGAAAGATTAAACAAGATTTACTTGATTCTTAGCTTAATATTATAAGCTTCAATTATTCTAAGGTTGAAGGGTGCAGGTGCTAATGTTCATGAAGGAGATGGGAAAAGACATGGAGCTCCAAGTGGACGAAGGATCATTGTCCATCCCCATGAATTAACAGTGTAAAGAATTAGAAACCAGGGACAGAATTCAGAAGCATAAACGAATAAAAAATTAATCCTACACATCTTAGGTTGGAATTAACGTTAAAAATACCAATTTTTGTTTTGACCCCATTGAAATAATTTTTTTTGCTTCAAGATTTAGGAACAAAAACCGATAAAATGCAGAAACAAATATATATAAAAGAATTGAAGAGAAAATTGAATCCAATGAGTGACTGATCCATGACATTGAACGTGTTTTGTCTCTCTGAAGACACGTTTCAGTGCTTCACTGCTCATGCAAATTAATCTCTCCCTCCAAAAACAAATTCATTATCAAATTAATTAGAAATGAAAAATTGATGATCGAGATCAACAAAAAAAACCTAGAAATCAGTAGGAGGAGAAATCCGAGACTCACCGGAGTTCGTCCAGAAACCGAATTGCCAGGCGGCGTGCGAAGCTGAGATGTTCGCCGGGAACGGGAGGGCGGGCTCGTGGCGGTGATCGGAGAGTCGAGATTTTCCGGCGGGAGGGGTTTGTTGATTCGTTTGAAGCGGAGGGGGAAATTAAGAAAGGATTGGGTTTGATTTGAGGAATTAATTAAAGATTTATGAACAAAAAAGAGGAAAAGGGGATTTTAAATTTTTGAATAAAATAAATATAAAAAAATGGGGAAGAAACGGTTACAGTTTGGGAGGGACCGGGAAAGGACGTTGTTTTCGCGCCACCTCTTTTGGCGCGTTTCTCCTGCGTTACGCCCACCCGAAACCATTATGGACCAGATAATGATGTTATTAATCGAATTTAATTGATTTTAATTTAAAACATTGATAGGATTTTATAACATAACCTTCTATAAATATATATGTTATTGACTTGCTAATTAACGTAGCCAAGATGGACGTTATCTTACACTTCAATACACAAAAGTATAAAGAGTTAAGAGTATGGTAAGAATTCGATTTCTGTATACCGAACAAAAGAAACATATAGCTCAATTTGTACGATAATTATGTTTTAATCAATTAAACAGGTTTCAGCATTTAGGAAAGTTGAATAACATATTAGCCAACTAAGGTAGAATAATCAACCCTTGTAAAAATAGTCCAAACTCCAAAGTAGAACAGATCAATGGTCAATCATGGAAGGGAATTCTTTATTCATAAGTTAACTATCAGATTTTTTGGTCTTAATAATTAGAATCAGACCTACCGAAAGAGATAGTGACCAAGCAGAATTTCGCTTCTAACAATTTGCTGGGGAGGTTGAGGTTGGTGAATGCTAGAACAAGAATGGAGAAGACGAAGTAACACCAGCAAGTAATTAATAGAAATCTAAATCGAACAGTCCTTCCTCAATCGTACTACATTAACCACAAAACTAAGCGAAGATTACTGCAGTAATTCAAATTTGAAACACTAGCCAATCAAGCAGGTTGTGCAAGGCCGTCGTCGGTAATCTGTTGGAGTTGCTTTCACAGCTATATATATATTACTGTGTGACCAACCAATAATCATATCGCTGGCTATATGCACGAGTACAAGTGTGCTCTCTATTCAATTCTCTCACAAGAAGCAAACAATCTGTTCTGTACGTTTCTTGCTGTCAAAATTTAAGTTTCTGGGGAGAAATGTCTGGGGTCTTTGTAACCTACCAAAACCCACAAGACGAATTATTACTTAGACACATAGTTTTGATACAAGCCAACATAAAAGAAACATGGGTCATGCATGTACCGGTGATCGAATGGTGAGCAATCATCATTGTATGAACTAATCAAGTAGGTCGATCTTTCCTTAATTTGCCTTTGTTTTCCCTCCACCATCACTTCAAAATTCTACATGATAAAAAGTGCTTCAAGTCAAAAGTTGCTTCTCCTTCTGTCAAAAGCAGCTTCTGCTTGCTTGTTATTCATACCTTAACTCGATCGATGTTCTAACTTTCGCTTATTTGATGCTATAGCATGGCATTCCTCTCATCTTTCTGACCAAATGAAAAGGGACCTTCCTATCATCATTTGTTTAATCCGTAATTTGATGTGTTAGTTCCTCCCTAGATCGGCAGTTTGGCACTAATTAACCAGGCATTATGCACTGGCACTAGTATCGCATCCCGGCTGCTTCTTTTGGCCGAAAGCTGGAAACAGGCCCCATTTACACTCATGATTCATGTACAGCAATATTGTTCGATCGGAAGTTCACTGGAAAAGTTAGTAATTCGACCCAACAAAGTCACGGAATATATGAAGCAGCGCATGATCTTGGTAGATGATGAACTTTCACAATACTCAACAGTAATCACCAATTTACGTAACTCAAGGTGTTCTGTTGGGTAAAGGCATCGATTAGACACTAACTAGCAATTAAAACATCGATGATTAATCATGCTCTAAAAGTTTCACAAAAATACCTCCGAATTATTAACGTCTACAATTTTTGGCCCGACGACAGCACGTAACCCAGATACGGGTGTATCTACAGAATTGTATTGTCTATAGGAGAAGTCCTTTTTGATAGTTTGAAGTTTGGACACATCATATGTTCTACACCTATATTCAATTATAAGTTAAAAGCCTAAATTGAACGCCTTTGTGAGTTTTCCCCATCTCTTGGCCTACAGTTTCCTCTTGCTTTGTTCTACATTTTTCTCGCCTCCGAATACAAACAATACACCAGAAAATATAGCATCAACTATTATCATGAATCAATAGAGATGAAGCTCATAGTTGGTTGAACATGCATGTCATTCCATGTTACAATTTATAATGCTATAAAAAATAGCTATGTACTTATGTAGTGAGTACAATATGAAAATAAATGGATTATGCAATATTGAAATGCAGATTCAGCCAAATCTTCTTCATGAATTAAAACTGAGAAAAGGACCAAATGATGGGGCTCATGTGCCAGAATATATAAGAATGGAATGCAATCATGGCGAATCGAACCCATGCATATGCCATGCCCAAAGCATGTCCCTACTCTAATTCCAACATGTACATCAGAGATCTTCAAGGAAAATATGATACCTGTTCCAACTTGTCACTATGTGTTTCCATCCCATGTGAACAACAATGTCTACTATATTGGTTCCACTAAATAACATGAGCAATCTTAATTATTCTGAACAGAAATAATCCCACATTGACCATGTTGTCGTTCTCCTAGTCTATAATATATATGAATATACTCACCGATGTTACGTGTGTTTGGTGCCCAGTTCACAATGGACACCTTGATTGAGACCGCTGTTACAAAGAGGATGACCATGATGGGAGCACAATGGTTCTCAAATCAGAATACAATGAATTAACGTGCTTGACGTGCATTAGAGAAAGAGAATATATTGCACATTCTAAAATTCTAGAGTCAAAAAGATGTATACATTAACAGATTGCAAATAGTTACTTTCTGAAGTACAGTTAAAGTCGTTGAACCTTACATGGTTTTTCCCAAGTCAATGCACTAGGAACCGGAGGGGCGACTGTCAATCAGTGCATCTTAGGTTTCCTTACAGGAGAGACGTCTCTATATCATCAAAGAGAAGACTCGTGTCATGTTGCAATCAAACAGCTCTTTTGCAACGACTCTCAAGTCTGGCATTGCATCCAATGCAAAAGATAGTAACCCGTCACTCCCGTCAGATAAAACAGAAACTTATACTTCCACCATTCTACTGAACACATGAACGTGATTACTGAGTTCCTTGAAGGAATGAGATATCTCATCAAGCCGCACAAGCATAACACCAGGAGGTTATGTTAAACAGTATACACTACTGACTCTTATTCTTCCGTAGCTTCTTATAAATCATGCATCTCACCTCAAAAATAAAAAATAAAAATTCATGCAAGTATCTACCTCAGGTCCCAAGATCTTCATCATAGATGATTGAGCTTGTTTTGAATGGCAAATGAACTTGAAACCGTGAGTATGCTTCTAGTACTCCAAAAATCCAGCACTTCGCGCCTTACCCAAAATTGACTCTATGCCATCACTGCACAATCCAAAATTCCTTGCCACTGCAAAACCAGCATGCATACCATCCACAGCTGCACTTACAATCCCTCCAGCATAACCTGCTCCTTCACCAACAGGGTAGAGACCTTTCAAAGTTGTCCTCTCATAAGATTCAACACTGCGGGGAATCTGGATAGGAGAACTGGTCCTAGTCTGAAACGAATTTATAAAAATTGTGTGAGATACTGACACCAGTAAACTATTGTTCTTGGTGCTTATATAGATGCAAAATTTATATTTGGCAACTAGGTTCAACACATCAGTAACATGTCATCCTCGTAGAATCAAAATTAACTGAAAATGCAATAGCAATTTTTAGTAGCTGGATTACCTCCACTCCGTGAAGAAGGGCCTCTTTGGAGATAAAGCCGGGCAACTGAAGGCTCAAAATTTCAAGAAAACAAAAATATATTAGTAACGAGTAGCACATTAAGTACAGGCGTACAGGTGGTCAATGATAACAAGTAATGAGAAGTTGATACCTCTTTGTCAAATGCTGAGATTGACTGCTGCAAAGTCTCTGTTACATAATCAGGAAAGATCTTGTGAAGATTTGCTGCCTTCACTCCTAATCGATAACTTGACAGTGGCACAGACGTTACTGGAAAGACAAGCCAACCTTAGCTCTATGAGCATATAATATGATGCAAAATGACGATATATGATATAACAATCTACCTGTTAATTTATTGTCCATAAAATCTGTAACTGTCTGCACAGGCACCACAAAATTTCCACCTCCCATTCTTGCTGCTCTTTCCTCAAATTCTCTCTAAAAAATTGCAACATTAGAAAATGACATGCCATTGACACAGATTTCAGATGGATTTGTACTTGTCAGAACAACCTGCAGGTACCATTGTAATATATTACAGTGAATCCATCATCTAATGATGAATCATTGCATGCTCATACTTAAATCATATGAAATTTTATCATTTGGTGTATAGAGAAGCGAAAACAGCAACTAGGATCATCAAGAAACTCCAAAACAGAAATAAGTACCTGACCACCAGGACACATACAGAAGGAATAGCAGCTTCGACTTGTTGCATGCAAAGGTTCGGCCCCCTTCTCTCCACTTACATACTTTGCAACCTTGTAATCTGCCACTGGTACTTTACCTTGTCCTCTGCAAACCTCAGTTGCCAATCCAGAATACTGCATAGTAGAAAATTTATAGTAAAAAAAGGATGTACAGAGCCTCAGAGTTTTCAAATCAAGCAGAAAATGTAGCCAACCTGTAAGCTGTTTACAACTTCTTGAGGATGCTCAATCCGCAAGCCAACCTGTTCAGCAAGATAAGCTTTTGTCAAGTTTAAAAAGTATTTCTGAAGTTCAAGCACAAGAAACAATGGGATTTTACATTGAGACTTGATATTTTAGCCACCAAAAACAGATATGGAAAGAATAGCAGCTCCATGTTCAGTTTATCAAGTGGACCAACTATTTCATCTGGCAAAGACTCCATATAAAATATCTACTTTTCCTTATATTCACTAACCACCTACACTATAATATATAATGATACTAATTACACCGCTGACTCAATACTTGTGCATGCTTCGGTGCTGTGATCTTTGAACACAACTATAGTATCATAAGTCTCTGAAAGGTACGGTAGTGGTAGGAAGATTCATGAACACATTCATAACTACATAGATGAACATATCTCTGAATACTCCAAATAGAAGGAAGTATAATAACTCACAGCAAAGTCTTTTGGGATCAACTCAATGTTATGAGACAGAAGGGTTTGATAAAGATCCCGTGCAGAATGTCCAACAGCCAGAACAATAGCATCGCATTCCCATTTCTAGCTGCTAGACTGTAACCTGTCAACTGAATCAGAAACTTTGACACCTACAACTTGTTCATTATCTACAAGGAGATCATCAACCCTTGTGCCAAACTTGATGGTAACCTGAGCATGTGAATAAAAAATTACAAATATTATAGGATATGTAAGAAGGGAGACACACACACACAAATACACACACACACACACATATAATAATGCAGATTTGATTTTGGAAGAAAATGTATATGTTACTCACACCAAGCTTTAATAGATATTGCCGGAAATTGCGAAGTAGTGGAACCAACTTATCTGTTCCCAAATGAGGCTTTCCATTAACCAAAATTCCTTCTGGAGCGCCAAATTGAACTAGAGTTTCCATAACCTGAGAAGAAAGGAAGGAGACCAAATGAAACACTTGACAGCACATACAAATGGTTTAAATATCTAAAGTACAGAGAAGAGTTATAACCGCCAAAACACTCCCACTGTTTCTTCCAATCCTAGTCACCAGCTTTCCATCACTCCAGGTACCTGCACCACCCTGCCAAGAATAAGTCCATGAAAAATGACTCAATAGTAATGATATATGTAAGAATGTATGTCTAGCAAATATTTCATTGAATGAGGAAAACAGCTAAGAGCAGATGGTGAATCAACTTATAAGTAATACCTCTCCAAAGCAGAAATTGCTTTCTGTTTGCAAAATCCTGCGGACAGCCAAAGCACCAATGTCACGCCCCCTCTGTTCAACAGGCTGACCTCTTTCTATTAAGGTGACATCTGCACCAAATTCCGCCAGAACAAGCGCAGCAAACAGACCAGACGGTCCACTACCCACTACTGCAATTTTGGGTTTCCTAGCTGTTGAAAATCTGTACAATCCTTGAGATCCATTCAACATTGTTTTCCCACTTCCTCCCGAAACTGTCCACTGATCTACTTCTTTCAATTCATGCATAATACTTGTCAAATCTCCAGATTTCCTTGCTTGAGGCATATGTTCCACCAGTCCAACCTTCGGCTCCAACTCCGAAATGATGTCCCAAGCACGAGGCTCCAAACTCAATAGCTTATCAACATCCATCTCCACAATGCACACGAATTTCGGTTCTTTCAACCTCTACAACAAAATCATGACATTACTTCTTAAACAACCAAAACTAATCAAACTCTTCTTTATCATCCTAAACAATAATTTCAACAAAATAAAACTGAACTAGTGAATTAGTGACTATTTAACACACACCTTTCTCGCATCAAAAGATTTCCGAACCACCATGAACGCCTCCGACGGCAGCATTGAAGGTGCAGAATCTCACAACATTAGTCACACTAACTACACAATTGAATTTCAGTCAACCGTGGAACTTTGACTTACCGGAAACTCGAGCACTTTGGCGATTTCCTCAAGCAAGCTCGGCGAGACGCCGAGGAAGTCCTTGCCGGGATCTCGGTCAACGTTAACGCCGAGCTTGGAGAGCCGCCATACGCCTTGGTACTTGTTCTTGACGTTGCCGATGATGTCCTAGTGCTTCAATTTGAGCACCTTCCTCTCCGACGGGTACCTCTGCTTGCCGGTGAAGATTTTGAGAGATTCAACCTTTTGTAACGGATGGAAGAAAGAGGCAGAGATTTACGTCCTTCGCTAACGATATGTTAGCTCCTTCCACGGAGTCAGAAGGAGAACAGTTTTATTAGCTTGAGGAAGAACATAGAATACAGAGTGCGGCCCTAAGTATTACAGAGTGTTTTTGCACATCATACAATTAGGTTTAGAACCTTTATATACTAAACCCTAAACCCGATGACAGGCCCAACAGAAAAATCACAACCCAGTGCGACTGAAACCACTCCCACGAGCGACAGTCGCGCGCGACTGATGCTCGCGAGCGACTGATGCTCGCGCGCGACTGATACTCGCGCGAGCGACTGATACTCGAATAGCTGGTACCTTCGGATAGCTGGTTCCCCCAGATGACTGATTCAAGGCATATATTAACACAACCGAATACATTCAACAAAATGAATGATCATAAAACGTCAGAAACTGTTTGACGGGTTGGGTTAAGTAAATAATCTTTTTTTATATTGATTTTTTTTTGTATAAATGATTTTTATTGCCCAACAGAAAAACCACAACCCAGTGCGACTGAAACCACTCCCGCGAGCGACAGTCGCGCGAGCGACTGATGCTCGCGCGCGATTGATACTCGCGAGTGACTGATACTCGCGCGCGACTGATGCTCGCGCGCGACTGATGCTCGCGAGCGACTGATGCTCGCGCGCGACTGATACTCGAATAGCTGGTACCTTCGGATAGCTGGTTCCCCCAGATGGCTGATTCAAGGCATATATTAACACAACCGAATACATTCAACAAAATGAATGATCATAAAACGTCAGAAACTGTTTGACGGGTTGGGTTAAGTAAATAATCTTTTTTTATATTGATTTTTTTGTATAAATGATTTTTATTGGTTAATTTAACTATTAAACGGTTAAAATTACGATTAATATTGTACACATAGCCTAACTTAAAAATCAAACGGAAACTCCATCCGACATAGATCGGACGAAAGTTTTTTCCTTATGTGGGAAAGGAGCCTAGTCGTCGCTTCTAGCTACTAATACTGAATTTGAGATAGTACCAGGGAGGAAAAGTCGGTATTACCATCAACTGTATATTTATTTTCATATATGTATCTGACCGAATCGGTCCGTATCAGGCCGTATAAAAGGGTATTCTTCAATTTTCGGCCATACCAGCGCGACACCTGTGCTTTGTAGGTTGAAAATTTGTTATCGGATAAGGACTGATACGATTTTATATGGCCCGATACGGCTGCGTATGTATCCGGCAATAAACTGCGTCGTCCTGTGAGTAGAGTCGGAAGCAGGTCGCATCATCAGATCTCAAACTGTGGGTCTACTGTAACTGGTTTGCTTATTTTGATGTGAAGCGTTCTACATTCATAAATCATAATCATATAGTTAATATGAAACCCCCAAATCTTCCATCTACAAAAACTTAAGAATGTTTATTATTTAGCAGGATTCTCCCACAATACAAGCAGATGAACTGGTGCCATAGGCGTGGATGGCCAAGATCTACACTCAATGTGCTGAAGCTTGCAGCGAGCTAAACTTTCCCAGAATGAAAAGATAACTTCACCAACTGCCTGCATCTGCATCCCTGGATTGGTAGAAGTCATCTGGTCGCACAATGTTCACTTCTTCAAACTCGTCATCATCTGAAAACAACAGAGAATTATTTCAAGTGTTGTTCAAAACAGAATTAAGATAGAGGAAAATACCGTATACATGCTGCACCTGTCAGTTAACTTACAAATTATGTAATCAATTCCGAGTCTAAGGACCTAAAAGGGTTAACGAACACATAATTTCTAGAGAAATTTATAAAAATAACCACTTTTAGACCTTAAAATTGATTTATAACCTTCATTTTGAAAAAGTTAAAAAATAACCATTTAACATAATACAAAGTCTTAATTACCCTTATAAAAGACAACTCCCTCGTATCATCATCTTCCATTGTTTTTCAAATATATAACTTCATGCCCTGGTCATCCTAAAAAATGAAAAAATAAACCATATCATGACGTCTATTTTCATCTACATCTAAGTTTTTCAATCTCCCTTTTCTCATCCTTTCTCATACATCACAGTTATGTGCAACTTGGGATGATGCATCTGGGTCAAAGAAATATTCATAAAAGTAGCATTAGTTTGTTGGGAGAGTGAGGGCATGAGGCTGAATCGATATGCACATGTAATGAAGAATATAGTAGAGACAGCTTAATTGACTTAACATCCACTATTAAATTAATTTCTTATTCCACCTGATACAATTTCTCTTGTTATATCAGATCACAGTAAAGAACATACAAAATTATCAGACCCTAACTCAGAAACTGAACTCAATGAAAAAAAAATCTAATCGATGAAGATGAATAAATGAAAACTACCAAGCACCTAAACCATGCACTTGAACTCTATACAGAATATATAGCAGACATGCCCAGATCTGGAACCTTGAACACAAAATCAACATAAACCCTAAACCTATATGACATCGGAAGTATACGAGCTATTCTTTATGATGATTCCAAATTCTCTTTTTTGGTAGTAAAAGAAAAATGTTGGTACATGCCGCTCATCACATATGCCCAGAATGACTCATGAGAAAAGAGAAATGCGAACTCACAAAAAACAATAAGGGGAATTATGACTTCGTATCCTTATAAATGGTCACAAAAAGCAATATTACAACAAACCAGTAGCAAGTGGTCTATACCATCATTACAAAGATTACAGCAGTTGGAGCTGCGGCTTCGGCATAATAGATATCAGAATACTAAAAAAATAGATCAAGCCATTCATTGTTGTCTCCAGAGAAGCAATTTTTCAATTGCCGTTTACTTTTACATTCTACTATAGTATCATTTGCCCTTCTAGACTTCTAATACCTATATGAATTGATCGAAAAATTGACAAATTGACTATGTAAAGCGTAAAGAAACACCCAAGTGCATAAACCTCTGTTGTGGTTTGGATACACTGGTATTCAATTTTCAACCACTAACAATAAAGACCAGATAAGTATCCCCAAACACAAGCTTGGAGTGAACTTAGGATCAGAAATATCAAAGCAACTATCAAATCTTTGCTTACACGTGGAATACAATTCAAGTTAACGTGATGGCATGACTGAAAATTAGAACGATGCAACTACCAGAAATAGCAGCTAAACCCAAATGCCGGTTATTAAATGAGTAAGACGCATACAATTCGAGGACCAAAGAGCAAAAGCATAGGGGACCTAACCTTTTCTCAAGGCCAGTGCTACAACGGCATCATTTTCCACCTGAAATAAAAGAACGAAAAAAGCGATCAGAGGGTAGATATACATATCCAATGCTCAGTCAATCAGTGACTATTATTAGGTCACCCAAGACGAATATAGTTGCAGTGAGAGCAAGAAAAAGAAAGGACTATGATAAGCAACTAATAGACATGAGTTATGTTTGTTTGGTACCTTCTGATCTGCCAATGTCTTTGAATCTTCCAGTACTTCACCAGTACCGACTAGGATCAAGCGCTGATCATTTACCGTTTGATCAATAAGATTTTGCAGTTTCTGCTTAATATCTAAAATTGTCTCAGTTGGTTCACACTGGATAAAGTATGTTGTCTTAATGCGCTTAACACGGATATACATGGCCTGGGAAAAGGAAGTCACTGATCAGGATATAGTTTCTCACCAAAATTAACATATCACAGTCCAAAAACAAGACCTACCTTGACCTCTACAGGAAATATACAATTTTCAACACTCCTATTTTGTTTCCAGAGTATAACAAAAGATCGGTAATACAAATCACCAACTGAATGTCAACTACTAGATGTTCATAACAATCTTGTATCAACTTTAACCTCAGCAATACATATCAACACTTCGAAACTTGAAAGCAAGAAAGAATATATCATATACCATTGTTCAACAGTGAACACAAACGAACGCGAACCCGCTGCTGCAACCAAATCCTGAAAAATCAAAAGCAAAGCCCATGTCATGCAATCACTTATTCTGAATCAAAATCGAGTAATTTAACGATCAGATCTGCAACCTGAGAACGCGTCGGCTTGATTTGCTGGCGTCAGTCCTCCAGCGAAACGAATCAAAGCTCTCGAGCTTCTCGAAGTCGAAAAAAGTCAAGTTATTTTTATTGTTTTTAAGTTGTGGGCCACACAACCCACAAGGCCCAGTGCCCATACAAACCGCCACGTCACGCACCATGTTCGCCTAGCCGCCTTAACCAAAAGGCCCAATAGGCTTTTATTTTTTAATTATTTTTAAATGGTGGGCCTCATTAAATCTTTTGAAGGCCCAGTGCCTCTAGATACCGCCATGACGTCCGCCAAGCGCCTTAGGCCCAATCGGCCCAATAATTTAAAAATAAATAAAACAAAAGGACAAACATTTTCTTGACTTCCACCTAATCGATCCAAACCGTCATCGGCGCCACCATGGGCAACACATCGTCGATGCTAACTCAGTACGACATCGAAGAAGTTCAGCAACACTGCAACAACACATGTAACATACCCGACAATCTCGCTGTTCCTTAATTTCACCAGTGGATCATGAACTACAGGAGATTCTAATTTGACTTTGATTTCTGTCTGTTCCTATGTAGTTTCGCAACAGGAGATAGTTTCTCTGTACAAGCGGTTCTGTCAGCTGGATCGCAGCGGCGGAGGTTTCATCTCCGCTGACGAGTTTTTGTCCGTACCTGAGTTTGCAGTCAATCCTCTCTCTCAGGTAAGCCTGGCCCCAAATGAAGTTTGAAGCTTTTGTGATCTGAGAGTTGTAAAATTTTAAAGATTGAAGCTTTTACTGAGTCTGATAGCATACATATGTGATGGATCTAACCCATGTTTCTATTGCTCTGTATTGAGTTGATGTGGATGTAAATTTTATGTTGAAAAATGGAGGATATGGATGATGTGCAATGTGATTCGCATCTTGTAGAGATTGCTGAAGGTTTTGGATGGGTTGAACTTCAAGGAATTTGTAGCATTCTTGTCAGCGTTCAGTTCTCGTGCAAGCCTGCAGCAAAAAATCGAGTGTAATTTTTCGACAAGTGACCTTTTTGAACTACAAGATTGGTTAATTCCGTTTTTCTTATTTGCAGTTTGGTTTTTACCTCTGTGTGTAGTTATCTTCAAGGTCTATGATGCCGATAACAATGGGAAAGTTACGTTCAATGACATGCTGGATGTATTACGGGATTTGACAGGACAGTTCATATCTGAGCGACAGAGGGAGGTTGGTTATTATCCAAAAACAAATTCTGGTTATTCTAGTTCTTACATGCATTGCTTGATTCTTATTTCAGTTTTAAGTATTGAGATTCATACATACTTAGATAGTTTGATTACGTGGTTGCTGAATTTCACTAGAATGCATTATACAAGTATAAAAGCACTGTAATGTTTCCATTTAGATTGGAAAGGAAGCACTATATAAGATTAGTACTTGGCTCAAACAAGTTGCTCTTCTATGAAATATTTATTACAATCTAGCTTGGACCTAACATAATAGCTGTTGTTTTGACCTTTTCAAGCTATCAATCTATAATAAGCTTGTTTTTTTCTGAAGGGGGTCAGGTTTTGTTTCATACTTTCATGAATGGTTTAAAATTTGGTTTTTATGCCAAATAGGGGAATAAATTACTGAACTAATAGTATTTTCTCTTTGTAGATTGATTGCCTTATGAAAGTATGTTCCGTATAACATCCATAGCACATTTCTTGGTGATCGAAACATTACTTCAATTTGTTTCATACAAGTTGTACTGATTCTATTCTTTTATGAAACTTTCTGTATGTGTTTGATGTTGTTTGTATTTTCGTGCATTCTTCTACAGCAAGTGTTGACCCATGTCCTCGAGGAATCAGGATATACAAGGGATTCATCATTAACTATATCCGACTTTGTGAAGGTACTACAGCTTATAACTCTAATATGTTTCAGTTGATCCACATGATCATTGATACAAGTCATTTAACCGTGTTATATCTCTTCTTAGCTTGTTTCATCTTAGTGGTTGCTTAATTACTTGATAAATCTTAAATATCCTGATTAGTATAATTTGTATTGGTGTCCCCCTCCTAGTAATGCTTTGAGAACAATGAATATATATTTTGTTGATAAGGAGAGAATCTGGATGGAATGTTTTGCTAGGTGCATGGGACCCTGAATTGTATTAAGGGACTTAAAACTTCAATTCCTCCATTTTGTTGTCATCACTTATGAATTTCAAGCCTATGACATCAACTAGCTACTTTTGAAGTTTGAATAAAAAGTAATAGCTTGCCCTTGCACCGGTTCTTGGTTATATACAGTGACAGAGCGATAGAGATGGTTCATGTGTGACAAACCTTAATGCAAGGTTTAACATCTCAATAAGTAGGCAGGTTCTTTAGCTTTTATTATTTCCGTTTCAATTTACATTTTTGCCGACTTGTCTTCTTTATTCTTCTTGAACTTCCTAAGTGTTTCAGTTTCAGAATTAGCAAAGGTTTTACTGCAACTTTCTTGAATTTTTCTACTTGTGCCTTCTTAGTTTTTACACACTTTGAATTATCCATTAACTGACCTTGCATTGCAACATACCTTATGTTATATTAGATTCAATCATTCCTGAATTAATTAGATTCATGCAATAAGATGCGGAGGCATATATGTCCTTTACTAATGAGAAAACGATAATCCCTCCTTGTTTTGCAGATTCTTGGCAACTCTGCTTTGAAGATGGAGGTTGAGGTTCCTGTGGATTAGATTGCGACAAAGCTAAGCTTCCCATATATGCGCTTTTAGCTTTCTCGTAAGCTATGTCAGAGCAGTTAATTGGGATTGGTGTGATCATGTTGCCCATTGGTTTGTAGAACATTAGCAGCATGCATTTGTTGGAAGCTATCACACAGCTTAGGGCCAATAGAATTATGTAGAATTGAGTGTTAGTTCAGCTTGTAGAATAATAAATTTTATGCAGACTGTAGTAGGTACCAGAGGCAAATAATTTGGTTTCTAGTTCGGCTTGTAGATTAATGTGATTTGTGCACAGCTTCTGCCGATTTCTAAGAAAAATGTTTTCTTTATTTTTAGGGTTTTCTGAAATTACAATTCCAGCAACCTGAGGAATCAGATTGGATTGATTTACTTGTGTTGAGTGTTGTGATTAAATGTCACGTCAGTGGTCTATCCTTCTAAGCATCATGCTATCACATTGGCACTCAAATCATGCTCATCTGTTATGCGTAATCTTACATCAGTTGCCACTAGGTATGAGTACTACTAAGATGTTCTCGGAGTTCTTTCATTCCTGTGTTGTGGTAAACTCATTTTCATCTTTACAGCATCTTTCAGTCTCCAGATTGCACCGTCCTCATCTTTGCAAGAGTCGAAGTATTTAGCAGGGACAAAATCAAATCAATGTGCATAAAGCACTCATAGCAATCAATATATAGCACTCCGAGCTTAAATTTCTTATACGAACGAGTCCATTACGAGCTCTTCCCACCCCCACCTTAATCGTCAGAGAAATTCATCGGTCCACTAACTTTCAGTCCTTATAAATTTTAGTTCATTAACTTTTTAATACATCAGAACGGTGCATCGTCTTTTCAACATAGTCTAATATTGATACTTTTAGTCGTTAACCATGTTACCAAAGTTACTAACAAATCATTTTTATCATTTCACATCTGCCTCCCTCACTTAATTCTCAACCTCCTTAGTCTTCTCTCATCTTCCCCAGATCGTCGCCCTCCCTGACCAGCCAAGACCTCTGCCCCTCCCTAATCTTGATTCCTTCCATTCCAGGCTAAACCTAATCGTCCACATCTCGACGAAACCAAATTCACGATCTTTATGCCCAACCCAATTCACTTCAACACCAAGTCGCGATCTTTGTGCCCCTAAAACCCATGGAAGAAGTGATCTTTATCCAGAAATATGGTAATCGAATCAGCTGTGCTCATTCCACGGAGGGTGAAGCCAGGTCTTTTGAAGAAAATGGAACCTCCGGCTAAGATTGTTGAGCCCACCATGCTTGTGATGAAGTTCCCTCCCACAATATATCTCTGTCTTCACCAAGGTAAAGTTTGCTCGTTTTGGACCTACAGATCGGTCTGGTCTGTGTGTTCTACAAGTACTCAACATGTCGAGTTGTATTTGTGTACAAATCTGATGCACAAGTAGCATTTAAGTTTGCGAGTGCGAACAAATCCTTTCTTGGCAACTTTAATGTGAGGTTTCAGCTTTGAGAGGTGGAAGGTCCTGAAGTTTCTGCATCTGGGAAGGGTTATGGAGATCACAATTCTACTGAGACCCTGAGGGCTAAGGATTATGCATATATACCAATTCCAACACTCAAACAGCGACAACAACAGTCTCTCTAGCACAGTGCAGTCCAGCCGAAGTTGATTATGAAGAAGTCATCTGGTGACGAGCCTCGGAGATAGGTAACTGCTGGCAATGGAAATATTAAAGGAACTGTCTTTGTAAAATTCATGTTGGGTGGTGAAGAACCTAGTAGGAATGAGTAATTGATGATGCTTGGTGCGATGATGGTGCACCTTTTTTCTTCTACTTCTATTGCTATGATGAATTATAATGCTAGAAACTTTCAAGAAGTTACTCCTCCTCCACCTTCTACATTGCCTCATATTCTTCCTCTTCCCCATAGTCGGCCTTTATCTTCTCAATATGCAAAACCTCCACCACCACCACCCAGCAGAAACAGTCATAATCTCCTCAATACCCCCGCCACATTTCGAAATGCGCCCACAGTTGATATTCCGAGCTGATGTTAAACCTTTTGACCAGGTGCAATGATGTTGTGACCAACATAAAGGGTTTCCTCGGATATATACCCTACCATCCTCTTTGATCAGCCCTTGAGTATATATGGCCATAAGCAAGACCTGAAAATTACATCTTGTCAACATCAAAGAATGCTTCAAGTTGGCTTGAAAAGCTTCTCTTCCCGGATAAATCTGCGGTGAAGCTGTCTAAGAGGTTGCCAATCTAAGCAATTGTTGTCTCAGCGAACCATGTAGTTTTTTGTTTACAAGTGATATACTCTACATACACTCATAATATTGTTAGTGGCATCTTGTTTTATCTGCTCTTCTTTTTGTTTCTTTGGAAGGTTTGTTCGGCGGGCTAGTTCTCGAAACCATTCTCTTTACTTTGGGTTGGCTTTGCGCTAGTAGAAAATGTGCCAAGGTCTGGGCTGGTCAAGGAGGGGCGGAGGTATGGGCTGGTTAGGGAGGGGCGGCGATCTAGGGGAGATCAGAGAAGGCTAAGGAGGTTAAGAAGGAAGTGAGGGAAGTGGATGTAAAATGACCAAAATACCCATGAAAAATGACATGTTAGTAACTTTGGTAACGAGGTTAACGAAGTTGACGGCTAAAAGTACCAATACTAGGCCTGGTAGAAAAGATGGTGTACCGTTCTGATGTTTTAGAAATTTAATATACTATAATTTATAAGGACTGAAAGTTAGTATATTATTTGGATAAATTTCTTTATTCGTTACTTGGAATCTTGAATCGTCTCCCTTTTTCTTTATTCGATTCTCCATCAATCATCAATGAGTATGTCAAGCACGCTTGTGCAATGTTGCTCCCTAAGAAAATTAGAATATCATTTGCCGGAATCCTGGCTCTTTCATGTGGTAAAATGAATGGTTCAAGAAAATAATAATACTAGATGTTTCGGACCGTCCATGTTTATAACATTGTAAAAAAAACATAAAAAAGAAGGGAGCTTTGAGGTCATGAAGTTCCACGCTAGGTTGTGTTTACTATTATTATATAACATTTCCTTGAACCACCACAAGCGACCCAGCTGATAAGAATTTAGGTGTAAAACTCTTATGTATCTAAGTTCGAAACCCATCGACATTAATCAGAGTTTAAATCTCAATTTAGTTGTTGTGGTCAAATGAGATGAAACGTTTTGATACGACTAATACCACGAATTAGTTTTTGAGACCATAAAACTTTTAAAGATACTGATATTGAATATTTATATATATATATATATATATATATATATATATATATATATATAACCCTTTCAAAGGGTGTGTTTACTATCGGGGACACCGTCAAGTCCTTTGGATTCTCATTTGAGAATCACGATGATGGTTAAAATAGGATACTTGACTCATCCATAGCTCTATCCAAATTGTAAAAAAAGGAAAGCAAATAGTTGACGGGATGCAATATAATGAGATGGTCGGCCATCGGCAACAGGCCGACCACGGTTGCCAATATTCCAGTAGGACCACATTCTGATTTGTAGCCGTTAAAAACTGCCACTAACGACTTTTTTGAAACAACAAAAAATGGCCATGGCCCCTGAGATAGCGGTTGCGGGAGAAGAGGAACACGTATGGGCCCCACCTCGAATGATTAAGGAAATTGGATTAAGGCTCGGATGGCCATGTTAGAACTGTAATACGAGGTGAGACGACATCGTTTTGATTCTTTGTAATGTGTATGTGTGTTTGGTTCATTTCACATCGAAAACTAAAAAAAGAAATACAGTTTTGTTCTCCCTATTCATTCAATGCCTTCCTTCTGTTTCAGATAATGTTTCCAAATCAATGCTGCTTTTTAAGGAAGGCAAAGCAAAACGTTAAGCTTTGTGATTAATAGACAGCGAAATATTTAATCTTTGGTATGTAATACCCTCTTCATTTGTTATTTCCTTGTTATTGTGTGCTATAGAATCGTCTCCGATTCTAGGAAGGAACTCGGAGCTTTCTTTGCTGTTTCTCATGTTTGTATTCATTGTAGATACGAAAAAGTAAGATTTTGTTGGATTTTTTTTCTTTATTGGAATCTTGCATGTGTTTAAATTTTTCGTTTCTGGGCTCTTGTCTTCTTCTTCTTCTTCTTCTTCTTCTTTGTTGTTGTTGTTAAATATCTTACAAAAGGTCCAATCTTTCGCAGCTTTTTTAGGCCTTTCTGGAAATTTCATCAGGTATATTATAATCCAGCCTTTTCATTTGCTAATTTGATTTGAACAGTTAACCCAATTCATGTTGCATGTTAATTTTGAAGCAATGTTGATGGCTGTTGTGTTTGCAATTGATTTTCATTTGTTAGAATTTGCTGCCACATTGAATTAGAAGTGAGATGGCGGATTCATCTGGGATGCCTGAGACTGATATAACAGCTCTAACCGAAGCGCTCAAGTCTCAGCAACACCTTCTGCAGAAGCTTTATGCTGATCTTGACCAGGAAAGAGAAGCTTCATCTACTGCAGCTGATGAAGCTCTATCAATGATATTGCGTTTGCAAGGTGAGAAGTCTGCTGTGAAGATGGAGGCCAATCAATACAAGAGATTGGCTGAGGAAAAGATTTGTCATGCTGAGGAAGCTCTAGCCATTTTTGAGGATCTTATTTATCAGAAGGAAATGGAAATTGCTTCTTTGGAGTTTCAGCTTCAGGCTTATAGGTACAAACTCTTGAGCTTGGGTGTCAGTACTGAATTAGGCATCACCGAAAATGTGTATCCAGAAAACTTGTTGCAGCAAAGAGGTGATTCTGGGGAAGCTGGTGGTGTTGTTGGTGGGACAATTAGAAGAATCAACTCTCTGCCTCCACTTGATCGCAAGGATCTTCTCAACAAGAAATGCTCTATGGAAAGAGAGAGTGAATCTTTACCTAATGAAAAACCCATGATACCAAAGCCGGAGTCTGCTATGAGAAAAGGAGATAAAAAGGTGGGCAAGGAAGTGACTTTCCAGGGCCTTGATGCAGATAAGAAATCGAGAAGTGCTTCCAATGGCAACCTTAATTCTATCTGGGAGCAGATTAAGAAGTTAGACGACCGAGTGAAAGAGATATCAGATTCTGGTGGTAGAGGGAAGTCTCTGATTTTGAAGGATCCAGCTAGGACATGTTCATTACCTCCAATCCCGAAAGTAACCTCAAGCACATCCCATGATACAGAAAGTGAAGATATTATTGTTACTCTTGATCATCATGTTAATGGTAATGAGAATGTGCAGGACAGGGAGGCTATTACTAGTACTTCATGCTCAACTGGCATCCATGATGTTTTTGAAGTTCCACAGAGCTATGAATGCAGTCCTAAAAATTTGGACAGTCCTAAAGATTTTGACAGTTTTAAATCTTTTGAAGGTGAGAAGAAAGAATTTATTGGGAAAGATGATTTGGTATGTGATGAGATTAGTGAAGTGCAAGTTCAAGATGAGACAGCGAGGGTCAAGAAGATGTTTCATGGCAAGTTGCTCGAGAATAGATTGTTGAGTCGAACGACCACTGTGGACTCAACTGCAAGGGAGAGAGTGGCTGCTGCAGTTACTGAGAATCAAGCCAGATTTCAACAGTTGTGGAGGAGAATAGAGCGGCTTGAGGGTGAGAGAAGTTGTGTAAGGACTGAAATAAGTCATACAGGAGAAGAGGAGTTGAATTTGTTCAGGGATATACGTGAGCAACTTACCATAATTCGGTCTGAAATACATAGTTGGAAACCTAAGCAACCTCCTCCAGAGGATGATGAGCCCTTGCACATTGTTCAAGAGGTATAATTTTGTGACCTTTTCCTTTACTAGTTCTTCTGCTGCAAGTTGATTGACATGTTTGATGATATATTCCGTTTTCTCAATTTTATTGAACAGGCTATGCTACACTTTTGGCTGTAATCAAGCATTTATTTGACACCAACAGAATTCATGCGTCATCAGTTTTGAAGATTGGATTTGAAAAAAAGGAATATGTAAGAGCATCTCTGACTTGTCTTGTGCTATGACTGGGGTGATAGATTGATTCTTTCATTTGATTTGGATACAGTGTAAAATTTGCAGTGTACAGTATGGACTAGGTGGTGACATACAATTGTGTCGTCTTAGATTGTACAAGGAATGCTTTAATGAAATTTTTAATTACTTCAACACTGAGATGTAGGTTGTAAGATTCCATTCAATTAGTTTCAATAGTACTAAACGGTGTTTAGTTGCAGAGAAAAACTGGAACTATGTACTAAACGGTGTAGTAATTTAGTAAAAATGGGGGACAGAAAATACTCAGAAAAAAGGTGGTAGTGATTTAGTAAAATGAATGATACACGCTCAGAAAAAGGCGATTTTAATAATGTTTATATATGCTGTATACTCATATTTTTCTGAATAATTACACCCTTTATTTTCAATATCCTCTGCAGCAAACAAATGGTTGCAGTTACTTTCCTTAGGAACTGCTATAATGTGTGGTTAGCTAGATAAATTTGGTTTCATAATTAGGACATTAGCGCCTAACCTTCCACTACTAATCTTAAAACTAGGCCATTATATATCAAGAGTAGGCAGAAAGTGAACTAAATGCCTTTCTGTGGATATCTGGATATCAGTCTGTGTAGGTTGCCACAAACTCAATACTAAATATTGAGGTGATCATCTATGGCACGTATTGTTTCCCCTTTACACAGTAGAATTAGAGCCATATCTTTCCCCTTTATGCTTAGTTTTACTTTCTGCTGAATGCTCCCTTCACTTCTCTAACTAAATAGTTACAGAAGCCACTGAAGTGTAGTCTAAACCACAAGCATGTACAAATAAGAAACAGTTGCCTCAAAATCCATTAGTAAGAAACAAATGAATTCAATGATTAATAAAGTATTTCAACAAATCTACTTCTGTCACATTCCAAAATAAGAGAGAATCAAACCTTGATGTCCACTTCTTCGATCAACAACGCTGATGAAGGATTGGAGATGTACTCCCTCACCCGGCTCATTTCATGAGCAACATCCTGCATATTTGGTCTCAGTGAAGGATTGTGCTGTGTGCACATTAGACCAATCTCAATCAACTCCAGAACTACATCCCCCCATATTTTGTTATAACGCTTTGGCATCGAACGTGGGGCACACCTTTCTACTGCTTGTTGGACTATAGGCTCGAGCCTCTGGGGGTACTGAGTTTTGATCCAATCTTGTAAGCTTGAACCTTTGTGAAAATCATCATCTGTTGGCCTCCTTCCTGTAACAATTTCTAACAGAAGCACCCCAAAGCTGAATACATCTCCCTGAGTCGAAGCACACTTTCCCATTCCATATTCTGCATATAGTGAAACATCAATATGATTATAACTAGCTGAATGAACATTTGAATTTTGTTATTGTAGAAAAAAGTACATACCAGGAGCTATATAGCCGATGGATCCACATAACAAGCCATCTGCTGAGTTGAAGGATGTCGAGTCATTCATGGGAACACTCTCGTCTTCACCTTTAACCAGTCTTGCAATTCCAAAATCAGTAACCAAAGCTGTCATGTCATCATCTAGTAGAATGTTGCTTGGTTTGAGATCACAGTGTACAACTCTAACTGGAGAATGATGATGCAGATAGGCCACTCCTTCAGCTACATCATTGCAGATGCTCACCAGCTGAATTAAATCCAATCCACAATGGCTTGATGACGATGAGTAAAGATGCCTCTCGAGGCTCCCATTCGACATCAATGGCAGAACGAGAGCCTTAAAGTCCGGTCTACTGCAAGTAGTGATGATTCTAATCAAATTTCTGTGCCTGGTTCTCTTCAGGACTTGGCATTCCCTTTTAAAGCTTCCGGAAATCTCTTCTTCTGTCTTTAAATCCAAAACTTTGACAGCAATTACTGTGTTATCATGGAGGACACCCTTGTAGACATGCCCAAATCGGCCTGAACCAATCAGGCTTGAAGCACTGAATCCACCTGTGGCTTCAATGAGCTGCTCATATGAGATTCTTGGGTACTTGTGCTCTTCTTTCCCTTCTTCTTCTTCATCATTATCTCTCAATTCCTCATCATTGAAAATTCCAAGGTGCCTTCGGATTTTTGACCTGTGCATGAGGGGGTAACCAACTACGCAAAAAATGGGAGTGATCACTAATGACAGCAAGACTGAGATTATAGCCAAATGATGAGAATTCTTCTTTTTGCAGCTTGGCATGCCTTTTATTGAGCCACAGAGGCCAGCATTTCCGAGGAAAGAATCTGCGGTCAGAGAAGAAAAGGCACCTTTGTTTGATACATTCCCAGAGAAGTTGTTGAAAGAGAAGTTAAGTTCCTTGAGAGTCAAGGATTGCTCCAGAGATTCTGGTATTTCACCATCCAACTGGTTTGAAGATACATCAAGTTTCTCTAGAAAAGGCAACTTCCCTATTGAGACCGGGACAGGACCTTGTAAGGAATTTGATGAAATGTTTAGGGACTCGAGGGCAATGCAGCTCCCAAGTTGCGATGGGATTGTGCCAGAAAGATTATTTGAAGACAGGTCTATTGCTAGCACCATGTCCATTTTACTTAGCTCCATTGGTACCTCTCCATGTAAGTGATTACTTGACATGTTCAAGTATAACTTCAAGCTACTTAACCCTGCAACTTCACTAGGAATCACCCCAGACATTTGATTGTGAGAAAGGTCCAGAATCTCTAGGTTTATGCACTTTCCTAGACTTGGGGGTATCGTCCCGGAGAGTTGATTCTGGTAGAGCAACAGCCTTCTTAATTGGGATAGGTTTTCGAAACTATCTGGGATCGAACCAGAAAGCTTGTTTCTCGATAAATCTAGAAGGCCTAGATGGGGAATGCCACCAAGTTCAGATGGAATCTCACCAGAGAGTGAATTGTTGGACAGATACACCCGCTCTAGCTTTCTCATTAGGCATAGTTTGGATGGGATGGTTCCATTTAAATGGTTACTAGACAAGTTCAAAAGGGTGAGGTTAACAAGGTTTGAAATGTGAGGAGGGATTGAACCATAAAGAAGGTTATCATCTAAATGAACTTGTACAAGATTGGTCGAAAGATCACCAATAATAGGCGGTATCTCTCCCCCGAGATTATTCCCAGCTAATTCAAGCTCTTGAAAGTTAGAGGCATTAACTAAAGAGGTTAAAAAAGGTTCAAGGTTATTGTTACCGTCATGGCTGACAAAGTCATTGTAGGACAAGTAGAGGTACTGCAACTGCGGCATTTTTTCTACAATCTCCGATGGCAGCTCCCCGCTTAGCATGTTGGACTCTAAGTCCAGCCATTCGAGTTTCGAGGAGTTTGAAAGTGCTGCAGGAACCCGTCCAACTAAATGGTTGGACCAAAGTAGAAGAAACCTCAGTTTTTTCAGCTCACATCCTTTTGTTAGAGGAATTTTGCCGCTTAAAGAATTGTTAGACAAGTCTATGTACTGCAGAGAATCAGAAGAGTGATTGCAGAAAAGCGGCATTGGAATTTCTCCCTCCAGCCGGTTGCTTCCCAAATCAAGATACACCAATCTGTGAAGTAAACCAAGCTCAGCTGCAATATTTCCTTCAAGACGATTAGATGACAAGCTGAGTTCTGTGAGAAAAGAAAGAAATCCCAACTCTCTTGGAATGTGACCTTCAAAGAAGTTTCTTGACAAATCAAGAATGGTTAAGGAAGAAATATTGGATAGAGCTGGTGAAATAGTGCCTCTTAAAGACTTTCCACTAAGATCAAGCTCCACAACTTGGTCTCTAGCATTGTTGCATTTGATACCAGTCCAATTACAAAAATGAACATCGTCCAAATTAGAATTCCAGTCCTCTAGAGCATGGTGAGGATCTGAAACAATCCCGGACATGAATGAAACCAACGATGCCTTGTCTCTCATTGCCTGAAGATGATGAATATTTTCTTGGCTTGAAGCCGCCACCACCGCTGCCGCGGCAGACAAGAAAACGATGATCAAACAGAGAAAAATGAACATGAAAGTTCTATGGTGAAGAAAACCCATCAAGTTTGTGAAACTTGTTGATCAGATGAGTACAACAAAGTGATGGGAAAATAGAGAGTGGTGAAAATAAGAGAGGTTGGATTGCATTGAAGATTTGAAGGAAAACATGCATGCACCTACTTACTTATATGAGATTAACAAGATGATGCAGAGGGAATTAGATTATGATAATAGCAAGTTTGTGCCTAACTGCCGTTGAAGGAATTGCCGCCGGTGATGTTTGACTGTTGAAATAGTGCCAATGGTAGCCGTACAAGTGTGAAATGGCAACCTGACAAGTAAGCGTCGTTAAAGCCGTACGTGGAGTAGTAATGCTCTACATGTCAGCATGATCACCATGCCTAACCATTTTCATCTTATAGCTGATTAATTAATTTTGATGATTATGTTGCTAATCAATTGATTAAGATGTGAGTGTCGAGATTAGTGGATGGTGTGCTGTGGATCGGATGTGGGTTTGGGGAGAATGTTAAGAACTTGAACATACATATGGATGAGAAGCATGTTTCTACAGTTCTAATAAGGCTTCAAGAAATGAGAAGTTTGAATGTGGCAAGATTGTCACATATCATGACACGTTATACTCATATATCACATAACATCTAGTATACTTATTAATAAAAATAGATAATTTTAAATACTAATTTTTTTTAATATTAATCTAAAAGGTAAATATATTTTTCGCATCAAAACTAATAGCCAGATATAGTATTTAAATTGTTGATGGTTTGGTCAGTGTGGTGCATGTTGGTATATATGTCGGCTCAGAACCTTCAGGTTGTGATTTAGACTTGGCACAATTATTCATTCATTGATTGGTACCATAGCACTCAGATGGATATGTTGCACACTTAACATGCAACTAATTACTTAAACAAATAGATCGAACACAACTGGTTCATAAAACCCGAACCCTAACTCGTAGTAAATTAGCATTTTTATTCTTAGTGTTCGTAACACACAAGTTTTTTTTAAATGATTGTGGAGTTAGGTATAGTTTCAGAGAAAGCCAGATTTTGAGTAAATCCTTGTCACTCAGAGGATGGTAATTGTCTGTTCATATGGATCACCGACGGTCCAATGGTTAAGCTGGTAATCCTTAAGTTCTGGAAAATAACGCTTGCTTTAGAAGAACAGAACTAGAAGCTAGAACAGCTTCATACCGTCAGCTTAGTACTTACCGAAGAGTTCTGAGTCCTAACATTTGTCTTTTCATTGTAGTTCCACACATGATTTAACTTACAGAATCAGTTAGATTTCTATGAAGCTATCGAACCGCTCACGTATATACTAAGGAGAAAGTCGTCAGTACGTAGTGAAACAGACAAACAGTCGTGTCAGTTATTCTTAGGGTTTGATACTTAGGGCATCGTACATGGCTCAGTCTAAGGTAGTCGTAGCAGGGTTTTTGAACTATCTAGCTAGACCTTGTTTCATTATCGCCCGGTGATGCGATCCATGGAAAGGCACCATACAGCATTGAAGGTTGCAAAAGACACGAGTTCCGCACGTAAGGGTGAGCCGGGGGTCGGACAACATGAGTGTGAATTTGGAGCAATGAAGAAGAGTCTCGGTATGGAGGCGGCAGCTTAGAATCTCATCTCATCCTTCCCCCACCGCAGAAATCCATTAACCGTCGTCAGAAACCACCGCGCTAAGCACCTTCATGAAATCAAATTCGTTTTTCCGATGGGAAATTTGGATTTCACACCAAGAGGGGTCGCTCCTCTTCAAGTCAAGGTAGACAATTCCACCCGTCGAGTTGTCCCGTACATATCCTCCAGGCTTATAATAGCCGCCGACGAGAAATAACCGGGACTTGGCGACGGCGAAACCGGCTGACCTGATCATATGATCGTAATCGGGAAGATCCAAACTTCTGACTCTTTCTTAAGGACTTTTAGAGACCCATTGTTCCTTCCCCAACTCATCTGCTGCTTTTTCTTCTCCGGCACTACCTCTCTCCTCGATCACACACCACCGATTCCGATTCCGATTCTGTAACTTCTCACGACCGGCTGGTATGACCATGCGTAGGTAGATCGGCGAATCCATTCCTCTCTGTTTTTTGGCTAGACATCATGGTTCTGAAACCCTAATACCTTTTACCCACAACCAACTGTAAGAATTTATAGGAGACCGAAATAGACCCTCCGTTATCGATGTAGTGATAGGTTTACTGAATAATTAAGATTATGTATGTTTTCCTTTTACATACCTGATTAGGTTTTCTTACTACGTACGTACCAAAAATGTACTCTGTAACATATTTCACTAATATATCGCACGATATGTTTGATGTATTTTTAGTTTAAAAGAAATAACGTATGATATTGATTTTAGTTTTTAGTATGGATAAGGATCCGTGTAGGAGAAAAAAACTGCTCTGCTAGGGTTTCAAAAAACAAATTTCTCCCTCATTCCGACTGCACCGCGGTGCGGTTGCTGACCTCCGATCCAGTCACGCCGTTGCCTGTTGGATGTGGTCGGACGGGACTTGTTGTTAGCTGCATAGGGTGGAGGGATGTAGAAGGGCGGCGGTGTTTGGACTGAAAAGGGAGTACCTCAGGAAGGCAGAGATGGTGGTCTGTGATTTTGCAGGTTGTGCAAGCGCGGTTGCAGGGCGGTGCACGGGCGGTACAAACCAGATCATGGTGGCTGTTTCTTCGAAGGATTCTCTCAAGCGAGATCCGGTGACTGTCTCTTTTGAGACGCTGGGATGCGGCATCTCTTTGCCCTAAGGAGAGAGTGATCGTGTTTGGCGGCAGCAGCGGCATCAATCCTACTATGCTCCGGCTAGTAGGTGGCGTGCGGCTCTACTCGTGTTGTGGCGGCTTGAGCAAGTTTCTTCTACGGCTTCGACGGTGGAAGAACCGGCTCTAGATCGTGCTTTTGGCTGGGGTTGATAACGGCTTCGGGCGGTCGGAGACTTGCAAGGATTTAGAGAGGTCGTTTGTTGGGGTGTCGACTACATCTGCGGCTCTGAGATCTTCATCGAAGAAGCAAGTAGGCGGCGCTTGAAGGTCTAACCGAAGATTATTTCATGGTGAAGGCAAGAGGAGGACCGTCGGAGACTGCGGAAGGTGGAAAGTTGGGCCTGGACTCATTATGGGCTCACGTTTTGGGTTCTGTTAGGTTTTTTAGTTCATGTTGTTTTGGTTGTCGTCCCTCTTCTTTTGGGAGAGGGTTAGAGTTTTGATATGTTGATGTTGGTCGTCCCTTCTCTTTTGGGTGAGGGTTGGAGTTTTTGGTAGGGTGGTGTTGTCGTGTCGTTGGGAGAGCCATGATTATGGTGTCGTTTGTTAGAAAATATGTCAAATATTGCAAATATATAATAACATAAATTCATTATAATTAAATAAATAATTATAACTAAAAACTCATAATACAAATATGATGATGAACAGCAATGTTACCAACTCGGATTCAAGGATAGGAGGATGTTGAAGGAAGTCGAGTCATGTGTCTCACACACTTTCCTTCAGACAAATTATGTTTTCTCTTCGGTGCCAAGGTTTGATGACACTTGTCTCCAAGGATACAACGACTGTTTGTCCCTTGAAATGCACTGCTACTAAGGACACTGAACGAACTTGAAGTACCTTCGTCTATCACCATAACACAACTTAGAGAGGGAGAGAGAGAACTCAAGTAAGGAGAGATGCTTTGAGTTGATGTATTTGGAATGAGGGATGGAGTCACCTATTTATATTGATGGGATTAGAGGAAAACTTGAATGCCATGAATGATGTTACAACTTTTCATTAGCTCACTACCATGTCATTGATTCATGTTGTTACAAAAACCAAAAGATAAGGAAGTTGAAAGATCAACCATTACATGCTTTACTTTGGTGACTATTTTCATTCACCTTTAACTATCAAAATGATTACAAAAAATCTTTTATTTCTATCATTTTTCCAACAATTCCTCACATGAATGAAATAGGCGACCAAAGACTCGATAGACTTGGTGATAGATATCTACGGTTGAAACCTGCTTAGGATAGATAGGTTTTACCCTTTGAACTTTTCCTTGTGAAAGTATGCTGACTTTACTAACTAGACAGTAGAAGCGATGTCGTTGAACTGTACGTCATTTGTGTAAATGATAACATACTTCACACATGAATCTTCCTGGTACTTACAGTTCTCACTTTTGTGTCCATTTTGGCTCTGGACACGCGTCTGGTTCTGTAAGAGTTTGATAGGTATTGAGCCTTTAAACAATTCCCTTAGAAGCAGCCCCACTTCTCTCTTACATAGGTGATTTCTTAAGAGTAACCCGCATTACTCCGCTTGGATCTCCGACACATAAGAATCATTAAAAGCTTTCGTTTAACCTCATTCCTTACGGGCATCACTGTTTTTATCATAAGAATGGACATGAAGAAAATCCCTACAGTGATCTAACATGGTCTCTACAGTTTGGTTGTCCCTTTTGAATCTAGATCTTGGGATTTCCTGTCAGCTAGGTTGGGTATCCACTGCAAAGATTTTTAATTCATGGGCTTTAGTCTCATTCCCCTCGATGATTTATCAACTAGTTCTCTCTTTAACCCTTTGGTTAGCGGATCCGCAATATTATCCTTTGACCTCACATAGCCAATAAAGATAACTTCAGTAGAAAGTAGTTGTTTAATGGTATTATGTCTTCGACGAATATGTCTTGACTTACCATTGTACATCATGCTCTATGCCTTATAAATTACAGATAGACTATCATAATATATGCATATTGCAGACACATGTTTTGTCCATCTTGGAATATCCTCTATGAATTGGGGTAGCCATTCTACCTCTTACCCACATTTGTCTAATGTGACAAATTCAGACTCCATCGTGGATCTGGTTATAATTGTCTGTTTAGAGGATTTCTAGGACACTGCTGCACCTCTCAATGTGAACTTATACCCACTAGTGGATTTTGAGTCTTTCATGTCAGAAATCCAATTTGCATCACTGTATTCTTCTAAGACAGCTGGATAATTGGTGTAACACCCTACACTTTTAAGTTTTCTCGTAACTACTACACGAGTTTAATATCGAAATATTCTCGATTCTGGGGGAAAATAGAATTAATGTCCCGAGGTAGTAGATTATGTTAATACGAGTCCACCGGTATATTCGAAATATTTTTCGGAGCTACGGACTGTTAAATATGGATTTATT
This sequence comes from Comarum palustre, assembly GCA_951800085.1. Classification (NCBI taxonomy): domain Eukaryota; kingdom Viridiplantae; phylum Streptophyta; class Magnoliopsida; order Rosales; family Rosaceae; genus Comarum; species Comarum palustre. The sequence goes on along the minus strand of OX637575.1, from coordinate 441,996 downwards.
TAGTTTACTGAAGTTATGAAAGTTAATTACCCTATCGTAAAAAGGTGACCTTACGATAAGTCGAGAATTTGAGTAAACTTCATTCGAGAAAGTTGTGAAGGACGTTAATACGAACTCATAGGTATGTCCTACGCTTTAATCGGAGTTCGTATGCGAAAGTTATGCGGGATAAAGTGTTGTTACCGTGCGATAAAAGTAAATATCAAAATATCTATTTATTGTTTATGGTAACTTTTCATAATTCAATCAGGGGCCGTCAGATCAATCGGAGATTGATCAGGGCCATTGATTTTATTATTTAAATGGGGGGCCATTGATCTCTCTCTCTCCTCCCCCTCGATCCATCTCTCTCTCTCTCTCCTCCTTCCTCTGTTTTCTCCTCGGCAGAGCTTCACTGCCGCGCGTCCTGCTCCACCGCCTTCACCATCAGCTCCGCCTCGTCTCATAGCTGCCGCGGTCCGCCTCACTCTTAGCGTTGTCCAGCCCAACCACCCAACCCAGGAAGCCAGTCGATTTCTACCAAGCTTGTCCCTCGCTCCAAACCGGTCGCAACTGCTCCTAGGTGGAAGCAGGCAGCTGTAGGAGGAGCCACCGCATCGTGGAGGTGGAAGAAGGGCCAGAGGACGTCCTGCAGCCACTGTCGAGCCTTCGAGTTCGATCGGGTAACTCCCTAATCCTCATTTTCTTCTGCTTGGTTGATCCTTAGACGTTGGGATGGTGTAAAAGATGATTTTGGCAGGTCTTGAAACCTGGTTTGGCCGGAAAACCAAGGTTTTCGGGCGAACCAGTGATCAGAGAAGCATAGGGGTAAAAACTCTGGTTTTTACCGTGGTTAAACTCCCTTTTTACTATTTTAGGGTTTTTAGGGGTAGAATACCAGAACCGCCCATGACAGTTTTGAGGTATTTACAGGGGTGCCACTAGGGTTAAAATTCCTAGAATACCCCTGATAGGTTGAGATAATTACCGGATTGCCACTAGGGCAGAAATTCCATAATTACCCATGACAGATTTGTATATTTACGGGACTGCCACTGGGGTTAATAAGACCATACTAACCCTGGCTGATTTGTATAATTACAAGGGCTGCCACTAAGGCTAAAATTTCTAAAATGCCCTGGTAGTTCAGATTAATTACAAACTACCATTAAAACTAAAATAACCATAATGCTCTTGACAGTTTTGGGCTATTTACAAGGGTGTCATTTTGGGATTTGATTTACCTTTATATCACTGGAGGATTAATTATTTACATAGTTACCACTATATTATATTTATGTGTGAATGTTGTTTATATTTATGCGATGTCCGTGAAATCCTGTTGTATATTTGTATGGTGGAATGTTAGGGATAGTCCCGAAAAATAGTTGGTCGGTGAATACCTCAACGGAGAGGTTAAACTTCAGATTTGAATTAGGCGTTGTTATCCTTATCATTAAATCGACCGATAGTTAGAAAAGCATGATTCGTCCGGTTAGGGCGTTATCTACAATAAGAGCTACGTGTGGCTTGATCCCTGAGTACAGGGTACGTAGGCAGCTTGACCGATTCGGGTGTAGCCACAAATAATATTAGAAGCCTAGGTCCTCTAAAAATAATTGGTTTGAGATCCAAATGCGGAAATCGGGATAGTCTTCGGCTATGAGGTCTATTCCAGTTTCGTTTAGACTGTTTGCAAAGGGTTTGAGAATAAGGGTTATCCTTTCTCAAGAGGGATTTGAGTAAATCTCTCTCGAAATGGGTCCCGCACATCCTAACCCAGGTTAGGTAGGTAAACTTAGGTTGGGACGTGACAATTGGTATCAGAGCCCGGTTATGATACCTAGGTCAATCTGTGGGGGTTAATAGGATCTTGGTTTAAATATTTTAATCGTACGACCTACTGATATTATTTTGTGAGTTATTTGTCATGTGAGGATATAGATTGAATGTGGTAGCTTTTACGATATGAGATGGTGTTGTTGTTGCTAGTCCGGTAAGATAATGTGATTGCCATTGAGTTATGGTGATGCTATTATAAAAGGATTAAATTCTTTTACACCCTTGCTATGGTTAGAAGGATGAGAAGATGATGGATGGTTTATTTGAAAGGTGTTATGTGAAGCATCTTCCTTTGCTCAATGTTGAGCAACTTTGATTATGGGAATGTTCTTATATTCAATGGTTTACGCTTATTACTGGTGTTGGTGAGTGGGTTTTTTATGTTTAAAGTTAAATGCGGGTTCATTTCAAATTATTTTAATATGTTTAATGATTATTGTTACTTCAATTGGTTTATATGCATGCGTTTTTTATTTTGGAATTGTTTGAGATAATTATAGGAATCAATCGAATCATGGGTTTGAGTTTGAGGTGGTGTTTCGAAAATTATTTGGCAGTATGCCATATGTAACGCGTGAGTAGTAATTTCGACATGGTGGTGTTTGAGATGAGGTATATTTATTGGCCCAAGCTTTACTTGATAATGTGTGCGTATATTATTTGTTGGACTAGTGGGTCAGATAAGATACTCGTGAGCTCAATCTAGTGGGCCGAGAAATTCTATTCCCGTGAGCTCTATTTAGTGGGTCGGGATAATATACTCGTGAGCTCGATCTAGTGGGTCGGGATAATATTTCTGTGAGCTCTATCTAGTGGGCCGAGATATATTATTTTCATGAGCTCTAGTTAGTGGGCCGAGATACTTCTCTCGTGAGCTCAAAGGATTTTTGTGTTAAAGGATTGGTATTTGTATTGTGAAAAATTGTAGAGATATCAAAAGTGGGGAAGTATTGGCTTGTTTTTGTTTCGTGTTTTTATTGTTGCCATAAAAAGGGTCGTTTGTATATATTGTTATTGACCGAGCGTACGGACCCTAGCTATATATTATTCGGGTTGCCAGATTCTGCCGGTTTAGAGCTATATTATCCTCACCGGGACCGAGCGTACGGACCCTATGTATATATTATTCGGGTGCTCCTCCTCATGAGTGGCAGTAGAGTGGGGCTCCTCCTCATAAGTGACAGTAGAGCGGGGCTCCTCCTCATAAGTGGCAGTAAAGCGGGTGCTCCTCCTCATGAGTGACAGTTGAGCGGGTGCTCCTCCTCATGAGTGGCAGTTGAGCGGGGCTCCTCCTCATGAGTGGCAGTAGAGCGGGTGCTCCTTCTCATGAGTAGCAGTAGAGCGGGGCTCCTCTTCATGAGTGGCAGTAGAGCGGGTGCTCCTCATGGAATTAGCTTGTAGTGTTAGAAACCATTGGAGCATGAGAGGATCCGACCCTAGCCTGAAAGGTTGACATGTCCACACTGGTTATGGATAGACAGGATAGTATATATAAAATTTAGGAAGGTGGTACTCCTAGTTTCTAAGGATAATTTGGAGGCGGTTAGGGTTGCTGGTGATCACTCGAGGGATTGGTACATAAAGCTTGTGACTCTTGGTTGCTTGAAGTTTCGTCCAGTGAAACTTGACGACATTCCATGACGATTAGTTTTATGTTCCGCAGTGGAAATTTCGAGGAAGAAATTCTTATAAGGGGGTAGATTGTAACACCCTGCACTTTTAACTTTCCCTGTAACTACTACACGAGTTTAATATCGAAATATTCTTGATTCTGGGGAAGATGGAATTAATGTCCCGAGGTAGTAGATTATGTTAATATGAGTCCACCGGTATGTTCAAAATATTTTCCGGAGCTACGGATTGTTAAATATGGATTTATTTAGTTGACGAAAGTTATGAAAGTTAATTACCCTATCGTAAAAAGGTGACCTTACGATAAGTCGAGAATTTGAGTAAACTTCATTCGGGAAAGTTGTGGAAGACGTTAATACAAACCCGTGGGTATGTCCTACGCTTTAATCGGAGTTCGTATGCGAAAGTTATGTTAGATAAAGTGTTGTTACCGTGCGGTAAAAGTAAATATCAAAATATCTATTTACTGTTCATGGTAACTTTTCATAATTCAATCGGGGATCAATCAGAGATTGATCTGAGTCGTTGATTTTATTATTTAAATGGGGGTTGACCGGTGAGGGGATCTCTCTCTCTCTCTCTCTCTCCTCATTCCTCTGTTTTCTCCTCAACGGAGCTTCCCAGCCACGCGTCCTGCCCCAACGCCTTCATCATCAGCTCCGCCTCGTCTCGCAACCGTTGCGGTCCGCCTCACTCTCAGTGTTGTCCTGCCCAGCCACCCAACCCAGGAAGCCAATCGATTTCCACCAAGGTTGTCCCTCACTCTAAACCGGTCGCAGTTGCTCCTAGGTGGAAGCATGCAGTTGTAGGAGGAGCCACCGCGTCGTGGAGGTGGAGGAAGGGCTAGAGGACGTCCTGCAGCCATTGTCGAGCCTTCGAGTTAGATCAGGTAACTCCCTAATCCTCATTTTCTCTGCTTGGTTGATCCTTAGATGTTGGGATGGTGTAAAAGATGATTTTGGCAGGTCTTGAAACCTGGTTTTCCGATGAACCAGTGATCGAAGAAGCAGAGGGGTAGAAACTCTGGTTTTTACCACGGTAAAACTCTCTTTTTACCGTTTTACCGAGGGATAGAATACCAGAACTGCCCATGGCAGTTTTGAGGTATTTACAAGGGTGCCACAAGAGTTAAAATTCCTAGAATATCCCTGGTAGGTTGAGATAATTACCGGACTGCCACTAGGGCAGAAATTCTATAATTACCCCTGACAGATTTGTATATTTAGGGACTGCCATTGGGTTAATAAGACCATACTACCCCTGGCTGATTTGTATAATTACAGGGGCTGCCACTAAGTCTGAAATTCCTAAAATACTCCTGGTAGTTCAGATTAATTACAAACTACCATTAAGGCTAAAAGAACCATAATGCCCTTGACAATTTTGGTCTATTTACAAGGGTGCCATTTTAGGATTTGATTTACCTTTATATCACTGGAGGATTAATTGTTTACATGGTTACCACTATATTATATTTATGTTTGAATGTTGTTTATATTTATGCGATGGCCGTGAAATCCTGTTGTATATTTGTATGGTGGAATGTTAGGGATAGTCCTGAAAAATAGTTGGTCGGTGAATACCTCAGCGGAAAGGTTAAACTTCGGATTTGAATTAGGCGTTGTTATCCTTATCATTAAATAGACCGATAGTTAGAAAAACGGGATTCGTCCGGTTAGGGCGTTATCTAAAATAAGAGCTACGTGTGGCTTTATCCCTGAGTACATGGTACGTAGGCAGCCTGACTGATTCGGTGCAGTCACAAATAATATTAAACCGTAGGTCCTCTAAAAATAATTGGTTTGAGATCCAAATGCGGAAATCGGGATAGCCTTCGGCTATGAGGTCTATTCCGGTTTCGTTTGGACTGTTTGTAAAGGGTTTGGAAATAAAGGTTATCCTTTTTCAAGGGGGATTTTGAGTAAATCTCTCGTCATAACCCATGTTAGGAAGGTAAACTTAGGCCGGGGCATGACAATTGGTATAACGCAGTCCATAGTCTCTCGTATACCTTAAGTACTTTAGTACTCTCACAATTGCTAGCGAATGCATAGCTCCGGGATTACTCGTGTACCTGCTCAGCTTGTTCATAGCATAAGCTATGTCAAGTCTTGTACAACTTGTTAGGTACATCAGACTTTCAATGACTCTAGAGTACTCTAACTGAGAGACACTTTCTCCTTTATTCTTTGAGAGATATAGAGTCATATACACCGGAGTTCTGGCAACTCCATAATTATTCTTATCGAATTTTCCAAGAATATTGTCCACATGATGAGATTGACTTAATACAAGCTCATTTGATGTTCGTTTGATTTTAATCCCCAATATGACATCAACATGACCCATATCTTTCATATCAAATATGGAATTTAACTTATCCTTAGTGGACTTGATCATCTTTTCATTGCGTCTAACGATAAGTATCTCATCATCATATAGACATAGAATGACATATCCATTTTCTGTATTTTTGACATAAGCACATTTATCACATTCATTGATCTTGAAACCATTGGTGATCATAGCGTTGTCAAATTTCTCATGCCACTGCTTTAGAGCTTGTTTTAAGCCATACAATGACTTCACCAATTTGCACACTTTCCTTTCTTGACCAGGAGTAGAGAAACCCTCAGGTTGCTCCAAAAATTTTCTCTTTGACATCTCCATTAAGGAAGACGGTCTTTACATCATTTGATGAACTTCAAAATTTCACAATGCGACAATTGCAATTATCATTTTGATAGATGTTATTCTCGTCACAGGAGAATAAGTCTCGAAATAATCAAGATCTTCCTTTTGCTTATAGTCTTTAATTACAAGTCTTGCCTTATACTTGTATATTGACCCATCTGCTTTCAATTTCCTTTTGAAAATCTATTTAGAACTTAAAGGTTTACAACCTGGTGGAAAATCCACCAGTTCCCAAGTGTGATTTTGCGAAATAGAGTCAATTTCACTCTTGATAGCTTCTTTCCACAAAGGACTATCAGTGGAGTTCACCGCCTCATTAAAGGTACGAGGTTCACCTTCAAGCATATATGTCAAAAAATCTGACCCAAAGGATTTTTCTATCCTTGCTCTCTTACTTCGTCTAGGTTCAAACTCAGACTCAGTGTCTTGATGTTGACTGCTTTCATTAGCAGCTTGGCTAGTTCCAGTACCAGCCTCACGTGTCTGTTTCGATGAACTCGATTCCTCTCTAGACTTACATGGAAACACATTTTTAAAGAATGATTCATTTTTCCATTCCATTACCGTGCCCTCATGTATATTAGAAATTTCTGATTTGTGCACAAGGAAGTGATAAACAGTACTGTTATGTGCATATCCAATGAAAATGCAATCAACTGTTCTAGGTCCATTTTTCACTTTTTTAGGTTTCGGGAGTACCACCTTAGCCAAACATCCTCACACTCGTAAGTAATCATAGGATGACTTTCTTCATTTCTATAGTTCATATGGAGTTTTCTCTTGTTTCTTTTTGGGAACCTTATTTAAAAGATAGTTAGCCGACAAAATAGCGTCTCCCCACATGTTGGGTGGTAAACCAGAACTTTGTAGCATTGCATTCATCATTTCAATCAATGTACGGTTCTTTCGTTCAATAACACCGTTTGATTATGGAGAGTAAGGTGCGGTTCTTTCATGATTAATCTCATGCTGAGCACAAAATTCAGCAAATGGCGATTCATATTCACCTCATCGATTACTTCTCAATACTTTTATTTTCTTATCGAGTTGATTTTCCACCTCACTCTTATAGAGAACAAACTTCTCTATTGCCTCATTTTTGCTCTTCAGCAAATACATATAGCAGTATTTCGTGCTGTCATCAATAAGGTAATGAAATATTGGTTACCATCTATGTGTTGGTTTTAAAGTACATACATCACTATAGATTAAATCAAGAGGTTCATTGTTTCTTTCAACGCTTTTGAAAGATGATCTCGTTAGTTTTGCCTCTACACATGTTTCACACTTACGTTTCGCATCAATTTGGATTTTTGGTAAGTGTTCCATGTTAATTAGATTTTGTAAAGAACCATAATTAACATGTCCTAGTCTACCATGTCACAAATTAGAAGACTGAAGCATATAAGTGGAAGTACTAGCTTCGTTCATATTTTTGACAATAGTCATTACATTCAATTTGAACATTCCACCACTCATATAACCCTTACCCACATACATTCTACCCTTAGACAAAACAACTTTGTTAGACTCGATCACAATGCGGAAACAATGAGTGTTCAACAGTGCACCAGAGATAAGGTTCTTGCGGATATCAGGAACATACGCAACATTGTTCAAAGTTAGCTCATTTTCAGAGGTCATCTTTAGAACCACCTTGCCCTTGCCCTCGACGACAGATGTGGCCGAGTTCCCCATGTACATTATCTCCCCATCAGTGCTGGGTTCAAATTTGGAGAACATCTTTTTATCAGCACATACATGGCGAGTTGCTCTAGTGTCGAGCCACCATTCATTTAGGTTTGAGTCCACCATGTTCACCTCAAACACCACAGCAGAGAGGTTCATGTCAGAGACATCCCTTATGACTTCTTCAATTATGTTGGCTTCCTTATTCTTCTTTGGCTTGTTGCAGTCAACAACTCTGTGACCAGTCTTGTCACAATTGAAGCACTCGCCTTCAACCATAATTCAGAATCACTTTTCTTAAAGTTGTAGTAGAGAATTATATAGAGTAAATAGCTAAAATGGCATCCTAACTTTATCCCATTATTAATTTTCGTGTCTCATCTTTTTAGCATATCAGAACTGTATCTCAAATTTCATCTATAACCCAATTTTAGCATCTGAGACCACTAACAGTGTTAACTCCGTTAATAAAAATCAGATTATTCTTTCTCTCCCCCCTTGCGCGTCCTTCCCTCCCCCTCACCTCGGCCCGCCGCCGTCCGGCCACCATAGGTGGCAATCTTGGTGTCCAAACGAAGCTCTCGACATCCTCTTCAATTCTAGGAAAGTATCTCATCCTATCTCGTTACCGTTTGAGAGAAATCATTCAGAGAAGGCGTGATTTACTATTCACTCACTCTCATTGTCAATTCTCTCTCCTCAGGCCGTTATTGATCGAGTTCTTGGGCTCAAATTGAAGCCCTTGCCGTGGTGAACAATCCCTCCAAAGGAATTAGCTCGATTTTCAATAGGTAAGGAGAAATCAATGATTTTGATTTTAGGGTTCTTGGTGAATAGTGTTGACTTGGGGATTTTTATCGATTAACCCACTTAGGTTTGGATTTGGCAATTGTTGTAGTTAAGAAAGTTGTTCGAAATGTTGAGAGAAATTTTTGGTGATTTTTCAGGTGACCTCTGTTGACTGGCGGAGCCGGCGGTGACGCTAGTGGAGTTAACGCCGTTAGTGGTCCCAGATACTAAAATTAGGTCGGGGATGAAACTTAAGATACAGTTCTGATATGCTAAAAAGATGAGACACGAAAGTGAATAGTGGGACAAAGTTAGGATATCATTTTAGCTATTTAATTATATATCATTTCTATTTTCCTCTTTTGGACCATAACCACTAGGCCCAAGAGAACGAATCTTGGTTCAACTGGGCCTATGCCGCATGCGAAGCCCTCTTTCTGAAAAAAAATCTTTGGAAATGGACGAGAAAAGGTTTAAGCGAGGTTTTCATTTCTCTGTGGTTGTCGTTGTTGGTGTTGCTATCAATGGCTTCCACAGCCTCCTGCTCAACCCCTCATGCTCGCAACTGGAGAAGACCCCCCAAACTCAACCCCACCACCAAGTCCCTCAAAACCCTCCACTTCCTCTTCAGCTCAACCTCCAACTCCAACTCCCTCTTCTTTAAACCCTCACTCTCTTCCTCCACTCACTTCCCTCTCAGCCTCAAACCCTCCCCCGACCCAATCCAATTCCACCAACTCAAAGACTCCGTGCAACACAACCTCGTCGAGAATTCAATCAAGTTTCAGGTACCCATCAGCGAACCAAGAATCTTTATCCACGACCCACCATGGATTGCGTCGCTGTTTTTAAAGGGTATGTTCAAGAAGGTCAATAAGGAGTTGAAATTGGAGTCCAAGGAGATTGATAGGAGGAAGTATAATCTGCTGAGGAGGAGGCAGATTAAGGCGGAGACGGAGGCGTGGGAGAAGATGGTGGAGGAGTACAAGGATTTGGAGAGAGTAATGCGGGAGAAGAAGCTGGCGCCGAGCTTGCCGTATGTTAAGGCATTGTTTTTGGGGTGGTTTGAGCCTCTGAGGGAGGCTATTGCTAAGGAGCAGAAGGCGCAGCAGACTAAGAAGCATAAGCAGGCGTTTGCGCCACACATTGATTTGTTGCCCGCGGATAAGATGGCATTGATTGTAATGCATAAGCTTATGGGGTTGGTGATGATGGGGAACCAAGATGGGTGTGTTCAGGTGGTTCAGGCTGCTGTGCACATTGGGATGGCGATAGAGCAGGAGGTGAGTGAGTGTTGTTGGTTTCGTAATGAGCTTGTTTAGATTTTAGTTAATGCAATTTAAGTGTGTTTATTGGAGTTTCCTTGTTTGAACAATTTGAAACTGAAGTGAAGTTGAAGTATGATATGAAGTTATGTTAATTGTGTACTCTAGGTTCGGATTCATAGCTTTTTGGAGAAGTCCAAAAGTCTACAGAGAAAGAAGAATGTGGTTCCTGATGAAGATGGTCTGAGCAAGGAGAAGGAGATACTGAGGAAACGTGTAAATGGTTTGATTAGAAGGAAAAGACTGATAGAGGTGCAAAAGATACTGAAAAAGGAAGATATGAAGCCCTGGGGCCGGGATACACAGGCCAAGGTTTGTTCAATTGTTGCCGTATACTCTTAATGTGGCTAATGAGTCCTTTATTGATTTAAGATGTCGTTATGGGTTTCATTTCATTGACTGTGGTAATGTCATATTTCAGCTGGGAAGTCGTTTGATAGAACTATTAACAGACACAGCTCATGTGCAACCTCCACTTGACCAGTTGGCAGATGGTCCACCAGACGTGAGACCTGCATTTAAGCACAGATTAAAGGCTGCTGCTAAAAGTCCAGGGTAAGTCTTCAACCCATTAGTCTTCGTCAGCAGTTTATTTTTGAGAACTAGATCACATGAAGCTATACTATAACCCATCATAGTTTCTTTTCATTTGATTTTCTTAGATAAGACTTGTTTAGATAGTTTGAATTGCATTTTATTCCTTTGCAATAAGATGTCTTCCTTGGTCCTGACAGGCAGAAAATTGTAAAGAACTATGGAGTTATTGAATGTGATCCCCTAGTTCTTGCCGGACTCGATAAGACTGTAAGTTGAGATATCTCTTTTTGTTTCTTTTCATCTGTTCAGTTTATTTGAAATTAGTTGTATCGCGATTTACACATAACCTACTGTCAATTTCTGGCTTATAAAGATGAAATTTCCCATGCTCACTTATTCTTTCCACATTCTTAAGGTAGCGTTTTCTAATATGTGTCCCCATGTTCTAGCTTCCATAATCCTATATGTCATGTCTAGTAAAATGTAACTGCCATTTCTAAGCCTTGTGTATATGCATTGTATTGATCATGTCTAGATCCTCATCGCACTTTTGCCCTGTGCATTGTTATATTGAGCATACCTATACTCTCATTGTGTCACAACCCTACTTAACAGTAACCTTTTGCTTTGTTCATCACAGGCTAAACATATGTTGATTCCGTATGTGCCAATGTTGGTGCCTCCCAAAAGATGGAAAGGGTAAATAAAGGAAGTTTAATTACATATACCGCTAAAAAAAGGTTGTGTCAGATTAATTACAAGCCTGATCTCAGTTGTCTATGACAATCATTTTCAAATATTTCCAGTTACGACAAAGGTGGGCACTTGTTCCTACCTTCTTATGTCATGCGTACACATGGATCTAGGAAGCAAGTAGATACAATGAGAAATATTCCTGGAAGACAGATGCAGAAAGTATTTGAGGTACTTGTCAATGGTACTAGTTTTTGGTCCTTCAATATGTACATTCTACAAAGCATTAAATGATATTTTGCGCTAAATATGATGTGTGCATAGGCCCTTGATATGCTTGGAAGCACCAAATGGCGGATTAATAAAAAGGTTCTTACGGTGGTGGAGAGCATCTGGGCTAGAGGTGGCAACATTGCAGGGCTAGTTGATCGTGAAGATGTGAGGACTTATTTTCATTAATATTTCCATTATTTAATCAAACTCAGCATGATATTGTACAAATATTTTACTCCAGAGTCCGCCTTTTGCTGTAGGTTCCTGTACCAGAGAAACCACCATCTGAGGATCCTACAGAAATTCAGGAATGGAGATGGAGTGCGAGAAAAGCAAAGAAGCTTAACCAAGAGAGGCATTCTCAACGATGTGACACTGAACTTAAGCTCTCTGTAAGATCTCTTTCTGATTATATATAATTTTATTGCATCTTCTAATGTTGAGAACCTTTTTATTTTGCATTGATAGTTGATCCAGTGATTCCAGTCCCTACCCAGTCAAAATATAAAATTCTAGCGACCCTTGCCTCTAATTTGTGCACACAATACATGTGGCCAATGGGATAGTGGATAACCAGGTCGCACTTGTGTTGGGGTTCCATATCTATGAGAGACTAAGCAGTCATTTTAATGGAATCTGACGATATCTCTGGATCAACTCTATACACCCTCACATTTCAGTCTGCCTAAATAATAACAAGTCGACTGATTCTGGAATAGGTTGCACGCAAAATGAAGGACGAGGATGGCTTTTATTATCCCCACAATCTTGATTTTCGTGGCCGAGCATACCCAATGCATCCCCATTTGAATCATTTGAGTTCTGATCTATGTCGAGGTGTCCTTGAATTTGCTGAAGGGCGGCCTTTGGGGAAGTCCGGATTGCGATGGCTGAAGATTCATTTAGCAAACTTGTATTCGGGTGGTGTTGAAAAGCTTTCATACGATGGGCGGATAGGATTCGTGGATAACCACATTGATGATATATTTGATTCAGCAACAAACCCTGTCAATGGAAATCGTTGGTGGTTAACTGCCGAAGATCCTTTACAGTGCCTAGCTGCTTGTATCAATCTATCAGAAGCCTTAAATAGTCCTTCACCACATACTGTCATTTCTCATTTGCCCATCCATCAGGTAAAATGCTTCCTTGGGTTGTGGAGTAATAAAAGGACTTTAGTTTATGCAACGTAATCATGTGTTCTTTTATCTACAATTCAAAGCCTTATTATGTTTTGAATATTTACAAAAATGATAAGTTTTTAGTTAACTGGTAACATCTTTGCAGGTATTGAGCATAACGCCTAGATCTGAATCATGCTTCAATTATCAGTTTATTTCATTTACTTGGTTGTCTATTTTTCTTTAAGAGTGCATTAACAGCAATTTTTAAATCTTCTAGGATGGTTCATGCAATGGCTTACAGCATTATGCAGCCTTGGGAAGAGATACTGTATGTGCTTTTTCCTCTTAGAATTGAGTTTCTCTGTGCTTTTTCCTCTGAAAGCAAGCATTATGGTACATGCTTGCTTTTTGTTATATATACACATATAATATTGTGTATTTAATATTGTATCTTGTTTTGTTCACACTCACTTTGCTTTGCTGATGTTATTTTAATTTTGAATCGTTTTATGTTTTCAGTTGGAAGCTGCTGCAGTCAACTTAGTTGCTGGAGAGAAGCCTTCTGATGTATACTCAGAAATAGCTATGAGGTATACAACTTTTGAAATGCAATATATTTGTCTCGTCTATCCCATGTGTTAAATTGTGTACCAAACTCAAAGTTGTAAGAAAGACCATCTCTAACAAGCCCGGGCATTTAAAATATGAGGTAGATGCACCTTTCATAAGTTCTAGCTCATGGGGCATGTGTCTCACTATCCCCTTATGTTGTACAAACTGCATTTGTGATTTGTAGATGCACTCCTCAATACCACTTATTTTGACTTATCTTTGCATGTTTATGTTGCCAGGGTACATGACATAATGAAAAGAGACAGCAATAAGGATCCAACTACAAGCCCAAATGCTTTATTGGCTAGAGTCTTAGTCGATCAGGTTGATCTTTCTCGGTTCTTCTGGACTTCAAATTGCAATATATAATGAAGTGTTTTCCTTCTTGGTCAATGCATATGTCCACATGCATATTTGTCGACTGACAATTTATGGTTTTGGAAGCTTTCAGATTGATCGGAAATTGGTGAAACAGACTGTGATGACTTCAGTATATGGTGTCACTTATGTTGGGGCGCGTGAACAGATAAAACGAAGATTAGAGGAAAAAGGTCTTATCACTGATGATAGACTTTTATTCACCGCAGCTTGTTATGGGGCCAAAGTAAGCATCCAGAGACCAAAACTTCTTGATATATTTATGGAACAACTAAGTGGAGAATTTCTTGGATTTCATTTAATCAGTTGGATAATTGAGTAAATATAAAATGCTTTGGCTTATCTATTTAACATTTTTGGTTTATAGATTATTAGGTCATGGATTTTATTAGACTTTCCTAACTACCTGAAGTTATTATTAACTATCAATCTAGTACAAGCTTATAGTGTTATACTGTTATACAACTTTAAATTTCACGTGGTTATTTCTTAATATACACTCATCTAATTACTACCTCTTGTCATTCTTTTAAAGGACCTCTTGTTATTCTCATGTATTAGGTAGTTTCTTACACTATAAATTTGTTCCTGATTTCTCCATAATATTTTTCCAGGTGACTCTGGCTGCCCTTGGAGAGATTTTCCAAGCAGCACGTGGCATAATGAGCTGGCTTGGTGATTGTGCCAAGGTACTTATTCCATCAATGATTTTGTCATTAACTGATAGACCTGACTGCCTGGTAGATCTGAGAGTTAAGTTGTTATCTGAAAATTTTCAGGTAATTGCTTCAGAAAATCAGCCTGTTCGTTGGACAACTCCTCTGGGTCTTCCTGTTGTGCAACCATACTGTAAAAGTGAACGACATCTTGTAAGTTGGTCGATTGTAGTAAATTCACTTCTGACGATTTACAATGAGGAATAAAATGACCCCTTTCATGATGCCACTACTTGATAAAATGATGATTTAGTAAATACTATCTCCTTGAATTTGCAGATAAGGACTTCTCTTCAGGTTCTGGCCTTGCAGCGGGAGAGTAAATTGGTAAGCTTACATTACCATCTCTTTTATTCCTGAGTTTGATTTTTTTATTCATATATTTTGTTTTCAATCAGTAAAGATCTGATATTTGTCAACTCCAGGTAGATGTAAGGAAACAAAGAACGGCATTTCCCCCAAATTTTGTACACTCACTTGACGGTTCACACATGATGATGACAGCTCTTGCCTGCAGGGATGCTGGCATACGCTTTGCAGGTTTGTCACGTAGTTTGTATCTCTGTAATTCTGTATTAGAGACTAGATTTGACAATTTCAAGTAGATATTTCAAATGGAGGCATGTTAGTCATCAAGACGGTGTCAAATGTGTGTATCAAGATAAACATTCTTACAAATGTGGATTTTACTGTATAGTGGTGTTTGGAATTAAAAATGATTATTATAGTTGATAAGAGTAAAAATGATTTTACTGCATCACATATCTCCACTTGTTTGCAAGAAACTAAAATGTAGATGCTACCTCCACTATAAATTTTATGTTGTTGTTTTTGATAATAATGTGAAATGGGCAGTCATGCCCATGCACCAAATCGTGATTGTAGGTCTCAGTGTAAAACAGTGCTCAAAGTCAAAAGCTCAATCCCCCCCAAAAAAACAAAAGTAAATTTTGTTTTATTGAAAATATATTTGAGCTAACATCCTGCTAAAAGTTCTCTGTACCAGGGTTATTAGATAGCAGATTAGTCTGGTTTGCAGTGGTTTAAAATCTGATCAATATGTTTTTCTCACATACATGTCAAACTATGTTATATTCTCATAGATGTTAAACCACGTGTGCAGGGGTGCATGACTCCTTCTGGACTCATGCATGTGATGTGGACCAAATGAATAAGATACTTCGGGAAAACTTTGTGGAGCTCTATAGCAAGCCAATACTTGAGAATGTGAGTAAATAGGCATATTTCTTGAATATTTTTTTGTTCAACTTTGGCTGCTTTAATGCAACTAAGGAGGGAAGAAGATTTTAAAAGGAATAAAAGTGTTTAATGAGAAACAAACTTTCAATAAAACAATTCACAAGTGCAACTATATATCATTGAAAAGCTACTTTCAGTTTCATCCTAAACTATTATACCATGATATAATGAAATGGTGACAAAACTTGCATTTAGAAAGTTGTTTTACATCCTTTTAATGTATACATAACCAGAATCATGTTGTATGATATTGCTTTCAAACTCTTTACTTTTGATCTGTAACTCTTTTCCAGCAAATTAGAAAATTTCTGAGCTGCCCTTATCTAAAATTATATTTTTGTTCTTAATTTCCATCAAGTGACTTTGTGATAACTCTGGTTGTTTTCAGTTGCTTAAAAGCTTCCAAGCAGCATATCCAGAGTTGACATTTCCTCCCCTCCCTGAAAGAGGTGACTTCGACTTGCAAAGGGTTCTAAATTCTCCATACTTTTTCAACTGAATCTTCATACATAAATGGCGATAACATGGGAATAGCAACCTCACTTGGACCGTACATGTCAACCACAAATGACCGAAAGCTTTATGAAGAGTTCATAAAGATATGGACATAACAGGAGGTTGCTTCGGAGAGAGCTGATGAGGAAATGTTTGATTTTCAATGCTCTGAGGCAAGTCTGTGATTGTGATGGGGTGATGATTATTTTCAAGGTTAATGATCTGGTTCCCTATTTAGAGGCAAACGATGTACAGTAGAAGGTCTCTTCTTGGGAAGGCCGCGGTTCAAGATCTCTGATCTCTCTGACTGGGAAATGTTTATGGAGGCTCGAGACATACAAGCAAGGAAGCGTGTCCTGGCCGGCCGTAGGAGCATACTGAGTATTGAAAAATTCTTGTATCGGAATAGAAGGGGTAGAAGGGGATCCTAACATGTTATTTTTGGCATACCTGTATAATAGTGAACGGGGAATTCTTGCAAATTTTTGCGCAGAAGTGTAAAGAAATGAAAGAATTGTATTGAAGGTTCCATACAAATGTACACGTCTCAACTTAAAAACAAGATCTTAAATGAGATGTGCGCTCCTGTGTTGGGATAGATTTTTGTCCATGGTGATTTTATTTACAAGCAATCTTTAGCAATCACATTGAGAAGAGAGTGCTTCAAGCCCTCAAAAATTGCCTCGTTTGGGCTGTTTGGCCGAAATTCTAACAAGAAAGAAAATAATATGCTGCAACACTACTCATAAGAATGCTAAAAGCTTCCACTACAAGACAGTAATTGCTGACTGCACAAGGTAGGACTGGCCGATGAAATAAATGAATAGGCTGTAGATTTATAAGACCACCAGTGGAGGCGGTGTATAATATGTTCAAATTGGATATGCAAAACTGTACAAGTTATATACATTAGCATCATCAACTTTACAATCCCATCTGCTTCATCCACAAGGACCACTTTACAGCCTCCAGATACTGATCATTTTTTCGCAGTGCACTAATCAGATTGATGTATGTAATCTTATCAGCCTCTATACCATTTTCTCTCATTTCCTTGAGCAAACGGACAGCATCTTCAACCATTCCTGCAATTCCATATGCCTTGATCAATGTGTTATAGCTGCACAGATCAGGTCCCAGTCCACATTCTTTCAACTCAGTCAGCACCCCAGCAACTTCATCAATCCATCCTTGCTCTCCATAGATATTGATCATAGTGTTGTAGGTGTGATGGTCCGAACCACAACTTGTCTCCTTCATTCTTTGCAAAACGCTTCTGAACTGATCCATTTGGTTTTCTTTCCCATATGCATTCAGCATGCTATTGTAGGCTTCAAGGGAAACTGAAAATCCATTTAACTGCATCTCTCGTACTGCTGAAGACATGCTTTTGAAGTCTTTGTTTCTCCCATAAGCCGCTATAATAGTATTGTAAGAGATTTTATCTACCAGATCCCATTTCTGGGCCATCAAGAACAACGACCTAGCCTTCTTTAAGAGCTTTGCTTTCCCATATACATCAAACATGACATTGAAGGTTACGGTATTAGGTACAAACCCACGTTTAAGCATCTGATCAAACATATCTGAGATCTCATCAATTGGCAAAGCACGAGAACAGCAGTTTATGACACAGTTGTACATTTCCTGATCCCAAGTCACTCTAGTCTTCAAGATTCGATAGTACAGATCTTTCAACTTATCAAGTCTGCCGCATTTTTGATAAATACGGAACATATCACGAAGCATATAGATGTCTGGAACTAAGCCCTCCTGTTTTTCCATTAAGTCCAGAACAGAGCAGGCATCTTCTAAAGAACCAGCTTTGACATATAATCTTACAGCAATACCATAAGCAATCATGTCCAATGCGATTCCTGAGGTTTTCAACTCAAGATAAACTTTCTCCGCTTCAGAGAAGAGATCCATGATGCTGTAAATGCCAATAATTGTGCACATGATGTGCATGTTAGGCTTGCCATCATGTTTAGGCATTTGATTGTATATTGCAACAGCATTCTCAAGATGACCCAACTCCTTACATGAGCAAATTAACAAATGGTACAAATTATCTTCAAAATGTGGATCCTTCCACTGTTTTTCCCTCAACACTTCCATAGTATCATCCACCAAGCCGTGCTTCACATAAGACATGACAAGACTGGAACAAGAAGTCCGGCTGACAAGAACATGTTGATACATAGCACCTCTCAAAAGGAAAGGCACTTTATCAATCCTTCCAGCCTTCTCATATGCCTGAAGAAGAATACCAAGGATTGATGAATATTGACATCCTATCTTCTGCATATCATCGAGAGTTCTGATGGCTCCATCTTCATCCTCATGCTTGGCTTGCAGGTTTATTAGTGTATAAAGGTTAGACGAATTGGGCTTGTATCCCAAACGTTTGAGCTCTTTGTAGTACAAATATGCTTCTTTATAATTGTCAGCTCTACCCCAACCTTCAATCATGGAACGGTAAGTTGTTTCATCAGGCTCTAATCCGACTTTCTTAATGCCTAAAAATAGGTGATGAGCAGCGTCCATTTTAGATGCCTTCCCATATCCGGTTATCATTGTATTGTACGCAACTATATTAGGAGAAAACCCTGCTTCTTTCATGGAGACTAATACTAGTTCAGCAGCTTCCACTTTTCCCTGCTGACAATAAGCATTAATCACTACCAACCAGTTATCCAAATTCAGTATCACGCCATCTTCTTTCATTAAGCCAATGATCTCTTCTGCTCTGTCATACAGACTCATACGAGTATAAATTGTGATCATTGCCGAGTATGCAGATTGACAAACAATCCCAAAATTCCTCATTCGAGAAAAAGTGAACTCCGCTTCCTCAACATTCCAGCCCTTCTGGTACAGCCCCATCAGCATACCAAATGTTGCAACATTAGGCTGGACTCCATAATCGAGCATCATTGCAAACCACTTAGCTCCTAACTCCACACGCCCCAACTTACTACATGCATAAATAAGGGTATTGAAGACCTGATAATTCAGTTCACACTCAAATTCATTAACCATTTCCTGAATCAAATTCTCAGCTGCATCCCAATTTTCTCTCCTACCCAACACACGGAAAACTGAGTTAAAAGCACTAACATTGCATTTGAGCTTCCCATTGATTCTCATCCACTCAAAAAACTTGAGAGTCTTGATATCACTAGACCTCTCTAGCCTTTTCAGAATATCATTACAATGCTCTAAGCTCATGTCAGACTTAATAACAGAGTAATCAACATCAAATTCACTATCATTCACAAACACATTCTCCAATTTCCTAACCCACTTAGTCTTTCTTGAACTAGAACTCAAACCAACTTCTCTCTTACTCACTCTCTTTGTGCCACTAATCCCCTTCCCAATTTCATGCCTTGAACAATCCGGGTTTTGCTCAATTAAACTCTCATCCAAATTCAACTCAGATTGGAACCGAGTGACCTTAATGGCATTGACCCTGTTCAAAGAACTAACAACAGAAGAAGCTCTACTGTAGCAAAAAGAATTAAACTTTTTGGAAGAATCTAAAGACTCTAAAGAAATGGGGAATTGCAGTGAGGCCATGAAAGAGAAGCAAAAGACTAACCCAGAATATAAAGCTCCAAACTTTGATCATCAACTGAAGAAGTGTGGTGATTAATGGAAGAAATGGGTGCAACCCAAATTGTGGGTAGGTAGAAAAGGGCATATACCTTTGGATTTGGGAGGTAGAGATCGAACTAGAGATAATGGAATTTGAAGCAGTGGAGGAAAGTGAGCGCCTTTTAGATTTTGTGGGCTTCTGTTCTCTATTTTCCGGAGTTAAATTACTAGGGAACTTTTACCAGGTAATTTAACTATTATGTCCATTTAAAAATTGACCGGCGACAACCTACAAGTAAATACACATAATTTCATCTTTAATCTCAGTCTGGATATTGAATTCAATCCTGATACAATTATGCTTCCCATGCAATTTGATCCGTAGAGGTGAAATATAAGGCAGACCACCTTAATTGCATTATACACACAAGGGTGAGGCTGCAGGGAGATCTGGTTTGGAGCAATATGGAGAGGCATAAGAGGTTGAATAGGGCCAATAGGCATAAGAATTTGATGGAGCTGCTACCCATGGAACTGTTGGTGGACATGAGTGTCTGCAAAGTCAGTGTGTCGCATCCGATGTGTCTCTACGATGTTGTTAAGCATAGTCGACTCCCCCTCTTTTGTTAAGCTGCACTCTACTTTGGTATTTGATCCTGATTCTCATGTAACACCCGCTCCACCTCAATTCATCCTTCATTATGGCCTATCAGATTGGCATTACGATCGCAAAGAAGAGTACCGAATATCCGCCTTTCATTCACTTCGTTACGACCCTGCCAATTCCCAAGGTCCATCTCAACTTAATCCAAGACTTATTTTGCAGGCATCCGCAACCACTTTTTACACTGTACAGTTTGTTTTCTGCTACTTGTTTGGCTTCAAATTTGTGCTCGATCATGCCCTCAGCTTCTTGATCAATCCTCTTCGGGGAGAAGTTCTAAAGCTCCCACCAAGTCACAGCATTGCTCAGCAAGTCTGTGGTCCGTATGCCAATGTAAAGCTTGTGTCGATTGGTATGGGATTTGATAGTATAACCAATACCTTCAAGATTCTTCGGTGTTACAGATATTTTCATTAACAATCCAAAATATGATACAGCAGTTTTCTGCTGTGTATCCCATGTGCTTGTACTCGGCACAAACGAATGGCGACATGTAACCTCAGTTTCACCTCCAGTGTTTGTTGTGAATGGGAGCATGGTGTACTTCTCCTGCTAGATGATGATGAATCAGCCTCATCAACATTGTTTTTGGATCTAAGAGGACCTGTTGTTACCAAGAATCTTGTCAAATGTCCAATTGAGGGTGAGTCGATGTTCCGGAGGCGAATCATGAGTCTTAATGTGAGCTTGATTTCCCTAAAAAACTATGCAAATTTGGCGGAAGCAGTAGAACCAGCTACTTATAGCAATTGGTCTCAAGGAGAAGCAAGCGGGAAGAATTTCTTTTACTTGACAAGGTGATAGCACGACATCAGTGTTTTACTTATTTTGATCGAGTCATTCAATTGTATTCGATTCTATTCAAAAAGGTATAATTAGAAGTTCAATAGAGTTGCAGTCACAACTTACAAGTCAAGAGTAGTCCAAAATTCGAACTTTTACAACGCTTTATATCCTGTTAATCCTAGTGCAGCTGTGTTTATAAATTTCCCACAACTACTACGAAAGCCAAAGCCTACAGTCTCAGGAAGCTAACATTGCCAAGGAAACTAAAGCAATTTTCTCGCCCATTAGGAATAGCCAGAAATATTATACACAGCCGCCTCTATTCTCTCTAACCTTTTGGTAAAACAGTGCTCGAGGAAGCTAGCCTTAACAGAAATCTTATAAATACACTTAGAGAGCAGCCTCTTTTATCCTCAAATCATTTAGCCAAAGATGATGATCGAGAGTGTGTGCTGAAAGCCTGCAACTGCAAGGAAAGACTGAAAGAGAGCAACAAGTCCTGCATCAAGTCTCTGCCACCGAAACCTCATAGCTATTTGATGCCCAAGATGTGGTCCTAACATCAAGTACAAAGAGGTACAGACGTACAGTTGATTCCGGTTTCAGGTTCAAGGAAGTTGAAGAATCCTTTGCAGAATCCAGTGGCAGTTAGGAACACTGCATAATGGAAGCCCCTCCCTGTAACATCTATCTATAATTCTATATTGCTTGTTAGTGAACTTTTGTGCGGCTTATAGTAAAGAAGGATCTATATAGAAAACTTGGCCGTGGATATATAATATTTGCTTTCTCTATTTAGATCAGATTTCATAAATAAAATGATGTCATTGTTGATCCTCATAACTTTAGGCCAGATAAATTTAAACCTCCCCATATTTCAAATTCTTGACAAAATAAATTCGTTCTCACGAATGAATAAAATAGATATATTGAATATAATTTTATTTAAATCTCATTGTTTAATATTGAATCTAGATACAAACATAACAACTCCATTTATGATTTTGCGTAATTTTTTTTCTGTCTCTTGCTTTCCAATCCCAATGAGGAAAGAAGAAGCTGACTTACCACCTCCATTGCATTTTATAAAAATACATGCGTGGTGAGGCTGGGAGACATGCCTGAAGTCGTAGCTTCTGTGGACAGAAAGTTGAATTTGATGGAGTTGCTACCCAGGGAACTCCTAGTGGACATTCTAAAGAGAGTGTCTGCAAAGTCAGTGTGTCGCATCCAATGTGTCTCTAAGATGTTGTTAAGCATAGTCGACTCCCCATCTTTTGTTAAGCTGCACTCTACTTTGGTATTTGATCCTGATTCTCATGTAACACTCTCTCCACCTCAGTTCATCCTGCATAATGGCCTATCACGCTTTTCTTCTGGCCGAGAATACATACTGTCCTCCTTTCATTCACTTGATTACGACCCTTCCAATGCCCAAAGTGCTCCTCAACTTAATCCAAGACTTATTTTGCAGTCAGCCAATCCCACATATTACAGTCTACAGTTTGTGGTCCATATTCCGAAGCAAGGGATGTTTCGACTGGTATGGGATTCGATAGCATAACCAATACCTACAAGATTCTTCGTGTTACAGATATGTACATTCCAAAATTTATTTACAGAGAGAGATGCTGGGTAGTCCAAGTGCTTGTACTCGGCACAAGCGAATGGCGACAGGTAACCTCAGCTCCACCTCCGGATATAACATTACGTTGTGACAAGAATGTATGTGCACATGGAGATATGCATTGGCTCTTGTACAAACATACAAGAGAAGGAATTCTAGGACAAGTTCATATACTTTCTTTCGACTTCAAGAAAGAAGAGTTCTTTTGGATTCCAATCCCTACACATAACCGGATACGTGCTGCCAGTGACACTTGATCAAATTTAGAGGATCTATGGCTATAGTGGATACACATCAGGTACGAATATTGAATGCTTGAATTAGATCCTCAATTTAAGCTTTCGGAAGCTGTTTGTTGTGAATGGGAGCATGGCATTCTTTTCATAGATCAATTGCCGGGCACAATCACAGTGTTTTTGGATCTCAGAGGACTTGTTACCCAGACTCTTGTGAAATGTCCAATTGAGGGTTTGGTGCGGAGGCATATCATAAGTCTTGATGGGAGCTTGATTTCCCTGAAAAGCTTTGCAAATTTGGAGGAAGCAGAAGAGCCAGCTACTTTTAGATATTGGTTTCAAGGAGTAGCAAGCGGGGAGAATTTCTTTTATTTGACAAAAAGGCGGCATTAGTTTTTTACTTATTTCGATCATCTGTATTAGATTCAAGGTTTAATTAGAGGTTTTTTTTATTTTATTTTTCAATGGAAGGTTTAAATAAGAAGTTCAATGGAGTTGCACCTTAAAACGTATAATATTTGCTTTCTCTGCAGAATAGATTTCATAAACCTCTTTTAGATGCTGCAAGTACTCTGAAAAAGACTTCTTTCTCTCCTTGTGGGCCTCAATTGATGTCAATCATATTGCTGGTACAAGAATAATTCTACAATATTTGATCGTCATAACTTTAGGCGATATCAAATTAAACCTCACGAATGAATAAATAGCTCAGCCATATACATTATACATTACCGTCAATAAGAAACCATGATCCTAAGAAACCCAAATGCTACTGAAGGCTTCTTCAAGGGCCCTCTTCCTGCTTATCTTTGGACTCCATCCTCCTGCTCTCGGACCTCTCTCTGCTCGCAGCTGCATCATTTCTTCATCATCATATCCATGTGTATCATGCATCCCTCCGAGTGGCAGTGGTTGCGGGCCGCCCATGCCCACCGGTCGAGGTTGACCCAAAATTGAAGGTGCATATTGCCCCTGCATGCTAGTACCAAATCCTGCTTGAGAGCCCTGGTTCAGCGCCTATCAATGAGCACAAAAAATCAGAAAACTCTGGTGTCCAGGAACAACTGGTACAATTACCAATAATAAGTCATTTACGTGGTGCTCTATCAGTCTATCACTAACTCAAGAAAATTGATATTCTTACCACATCAGTATCATTTTGTACATGCTGACCCTTGCTTGCTGCTAGAGCTGCAGCTAGTTCTTCAGCCTATATGATTAATACCACCAGCATTATTAGCTTGAAATAAATTTTCCAGAATGTGTTATATTTCCCTACTTCCAGCACAGGAGCTACATATTTTTATTTTCTTTAGTTTTTGTTTTCAGTACTATATAACAAATTTAAAAAAAACAGCAGCCCAAAACTTCACCACTTATAAGGAACAAAATCCACCAAGTAGAAACACAAAAAGCAATGGAAAAGCAACTGATATTTTTTAAGGATTACCTTGCGGGCTCTATTAATCATTATTTGTTCAGCATTTTCTTCCTGGTACTGTGCAATTTTGGCTTCAATAGCAGGGACTTCTACTCCTTCGATAAAGTTAAACGCTACCACCGAATAATTTTTCTTTTAGTCAGCCTAAGTTTTTTTGTTAATAATAAAAGTAGTTATTGAGCTGAAGAAAAAACTTGCTCATATCCTCTACTTCCTCCAAGTAATCATTGTATTCTCTCAAGGAAGGAAAATCGTCTTCTCGTTTATTGAATCTAGACAATCCATTGTCTCCATCAGGGACAAATTAAATAAAGTGAAGTCTATATTGGCTAAAAGTACAACTGTATAAATAATTAACAGTACATATTATAAGACGCAGCAATCATGTACTGAATAAGTTAATAAACCAATGTGTCATCCCAGTTTATACATTCTACAATTTCAAAATAGTGATACAAATCCCCTTTTCCCCTGATCCTCTTAACTCCTCTAGTGATTGCCTTGAAACTTATAAAATATCAATTTAGCCTGTAGCAGGATTAAGAAGCAGTAACAGTAAAGACACAGCATTTTGATGAGTCCCACTAATCTACTCTTTCTACATAGTTATCTCTTAAAGGATTGTTGGTTGATTATGAGTGCAGGATTGTATAAATCAAACTTCAACCTATTATTTTCAGCAATTGAAAAGTATTATAGTGCAATGCACCTACCAAAATGCTAATGTCTTAACGCATACAATAATATCTGTACACATTTTGAACACTGGTTGCATAACCATTTACGTACAGACGAAAGAAAAAAGTTCCACAAGTATGTGTGAGGGAGAGAGAGTTACATGCTCGCGATCTGTCTCCTGATACTTATCTCCCTGTTGCGGGAATTAGAACTGCCAACCAGCATTGTGCTGCCTCCAAAGCCTTTTGCTCCTGTAACATTAAATGCATCTCAACTACCGTACTACTACTCTACAACAATGTTGAGAAGAGAATAACATATCTATTCTAAGACAAAATCTGAAGATGCTACTCAGACCTATACGTGGTAACCTTTACGAGACGGCTCTTAAAAAATCAAAGCCCTCAAATTCCAATCACCAAAGGCAAAATGTCTGCAAAATGAGCTATCAAGTAAATTTTCAGGCTATACTGAAATCACATACGAATAGCATTCTTTATCCTTTAATACATATTTCATTATGGAAGAGTAATATACAACATAGTATATGATACTTGAAGCAAAACACCAAGACAATCACTATACAGTACATGAACTCTAATCCCCTCAAAGAAATGTTTTTTCTTCTTCTAATTTCTTCAATATCCATAAAGAGGTGAACCCAGTTGGGATGTTGTAAAGCTAAAACCAGAAAAGCTTAAAAGCCACGAAAAAATAGAAGAAAAAGAAGCTCCTTTCATGTTTGGGTGCTTCCAGATCGATGTGAAATATATATACAAGCCCGATCAGGGTATGAGTTTCGAATAATGGAAATTTCGAAGGAGAGAGTTAGATTGATACCTGGCTTGGGTAGAGTTAGATTGATACCTGGCTTGGGTTTGATGAGTGAGCTCTCGGCGACGAACAGAGGGGAGAGGTTTTACAGAGATGAGGGACGACTAAGAGGAAGACTGGGCTGGTACGGGCCGGGTCGGGTTCAGGTACTAACCATAGAAGCCCAACAAGAATATTGACCAACCTCAGTTAGAATAATATGTAAATCCAACGTCCACGCAGAAGCCAAAAAGAGAACAATCTAACGGCTATGAACATCCAAGTGGACCTGGATTATGTTTGGTCCTTTTATGTTTCAAGACAAACAGAGTGGCTAGCGGATCTGGATGGAAAAAAACTTTCATCTCAGCTACATCGGATGGAGTTTTCCGTTTGATTTTCAAGTTAGGCTATGTGTACAATATCAATCGTAATCTTAACCGTTCAATAGTTGAATTAACCAATGAAGATCATTTATAAAAAAATCAATGTAAAAAAAGATTGTTTACTTGTCCGAATGCATCAAACCAAATGGACAGTTCCTGAGCTTTTATGATAATCCATTCATTTTGTTCGATGCATTCAGGCGAGCAAACAATCTTTTTTTACATTAATTTTTTGTATATATGATCTTCATTGGTTAATTCAATCATTGAACGGTTAAGAATACGATTGATGTTGTTAAAAATACATTTTGAGGAGATCGAACGAACTATTTGATTCGATCTAGATCGGACAAAAGTATTTTCCAATCTGAATTATATTCGAGAAGAAGAAGAGCCATGAAAACAGGGCCTCTTGTCTTTTCTTCAATTGCTTGATGTTCCCTGCTGCGTCCATCTGTCGCTATTCGAATGGGAAAAGGACTATTGCGCTCTATAGATACGGAGAGCAGGCAGGTCGATTTTGTTTTGGTTGATATCACTAGGTGCTGATGGAGTTGCCCAGGGAACTACAGGTGGACATCATTGTGCCACGTCCGATGCGTCTCTAAGATGTTGAGCAAAGTCGACTCCCCCTCCTTTGTTAAGCTGCACTCTACTTTTCTACTTGATCCTGATTCTCATCTACCTCGTGATCCCCCTCAGCTCATTCTGCGTTATCTCCGATCCTATTGTAGTACTAATACTAACGAAGTATCCACCTTTCATTCACTTCATTACGACCCTTCCAAATCCCAAGGTGCTCAACTAAATGCAAGATTCATTTTGCAGTCATCCAAACGCGACCGTTACAGTCTACGTTTTGTTTTCTGCAACTTGTTTTGCATCCAATACAGGAGCGGTCATGCACTCAGCTTCTTGATCAATCCTCTTAAGGGAGAAGTTCTGAGGCTCCCACCTAGTTGCTGTATTTCCCAGCATATTGGTGGTCCGGATTCCAAACTGAAGTCTGTTTCGACTGGTATGGGATTTGATGGTATAACCAATACCTACAAGATTCTTCGTTTTACAAGGTTTCACATTCCAAAATATCCCAAGTGCTTGTACTCGGCACAGGCGAATGGCGACAGGTGCCCTCACCTCAACCTCCGGGTCATTTACATTGGTCCAAGAATACATGTGCACATGGAGATATGCATTGGTTGTTCTATTCTACAATAGATAGAAAAAATTGTACTTTCTTTTGACTTCAAGAAAGAAGTGTTCGTTTGGATTCCCAATCCCTACGAATATTGAGATATGGGTGATGAAGGATTACAATAAAAAACAGTGGATGCTAGGTTATTCCATCAACATCCACATGCTTGAATTAGATCCTCAATTTAAGTTTTCGGAAGCTGTTTGTTGTGAATGGGAGCATGGCATACTTTTCATAGATCAACCGGGCACAATAACAGTGTTTTTGGATCTCAGAGGACCTGTTGTTACCAAGAATCTTATTATCAAATGTCCAATGAAGGGGTGCGATTTGGAGTGTAAGCGAATCACGGGTCTTGATGGGAGCTTGATTTCCCTATAAAGCTATGCAAATTTGGTGGAAGGAGAAGAGCCAGCTACTTATAGCAATTGGTCTGAAGGAGAAGCGAGTGGGAAGAGTTTCTTCTATGTGAAGAGGTATTAGCTAAGTAGTTTATCTATAATGTAATGATATGAATTTAATCTGGTTGTTGTATTCTAGCATTCATCCTCTTAGTACTAGCAGGTTTATTTATGTATGCAGAACGTGATACAAGAGTTTTATTTATATAGGACTTCCCTCGCACAAACTAACTTAGGATTTGAGTAATTTATCCCTTATATAAGAGTTTTATTTATACCTCTCTAAATAGCAAACTTGACAAACTTAGGTCTGCTGATCAAATAAAAGGTGTTGCTAAGAAAATTTTATGCTACGGAAGGCTTCTTGCAGCTCCCTCTTGCTTATTTTCGTCTCCACCCTCCTGCCTTTAGACCTTTCTGCTCCCCAGCTGCATCATTTCATCATCATATTCATGCAAAACTTGCAGCTGCATATCCCCAGCATACCAGTACTAAATCGTGCTTGGGAGCCTTGGCTCACAGCTTTAGTAGAAAGAAAAACCAGATCAACACAAGTACGGACTTTGGAATGAATGGTTAGATGAGTGGTTTAAGTATTCGTTGATATTTTTAGATGGATTCGGCTCCTCTAAAGTTAGCAAATTGTAAAATTAGTGAAGTTTATAGAATCTAGTCTATTCATTTAATTTAATGGTTTTAAACATGACACGTCACTTTTTGATAAATTTAGTCTTAACTATGATTATCTTGGGTTAAATTTCTTTTATTTTTAAGATGATTTAACAAAAAGAAACCGATCGAAGAATTAAAGGGAAAAAAACTTGACCGCCTCTGTTACAAAAACGATTTTTTTATGGGTTTGTGTTTATCTTTTCTTTACCCAGGCAAGACATACCTCAGCTTCTGTTAGATTTTACATACTCAATTAAAACAAGTGCTAAGTTAGATTCAGCAGTTTAGTATAAATGTAATTCTTTTTTCAGCTTTAGATTAGGAATGCCTTCAAATAAATTGAATTTCTGAATTGAACATTCTTTAAAACTTCAATACTCCATATATACTTCGATGCAAAAATACTTTAGATTCATGAAACTTGTAAATAATAACCTGATCTGATATGAAAATCCTGAAGTTTAGCAACAATCCTTGAGCCTACTTTGAGTTTACTAACAGGACATGATAGAAAAAATTCCAACTATTAAAAGAAAAGAAGAAGATCCCAGACTCCCAATAAAATTTTTGCACGAGTCCCCTAACTCCGGCCCCTATTCCATGCTTTGTCATTGAATCAAGATCTTGATGATCTTTCCACCACTAGTATTTTGATCAACATTATCTAATTTTCAACGTGTATAGAAGAATACTATGTATGATAACCATGGATGAGTTCCATACAAACTAAGACAAACGATAGCCGCAAATGCATAGAAGAAACTAGTCGCGAAGAAAGAGGTCTAACGTCCGTAAAAGACATTGTTTTTATTTTCAGAAAGAAATTTAACCCAAGTTAATCATGGTTTAAACTAAATTTATCAAAGAATGATGTGTTATGTTTAAAATCATTAGATTAAATAAAAAAACTAGATTTTATGAACTTCACTAACTTTATAATTTGCTAACTTTAGAGGAACCGTATCCTTTTTAGATTTCAAAATGTGCATGATCCACCATTCATTAAGAAGCTT
The DNA here is from genome assembly GCA_951800085.1 of Comarum palustre. Lineage (NCBI taxonomy): Eukaryota > Viridiplantae > Streptophyta > Magnoliopsida > Rosales > Rosaceae > Comarum > Comarum palustre. The sequence goes on along the minus strand of OX637575.1, from coordinate 412,446 downwards.
CATTAGAAAACTGTCATATAAGTTCGGGTTTCACGAAATCCTACCCTCCAACCTAATGTTGTTTACCTTAAAAATTCTTAACATTCTTGTATTTTGACAATTGCGCAAAGCAACCGACTCTGCGATTAACAGATTAAAACCAAGTGGCCGCAAGCCTGTGCAATTGTTGACCACGCTCGGTGACACCTAAACGCTGGTGTAGACCAAGTTTGTTTGGATTTGGGCCTAGGGTGAGCTTGGGTCGAGACTAGTTGGTCCCCTACACATTTATTAATGTTATTCCAAAAAACAACGGTTCTAGGGTAAACTATTTAAATCAACGTTCTAAAAGTCGCTAGTTGGTCGGCTGGCCAGAGACTAACGAGTAACGGAATAGTCGGAGGAGTACTCAGTTTTTATTTTTTAGAATTTTTTAATTTTTAAAACATATAATTAAATATATTTTTTTAAAAGGTAATAAAATGTCCAAAATAATAAAAAATAGTCAATAAAATGTCGAGTTTGACCGATTTTTTCTGAGTTGAGCCCATTTTTTGCCGAGTTAGGCCGATTTTTTACCAAATTGGGCCGACTACTCGGCCGATTTTCTCCTGGCCGACTTTGTACTCTGATTTTCTTAAAATTGTCTCGTTTGGACGCCGACTACTGAGTACTCGACCGACTAGGCCGAGTTTTAAAACATTGATTTAAATAGAGAATGAAATCAAATAGAATATAGAACCTCATCATATTCATTGATATGAGCCATTTTATATATAGGGACTTACATAGTCTTACAAAGAAACATGTATAGATATTCTATTACAACTAAGGGCAACTCCAACAATTGGTTTATAACCCAAACGTATATTCAAATTTTATGTCACACAAACCTATAATTATTCATATAGGTTTTTTATCTCTAACCCATTGAGCTAAAATCTAAACTTATTTAACCATTTTATATTACACATAACTATTTTATATTAATAAAATCTGCTAAGTGGGTCATACTCACTCAATCATAAATTATAGGCTTGGTCATATTTGATTGAGTCAAAATAAGACACATTTTAGGTTAATCTTATTTTAACTCAACTTTGATAGTAAATTGAAGATGAAATTTCACAAAACCGAAACCTATTATAGGTTTTAGACCTATTATTGGAGATGACCTAAGGAACATAAATCATAATCTAACTAGCATAGACCAAGACACACACATGCCTACGTGCCTCGGTATGCTAAACAAGGGAGAGCAGGCGGTTCAAATTCAATTTAATTTGGTTAGACCTCATCTCAGTAGGTGACGATGGAGATGCCGAGGAACCAAATGTCGATAATCAGGCTCTGCGACATGAACAACACAAAGGAAAAGTTGAATTTGATGGATCTACCCATGGAATTACAGGTGGCCATCCTCAAAGAGAGTGCCTGCAGAGTTGGTGTGCCGCATACGCTGCGTCTCTAAGATGTTAAGCATAGTCGACTTCCCCTCTTATGTTATCTACTTTGGTATTTGATCCTGATTCTCATGTACCACCAGCTCCTCCTCAACTTGTGTACACTTTGTTTTCTGCAACTTGTTTTGTATGAAACATGCTGAGCATGCACTCTTGATCAATCCTTTTCGGGGATAAGTTCTAAGGCTCCCACCCAGTGACAGCTATGTGCAGCAAGTTTATGGTCCGTCTTCCATAGTGCGGCGTGTTTGGATTGGTATGGGATTGATAGTATAACCAATACCTACAAGATTCTTCGTGTAACTGAGATTGGCGCTCCAAAACCTCCTTCAGCGGGGAACTTCTTTGTATCCCAAGTGCTTGAACTCGGCACAAGCGATGGCGAGAGGTAGGTTCAATTCCACATTTCAATAATGTAAGTTTCTCCAAGAGTATATGTGTACGTGGAGATATGCATCGGTTATGTTATACCACTGGTGCACGACCATTGTGGATACAACGTCAGGTGTTGATATGGGTGATGAAAGATTACAATCGAAAGCAGTGGGTGCTAGATTACTCCATCGACATGCTTGAATTAGATTCTAAATTTGAGTTTGCTCAAGCTGCTTGTTCTGAATGGGAGCATGGCATACTGTTCATAAGTAAATGAGCCATAATAACAGTGCTTTTGGTTCCAAGAGGACCTGTTGTTGCCAAGAATATTTTAAAATGTCCATCTCTGGAACGGGATGTGGTGTGTAATCGAATCATGAGTCTGAAGGGAAGCTTGATTTCCCTAAAAAGCTATGCAAATTTGGTCGAAGCAGAGGAACCAGCTACTTATAGCAATTGGATTGAAGGAAAAGCAAGCGGGAAAAGTTTTTTTATCTGAAGAGGCCGCGCCTTAGCTTCAGTTAAGTTTCTGCTATTTATTGTAATGATAAAATCACAGAATCCATCATGCTTACGAATACAAAGGTCGCTGATATGAACATCCCAAATGTAAGGTGTACTGCATGTGTCCTCGCAATCATGAATCACCCCACTCCATGAACTGTTTCCCCGGGGCTCTAACACCATATGCCAAGAGATTCCTTCTAAGAGTCACTGACAAGTTGTAAAGACGGCATTGAAGACCCTGACAAGAAGTTTTTAATAAGTGCGAGAGCTAGCTTTGGTTTGTGCAGAGGGACTTCATGGCCTGCTCCCCTCACTGATACAAATGTCAGCCCAGTATATTCTTGAGTCCAGCCTCCAACCTGTTTATTGATTGTATTGATATGTAGGTGCCGGTGAATAAGTTTTCTTAAAACAATGATGTAACATTGCAGATCTGTTTATAAGAACTAAAAATATGGACAAATTTGCTTTAAGAATCCCTTACCTGCCCCTCATCGTACCAGGCACGCCAAGGTTTGACAGTTGGAAGCTTAAGGGAATCTATACTGTATCGGGTAGATGTAACTGGGATTACCGCATCAGTATCACCACTGCCGTAGTAGTAGGAGGCATTAGAATAGCAATTTTAGAGTGCTTAGAAACAGTTGACTTGTTTCAGAGAAACAAATTATTGCCCAAAGCAACTCCGCATAAATGTTGAAGAAGTTAAATTTGGTCTACCAGATATAACTCGTATATGCAGTCATGATGAATGTGATTAAATGAACATCTCAGAAAATTTCAAGTAACAAAATCAAGGTCCACAATGTGTTGAAACGAACCTGAACATCCATATACGGAGTCCAGAATGTATTAACTCCCGGTAGACATCTAGCACTGTCCTAGGAGAATCCTTCCAAGTCATGTACACCACATCACTACAAATGAGCAAAAAATGAGAGGGTCTTTAAAGTCAAAACATCCTTTGTACGCTTCAAGTGAAGAAATAAATTGGAATCCTAGTTGCAGGCAAGACATCTTTTCTCAGCTTCTTCACCCCAGCTCAGACATGGAGAGAGATTGAGATTGAGTTATACCTGCAGGTTCCCCATTTAGATGGTGCATGGTTTCGATCAACATGAAGAGCCTTTTGAACCTCAGGTAGGTTGAAGTATACAACTGAATGTTTCTCAGTGCAAGGATCATACTTTTCATTGATTCTGCCAGCCACCTACCAAAGTGAATTTACATTTCATCATCAATATGACAAAATAATTCAACTATTAGCGTCTTTAAAGCAGGAGTTGAAACCTCACTCGTAAAGGTAATAATTTACAACTCCAAAGAAATTATTTTTAATTTCCTTGCAATGCATAATTCTTAGCAAGTTGAGGATATTATATTTAAAAACTAGCTGCAGTGCCACAAATTAATTACTGAAACCAAGACCTGTAATTATACTCTTGTTTAAAAATCACATCTAATATTGTAATGATACATAAGGAAACTCTTGATTCATTAAAAAATGAAGGAAACAAACTCACAACTGATGTAATAGAAAATTAGTGTGTCACTCACATGCATTCGTTTCAACAGCCGATTTGACTGGCTAACATTAGAGGGGCAAGACGGAGTGTAGATGCTGTAAGGGTCAATGTTTCCAAGTTCTGCACTAGCAATGTCTAGAATACTATCGCATGAATTTGAGGTGTGTATGAATGACTGGAAATCACAAAAAAGGTTAAGAGCCTTGTATGTTTGATCAGAAATCAAACCAGCTGACCACATAAACTGGAAAACCCCCAAATGATCATGGTAATCATCGGTTAGAGCATTTCCCACCTGCATGGAAGATATTTTTTTTCTTATTTCCATGTGTTCAGAAACCATATACAACATAATAGAATCTTTTCCATTGTAAAACATGAAGTATATACCATATATCCCTTCAGATTAATTCCTTTCTCCTTAGTTGCCAAGTTGTACTTCACAATTGCTTGGCTTAACTGAGGAACATAATGTCCTGGTAGACACATTTAGATGGTTATAATCAGAACACCAGGTCACTAAGACAAGTCTATTGCATCTACTTAAGTTCCACGGCAATAAAGGCACGGAAACAGAGAAGCTTAAAGCAAAGAAGTTTTGTCTACCTGCATAGCTCTCTCCTGTTATGTAAAAGTCCCTTCGTTTGTACTGGGGATATCGTTCAAGCCACTTCAATAGAAATGCCAGGGAGTCGCTTGCTAGAAAATAACAAGACTGTAATCTAACGCGCATAAGCTAATAAAACAGAATAGATCATAATAAGATACCAAGTAGTCAAAATAGTACCAGCCCTTTTATCACCATTGGACATCAAATCAGAGGATGTGTTTGAATAAGAAAACCCAACTCCAACAGGTGAATCAAGGAACAGAATGTTAGCAACTGCGAGAAAAGTAGAAGAGTTAGGCATGATTGCATATAATAGTTACTAACAAATCATTAAGTTGTTCTAAAAGATACAATCCAGTCACTGGAAGTACCTACAGCTCACACACTAGGAAATCATAAGAACAATACAACCCCAAACTTCCTTAGAAAATGAAACAAATACTACAAACATTCACTAACAAGTCCATGATAAGCTTATTCAGTACCTTGATTCCAAGAGTAAGGATTCAAATACAGTGTCTTCCCATCAGACTGAATATGAAATGGGCCTACTTCCTCTGCCATCCCATAAGCAATTGACGAACATCCAGGTCCTAAGAAATCAAAAAACCAATTCAGATACCAATAAGCAACACCAAATTAGCAAACCAATTCAAAACATTACAAAAAGCTAGGAACTTTATGGAAGCGGGACCTCCATTAAGCCAAAGAACAAGGGGCTTAGAAGCAGGGTCCTCAGAAGCCTCGACAAACCAGTAGAAGAGAGCCCTCCCAGCATCTTCATTGACATTGACGTACCCAGCATAGTGTGCGAAGGTCACGTTGAAGTTCTGGCCCGGAAGCCCACGAACTCTATCCAATCGCTGTTGGACAAGTGGGTCTGTGGGAACAGTGGCAAAGACACTACCCGGATGAAGACTGAGGAGGAATATGAGAACAAACGCCCATCTGGGTTTGAACATTTTTCCAAAGTTGAGAGAGATGATCGGTCAATGAATAAAGTCGCGGGCTTTGCGAGTTTTAGCTGACAAATAGAACCACCATCGAGTATCTTAAACTCTGACCTGTTCAACGAGGTAAACAATTGTGGACTACAACAGTAAAGACATCAATTTGTTTATAAAGTTGAGATCTTTTCAGTTTTCCAGAGCTAACTCTGGTTGAGCTAAAGGCTAAAAAATAGCAATTATCTGTGGTTATTATTTCCCTATAAATTTGGAGGGGTGGTTTGGATATTAAAGTAACTATCTTTGTCTCTAATGGTGTTTGTCAGTTGCTTGTAGAGGCAGGAAAACTAGAGAAGGCCAACTTTTCTAGTTGCCAGTTAGGTTGTGTTAGTCTTTTTTGTCAGTCTTCCTTACTAAACAAGCATCCAAATTTGTTTTTAGTACTATTGGCTACAGAAATGTGTACGTTAAGGTTTCCAACACATGCTGTTGACAGTTAGAAATGGAATCATTGTTGTATGAATGATGTACAAGACTTGATAGAATGGACAAAAATTATGCCATAGTTCTGCACAAAATGCCGATTACCAGTTCACTACAGTTTCTTTCACTGCATCAGAAATTTCAACCTCTATGCTTCAGAGTTAGGTCCGATTGGTAAATTAGAGAGGTGAATCTCCGTCAAAGGCTTGGTTGCTATCATGTTTGTTCATTTAAAACTCCATCACTTAACTCAGTTTACAAGACTGGGTGTTAACAAAAACCAAAGTTTTGCAGTTTGCCTGTTTTCCTTATTAATATTGGTCTCATATATGTGAGAAAACGATAGAGTTTCTAGGCTGAATGGGAAATCTCATCAGTATTTAGTTTTCCTATTCGAATGGGAAAAGAAGTCCGACACGAACGGACTGATTGCATATTATATGTTAGAGGGGAGCAGGCGGTTCAATTTCAATTTAATTTTGTATGGTCTGATATCAGCAGGTGATGACGAAAATTGTTGGCATACATGCTCAACTAGCACACTTCAGCAACACTTAGACTAATCATAATTATCAAACCCGTCACAACTAAGACGTGATGTCACAAGACAGCAGCACTCGCTACAAAAAACCGTTAGCTGCTACTTGATTGGAGCAGGGACGTTCCTGCAAGCGCGGCCCCAATATCGCCTCTTGAGATAACATTGTGGCACCCCGAACCACGCTAGTCCCATATCTAAAAACACGAGGACTCTTTCCCACCAGCAGCCTATAAATGGTATCTCTTACCTCATTAATTGTGCATTAACTACAGAAATGTTGTTATTGTGTCGACATCCATACTAACTTATGCATTGAAGAGTCGAAAACTGTCATTCGGTGGTCTTTGATCTGCGAGTGACATTTTGTGTTGTTGTTAACAGCGTAGCAGGGGCAGTCGGGTCCCACCACATATACACATGCACAAACATTGACGCTGTCTGTGGGAAATCTCTGAATAAAAGGTTTTACACATCACATTACCATGACTAACGACGAAAACAATCAAACAAACGAGCCGCCACAAAACACAGATAATGTGGCGAGGACTTACCCCTCTATGGTGAGTGTTTGTTGCGTTGAAGGTTCGACCAAAATACCTCATATAAGTGTAGATATGGGCATTTTCGTGTGTTAAGTGTTTAGAAAAACTTCATTTTGAAGCCTTAAACGAACTCGGATGGCCAAAAAACCCATATGTTATAGCATTAGCATGAGTTTGACTCGTAGGGCCGTTCTGCTTCCGAATTGGTATCAGAATAGTCAATCGGACACCAAAATATCCGTAGTGCAATTTTGTAACTAAAATGTACTTTAGCCGACGAAATACCCTAATTTTGTCGGCTAAACTTTTCAAATTTCGTCGGCTAAAGTTCACAGACTATAGCCGAAGAAAAAATTAGTTTAGCCGACGAAAATTTAACTTAGCCAATGAAATTATTTCGTCGGTTAAAGTCTTTTTTCTGGTAGTGACTATAAATTAGGATGTCATCAAAAAAACAAGTACACATTTCCTCAATAGTTTTCTGAGAACCTCATTCATTACTGCCTGAAAAGGTGGAGAGAACATCAGTGAGCCCTATAGGAATAGTGACAAACTCATAATGACCATAGTGAGTTCTAAATACAGTCTTCTCTATATCTTCCTCATTCATACTAATTTGATAGTAACTAGACCTGAGATCTTGCTTAGAAAAGACTGCGGCCCCATGAACTTCATCAATTAATTCATCCACTATAGGAATAGGATACCTATATTTCACAGTGACAGCATTTAGGTTCCTATAATCTACACATAATGTCGCATCCCGGGGACTATTCTCGGTCCCGGAACACGACGGTAACCGCCGTGACCCCGATCTAGCAAGTAATCAATACGTCTTTCGACGTATTGATGACTCACCGGACCGAAACCACAAGGCTAAGAATGAAACATACGACAAATGAATAATAATATGAATGTCAAATACTGAATTACAAATGATCAGAGTAGCACACAAATGTTTTACAAGCGGAAGATAATAGAAAATACCCGAGACTAAAATAATACATGAAAAAGTCTCGAAACACTGGGCCCGAATAAAGTCTCAGAGTATCCAACAGATTACAAGACATGAAAATACGGAAATCAAGAAACATGAAAACCACACCAGAATGGGAGTCCTCGAAAGGTGAAGTGCACGATAACCGACGCTCCGCGGCCTAGTCCAGCTCCTCTAGTGTCGGGTGCTGTAGACCTGAAAAGATGTAGAGGTGAGCAACTCGTCCTCGCTAACCCAAATGGGGCCAAAGCCATCCAAGTCGGGGTTTAAAACCCATGAGAAAACATTTCTTATATATGTATATGTACTCGTAAGTACGAAAGAGCATGTGGAAATGTAAATGCACGGCACGCACACAAAGCTCGGTAAATCATGTGACCACATATGAAAGAACTCTCTGGATCTGAGCGGCCGAATCCCGGGTTTGTCTTTACTGCAAACCGGGGCCAACTATCTAAGCGCCCGAGTGCGCAGAATAGCGAGAGCGTCCATTTCCAGCTAACGCCCAACAAATAGCAGGCCACACTTACGTCACGTTTTACTCTGTTCGAGACGAGCGTAAGCGGGATATATGAATGAAAATAAACAGGGCATAGCCCCTCCGGAGGTTAACGGTCATCGACACCGTAGGAGTGCTAGAATACTAGGTCCCGTCGCTCTCAGGCCAAGCACCGGAAATCAGGACGACGGTACTACTTTTCGATCCATAACTCACACACACACACCAAGTGCTATAAGAAGCATGTGGTCAAGCTTAAAACAATGCATCTTTATTTAGTACGTAAAAGTAAAAGAGCCGCCGACCCAAGAGGGTTTCGGCTCACCCAATGGGCGTGCTCCCCCTACCTGGTATGATGGTACAGCTGGCTGCGCTCCAATCCCTGGTCCACCTGAAGTCTGCGTAGACGAGCTCCTGAGTCTGTGGGTGAGACAACAGTGATAGTCAGGTATAAGTAACTCGAGGATCTACTAACTACGACTAAGACTCGATAAACACTCTTTGTTTATCTTTCTGACATTAGGGTTTGACTTGTTTGACACTCCGACTCTCGAACCGGTGAGAAGTCGGAATTGTTTCTTATTCAGTACTTACGTCGTTTTTGCCACGTTTACAAGCTAAAAGTCTTTAAAACGTTTAACCGTAGTGTTCGAAAACGTAAAATAGGTGTTCTACGGCATAAAAGAAAAGTCAACTTTGGAATAGTAAAAGTCAACGGTCAACAGTAAAGTCAACGGTCAACGGTCAAAAAGTCAACGGTCAAAAAGTCAACGGTCTAAAAGTCAACCGGTCAAAGTCAAAGTCAAACAGTCAACCGGTCAAAGTCAACCGGTCAAAGTCAACAGTAAAAAGTAAACAGTAAAAGTAAAACTGTAACAGTAAAACAGTAAAAGTAAACAGTAAAAGTAAACAGTAAACAGTAAAAGTGAATAGTAAAAACAGTAACCGTAAATAACTTAAACAGTTAGGGGCAAAATGGTAACTCTGCCCCTGGGTTAAAGTAAAAAGTAAAACTGACACGGTAAAAACCAGGGTTTTTACCGTGCCGGTTCCCGATCGATTCCTCCGCCGGATTTGGCCGGTTTTCCGGCCAAATCGAGCCTTCTGATCTCCTCCTTCACCTTCTAAACACCCTAGGCTATCCAACAACACATCAAACATGGAAAAAGATCGAGTTTTATACCTCCCTCTGCCTCCACTGTGTTTTCCGGCCAAATACCTCCGGCGGAGCTCCACCGGGCTCCTCCTTCCTCCTCCTTGCTCCTGGGCGGCTCCTGGTGGCGCCTGGGAGGTCCCTTGCTCTTCAAAAAGCTTGAAACACCTCGATCTGCTCTGCACAGTAACTTCTGGGTTTTCGGCCTCGGCTGGGCGGCGCTGGCGGCGGCGCTGGCTTCACCGGTGGTCTGGCTAGGGTCGCCGGGGCTGTGCGAAGCCAATGGGAGTGGCGGTGAGTGAAGACGCGCGCCGGTGGAGGAGGTGGTGGCGCTGCTGTGTCGAGCAGTAGAGAGAGAGGCAGACTTTCTCTTTCGGGAGAAAGACGAAACAGGAAAGGGAGAAAAGAGAAAGAGAGAAGAAAAAGGAAAGGTGAGGGAAAGAAGTGAGGAGATAGGGTTTTTAAAGAAAAAGGAGTGGCCACGATTCGTCCATCGAATCAACGGCCACGATTCGATCCCAAACCCAAAATAAATTTCAAAACCAAAACCATTTTCGAAAATTCATTTCAAATAACCAAACGTCAAATTTAAACGTAGAAGTCGTACGAAAAATACGTGAAGTGCCGGAAAATATTCCGTAAATACTTTCACGCATGTGGCGACGCGTGTCTTAACGTAAAAACGTTAGATGAAATGACGACGTACTGAAAGAAATCGGAATTAAACCCTAAATGTGTCAGAAAATTAAATTAAAATTTCGGGGTCTCACACTCTACCCCCCTTAAATTGAATTTCGTCCTCGAAATTTACCTGACATCAGAAGAGGTGTGGGTGAGCCTGCTGCATGACTGACTCAAGCTCCCAAGTGGCCTCTTCCTCACTATGGTGATCCCACTGAACTTTCACCACTGGAACCTCTCGGTTCCTGAGCTTCCTTACATCACGATCCAAGATGCGGTACGGTCTCTCCTCGTACGAAGCATCGCTGCGCAGCTGTACATCAGTCCAAATAACATTCTGTGGGGCACCCGGTGGGCTCTTCCGTAACTGTGAGACGTGGAACACGTCATGTATATGCTGCAGTCGTGGTGGCAGGTGAATCCGGTATGCAACTGATCCAACTCTCTGGGCTATCTGGAAGGGCCCTACAAACCTTGGGGCCAACTTCCCCTTAACCCCAAATCGTCTAACTCCCTTGCGGGGACTGACTTTCAAGTACACAAAGTCTCCCACTGCAAACTCAAGGGGTGTCCGACGTGTATCTGCATACGACTTGCTCCTGCTCTGGGCTGCTCTAAGCCTCTCCTGGACAATCTGGAGTTTCTCTGAAGTCTCCTGTATCACATCTGGACCAAGTAGAACTCTGTCCTCTCTGTCCAACCAACATGTAGGTGATCTACATGGTCGTCCATACAGTGCCTCGAATGGAGCCATACCAATGCTACGGTGGTAGCTATTGTTGTAGGCAAACTCTGCAAGAGATAGGCACTCATGCCACTTTTCACCAAAATCAACTATGCAGGAACGAAGCATGTCCTCTAAGGTACGGATCGTACGCTCGGACTGTCCATCTGTCTGTGGATGATAAGCTGAACTCAAATGCAACTCGGTACCCAACTCTTTCTGCAACGACCTCCAGAGCTTGGAAGTAAAACGTGGGTCACGGTCTGAGATGATGCTCTTGGGTATCCCATGAAGTCTGATCACCTCACTAATGTACAGATCTGCAAAGTACTGAGTACGAGAGCTCATCTTGACAGGTAGAAAGTGTGCAGATTTCGTCAACCTGTCAACTATCACCCAAATCCCATCATGACCCTCCCGTGAACGGGGTAGGCCGGTGACGAAATCCATGGTGATGTGGTCCCACTTCCACTGTGGAACTGCCAAAGGCTCAAGTAGTCCTGCTGGATGTCTGTTCTCAGCCTTTACCTGCCTGCACACGTCACATCTGGATACATACTCTCCGATACTCTGCTTCATGCCCTTCCACCAAAACTGACGCTTCATATCCTGATACATCTTGGTGGCTCCTGGATGCATGGTGAAACTAGTCCGGTGTGACTCCTCCAACACTAGTTTCCGGATATAATCATCACTGGGGACAAAGGCACGTCCCTTGTACCTGATAAGCCCATCATCACTGACACTCCACTTGTTGTCAGCTTCACCTGAGTAGACCTGTGCTCGAACCAAGTGGCTCTCTGGATCATTCCACTGATACTCCCCCACCTGCTGTAGGATGTGGGGCCTGAGTGACACACTGGCCAGGAATCCGTGAGAATCCCCAAACCGTACGTCCAAATCATAATCCTCCAGTGTCTCCAAAGCCTCCATGCGAGAGAGGAAAATACTCGCAAGCTCATACCTCGGCTTCCTGCTCAAGGCATCGGCAACAACATTGGCTTTCCCTGGATGGTATCGTAGGGTGAACTCATAATCCGTAAGATACTCCATCCATCTCCGTTGCCGTAGATTAAGATCACGCTGGGTGAAGATGTACTGTAGGCTCTTGTGATCCGTGTAGATCTCAAAGGTGGCTCCGTAGAGATAACACCTCCAGACCTTTAGAGCATGTACAACAGCTGCCAACTCTAAATCGTGTGTAGGATAGTTCTTTTCATGTGGCTTCAACTGTCTAGAGCCATAACAAACTACCCCACCATTTTGCATCAGTACACAACCTAGACCAGTCCCTGAAGCGTCCGTATACACTTGGTACGGATCTACACCGTTGGGGAGAACGAGGACTGGGGCTGTGGTCAACCGGTTCTTCAATTCTGCAAATGCCTCCTCACATGCGTCACTCCACTCAAACTTGACTCCTTTCTTTGTCAAGTTGGTCAGTGGCGTGGCAATCTTTGAGAAGTCCTGCACAAACCGACGGTAGTATCCAGCTAAACCAAGGAAACTCCTCACTTCTGTGACATTCCGAGGATGTTCCCAATCCAAAACTGCTTCGATCTTGGAAGGATCCACTGACAAGCCTGCACCTGAGACTACATGCCCAAGAAACTGCACCTCTGAAAGCCAAAACTCGCACTTTGACTTCTTGGCGAAAAGCTGATGATTCCACAAAGTCTGGAGAATGGTGCGAAGGTGATACTCATGCTCTGCTTGGGTCTTGGAGTAGACCAAGATGTCGTCAATGAACACGATCACAAACTGATCCAAGTATGGTCGGAAGACTCTGTTCATGAGATCCATGAAAGCTGCGGGTGCATTCGTCAACCCGAACGACATGACGAGGAACTCGAAATGCCCGTAGCGTGTACGGAAAGCTGTCTTCTCTATGTCACTATCCCGTACCCGAAGCTGATGATAACCGGACCTCAGATCAATCTTGGAAAAGAACTGAGCTCCTGTAAGCTGATCAAACAAATCATCAATCCTCGGAAGTGGGTACTTGTTCTTCACAGTGACACTGTTCAACTTCCGATAATCTATACAGAGACGAAGGGTTCCATCATGTTTTCTGGCAAACAACACCGGTGCTCCCCACGGTGATGAGCTATACCTGATAAAACCCTTGCTCATGAGATCTTCCAACTGAAGCTTCAACTCTTGCAACTCAGCTGGTGCCATACGGTAAGGTGGAATCGAAATCGGTGTGGCTCCTGGAACCAACTCAATCTGAAACTCTACCTCCCGATGTGGCGGTAATCCTGGTAAATCTTCAGGAAATACTCCGGGATACTCATCAACAACCGGAATATATCTGTCCCCACTAGACTCATCCTTCTCCTTTGACGATCTCACAATACTGTAGCAAGTCAAAGTCCTCCTCCCACGAAAACATGGTCGCAAGAGTGGACTCGGCTGTGTGAGTCGCTCATCCATCCTGATCACCATCACCTTGTCCTTGCCTGGAGTCCTCACTGTGACTGTCCTCTTCTCACAGTCTATGAGGGCTCGGTATTTTTCCAACCAATCCATCCCAAGTATCAGATCATACCCATCAATGTCTAACGGGTAAAGATCTGCTAGTAACCTTCCTTCGTTGACCAGCAGCTGACACTTGCGAAAGATCCTGTCTGTGGCTGCCCCCATTCCAAGGGCAGAACTGAAACAATACGTGCTACCCGTGGACTCGGACTCTAATCCCAAAGAATCCGCAAACCACGTGGCAATAAAAGAATGAGAAGCTCCTGTGTCAAACAATACTCTAGCCTCTGAATTAGAAACAATGATCGTACCATCTAGAGCTGTCGAGGCATCGAGAGCTAGCTGACCTCCTGCAAAAGCATAGACCTGTCCACGTCCCCTAGCACTGCGTCCACTCCGGCCTCTAGTGCGTGAACTCTGACTAGCCTGACTGCCCTGACTCGGGGCAGGCTGCTGCTGAGGTGCCTGAGGGTAAGATGGCTGTGCATAGCCCTGCTGATACTGCTGCTGCTGTGGGACCTGGGAGTAAGACTGCTGCTGCGATCCCTGCTGATACTGCTGCTGACCCTGAGGCTGGATACGGCCGGAAGAACCTGAAGCTGAAGCCGTACCCATGTCTCTGTTGGGACAACGCCAACGGGTGTGTCCCACCTGACCGCACTCATAGCAAGTATATGGCCCTGACCGGCCCCCTGAGGACCCACTGCCACTACTGCCAGCACTGACGTTTCCGCCGAAAGGTCTCCTGTTGTTTCTCTTGGTCATCTTCCTGTCTCTGCTCCGAGAGTGGGACCTACTGCCACTACCACCATAGTCAACTCTGCCCTGAGGAAAGGTCGCCTGATCAGCCTCAATCTTGTAAGCTGCGCTCACAATCTCCCTGTAGGTGCGAGTGGTATTAGAGAGCAACTCGCGACGAACTGAGTCCCGTAGACCAAACTCAAACCTCTGGGACTTCACCTTCTCGGTGAGGCCTGGGACATACTTCTGCAGAGAAGTAAACCGCACCACATACTCGTGGACTGTCATGCTCCCCTGTGTAAGGCCGAAGAACTCTCCAATCTTCTGGTCTCTCAAGACCGGGGGAAAGTACTGCTCGTAGAACAAGTCCTCAAACTGATCCCAAGTAATCTGATCGGGATCATGGCGGTCTGCAACGGTGTCCCACCAACTATCAGCCTCTCCTGTGAGGCAGTGAACTGCAAAAGCTACTCGGTACTCAATAGGGGTGTTGACCGTCCCCTGCAGCTTCTTGATATGCTTGAGCCAGATCTCAGCATCTACGGCCTCTGTAAGACCGGTGAAGTTAGGTGGCCTAACTTTCAGGAAGGTCGCCAAACAGTTGGACCTCCTCTCCCTCTCCAAGTCCTGCGGAGTCGGAGGTGGTACGTTCCCCATGGCTCGGAACGCACGAGTGACCTCATCCACCTCACGGCGCGGCGGCATCGTGACTGACAGAAAAGAAACAAGGATTAGTCATCGAAACAATGTCCAGTGATTAAAGATAATGAGAATGGCAACTACTGGAACATGAATGAACTTTTGACTTCCGTATGAATGAATACATCATGAGATCATGCAATGACGTCAGCATCGCACACAAATAACTCGAAGCATACGACTCGAAGAAAACAAACTGGTCGTACACTCATGACATGGAAGGTACCAAAACGATGCTCTGATACCAAGTAATTACTGTCGCATCCCGGGGACTATTCTCGGTCCCGGAACACGACGGTAACCGCCGTGACCCCGATCTAGCAAGTAATCAATACGTCTTTCGACGTATTGATGACTCACCGGACCGAAACCACAAGGCTAAGAATGAAACATACGACAAATGAATAATAATATGAATGTCAAATACTGAATTACAAATGATCAGAGTAGCACACAAATGTTTTACAAGCGGAAGATAATAGAAAATACCCGAGACTAAAATAATACATGAAAAAGTCTCGAAACACTGGGCCCGAATAAAGTCTCAGAGTATCCAACAGATTACAAGACATGAAAATACGGAAATCAAGAAACATGAAAACCACACCAGAATGGGAGTCCTCGAAAGGTGAAGTGCACGATAACCGACGCTCCGCGGCCTAGTCCAGCTCCTCTAGTGTCGGGTGCTGTAGACCTGAAAAGATGTAGAGGTGAGCAACTCGTCCTCGCTAACCCAAATGGGGCCAAAGCCATCCAAGTCGGGGTTTAAAACCCATGAGAAAACATTTCTTATATATGTATATGTACTCGTAAGTACGAAAGAGCATGTGGAAATGTAAATGCACGGCACGCACACAAAGCTCGGTAAATCATGTGACCACATATGAAAGAACTCTCTGGATCTGAGCGGCCGAATCCCGGGTTTGTCTTTACTGCAAACCGGGGCCAACTATCTAAGCGCCCGAGTGCGCAGAATAGCGAGAGCGTCCATTTCCAGCTAACGCCCAACAAATAGCAGGCCACACTTACGTCACGTTTTACTCTGTTCGAGACGAGCGTAAGCGGGATATATGAATGAAAATAAACAGGGCATAGCCCCTCCGGAGGTTAACGGTCATCGACACCGTAGGAGTGCTAGAATACTAGGTCCCGTCGCTCTCAGGCCAAGCACCGGAAATCAGGACGACGGTACTACTTTTCGATCCATAACTCACACACACACACCAAGTGCTATAAGAAGCATGTGGTCAAGCTTAAAACAATGCATCTTTATTTAGTACGTAAAAGTAAAAGAGCCGCCGACCCAAGAGGGTTTCGGCTCACCCAATGGGCGTGCTCCCCCTACCTGGTATGATGGTACAGCTGGCTGCGCTCCAATCCCTGGTCCACCTGAAGTCTGCGTAGACGAGCTCCTGAGTCTGTGGGTGAGACAACAGTGATAGTCAGGTATAAGTAACTCGAGGATCTACTAACTACGACTAAGACTCGATAAACACTCTTTGTTTATCTTTCTGACATTAGGGTTTGACTTGTTTGACACTCCGACTCTCGAACCGGTGAGAAGTCGGAATTGTTTCTTATTCAGTACTTACGTCGTTTTTGCCACGTTTACAAGCTAAAAGTCTTTAAAACGTTTAACCGTAGTGTTCGAAAACGTAAAATAGGTGTTCTACGGCATAAAAGAAAAGTCAACTTTGGAATAGTAAAAGTCAACGGTCAACAGTAAAGTCAACGGTCAACGGTCAAAAAGTCAACGGTCTAAAAGTCAACCGGTCAAAGTCAAAAAGTCAAAGTCAAACAGTCAACCGGTCAAAGTCAACCGGTCAAAGTCAACAGTAAAAAGTAAACAGTAAAAGTAAAACTGTAACAGTAAAACAGTAAAAGTAAACAGTAAAAGTAAACAGTAAACAGTAAAAGTGAATAGTAAAAACAGTAACCGTAAATAACTTAAACAGTTAGGGGCAAAATGGTAACTCTGCCCCTGGGTTAAAGTAAAAAGTAAAACTGACACGGTAAAAACCAGGGTTTTTACCGTGCCGGTTCCCGATCGATTCCTCCGCCGGATTTGGCCGGTTTTCCGGCCAAATCGAGCCTTCTGATCTCCTCCTTCACCTTCTAAACACCCTAGGCTATCCAACAACACATCAAACATGGAAAAAGATCGAGTTTTATACCTCCCTCTGCCTCCACTGTGTTTTCCGGCCAAATACCTCCGGCGGAGCTCCACCGGGCTCCTCCTTCCTCCTCCTTGCTCCTGGGCGGCTCCTGGTGGCGCCTGGGAGGTCCCTTGCTCTTCAAAAAGCTTGAAACACCTCGATCTGCTCTGCACAGTAACTTCTGGGTTTTCGGCCTCGGCTGGGCGGCGCTGGCGGCGGCGCTGGCTTCACCGGTGGTCTGGCTAGGGTCGCCGGGGCTGTGCGAAGCCAATGGGAGTGGCGGTGAGTGAAGACGCGCGCCGGTGGAGGAGGTGGTGGCGCTGCTGTGTCGAGCAGTAGAGAGAGAGGCAGACTTTCTCTTTCGGGAGAAAGACGAAACAGGAAAGGGAGAAAAGAGAAAGAGAGAAGAAAAAGGAAAGGTGAGGGAAAGAAGTGAGGAGATAGGGTTTTTAAAGAAAAAGGAGTGGCCACGATTCGTCCATCGAATCAACGGCCACGATTCGATCCCAAACCCAAAATAAATTTCAAAACCAAAACCATTTTCGAAAATTCATTTCAAATAACCAAACGTCAAATTTAAACGTAGAAGTCGTACGAAAAATACGTGAAGTGCCGGAAAATATTCCGTAAATACTTTCACGCATGTGGCGACGCGTGTCTTAACGTAAAAACGTTAGATGAAATGACGACGTACTGAAAGAAATCGGAATTAAACCCTAAATGTGTCAGAAAATTAAATTAAAATTTCGGGGTCTCACACTCTACCCCCCTTAAATTGAATTTCGTCCTCGAAATTTACCTGACATCAGAAGAGGTGTGGGTGAGCCTGCTGCATGACTGACTCAAGCTCCCAAGTGGCCTCTTCCTCACTATGGTGATCCCACTGAACTTTCACCACTGGAACCTCTCGGTTCCTGAGCTTCCTTACATCACGATCCAAGATGCGGTACGGTCTCTCCTCGTACGAAGCATCGCTGCGCAGCTGTACATCAGTCCAAATAACATTCTGTGGGGCACCCGGTGGGCTCTTCCGTAACTGTGAGACGTGGAACACGTCATGTATATGCTGCAGTCGTGGTGGCAGGTGAATCCGGTATGCAACTGATCCAACTCTCTGGGCTATCTGGAAGGGCCCTACAAACCTTGGGGCCAACTTCCCCTTAACCCCAAATCGTCTAACTCCCTTGCGGGGACTGACTTTCAAGTACACAAAGTCTCCCACTGCAAACTCAAGGGGTGTCCGACGTGTATCTGCATACGACTTGCTCCTGCTCTGGGCTGCTCTAAGCCTCTCCTGGACAATCTGGAGTTTCTCTGAAGTCTCCTGTATCACATCTGGACCAAGTAGAACTCTGTCCTCTCTGTCCAACCAACATGTAGGTGATCTACATGGTCGTCCATACAGTGCCTCGAATGGAGCCATACCAATGCTACGGTGGTAGCTATTGTTGTAGGCAAACTCTGCAAGAGATAGGCACTCATGCCACTTTTCACCAAAATCAACTATGCAGGAACGAAGCATGTCCTCTAAGGTACGGATCGTACGCTCGGACTGTCCATCTGTCTGTGGATGATAAGCTGAACTCAAATGCAACTCGGTACCCAACTCTTTCTGCAACGACCTCCAGAGCTTGGAAGTAAAACGTGGGTCACGGTCTGAGATGATGCTCTTGGGTATCCCATGAAGTCTGATCACCTCACTAATGTACAGATCTGCAAAGTACTGAGTACGAGAGCTCATCTTGACAGGTAGAAAGTGTGCAGATTTCGTCAACCTGTCAACTATCACCCAAATCCCATCATGACCCTCCCGTGAACGGGGTAGGCCGGTGACGAAATCCATGGTGATGTGGTCCCACTTCCACTGTGGAACTGCCAAAGGCTCAAGTAGTCCTGCTGGATGTCTGTTCTCAGCCTTTACCTGCCTGCACACGTCACATCTGGATACATACTCTCCGATACTCTGCTTCATGCCCTTCCACCAAAACTGACGCTTCATATCCTGATACATCTTGGTGGCTCCTGGATGCATGGTGAAACTAGTCCGGTGTGACTCCTCCAACACTAGTTTCCGGATATAATCATCACTGGGGACAAAGGCACGTCCCTTGTACCTGATAAGCCCATCATCACTGACACTCCACTTGTTGTCAGCTTCACCTGAGTAGACCTGTGCTCGAACCAAGTGGCTCTCTGGATCATTCCACTGATACTCCCCCACCTGCTGTAGGATGTGGGGCCTGAGTGACACACTGGCCAGGAATCCGTGAGAATCCCCAAACCGTACGTCCAAATCATAATCCTCCAGTGTCTCCAAAGCCTCCATGCGAGAGAGGAAAATACTCGCAAGCTCATACCTCGGCTTCCTGCTCAAGGCATCGGCAACAACATTGGCTTTCCCTGGATGGTATCGTAGGGTGAACTCATAATCCGTAAGATACTCCATCCATCTCCGTTGCCGTAGATTAAGATCACGCTGGGTGAAGATGTACTGTAGGCTCTTGTGATCCGTGTAGATCTCAAAGGTGGCTCCGTAGAGATAACACCTCCAGACCTTTAGAGCATGTACAACAGCTGCCAACTCTAAATCGTGTGTAGGATAGTTCTTTTCATGTGGCTTCAACTGTCTAGAGCCATAACAAACTACCCCACCATTTTGCATCAGTACACAACCTAGACCAGTCCCTGAAGCGTCCGTATACACTTGGTACGGATCTACACCGTTGGGGAGAACGAGGACTGGGGCTGTGGTCAACCGGTTCTTCAATTCTGCAAATG
Organism: Comarum palustre; assembly: GCA_951800085.1. Lineage (NCBI taxonomy): Eukaryota > Viridiplantae > Streptophyta > Magnoliopsida > Rosales > Rosaceae > Comarum > Comarum palustre. The sequence goes on along the minus strand of OX637575.1, from coordinate 392,564 downwards.
CCTCCTCACATGCGTCACTCCACTCAAACTTGACTCCTTTCTTTGTCAAGTTGGTCAGTGGCGTGGCAATCTTTGAGAAGTCCTGCACAAACCGACGGTAGTATCCAGCTAAACCAAGGAAACTCCTCACTTCTGTGACATTCCGAGGATGTTCCCAATCCAAAACTGCTTCGATCTTGGAAGGATCCACTGACAAGCCTGCACCTGAGACTACATGCCCAAGAAACTGCACCTCTGAAAGCCAAAACTCGCACTTTGACTTCTTGGCGAAAAGCTGATGATTCCACAAAGTCTGGAGAATGGTGCGAAGGTGATACTCATGCTCTGCTTGGGTCTTGGAGTAGACCAAGATGTCGTCAATGAACACGATCACAAACTGATCCAAGTATGGTCGGAAGACTCTGTTCATGAGATCCATGAAAGCTGCGGGTGCATTCGTCAACCCGAACGACATGACGAGGAACTCGAAATGCCCGTAGCGTGTACGGAAAGCTGTCTTCTCTATGTCACTATCCCGTACCCGAAGCTGATGATAACCGGACCTCAGATCAATCTTGGAAAAGAACTGAGCTCCTGTAAGCTGATCAAACAAATCATCAATCCTCGGAAGTGGGTACTTGTTCTTCACAGTGACACTGTTCAACTTCCGATAATCTATACAGAGACGAAGGGTTCCATCATGTTTTCTGGCAAACAACACCGGTGCTCCCCACGGTGATGAGCTATACCTGATAAAACCCTTGCTCATGAGATCTTCCAACTGAAGCTTCAACTCTTGCAACTCAGCTGGTGCCATACGGTAAGGTGGAATCGAAATCGGTGTGGCTCCTGGAACCAACTCAATCTGAAACTCTACCTCCCGATGTGGCGGTAATCCTGGTAAATCTTCAGGAAATACTCCGGGATACTCATCAACAACCGGAATATATCTGTCCCCACTAGACTCATCCTTCTCCTTTGACGATCTCACAATACTGTAGCAAGTCAAAGTCCTCCTCCCACGAAAACATGGTCGCAAGAGTGGACTCGGCTGTGTGAGTCGCTCATCCATCCTGATCACCATCACCTTGTCCTTGCCTGGAGTCCTCACTGTGACTGTCCTCTTCTCACAGTCTATGAGGGCTCGGTATTTTTCCAACCAATCCATCCCAAGTATCAGATCATACCCATCAATGTCTAACGGGTAAAGATCTGCTAGTAACCTTCCTTCGTTGACCAGCAGCTGACACTTGCGAAAGATCCTGTCTGTGGCTGCCCCCATTCCAAGGGCAGAACTGAAACAATACGTGCTACCCGTGGACTCGGACTCTAATCCCAAAGAATCCGCAAACCACGTGGCAATAAAAGAATGAGAAGCTCCTGTGTCAAACAATACTCTAGCCTCTGAATTAGAAACAATGATCGTACCATCTAGAGCTGTCGAGGCATCGAGAGCTAGCTGACCTCCTGCAAAAGCATAGACCTGTCCACGTCCCCTAGCACTGCGTCCACTCCGGCCTCTAGTGCGTGAACTCTGACTAGCCTGACTGCCCTGACTCGGGGCAGGCTGCTGCTGAGGTGCCTGAGGGTAAGATGGCTGTGCATAGCCCTGCTGATACTGCTGCTGCTGTGGGACCTGGGAGTAAGACTGCTGCTGCGATCCCTGCTGATACTGCTGCTGACCCTGAGGCTGGATACGGCCGGAAGAACCTGAAGCTGAAGCCGTACCCATGTCTCTGTTGGGACAACGCCAACGGGTGTGTCCCACCTGACCGCACTCATAGCAAGTATATGGCCCTGACCGGCCCCCTGAGGACCCACTGCCACTACTGCCAGCACTGACGTTTCCGCCGAAAGGTCTCCTGTTGTTTCTCTTGGTCATCTTCCTGTCTCTGCTCCGAGAGTGGGACCTACTGCCACTACCACCATAGTCAACTCTGCCCTGAGGAAAGGTCGCCTGATCAGCCTCAATCTTGTAAGCTGCGCTCACAATCTCCCTGTAGGTGCGAGTGGTATTAGAGAGCAACTCGCGACGAACTGAGTCCCGTAGACCAAACTCAAACCTCTGGGACTTCACCTTCTCGGTGAGGCCTGGGACATACTTCTGCAGAGAAGTAAACCGCACCACATACTCGTGGACTGTCATGCTCCCCTGTGTAAGGCCGAAGAACTCTCCAATCTTCTGGTCTCTCAAGACCGGGGGAAAGTACTGCTCGTAGAACAAGTCCTCAAACTGATCCCAAGTAATCTGATCGGGATCATGGCGGTCTGCAACGGTGTCCCACCAACTATCAGCCTCTCCTGTGAGGCAGTGAACTGCAAAAGCTACTCGGTACTCAATAGGGGTGTTGACCGTCCCCTGCAGCTTCTTGATATGCTTGAGCCAGATCTCAGCATCTACGGCCTCTGTAAGACCGGTGAAGTTAGGTGGCCTAACTTTCAGGAAGGTCGCCAAACAGTTGGACCTCCTCTCCCTCTCCAAGTCCTGCGGAGTCGGAGGTGGTACGTTCCCCATGGCTCGGAACGCACGAGTGACCTCATCCACCTCACGGCGCGGCGGCATCGTGACTGACAGAAAAGAAACAAGGATTAGTCATCGAAACAATGTCCAGTGATTAAAGATAATGAGAATGGCAACTACTGGAACATGAATGAACTTTTGACTTCCGTATGAATGAATACATCATGAGATCATGCAATGACGTCAGCATCGCACACAAATAACTCGAAGCATACGACTCGAAGAAAACAAACTGGTCGTACACTCATGACATGGAAGGTACCAAAACGATGCTCTGATACCAAGTAATTACTGTCGCATCCCGGGGACTATTCTCGGTCCCGGAACACGACGGTAACCGCCGTGACCCCGATCTAGCAAGTAATCAATACGTCTTTCGACGTATTGATGACTCACCGGACCGAAACCACAAGGCTAAGAATGAAACATACGACAAATGAATAATAATATGAATGTCAAATACTGAATTACAAATGATCAGAGTAGCACACAAATGTTTTACAAGCGGAAGATAATAGAAAATACCCGAGACTAAAATAATACATGAAAAAGTCTCGAAACACTGGGCCCGAATAAAGTCTCAGAGTATCCAACAGATTACAAGACATGAAAATACGGAAATCAAGAAACATGAAAACCACACCAGAATGGGAGTCCTCGAAAGGTGAAGTGCACGATAACCGACGCTCCGCGGCCTAGTCCAGCTCCTCTAGTGTCGGGTGCTGTAGACCTGAAAAGATGTAGAGGTGAGCAACTCGTCCTCGCTAACCCAAATGGGGCCAAAGCCATCCAAGTCGGGGTTTAAAACCCATGAGAAAACATTTCTTATATATGTATATGTACTCGTAAGTACGAAAGAGCATGTGGAAATGTAAATGCACGGCACGCACACAAAGCTCGGTAAATCATGTGACCACATATGAAAGAACTCTCTGGATCTGAGCGGCCGAATCCCGGGTTTGTCTTTACTGCAAACCGGGGCCAACTATCTAAGCGCCCGAGTGCGCAGAATAGCGAGAGCGTCCATTTCCAGCTAACGCCCAACAAATAGCAGGCCACACTTACGTCACGTTTTACTCTGTTCGAGACGAGCGTAAGCGGGATATATGAATGAAAATAAACAGGGCATAGCCCCTCCGGAGGTTAACGGTCATCGACACCGTAGGAGTGCTAGAATACTAGGTCCCGTCGCTCTCAGGCCAAGCACCGGAAATCAGGACGACGGTACTACTTTTCGATCCATAACTCACACACACACACCAAGTGCTATAAGAAGCATGTGGTCAAGCTTAAAACAATGCATCTTTATTTAGTACGTAAAAGTAAAAGAGCCGCCGACCCAAGAGGGTTTCGGCTCACCCAATGGGCGTGCTCCCCCTACCTGGTATGATGGTACAGCTGGCTGCGCTCCAATCCCTGGTCCACCTGAAGTCTGCGTAGACGAGCTCCTGAGTCTGTGGGTGAGACAACAGTGATAGTCAGGTATAAGTAACTCGAGGATCTACTAACTACGACTAAGACTCGATAAACACTCTTTGTTTATCTTTCTGACATTAGGGTTTGACTTGTTTGACACTCCGACTCTCGAACCGGTGAGAAGTCGGAATTGTTTCTTATTCAGTACTTACGTCGTTTTTGCCACGTTTACAAGCTAAAAGTCTTTAAAACGTTTAACCGTAGTGTTCGAAAACGTAAAATAGGTGTTCTACGGCATAAAAGAAAAGTCAACTTTGGAATAGTAAAAGTCAACGGTCAACAGTAAAGTCAACGGTCAACGGTCAAAAAGTCAACGGTCAAAAAGTCAACGGTCTAAAAGTCAACCGGTCAAAGTCAAAGTCAAACAGTCAACCGGTCAAAGTCAACCGGTCAAAGTCAACAGTAAAAAGTAAACAGTAAAAGTAAAACTGTAACAGTAAAACAGTAAAAGTAAACAGTAAAAGTAAACAGTAAACAGTAAAAGTGAATAGTAAAAACAGTAACCGTAAATAACTTAAACAGTTAGGGGCAAAATGGTAACTCTGCCCCTGGGTTAAAGTAAAAAGTAAAACTGACACGGTAAAAACCAGGGTTTTTACCGTGCCGGTTCCCGATCGATTCCTCCGCCGGATTTGGCCGGTTTTCCGGCCAAATCGAGCCTTCTGATCTCCTCCTTCACCTTCTAAACACCCTAGGCTATCCAACAACACATCAAACATGGAAAAAGATCGAGTTTTATACCTCCCTCTGCCTCCACTGTGTTTTCCGGCCAAATACCTCCGGCGGAGCTCCACCGGGCTCCTCCTTCCTCCTCCTTGCTCCTGGGCGGCTCCTGGTGGCGCCTGGGAGGTCCCTTGCTCTTCAAAAAGCTTGAAACACCTCGATCTGCTCTGCACAGTAACTTCTGGGTTTTCGGCCTCGGCTGGGCGGCGCTGGCGGCGGCGCTGGCTTCACCGGTGGTCTGGCTAGGGTCGCCGGGGCTGTGCGAAGCCAATGGGAGTGGCGGTGAGTGAAGACGCGCGCCGGTGGAGGAGGTGGTGGCGCTGCTGTGTCGAGCAGTAGAGAGAGAGGCAGACTTTCTCTTTCGGGAGAAAGACGAAACAGGAAAGGGAGAAAAGAGAAAGAGAGAAGAAAAAGGAAAGGTGAGGGAAAGAAGTGAGGAGATAGGGTTTTTAAAGAAAAAGGAGTGGCCACGATTCGTCCATCGAATCAACGGCCACGATTCGATCCCAAACCCAAAATAAATTTCAAAACCAAAACCATTTTCGAAAATTCATTTCAAATAACCAAACGTCAAATTTAAACGTAGAAGTCGTACGAAAAATACGTGAAGTGCCGGAAAATATTCCGTAAATACTTTCACGCATGTGGCGACGCGTGTCTTAACGTAAAAACGTTAGATGAAATGACGACGTACTGAAAGAAATCGGAATTAAACCCTAAATGTGTCAGAAAATTAAATTAAAATTTCGGGGTCTCACACATAACTTCCAACTCTCATCTTTCTTTTTAACCAAAATCACAAGAGATGAAAAAGGGCTCACACTTGGCCTTATGATGCCATCATCAAGTAACTCCTGAATAATTTTCTCAATTTCCCCCTTCTGGTAGTGGGGATATCTGTAGGGTATCACATTCACTGGTGGGGTATTAGGTAAGAGCTCTATTTTATGGTCTTGCTTCCTAGGAGGTGGCAGGTTTTAGCATATTGGAACTTAAGGTCCCTGATAGGGACTGGAATGTCATTCCTAGGAGTTTGAAGTATACTGTTGACGTGCATAACCACAACTACCCTCTCTTTCCTGAGTATCCTAGTTATGGACTTACAGCTTACTAAAGAGGACTTTGCCTCCATCTTCCCTTGCAACAGATACCATAGCTGCCCTCTCTTTCCTGAGTAGCATGGTCATGGACTTACAGCTTACTAAAGAGGACTTTGCCTCCGTCTTCCCTTGCAACAGATACCATTTGTCATCTATACAGAATCTCATCTTCATACTTTCAAAATTCCAGATGATATCCCCTAATGTTCTCAGCTAACTGACTCCCAAAATGATCTCCCTGCCAGATATTGGTAGCACATAGCAGTCAGCTGGGAAGGAATACCCTTGCAGGTTGACTTCCAATCTAGCCAGTTTAGTTGTTTTCATAATCTCTCCACCAACCAACTTTACCCTAATGGTCTTAATTTAATGCAACTCAGCCTTCACATTCTTTAGTCATGCAGGATGCACAAAATTGTGAGAAGCTCCCGAATACACCAAGACATGAATCTCCTTCTTTCTACAAGGCCTTTTAATTGCATAGTGTTGCTGACACAATTATCTTCCATGACATTTAAATGTATCTCCTCTCCACCATCTTCCTCCATGGGGTGTTCCTACTCCAACTCCTCATTGTTAGGAGGTTCTTGATGTTCCTCATTTACCACCTCCATCACCATTAAAGCTTGGTCTCTGTGGAAGTTATGTCCAGGTCTGAACAGCTCATCATAGAAGAAGCATTGATTCCTGGCTCTCTTCTCTTAATACTCAGCTTGAGTCAAACGCCTATTTCCTCCCGCATTGTTTCCCATGGTTGGAGCTGCTTGTTGCCTTCCTCCAACTCGCTGGGGAGCTTTTCCCAAGGGAACTGCATTTTTAACCTGGGAAATGGTTGCTCATTACCAGTAGGTCTGTGGGGAGCAACATTCCTCCATGATCCCTTTTGTTGCAACTCCCTATCCTCATAAATCTTGGCTAACTCACATGCCTCATATAGATTCTTTGCCTCTGAGCTTTAACATCAGCTCTTATATTGCTTTTCAACCCTTCCAAAAAAACATGACAGCAATATATATGAGGGAAAACCAGGGGCTTTCCTAGCCAATTTTGTAAACTGGTCCATGTATTGCTCCACTGAACCACTTTGTTGCATCCTAGCTAGAGCAGCATGATAATCCTTGCCTCATCAGTAACTCTGTTAACCCTTGTTAAGTGTGAGGGAACTCGTTGTTGAAGGAGTGCCATCTATCTGGTGCCCTATCAGTGAGATACATAATAGCCACGAATAACTTCTTATCTTCTGCAGTCTGATAAAACTCAAAATATTGTTCTACTTTGTTTAACTACTCCACTGGATCTCCTCCACTGAATAATTTCAGCCTCATTTGCCTCATAGAAGGCATGTTTAGGTCAAAAAACTGTTGTCCTAGAGAATTTCAATTGTTGTATGGATACTATTGTATTGGTGTCATGGCAGTAGCTACTGTATAATATGGGTTATGTGTTGGAGCAAAAGGTGGATTGTAGTGGCCTTGGTGTGGCATTGTAGGGGGAAAACACAGCTAGGGTGGCCAATACTGGAGTGACTAGGGAAATTATGAGCAGAATATTGTAATGGACTAAGGTAAGGAAAAGCAAAATTTGGCATTGCAAAATTTGATGCCGAGTAACTATGCCCAGCCTGTGAAAAGGATTGTAATGTATGGTTGGCAAAATAGTTATGACTAACTTGTGGGAAAGATGTATGAGTGTAGTATGGACCAAAAGATTGGTTGTAAGGCTGTGTCCCAAAATTGCTGTGCTGAAAATACTAAGCCATAGGGGAAGTAATTTTCTCCCTTCCAGGTCCCCCTTGTCCTTACCACTCGTTTCCCATGTTTCCAACTTCTTACTACGACCATCTACCTTACTTACAGTTAAAGGATACACCAACAAAGTTTGTAATAATAGGTATGCTAGTATTAAAACTCAGTAGGACATCATTAGCTCTACTCACAGTATGCATAGCAGAACCATCTAAGTCTAGCAACAAGGGTTCTGTAGATTGAGGCTTAGAGTGGCTACCTCCCTCTATTGCAGCAGATATGGTGGTGGTCGCCCGAGTTGATGCACTAGATTCCAAGTATGTGGCTTGAAGAGGTGACCCTGTAGCAGGTGGTAAAGATCCAAACTTGAGGAGTGACAAGTCGAGCTTATTTGCAGCCGCATCTGATGACGGCTTAAAAGCTTAAAATTCCTCCATGATCTCAGCCCTAAAAGCGTTGAAAGATTCCTGATACACATTAAAGGTGGCTTGCAGCTCTCCGATCTGAGCTGCTGTGAGATCCTTGTGAGATTGAAGCTCATTCTAAAAAACCGACCCATCTCCCGAACCTTAGGGATGGTGACGGCCCCCTGTGTTCTTCTGCTTAGCCATAGTTGAACCAGAACCGAAGAGCTCTGATACCAGATATTATGAATCTGGTCCCTTTTGTTATCTAAGAACAGAAAATAAAAAGCTAGAAATGGAAAGAAAATAACTGATTTTTCATTCATGGTTGCTGAAGCAGCTTCACTACATATATATAGTCCATATTGACCATGAAGATCTGGCCACTTGGCTCTCATCCGACAACCTCAGCTAAAAACCGAATAAGAACCCTGATTCCATTAACTACTGTTGACAACGGCTACTTAACTTAAACAAACTATTAATTATTCTATACACGCGCTACTCACGTGCCAAGGTCGGCGACATATGATGAACTTAGCTATTCCTGATCCCACTGGGAAACTGCTGAAATGCACTTGTAATCATAACATGCATTAAGGATTGAGGAAAAACCCGATTTGGCCTCTCGACTTTCAGGCGAGATTTCTTCAGCCTCTGATAGCCGAATCCTCTACATGTGGTAAAAATCTTAACCTCCTTAACCAGTTCTACAAGATTATATGATCAGTTTCCTCGATTCGTTCATTATCAAATGAATTTTAGAAGTTCATGTTTTTCTGGGTTTCGACCGTTGTTTTTCCGGCATCGACTTCTTTCTCTCCAGCCATACGTCTGTGGCATGCGTCTCCCTCTCTTTCTAGGATGCTCGTGCGTTGACGCGCAAGGCAAATCGCGTCTGCTCTGCCCTCGCCTTCTGCCACAACGTGGCCGACGTCATGGTGGCCCATGGAAGAGCGTTGAGGTGGACTCGGACAACCTGGGTCTTCAAAATGGAGGCCTGGGTCATGGGTCTGACCCAAGTGATTGCCCATGCCTAACCTAGGTGAAGAAAAAATCATGGGTGGAAGGAGGTTTGTTTTGCTAGGTATTCGTTTGACATGGCCAAAGGTCTGGGTGAGGCTTTGGGACAAGGTGAACTTGCTCTAAGGTTGGCTATGCATTGATGTCAAGTTTTTTTTATAAATTTTTTGTCGGCTTTTTACTAAACAAGCATTATCATTTGTTTTTACTTTTTAGTTTTGGTCGTTACAGAATCTAGTGGGTCGTTAGATTACCTAGATACCCCTTTTGAAGGGATCAAACCGATCGTAGTTCATTGTTTATGGTTTTAAAGCCCAAAAATTTGGCATGGACTTTAAATGTATGATTTAGAATGGATTTTGATTTTTATGGTAGAATTTGACAGGATTGTTTTATCAAAGATGTACAGAACTTGATAGGATAGGCAAAAACTATGCTATAGTTTTAGAGAAAAGGTCGATGTCCCATAAAATTGCATCTTCTTTACACATGAATTAAATATACTTCACTGCATGACAAATTTCAACATCTATGCTTCAGAGAGATCTGCATTCTCATTGACTGGATTTGTTGATCCTGGAGATGAATCTTGGATGCCATCGGTATCGGACGGTTGAGCTTGATGCTTTGCAGCCGCCTGCAACACCCGGTTTTTGACATCTGATGATGAAGGAGATGTTGGTAGACCGATGCCATTTGATTCCAGTTTTCCAGCAGCCCATGAAAATGCCTGAGCTCCCACTTGTGCTGGAACAAGCAGCAGCCTTCAAAAATCCACAGACCAAAATCCAACAATCAGACAATATTTAGTCAACACTAGAACTATGGAGCTTTTACCTATTCATATTACTCCAAGTACAATTTTCTAACTACAAGGCTATAAACATGCATCTTGATTTAGAATGCTCATATTTTTGTGGACAGCAGTTTTTAAGTGACTCCTACTTTCCCAGGACTACAGAATGCTGCAAATCCTAGTTATAGATAAGCCTTAAGAAATTATTGAGTTGGCCTACCTCACATCTTGCTTAAAATCCTCAGCATTCTCATAAGACGCCGCCCGACGATAGATGGTCTGGTGAATTTAAAATGAAAAGAGCAATGAGAAAGGGAAAGATTCAGATATTGTATGAATTTCTTTAAAGCAAGTTTCTTATTAACCAAATAAATGTCTAAAGTATGAAATCAAAACTATGTTTTTTTTCCGACAACACAGGAAAGGAGAAGGAAACATGTTTGGGTGCCTCGTTATCTTTTTCAAGTACTCAACATACGCCGAGATACTGAAATAAGCAATTAATTAAAGAACTCGTTAGGACGATCATAATACCTGACCAAGGCCAACAACACCAATCAGTTGTAATGTCTTTTCCCATTCTGAAAACAAAAAGAAAATAAGAAAGTCACTAACTCCCCATCAAAAGTAAACCTTGTTGCTCATTTCCAGAGAATGAAGCTGTATTCGATATCCTAAACAGTAATTTAGAGAATACATATGATATATTGGTATACATCACTTCTTACAAATGGAAGTTCACTATCAACAATAGGCAAAGAAAGGAGAACAAACACACCTAGTAGCGCATACAATCCCACAATCAAACCCTGTACAGAAGAGGCAGTCGAAATATTAGTAAAGACTCCTTGGGATGAGATTTCCAATGTGAAATGCATGTTCACAAAAAAGACTAATACTCTTCAAAGTGCAATGTGTTATCAATTTTTGTGAATACTTGTGTCAAGGACACAACACAACCATATTGATGTTAACTATGGGTCTATGGCGGAGAAAATAATTTAGATATCAGACAAGCAATTTTCTTACCACACCATACACAACAACTTGCAGTGGAGAAGGACTGATTTCCTCTAGGATAGCCTCAGCATCCTGCAATGATAAAATGTTTACGATTACATGAAATGAATATCTAAAAAAGATGACATTGTACCATTTACCAAAGAATAAAATAGTGAATATTATACACCAAGGTATCAGCAAACTTTGTGGAATGCATTTATATCCTTAACAAAGAGGTATTTTATTGACCATCCAATAAAAATGATACAAAAAAGGAAGTAAATTATATAACCTATTAGCCCATAAATTGTTCAAAATTTATTGTTTTGCACTCAACTAAAACCTTACCTTTTGATTACAATATTATTAGTAATTTCCTATTCCAGTTTTATAGAAAATGGTTACTGCAAACAATGTTGTTAAATAAGCACGAAACACAATGGTTGTTCAAGGTGTTAGAATTCACCCATACAAACTAACCAATCAGAATCCCATCTCTTAAGATATGAAATTAGAATAACAAACAAGATCGAAAGTGGTAACTACCTCATTGAGTATGGTGAGTGTTGTCTCAGGTTTGAGTTCTTTAATTCGAAGACCATCTTTCACCCAAGATCGAAAGCCACCTTGAACCAAATAAGGTTTCTGTCAATTATTTAAAGCACCACCAGATTATTAGTATCAGTACCTAAGAATTTACTGAGAATGTGGTTGAAACTACGGCACAGCTATTTTAATATTTCATAAGACCGGTTAATTTGTTATCTCGCAGAAAAGACTAAAAGAGCATTAACTTACCTTATGCCCCAGCTTTCTCAAGGATCTTGCAATTGCTTTGGAACGAGTACCATCAGCATCCATAACTATGACCTTGGACCTGTCCTACACAAAGTATAAAAGAAATAAACCTTATTATTCATTACTCAAGATAGATGCTAATCAGGGAGAGATTAGTAGGTAGTGCATGATATGGGAACCTGAAAAATCATGAATAATGCTTCCTTAGTTTTGGGCATCAAATCTAGGTGTTGGATTTAGTATCTACACCGACTACACGTACGAGAATTCTTACCTTAAGAGCTTCATAAATACAAAGAAGATTGAAACTACATACCTGAACAATCTTCAGGTTCCGAATAACAGCAGCGGTTAAGGTGTCATCAAGATCTCTTCCGTTCTTCAACAACTTCCCTACTGCGGCATCAACCTGAAAGTTCATTGGATAGTGTTAACTTAAAATTGCACGAAGTGTGTGGAGCTAAGCTTTAGTAGCATATCATTTTTTTCATTCTTTTTTTGGACGAAAGTAGCACATCATTCGGAACTTGAACTTTTGACATAACACTACTAAGTAAGATATATTTTTCTCAGTTTATCAAATCACCAGAACCTTTACAATAACTTCATTCACCAAATCATTAGTTACCTCAGGCAGAGACACATTTGCATAGCGATAGCGAGCTGCTCGTCTTAGATCAGGAATACCTTCTTTTTCTCTCAGAAACTTTCACGCCAAAATAAACAAATAACGAACAATATTAAATATATTAAAGGTCAAGTTTGAAAGGATATTCATATTAGAGAATATTCTAAGAAGTATGGATATGAGTACGTGATAAAATCAATATATTTTAAAATGGGTCAGAAGATTTTTCCTTTTCTTGATCACATGCATTTGAATATCATATTTTCAGATTTAACCAAAAATAACATAATAGCTTTATCTTGGAAATTAGAAGAATTTTGTTTGTCTTAGCTTAGGTTGAGAGAGAGTTAAGAATTTATAATATCATCAGCTTGACAAAGCATAACGTTCATTTCTTGCCTCAGGTCGGACATCAATTAGAACAGCGTTCTCCTTCCCTGTCAAGAGATCCAATGTAGATTGAGGAGTTAAATCTCCAGCATAACCACTGTATGTCCACACCAAATAAATGACCCTGCAGCATATCTGGTAAGAAATATAAGTCTCTCACACGACAGGATATTTATCTTTATTAATGTTTAATTAAAAAGGAAAATCAAGTGGTATAAGAAAAAAGGATATCCATACCATAAAGTGGCAGAGGTGCCAAGGAATAGAACAAAAGGAATAACTGGATCATTTGGATTAAAGCCAAGACTTTCCTCCAACCCCTCGATAGCAATGTAAACCTGCTTTTAATACATTAACTTCAGCTTATCCATGATTGAATAGATAATATTACCCACTTATGCATTAACTAATAACTACTTGCTAGCTTACTTAACATTAGGCACCACTATGAAAATGTGGCAGTTTCCCTGACAAAAAGGACATACATTCATCCCACACATTATGTGACTAGCTTGAAATCTAGGAAATTATGTCAAGTGGCAGACCCGTAGACCAGCGATACCTGTTGGAAAGCAGCCTTGGCAGGCCCCAGTAACTCTGCTGCTCTCTTTTCTGACAGATTTAGTGCATCACTGATGTCAGGAGGAAGAAAGGCCTTGGAAGATTGATAAGAATTAACAGCAAAAGAAGCCCCATTTGCTAGAGAATCCTCCACCACGACAATTGAGCGTCTCAAAAGGTCAACAGCAATCACACTTCCCTTACTTGTGGCTTCCTTAAAGTCACTTGAAAAGTTTGTCAGTTTAGTACTACTTAATTGCCCTGTTTGATCAACAGTTGAAGAAATTCCGCTAACAGCATTATCCACTGCTTCATTAACCCCTTCAACAACTGATGATATTGATGAAGAGATTGTATCTAGTGAGCTTTTCAAAGCATTTTCTCCCTTATCTACAGACGCGCTGAATGACTTGCTAACTCCATCAATAAGGTCCTCAATACTAGGTTTCACGATGGACAGTTGATCACTGTTCATGTCTAGGGTGTCTGATACAGATGTGGAAGTCCCTTGTGCCAAATCAGTAGCTGATATGGTTTCTGGTTGTACTTGTGTAAATAAAGTACCAGCATTCTCAGCGGACTGGTCAGTAAAATCCACGAGTCCTTCATCGGTGGTCAATAGGCTAGAATTCTCTACATAATTCAGTTCAAACCTTCCCAGCGAATGCTGGTAATCTCCAGTTCCTCCAGAAGAACTCCACACATCTGAGTACTTACAACTAAGGTTGTCTGAATCGTTTGAGTAGGAACTCCTGTTAACAAACTCCATGGGACTGGACTGTTCTGTGCCTTTTGCAACACTAGAGTAGAAAGACTTCGTAGCATGAGCTTTGATGGAGTCTCTTTGGAAATGCATTGCATTAGAGAAGCTCCTGTAGTCCACAACATATCTGGCCTCAAAATCCTTGTGGAACGGAGAAATTGGATGCAAACCTCCATTTATCAAAACCTGTAACATCCACATATGCAAACATAAACCGGAAAAGTTCATATACTTACTACATCTGTCAGCATAGAAACGCCATGATCTCAAACAAAGTCATCATACTCCAATGAATGACACCCTAATCTCAGTTTACAAACTACTACATCAAAGTGAATCAAAATTCATACAAGAGCAGCAGAAACCAATCATTTGGGCTTGAAAATTTAAGACCAAAGAACCATGCTTTGCATATAAAAATTAAAGGGTCACAGTTTTCAGATTACATGTCCTGACCTGAGAATGAGAGGAGCAGCAGTTTGAGGTGGCTGAGCAAACAGGAAACACTGTAGTCATGTCAACTAATAATCAAGCAATTACCTGAAACACACACAAATGTAAGTCAGAAAAAAAAGCATTGAAATTGAAAGAGCAACTGAACCAAAACTCAGGAATGAATCTTTGAAGGAAAATTGGTAGAATGTACTTACTTTGAGGTTTGAAGCAATCTGAAAATGGTTTTTTTTTCTCTCTAAATCCAGTGAAAGAAAGAATGAAAGATATGAGGATGATGATAATGAAGAAAATCGTGTGGCTTGTTCAATCCATTAGCTTCATATTTGCTTGGCTCCTCTTTGCCTCTCGTATTCTTGTGGGGTAATGCTGACAAATGTTTTGGGCTTTTCTTCGGTAAGCTAGCCCAAACCAAGCCGGCAGTTTATTCTAATTCTAAACTCCAAATGACTAAATGTTGTGTTATTCAAAAAATACAAAAGAAGAAATTTGTGTACCACGCTGCAATGAGCAAAGAAAAACAAGAAATTTATGTGATGACCTTGCTTGTGTTTTATGCTTTCTTTCTCTAGAGTCTTTGCATCATGTTTTTTTTGTTTAAGCTGGAATTCTGATAAATTTCAGAAAATGTTAATTTAGTCACGTTTTTAGAAATGTTCACCTAGTTGATAACTGATTTAATGAATTATGCTTCAGTCAAGTAACTTAGCAATCCTTACCTGTTAATTCATTTGATCAGTTACTGATCACGTGAATACCAATGTCTTATTTCATGAAACAATTAATTATTGTAACAGTCGATATTTAGTACCGGATTCATAAAAACAATCATGTGGTTTGTTTGTGTATGTTGTACATGGTGATACTAATATTAGCATCTAGTTAAACTTTGGACTATGAAAACAAAAGGTGAGACTGTCATTCAACCTTTTTGCAAGTTATATTACAAATCAATTCAACTTGACATTTATCAACTGTTCATTAAAATATCGCATGATCTTAAAGTCTTTTGTAAAAACAACTAATGTATCATCATTTTGGGTAGGCTCCGCCAAAAAAAGTGTTTTCTTTCTCCAATGATAAAATGTTTTATTCATGGAAAATACGTACAAGAAATTTACTTACTTTTCTCGTTCAATAAAATTGACTTCTTTTTGCTTGATGAAAGAAGAAGAGTAAAAAGAAGATATAAATGTTCATCTTTGCTACGTCATTCATATTTTCCGTTCTGTAAGAGACCGGCGAACCGGAGAAGAAGATTTGATATGAGTTTTCCGGAGCCGGCTGCGTCCAATTGACTCGTATCAATTTCTTCCAGATCGAGATCTCGCATCCATGGAATCACCTGGTAATTTTCAATCCTCTATCCATCTGATCTCTTGCTCTTTCTTTCCTTTCAATTTCAACATCTCGATGGTTCTCTATACGTATTCGTAGAGTTTTCTGCAAGATCATACGCTCTCCGGTTGTACATCGTTGTTTACGAGCTTATAGATTGTTTGCTTGCTTCAATTTCACATGCTATTGTTAGCTCCAACACTTCAGGATTTGTGAATCTCGCTTTCGGATTCGATATTCAGTTGTTAGTTTTCTCGTAGCGTATTCCTGAGTAGGAGCAGGAGCTGCTTTTCGAAATTGAATTTTGATTTTTTTGGGTGAATTGTGATTGTTACAGTTCAAGGTTTGAGACAAACATCTGTGATAGTTGTTACATTGGAGACTGGTGAAGTGTATGTGATTGCGAGTCTGTCGTCTAGGCTTGACACTCAGGTTATATATGTTGATCCAACAACTGGAGCTCTTCGCTACAATGCGAAGCCAGGATTCGATGTTTTTAAATCCGAAAAGGAAGCTCTGAATCACATTACAAACAGCTCGGAGTGGTTGTGTAGGAGCACGACTTATGCGCGGGCGATCTTGGGGTATGCTGCATTGGGAAGCCTTGGTTTGCTTCTTGTGGCTACCAAGATGACTGCTACTGTTCCGAATCTGCCTGGTGGAGGGACGGTGTATACTGTGACTGAGAGCCAGTGGATCAAGGTTGTGCTTCAGAATCCGCAACCGCAGGGGAAAGGGGAAGTAAAGAATGTTAATGAGTTGACTGATATGGACATTGATGGGAAGCATTACTTTTGTGAGGCAAGGGATATCACTAGGCCATTTCCCAGTCGGATGTGCTTGCGAGAACCTGACGATGAATTCGTTTGGAATGCTTGGTTCTCGATGCCTTTCAAAAACATTGGACTTCCGCACCATTGTGTCACTCTTCTTCAGGTTTTACTTCATTCTTGGTATCTTCATAATCTGACTGTTACCTTCTCTTACATGACCTTCCGCACCATTGTGTCACTCTTCTTCAGGTTTTTTCTTCATTCTTGGTATCTTCATAATCTGACTGTTAACTTCTCTTACATGACCTTTATTATAAAGCATCAAAGCACTGTTCTTGTCCAAATTTTAGTTCTACCTTTTGTTGTTCAACCAATTTCTTTTATTACAGTTATCATCCTGATTTCCAGTCAATGAATGCCAACACTACAACTAAACGAGATAGCTTGTGATTAAAATAGCTTACCATGGTACTTTTACATTTTACCTGTTTGTACTGTTCTCTTACCTGATATTAATGTGTAGGGTTTTGCAGAATATCGAAATTTTGGATCCTCAGGGAATCTTGAAGGAGTTGTTGCTCTCATAGCTCGTCGTAGCAGGTTGCATCCTGGTACTCGGTACTTGGCTAGGGGATTAAATTCATGTTTTAGCACAGGTAATAATTGTCCATTAACAAATCTTTCAGTGTTTATGTACTAATGATTTTTTTAATTTAGTAGCGTGATACATATTGTAATCAGCTTATGTTTTTTGGCCTGGGTTAATGTGTTTCCTAGGTATGCTTTTCTGATGTTTGTTTCTTGAAAATGACAGGTAACGAGGTGGAGTGTGAGCAACTTGTATGGGTCCCTAAAAGGGCTGGCCAAACTGTTCCTTTCAACACCTATGTTTGGCGGCGGGGTACAATTCCAATCTGGTGGGGTGCAGAGTTAAAGATCACTGCTGCTGAAGCAGAAATATATGTTTCAGACCGCGATCCTTATAAAGGGAGCACAGATTACTACCAGAGGTTGATTAAGAGGTATGATGCACGGAATTTAGATGTAGCTGTTGGGGGGATGCAGAATAGAAAAGCACTAGTTCCAATTGTATGTATCAACTTGCTTAGGAATGGAGAAGGAAAGTCTGAATCCATTTTAGTACAGCATTTTGAGGAATCTTTAAACTACATCAGATCAACAGGAAAACTTCCTATTACTCGAATTCATCTAGTTAATTATGACTGGCATGCAAGTACAAAGTTAAAGGGTGAACAGCAAACTATTGAAGGATTATGGAAACATCTAAAAGCACCCACTGTATCTATAGGCATTTCTGAAGGAGATTATTTGCCTTCACGAGACAGAATTAAGGACTGCAGAGGAGAAATTATCTACAATGATGACTTTGAGGGAGCTTTCTGCTTAAGATCCCATCAAAATGGTGTCATACGTTTCAACTGCGCTGATTCTTTGGATAGAACAAATGCTGCAAGTTATTTTGGCTCTCTCCAGGTTTTTGTGGAGCAGTGTAGGAGGCTAGGTATATCACTTGACAGTGATTTGGCATTTGGTTATCAATCAATGACTAATTATACCGGATATACAGCTCCGTTGCCACCAGGCTGGGAGAAGAGGTCGGATGCAGTAACAGGGAAAACATACTACATTGATCACAATACAAGGACCACAACATGGATGCATCCATGTCCTGATAAACCTTGGAAGAGGTTTGATATGTCATTTGAGGAGTTCAAGAGATCAACAATTTTATCTCCAGTATCCCAGCTTGCAGATCTTTTTCTTCTAGCTGGTGATATTCATGCAACACTTTATACTGGTTCCAAAGCTATGCATAGCCAAATCCTCAGCATTTTCAATGAAGATGCTGGAAAGTTTAAACAATTTTCTGCAGCACAGAATATGAAAATAACTTTACAGAGGCGATACAAAAATGCAGTTGTAGACAGCTCTCGTCAAAAGCAACTGGAAATGTTTCTTGGAATGAGAATATTCAAGCATCTTCCATCAGTTTCTTTTCACCCTCTAAATGTATGTTATTCTGGACTCTCAGAATCAATTTTAGTGATACTCACTCTTCTATTTCAGTTCTTCCATCAGTTTCATTGCACCCTCTTAATGTATGTTATTCTGGACTCTCAAAATCAATTTTAGCGATACTTACTCTTCTCTATTTCAGTTATACTGTTTTTATTCTACTGTTTTTCTTTTCATCCTGGCATTGTCTGACATTCTGATAATTGCAGGTAGTCTCTCGACCATCAGGTTTCTTCCTTAAGCCAGTTGCTAACATGTTTCCAAGTTCCAGTGGTGAAGCCAGTCTTCTGAGTTTCAGAAGAAAAGACTTAATCTGGGTAAGTTTTCATTGCAAGGTCTATTATGAGGAAAATCTTTTTCGTATCAATTCTCACTTGAAATTGTTTCTATCTCTCAGGTTTGCCCACAAGCTGCAGATGTGGTTGAACTTTTTATCTATCTTGGTGAGCCTTGCCATGTATGTCAGCTTCTTCTCACAGTATCTCATGGTGCAGATGACTCGACCTATCCATCAACAGTTGATGTAAGGACGGGGCGCTGTTTAGACGGGCTAAAACTGGTCTTGGAGGTCTGTAATCACACTTCCATTGCTCTACAACTTTGAATTCGAAGTTGTCCCTCTGAACTTAGTTTGTATCATATTGAGGATGAAGAATTGAGGATCTGTTTGAAATTTGAAATTTGAAGTTTGAAATTTGAAATACTGCTCTGTTTACTGATTGAGCAAATTAATCCTTGCATAATGAACTAATATATGTTAAATAAATGAAGGTATATGTTTGGTTTCGGTAGTTGTTGAAGAGGTAGTTTTTGTTAGTTTTTTTTACATGAAGCAAATGTACTTGGTGAAAGTCACGTAACATCTTCTAAAGTTCTAATCTTCCATTGGATTATGATGACAGGGTGCTTCCATACCTCATTGTGTAAATGGAACAAACCTCACAATACCCATACCTGGGCCTATTAGTCCAGAGGATATGGCTGTAACAGGAGCTGGTTCACGCCTTCATGCTGAAGATTTATCCAGCCTTCCATTATTGTATGAGTTTGAAGAATTGGAAGGAGAAATTGACTTCCTTACTCGTGTAGTTGCCCTTACATTTTACCCTGCTGCCTCGGGAAGAACCCCTATCACTCTTGGTGAGGTAAAAGAACCTCGCATAATTATTAAGCATTCGTCATAGTCTTTTTGTTTGTGACTTAAGCTATTATCAGACATTGTTTTGTTCTTAAGCTTCTTAAATGCACATTTCTGCAAGAATTTGATGCAGTATTTTTCTAAAGGGATGTAGTTCTGCAGCAATTTCAATCAGACCATATTCTTTTGTGAACTTTTATTTTATTTTATCCTATTTTTTTTATCTATTTATTTTGCAGATAGAAGTCCTTGGAGTTTCTCTTCCTTGGAAGGGTGCATTTAATAAAGAAGGCCCTGGTGCAAGATTACCTGAACAGGCTAAAATCTTCCAGAATGAAACCAAATCATCTCTTTCTCGTTCAAATACCAATCCATTTTATGGTGCTTCATCTAAGATTGTGCCACCACCAGTGCAACCAAGTGCATCTGCAAACAATTTGGTTGACCTTTTGACTGGAGAGATCATCCATTCAGAACATATTGCTCAGCCAGTGATACGACATGCTGTAGACAAGGGAGGTGACTTGCTTGATTTTTTAGACCAAGCTGTTGTTGAATATCATAGCGCTCAAAATGATCTTAAATTGTCTTCATCACACGATGGTAGATCTTCAGATAGCAGTTCCCAGCAGTACATTGATAGATTGAAATCACTTACTGGGCCACGTATGGTATGATACTGTTTCTTATCCACCTTTGAACTTGTAATTGTTTGTTAGGATTGGCCTAGCTGTTTGACCAGGAAACATAGTTGGAGGTCAAAACTATCACATACTTCGATACCTCAAGCTAGCTTGACTACCCTATTAACAACCTATTATGTTTGCAGGAAAGAAAACTCGACTTCATGGAAGCGATGAAACTTGAAATTGAGCGGCTCCAGCTGAATATTTCTGCGGCTGAAAGGGATAGAGCTTTATTATCAATAGGAACTGATCCTGCTACTATAAATCCTAATTTGTTACTTGATGAACGTTACATGGGAAGATTGTGCAGAGTTGCAAACTCCCTTGCACTTCTTGGACAAGTGTCCTTGGAAGACAGAATTACATCTGCTATTGGTCTTGAGACTACTGATGACAATGTGATAGATTTTTGGAATATAAGTAGAATGGGTGAGTGTTGTTATGGTGGCACATGTGAGGTGCGTGCTGCAATTGATCCGCATACAAGTAAATCCTTTTCGGGATCATCAGGTGGAGGGTCTCCTTCGATCTTGTTATGTTCTCAATGTCAAAGGAAAGTTTGTAAAGTTTGTTGTGCTGGGAGAGGAGCCCTTCTGGTTTCAGGCTATGGCCCAAGGGACGCCTCAAATTATAATGGTGTGGTAAGGCAGGGGGGATCAAGCCATGGTATCCAGGTTGATGTCACTACTAATCGTTCAGTAGGGCTTGATGGTGTTCTATGCAAACGATGCTGCAATGAGATTGTGCTTGATGCTGTGATATTGGACTACGTCAGGGTTTTGGTAAGCTTGAGGAGAAGTTTCCGTGCAGATGCTGCTGCACATGAAGCCTTGAACCAGGTGACTGGATTTTCCTTAAACGATGGTCTTTCTGGGAGTAATCAGTCTTCTGGAAAGAGATCCATTAAATCTCTGCGACAAGTACTTGACGGAGAGGAATCCCTGGCTGAGTTTCCCTTCGCCAGCTTTTTAAACTCGGTATTGTTTCAAGCTATTAGCTCATTCTATGTTCTTATTCCAGGCTGGTTACAATAATATGCAACTTGTTCATAATCAAGTTATTAGATTTTTGGCTTAATACAATGACTGGATTGGGTAGCATTAATTGTTGTTATTATTACAAATATAGGTTGAAATGGCTACTGATTCAGCACCACTCTTATCATTGCTTGCTCCTCTTGATTGTGGATCACGGCATTCTTACTGGAAAGCTCCTCCTAGTACAACCTGTGTTGAATTTATTATTGTTCTCGGTGCCCTTTCTGATGTCAGTGGGGTCTCTTTGCTTATTAGTCCATGTGGTTACTCTGAGGCTGAAGCTCCCACAGTAAGTCTATTTCTATACAGTGTCTTGTTTATTAAAATAACACCATCTTTGATATGTGCGCCTTATAGTAGGCTTCATGTGGTCATGTTTCTTGCTTATTTGCTTTAGGTTGTTTGCTTATGGTAAAGTTGGTTCTATCTTTCTGTTGACTGAGATTTTATTTTTATTTTTTTCATGAGATGTTACATAAAAAGCGATTATTGATGTTCTGCATTTCTGGCCTCTAGTTGTTAGTGGTGGATAATGAATACTGGCATTCCATTTAGGACCGAAGCAAAATTCTTGTGGTGGTCTTTGACTAAGCAATATAGGGAAGCTCCCTTCAGTGAGATAAATACTAGTCTGGAGTTATCAGTGAATCTGATTGCTTCTTTTCCTAGGGTTCTAGGTCAGTGTGGGTTGATTGTTGGTTTAAATTACTTGTTTCCTACAGCGTTCTTGACCATTTTTTGTATCTTTTTTCCTCCTGCGGTACTTTGCACTTTTTTAAAATGAAAAAGGGTCATCTATGGTGGCTTCATATGCTATACTAATATATTGTATACATATATTTCTGGAACGTTGTCAAGTGGATAACATATCTTAATTTTTGTGACCCTTTTCTGTAATTTCTGTGGACGAGTCAACCTAACCTGTTGTTGGTACAGGTGCAAATCTGGGCAAGCAATAAAATACACAAGGAAGAAAGGTCATGCATGGGAAAATGGGATGTACAGTCCATGATCACGTCTTCCTCAGAATATTTTGGACCAGAAAAATTGGATAGAGAAGATCAAGTGCCTAGGCATGTGAAGTTTGTATTTAAGAATCCAGTTCGATGTCGCATCATTTGGATGACCTTACGTCTTCAGCGACCTGGTTCCAGTTCTCTAAACTTTGAGAACTTGAATCTGTTGTCTCTTGATGAAAATCCATTTGCAGAAGTAACTCGACGTGCCTCTTTTGGAGGAGCAGTTGAAAGAGAGCCCTGTCTTCATGCAAAAAGGATACTGGTTGTAGGAAGCCCAGTGAAAAATGATCTATCACGCACATCTTCACAAGGCTCTGATCAGATAAATATGAAAAGCTGGCTGGAGAGAGATCCACAATTAAATAGATTTAGGGTAAGAAGCATCACTTATCTGTTTTATTCTTTCTACGTTCTTGTCTCCTTACTCATTTACTGCTTGCAAATTTATGCATATTCGTGTTTTATTCTTCCAGGTTCCAATTGAGACTGAGAGGTTGTTGGATAATGATATAATCTTGGAACAGTTCCTATCTCCTGCTTCACCTTTGCTTGCTGGGTTTCGTCTTGATGCTTTTGGTGCTATAAGACCTTTGGTTACCCATTCACCCTCTTCAAATTCACGCATATGGGATGTGTCAGCCTCACTTTTAGATGAGAGGCATATCTCTCCTGCTGTGCTTTATATACAAGTATCTATTTTCCAGGTACTTACGAGACCTGTATTACTAATATGCTATTCATCAGCTTCCTAGTGAAGATAATTAAGGTGGCTCAGTTAGGTGTTATGTTTGTGTTTTAGTAAAGCTGATTATCTACTCGGTGCATTTCAACTTTCATCTGAACCTTCAAAACATGCATTATCACAGGAACCCCACAACATGGTGACCGTTGCAGAATATAGGTTGCCAGAAGCTAAGCCTGGGACTGCTATGTACTTTGATTTCCCTAGAAAAATACAGACGCGCAGAATTACATTTAAACTTCTTGGAGATGTTACGGCATTTGCTGACGACCCATCAGAACAGGAAGATTCAGGTTCCAGAAGTCTATCGGTAGCAGCCGGATTGTCATTATCCAATAGAATTAAGTTGTATTACTATGATGACCCCTACGAACTTGGAAAATGGGCAAGCCTTTCAGCAGTTTGAATTGAATTATGGTTCGCGTACACGGAGGAAAGAAGAACCGGGTTTTGGATCATGGGTTATTGATTTTGATCGGTTTTGTGGGTAGTGTATTTCTGACTTTTTGTTTGTTGTAATATTATTATTCTTTGATGTAATGATATCATTAGAAATAGGAAATCAGAAATGTATTCATTGTGCAAGAATCTGCTGTGATTTTCTGGAGTTGAGATTCTTCTGTTGCATTCAATTTAAAGACGAGCATCTTGAGGTCCGCAACAGTTGGCCTCAGTGCAAAAGGTGCAAGCTGCGTACGTCTTGATTGTTTTTTATTTTCTGCATTATGTATGATTCACATGAATCATACAAACACATTTTGGACAGTAAAATTTCAACAAAATCAATGGAACTAAACAAACAAACAGCATTCGCTTTCTTATTCCATGAAGATCCCCATAGTTTATTCACTGAGATTCAGTAGTACACATGCATTTTCAGTATTCAAAGACCACAGAAGTTCTTAACACAAACCCTGCTTGTAGTTAGAGCAAGTTGGGAAACAAGATACTCAAGATGATTTAAAGGCTTATATTTCAAAGGGTGTTCGTCATCGATCAACTCCTCAGGCACAGTTATGATCCCATTGTCAAATGTAGAGAGCAGAACTGAGTATCTCACTGCGTTTTCGCTCATCGTTACTCTATGCGGACAAGGTTGAATTGTGTCATTGCTCCATACCTGAAACCCGTCCCCAGTCATGAAGATAAAAGAGTTAGGGGCGGCATCAAAGCCAATCCACTGATCACCATGCTTTGTTTTGACCTCCAAGCCATTTACATGGTTTTGATGAATAATGGTGGTGAGGTTCAAGTCTGTGTGCTCCGGAAGAGCCTTGTGGGTTTTCTCCTTGTCAGCTGCATTGCATTTGTGAAGTCGAAGAACATAATCGGTGAAATCAATATGAGATTCACAGTACTTCTATTGAAAATATAAGAGCTCAAACACAGTAATTGCTTGAGTATCAAAAGCTGTATAGATTCAATGAAAAACCCAGCCTTAAATAGCCGGAACAGTAAACAGATTGAGCTACAAACTAGCTCACGTCTTCAACAACCTGAAGAACGTGAATTATTGCTGAAAACTAGGCTTAAGAACAGGTCTAAACAGAAACGGAAGACTAACTAATTGAATCCTATTATTTAGGGTTCTTATTATCCGAAGAACAGCATTACGTCAGCATGCAACGGTCGAAACAAATTCAAAAACTCTGACGTCATCAGCAAACGGTCCAACATGCGCTCCCCTAAACTGAAACGCGCCTGCAGCATTTCAGTTTACTTCCTCAGCTGATCTTACCCCAATTGCTTCCCTGAATCTTTCAAATAACTCTAACCTCATAGACTTGGTCATAATATCAGCCAATTGATCTCTTGTTCCACAGTGTATCATGTCGACAGCTCCATCTCTGGTAAGATTTCTCAGAAAATGAAATCTTACATCGATATGCTTGCTTCTACCATGGAAAACAGGATTTTTGACAAGCTTTATCGCAGAAGAGTTATCACTCAATACCTTAACACACTTACTTTGAGTACCTCCAATCTGTCTGAGTATTTGCTGCAGCCAAATGCACTGACAAACGCAAGAAGCAGCTGCCACAAACTTAGCTTCAGTGGTTGAAAGTGTCACTACTGGCTGCTTCTTTGATGACCAAGCAACAGCTCCTCCTCCTAGCATAAAAACATAACCAGAAACGCTTTTCCTGTCATCCAGGTCTCCTGCATAGTCACTGTCTGTATAAGCCACCATTTCATCTTCACAACCTCTTCTGTAAAATACCCCTAAACCAGCAGTGGCCTTGATGTATCTGAAAATTCTTTTGGCTGCTAGCATGTGGGACTCCATGGGATTTGCCATAAATCGACTTATCAAACATACACTGTAAGCTAAGTCAGGTCTTGTGACTGTCATGTACATCAAACTTCCCACCATTTGTTTGAACAATGTTGCATCTACCTTCTTGCCATCTTCTTGTCTTGTCAGCCTGTTCCCTGGAACCATGGGATTCTTAACACCATTGCAATTTTCTAAACCAAACCTTCTCAGAATCTCTTCAGCATACTTTTTCTGACTAATGTGAATACCATTAGAACTCTGCTGTACTTCGACTCCCAGAAAATACTTCATCTTACCAAGATCAGTCATTTCAAACTCCCTCTTCATGGATTCTTTGAACTCTTTCATCATAACTGAATCATTACTAGTAAAAATGAGATCATCAACATAGAGACTTATAATTAGAACCTTGTCATTGCCTTCCCTCTTTATAAACAGTGTGTGCTCATAGCTGCTTTTCTCAAATCCTTCCTTGATAAAATAGCTTTCAATCCTACTAAACCAGGCTCTTGGTGCATGCTTTAAGCCATACAGTGCTTTCTTTAATTTATAGACTTTCTTCTCTTCTCCTCTGACCACATATCCAGGAGGTTGCAGAATATAAACATCTTCATCCAGCTCACCATGAAGAAAGGCACTCTTGACATCAAGTTGGAAAAGTGTCCATCCATTCCTTGCTGCCAAAGCTATCACTGTACGAATTGTATCCCATCTGGCAACTGGAGCAAACACTTCATTGTAATCCACTCCCTTCTCTTGCGCATAACCTTTGACAACCAGTCGAGCCTTGTACTTGTCTATCTCACCATTCTCATTCAATTTAGTTCTATAAACCCACTTTACTCCAATTACCTTAGCCTCTTTTGGTGCATCAACCAGTTCTCAAGTTTCATTCTTCAAGATAGCATTAATTTCAATGTCCATTGCATCCCTCCACCTTTTCAATTTTACAGCTTCTTCATAAAAAACAGGATCATCAGAAGCCATAAACAAAACCAAATTTTGTACCTCTTCTTCTTCTTCTGAAAGTCCTTCTCCACTTGTATAGTCTTGAAGATAGGATGGAGCTCGAATAATTCTTCTTGGTGTTGCAGCAGTTCTTGTGACAGATAGTGTTGGAGTTATAATATCATCAGATATGCTATTGTCATCAACTCCTTCTTCTTGTGCATCTTCATTCTCACTTTCCTCATCACTTGTGACATAAATATCTTCATTGACTTCTCCCCAATCCAGAATGTCATTCTTGACTTCTTCTTCTGTCCTTTTCCAATCCCAGCCTTTTTCTTCTTCAAATACCACGTCTCTACTGATTATCACCTTCTTTGTTGTTGGATCAACCATTTTGTAACCTTTGGATTCTTCACTGTATCCTACAAATACACACTTCTGACTTCTTGCACCCAGTTTCAATCTCTTTGCACTTGGTACATGCACATTTCCTATGCAACCGAATACTCTAAAATGATCAACACCAGGCTTGACTCCACTCCAGCATTCTTCTGGTGTTTTGTTCTTCACAGCTGAGGTTGGACTTCGATTGAGTATATGACATGTCCACTTCACAGCTTCAGGCCAAAACTGTGTAGGCATATCTTTTTCTTCTAACAGACATCGAACCATATTAAGAATTGAACGATTCTTACGTTCAGCAACCTCATTCTGTTGAGGGGTATAGGCTGTTGTCAACTGCCTCTTAATTCCTTCACTTTTGCAGTACTCAGTGAACTCATTTGATGTAAATTCACCTCCCCTGTCTGTTCTTAACCCACAAATAACTAGACCAGACTCCTTCTCCACAGAGTTTTTAAAACTTTTGAAGATTGTAAAAGCTTCACTTTTCTCATTCAAAAAATACACCCAAAGTTTGCGACTCAAGTCATCAATAAAAGTTAACAGATACCTTTTGTTTCCATGTGACTTTGGTGTAATAGGTCCACAGATGTCTAAGTGTATGAGCTGCAGTGGTTGTGTTGCTCTCCATTTGCTTTTCTTTGGAAAGACCTCCCGATGCTGTTTTCCTTTCATGCAGCTTGTACATACACTGGTAGGCATTTGGAACTTAGGAAAACCACGAACAAGTTCCTTCTGTTGCAGCAGCTTTAGGTTTGTGATACTTAAATGACCATACCTCCTGTGCCACAGTTCTCCAATGTCATCACTACTCATATTCAAACATGCAGATGATGTATGTAACTCCATGTTAGCCAAGACTGCAAACATTTTGTTTGATGTCATCTGTGTGTGTATAATCAGCCCTCTTCTAGGATGATAGACTTTACATTCATTATTTTGTATCAGAACTGCCAAACCTTTTTCTTGCAGTTGACCAATGCTCAGCAAATTGTTTTTCAATTCCGGAATGTAGTAAACTTCTGATATTGTCTGAGTTATACCTTCCACTTCAAACCTAACACTGCCTTTTCCCTTCACTGGCATCCTGAGATCATTTCCAAGTTTTACTGAATGACTAAACTGTTCATCCAGCTCCACAAACCACTGCTTATTACCTGTCATATGATTAGAGCAGCCAGAATCCAGAAACCATGTTACTTCTCTCATTGAATCATTTGTTTCAATGTAGGACATTAGCAGAAGTTCCTCCTCATTGTCCAACTCGACATAGTTAGCCTTTTTTTTCAAATCTGGACACTCATATTGGAAATGCCCAAATCTATGACATTTGAAGCATTCAACCGTGGCTTTGTTAAACATCTGCCTGCCTCTTCCTCTACCTCGTCCTCCTCTATTCATGCTTCTTCCTCTTCCTCTACCTGACCTCTCATCATAGGTCACCTTCAACACCTGTTCCTCTTCCTGCTGTCCTTGCATTCTTTGTTCATGAACAAGTAGACTTCCATGCAATTCATCAATGCTCAAAATACTTAAATCATTTGATTCCTCTATTGAACAAACAACATAATTGAATTTAGAGGTTAATGATCTAAGAATCTTACTGACTACTGTGCTTTGCTCCATCACCTCACCATTTGTCTTCATTTTATTGACTACAGTTAGGGTTCTTCCCAAGAAGCTGTCTACTTTCTCTCCTTCCTTCATGGACAGAAGTTCAAATTCCTTTCTCAGAGTTTGAAGCTGTGCTCTTCTCACCTTCGTGGTTCCTTGATATTTCTGTTTCATTGAATCCCATATAGCCTTCGATGTTCTCTTATCAAGAATCGTTTCCAGTATTTCTCTGTCTATGGCTTGAAACAAAAAATTCTTCACTTTCAGGTCCTTGAGTTTGGCTTCCTCCACACCCTTTCTCTGTGTTTCACTTGCTTGTGCATTTCCAATTGCTAATGCTGGGATCCCTTCGTCCACCAAGTTCCACATTTCCTTGCTCCTGAGGAAATTCTCCATAGTCATTGACCAGTAATCATAGTGGCCATCAAACCTTGGAATGGACGGCTGCACGAACTTTTCTGAGCTCGACATTCTTCCTTTCACTTTCTCACAGCTTTCTCACTTTCACACACTCTTTGTGACCTCGCACTATCAGGCCCCTTTCGGAGCTCTGATACCAGATATTGAAAATATAAGAGCTCAAACACAGTAATTGCTTGAGTATCAAAAGCTGTATAGATTCAATGAAAAACCCAGCCTTAAATAGCCGGAACAGTAAACAGATTGAGCTACAAACTAGCTCACGTCTTCAACAACCTGAAGAACGTGAATTATTGCTGAAAACTAGGCTTAAGAACATGTCTAAACAGAAACGGAAGACTAACTAATTGAATCCTATTATTTAGGGTTCTTATTATCCGAAGAACATCATTACGTCAGCATGCAACGGTCGAAACAAATTCAAAAACTCTGACGTCATCAGCAAACGGTCCAACAACTTCTCCACACCATAGTGCTCAAATATCATTCTTGTCACATTCTGATCTAGCCCCGACACCAGCTTGGCATATGAATTTGCCGTCTCACTAACAAATTAAACCAACACCAAAACTGGTAAGATATATATGAACTAGAGACTTCATAATATGCATGATGACCTAGAGGCTCGGGGTTTTGGCATTAGAACCTTTGGTTATTTATTGCTCGATTTGATATCAAATGAAACACAGCATGCATGATCATCTAGCTGTTTGTCATTACATGAAAATATAAACATGGCACAGTATAATTCAGATGATGCAAGTGTATGTACTGACCAGAAATGATGATATCCATGAGGCCAGAAGAGTTTGCTGAACTTATGAGTAGCTTCAGGGTCTGTCGAATCATCGATGGCAAGCCTTCATGAACAGAATTAGGTGAATGGTAACCACGGAAAGGCTTCTGATAAGTGTTCTGGAGCTTGATCTCTTTGGGAAAATCAAACAAATCGCCCAAGCTACCAAAGATGCTGTTGTGAAGCTCTAGACAGTCTGCATCAGACAGTGTTGCCACAAAGCAACCGTAGTCTTCGAGTGCGTTGCAGACTTTGTTGCAGGCTTCGAGCCATGAAGTTGTTCCGGGCTTTAAGTCGTCGCCGGAGAAGTCTATGACCGGAATCTTGGCTTCTGTGTTAGGAATACTGCCCATGATTGATCGAGTTTAACGCGATATTGTCACCCTCGCTTTGATACGTATACTAGTAAGTCAGTGTCAGCCTCCACTTTTGAATCCAGCATGGTTTGTTTAGTCCGGCTGCCATTGTTGATTTAAGCAAACAAACGTACGTGTTATTGTGGCACTCCAGCAACAAAGGTGTATATGGGCTTGTATACCTAAGTGACAAATCTTGCATAAAATCTATTGATCATATAATTTATATGAATGGTTGAGATTAAATGATATAATATTAATTTATTAATAATTAAAAATATAAATTGTTATGAATAATTAAAATTATGTCTTATACATACATCACTATATATATATAATAATTTTCGAGTCTCGAGTACCCAAAAATTGTGTAATTGACATTTTGGTCTTGATGAGTTCTGATTAAATATGAATAGGTATGAAAAGAAAATATACACTCAATACAATACGAAAAAAAAAAAGGTAAGTGAGAAAAAGGAAAAAATGACTCGAGTAAAGTGATTAAAATACCCCTGCGTAATTACCATAAAAGCCCAATCAAACCACAAAACCCTAATCATAACAGCCGTCGATCCTTGATACCACTTAGCACGCTTAGTATATAAAACCCATCGTCTCTATTTGCGAACCCTAGCCGTGTCTCTCTGCTCACTCCCTCCCTCTGTTGCTCTGAGCTCCCAATCTCCTTCAATGGTCAGTCTCCTCCTCCTTTCTCAATTTCTTCATTTCGTAATAATTTTTAATTTTTACTTTGTATTTCTACTCTCAAAATCGTTCATGGCATACAAGTTTCAATCTATTAATGGCTTCTATCAATTTAGGCTTTTCAATTTTTGATTTCCCGTCTCTTTCTGTGTGTTAATCTCAATCTAAACACATAGCAGTAGTTTCCATCTCTTGTATTATTTAGGTTTTGAATTCAATTATCAGTTATATTTTTGTAGAATCTAGGGATTTTAGGATGTGCATTGTTTTCGATTGGTACGGTTTGTTTTGATCTGCCTCAATGATGTGCATTGTATCGTACTGTATGTACTTGGCGAAATTGTTTCGTGATTCGGCTATTTTGGACATGAATTGTGAAGTGAGTTTGGTTTGATTGTGAATTACAGGCTTTTGTCAAGTCTCAAAAATCCAAGGCCTACTTCAAGAGGTTCCAAGTCAAGTACAAGAGAAGGCGAGGTATACGATTCATTTGTGTTTCGTGGTCGATTAGCATTTCATGTTTATGTCTTGTTGTAATTATATGAACATTGTATTATTGTTTACAGAGGGGAAGACTGATTACCGAGCAAGAATTAGGCTCATTAATCAGGACAAGAACAAATACAACACACCCAAGTACCGGTTTGTTGTGAGATTTACAAACAAGGATATTGTTGCCCAGATCGTCTCTGCCAGCATTGCTGGTGATTTGGTCCTTGCATCAGCTTATGCTCATGAGCTGCCACAATATGGGCTTGATTTTGGTCTCACAAACTATGCTGCAGGTAATCCCAATATTGTTTCTGTTGTCCTTCTCTATCTTCATTTGCACATGTGATTATCTTCAGATGGTAACAGTCTATATGTGATCAGCTTACTGCACTGGGCTTCTCTTGGCACGCCGTGTATTGAAGACGCTTGAGATGGATGCTGAGTATGAAGGCA
Organism: Comarum palustre; assembly: GCA_951800085.1. Classification (NCBI taxonomy): domain Eukaryota; kingdom Viridiplantae; phylum Streptophyta; class Magnoliopsida; order Rosales; family Rosaceae; genus Comarum; species Comarum palustre. Next base: position 360,965 of record OX637575.1, on the reverse strand, counting down.
ATGTTGAGGTAATCTGAAGTGTCTTCATCTTTTTCTCTACTGCATTGTACTCTATAACTTTTGATTCATGTGCTTCTTCTTGCTGTTGTACTAATCCAAATGGTTTCTGGTATGCAGGCTACTGGTGAGGATTACTCTGTTGAGCCAACTGAGAACAGAAGGCCATTCCGTGCTCTTCTTGATGTTGGCTTAATTAGGACGACTACTGGAAACCGTGTGTTTGGTGCCTTGAAGGTATCGTAGCTTATTTCTATATTGTACTTTGTTCCAGAGTAAATATGCTAATTCACACACATTGAAACATTACATTTGTAGATGTAGTGCCTTTTCATTTGATAGTCAAACAGTCTTTGTTTTAGCTTCTTGAGTTTCTAATTGTCAGTTTTGTGCCCTCACACTCAGTAGCATCTTTGTTTTGTTATCTATCTGTGTTTCCTAGTCAATATAAATTGTTCTTGTATGTTGCTTCATTCTCACACACTTTTTGGGTATGGAATTGAGTTTTTACTATCTTGTCATTAATATTGTTACAGGGAGCTTTGGACGGTGGTTTGGATATTCCACACAGTGAAAAGAGGTTTGCTGGATTCTCCAAGGACAACAAGCAGCTTGATGCTGAGGTCCATCACAAGTATATCTATGGTGGCCATGTTGCTGCATATATGAGGGTAAGAATCAATTGACTGTTCGAGGCTTGCTTCTTTTCTTGGTTCTTGTTTTCTGAATTTCATGATTGTCTGTGTTCCAGACTTTGATGGAGGATGAACCAGAGAAGTATCAAACTCACTTTAGTGAATATCTCAAGAAGGGAATTGAAGCTGATAACATTGAAGAGGCTTACAAGAAAGTGCATGCAGCCATCAGGGCTGACCCTACAATGAAGAAAGCTTCAAAGCCACAACCCTCGGAACATAAGAGGTACAAGTTGAATCACCTGTTTCTGTTGCGGATGTGAATTTTGTGCATGATCTTTATATTTGTTGTGTTTGAAGTTGTTCTTGCCCCTATTGTCATCTCAGCACCTTGAGTTGAATCATCACTTGTATCTAGCTTATTTTTGAATGCAACACAGTTCAAGCTGTAGATTATGCATATGATTGCATTACAAGTCATTAGTGTTGGAATTTGGCAATTTGTTCTTACCTTTGCTTCTGTGCTTTCCTCTTGTGATTCTGAAGTATAATCTATACGATAGAAACTCATTGAGCTTGCTTTTTTACTTGTTGGAACAGGTGGAATCTCAAGAAGCTTACCTATGAGGAAAGGAAAAACAAATTGATTGAGAGACTGAATGCCTTCAACTCAGCTGCCCATGCTGATGATGACGATGATGAGTGATCAATTGAGTTGTTTCCTTTAGCTTTACTACCCTAAGCATGCAGTGAGATTGAGATATAATATTCACTTAAGACTCCTTTTAAATTTTCTTCTCCAGAACATGGATTACCCTATTTGGTCCTTTGGTGATTAAAGCTAGAAAGCGACCAAAGTTTTGACGGCTATTAATTTATTTATCTATTTTCTCGTCTTGTCTTTAATCTTCAGTACTAGTTTTTAAGGGAAGGGGTTACATCTGTTTCTTTAATCTTACTGAACAATTAAACTGGACAATAGCTTTTTAATCTAAACTACAAAGAAACCAGAATGAGATCGGATAAGAGAGTAGCAACCTTGTCTGAGAACCTCACTGACGATTCAGATATTTGAGAATGAAAGGCAGTAAATAGGAGATGAGCTACTAGAGGGTCCACAACTAAATGGTACTTTATCTAGTTCCAGCCAATAGCATTCTATTTCCAGTTACATCTAAACCTCCATAGGCTTGAAAACCATCCCAAAACAGATTTCCCCAACCGTCTAGAGAAGAGTGATGGCTCATTCTCTAACCTCACCTCCGGCTACTGCGACAACGCCAATCTCTGCAAGGACAAACACCAAAAGCCATTTTCCGTCTTCTCTCAAAGTCAAGGCTTGCCATCAAGTTTCAGATGGCCCTAACAGACTTGTTCACCGCAGGTTTGTGTATGCCTTCATGTTGTGACACGCATTGTGTGGTATTCGATTTGATGTAGCACATAATGTTGTTGATGCGGTAGTGCAGGGCTGCGGGAATGGGTTTGGCCGGCGCTGTGATTTGCTTCGTTGTAGGCGACCGGAGTGCCAATGCAGCTGCCAGAAGGCCGCCGCCGCCTCCTGTTGACGAGAAAAAGGAGAAGAAGGATCCCAATGTGAGTGGTGTGCTCGCAAAAGTGTTGGCTAGCAAAAAGAGAAAGGAAGCCATGGAGGAACAGATGGCTAAACTAAGGGAGAAGGGGAAGCCTGTTCCAGAGTAGTAGGATTACTTCTTTTAAAGCTGCTTGTCATTGTTCACAAGATACAGAGATTTTCTTTGCATTAAAGAGAATTGTTTACTTTAATAAAACGTTGCGTTTGACGGAATTTGATTCATCTTCAGGAGCTCTTTTTGTATTCTGTTTGTTGGTGCCAATACAAATGCCATCTTGGTATTTATTCCAGATCAGAAAACATAAGATAAACCTGATCATCTTGGTATTTATGTACTGATCAATTCATAATAAGTTATGTTTTGATTTGCATGATAAAATGAAAGCATAAGATAAACCATTCTCCTCAAACCTAGCTTTTGTCTGTTGACTGAAACTGACAGTCTAACCAGAACAAGAGACGCACCAAACCAAACCAACGACGAGAAGAATAAGAAGATAATGCCCAGATGCTCCGTTCAATACCCAGATGTTCACCTCTTTCAGACCTTAAATGGCCTTCAGCAGCTCGCCCAAACCCACCGTTTCAAGGTTCCCATTACTTCACCGCTGTGAAAAATCTATCATTTCTTTGTATGCTAGTGTGTGTTTAGGCTTATATTATGATTCAATGAACTTGAACGCAGTCCATTACCTTACCCTAAATTTGATATCTTGCAAATATATTCAAGACATCACTTTGAAAGATTTATCATTTATTTAGATTAAAGTGTTTGGTTATATGTGAAAATGCAGGCCTGGTTATTAGATCAGTTTGGAGTACTCCACGATGGGAAGCAGCCTTATCCCGGAGCAATTACAACATGTATGTTTTCATCTATATTAGTTTTGGGATTTGGGTAAGCTTTAACTGAAACCAGAACTTGTTCTAGTTTCAATTTGGCAATTTTTTGGTGCTTATTGGGTTGTTTGATCTTTCTTGTTTTATAGTGAAGAAGCTAGCAAAAAGTGGCGCAAAGATGGTGATTATAAGTAACTCCTCTAGACGAGCGTCTACAACATTGGAGAAATTGGGAAGCCTTGGGTTTGATCCTTCTCTCTTTGTAGGAGCTGTTACTAGTGGAGAGCTAACACATCAGACCTTGCAAGGGTGAACCATCATCTTATCATATATTTATCTTTTTTTTCCTTTGAAAGAATTGAAAATTCAAAACCATAGGTTAGAACTTGTTTCAGATATTCATTTTCTCATATGATGATCTGATGATGGAGAATCCAGAAACAATTTCGTTTGCCTTTGAAGAAGTCATCTTACCAACTTGATGTGGTTCATTTTATCGGCTGAAAACTGTAAGAGGACAGGCATCTATGCTTTTCCAAAAAAAAGTTCCCAGTTTGCATTTATATCAATCTGAAATCTATATTCTGCAGATAATAGTATATGCGAAAAAATTCACATTTTTCTTTGGTAATGCTACACTTCACTGTCTTAATCGGGAAAAAATATATACTTCACTGTGCAGATAAATTAAATCTATGTGGTTCAACTACATTCATTATCTTGTTGATGTATCTAATGGGTTTGTTGTAAGTAGTGACTTATTCTGCATGCTACAATGAAATAGGAGGGATGATGCTTGGTTTGCAGCTCTAGGAAAGTATTGCATTCATATGATTTGGAGTGGTCGTGGTGCAATATCTCTTGAGGTACAATGATTGTTAAATTTTGAGATCATTTTAGAAAAGAAATAGGAAGTGATATTGCACATACTGATAAAATGATTCTTGAATGTTCATTCTGCACGGTGAAACTGAGTTTGTCATTCTCTTGCAGGGCCTTGGATTACAAGTTGTGGAAAATGTTAAAGATGCTGACTTTATTTTGGCCCATGGCACTGAAGCCTTGGGGCATCCGTCTGGTGATGCAATTCCCATGAAACTGGAGGAACTTGATAATATATTGGAACAAGGTGCTGCTAAGCACATTCCTATGGTGGTGGCCAATCCTGATTTTGTTACTGTTGAGGCTAGAGCTTTGCGTGTAATGCCAGGTTAAACTAGCTGCTTTTACTGAGCACTTCCCTATGGATACACTCACATGATATAGAATGACATATATGAGTTAACATGTTGGACTTACTACATGAATAGAGGCAGCCTGAATACTCATATTGTTGGTTATATGAGCCTCATGGAGATAACTTATTTCATGTTAGGGACTCTGGCTGCCAAATATGAAAAGCTAGGGGGTGAAGTGAAATGGATGGGCAAGCCTGATAAGATGATTTCGTCACATTGGCTTGATTATGTTTACTTAACTTCATGTGAACTTTTACCTTCATACATATTTCTGATGCACTCGACTTACACTCTATCTCTAGGCTGCATCCAAGTATCTAATATGCTCAAAATACCAAGCTTTTCTGTAGTGTTTAACTTAATCTAGTTTACACCATTTTACACAGATCATCTATAAAGCAGCCATGGAGTTAGTTGGTGTAGACCCTATTGATTCCATTGCAGTAGGAGATTCTCTACATCATGACATCAAGGGTGCAAATGCAGCTGCAATTCAATCAGTTTTAATCACGGTGGAATCCATGCAGCTGAACTTGGACTTCGTAGTTTTGCAGACGTATCAGATTTATCTTCTGTGCAAGCTCTTGCTTCCAAATATGATGCTTATCCATCGTATGTGTTACCTGCGTTTACATAGTAGATTATCAACTAAGCATTTTGGAGTTTCTTGTCACACAAAATTAAATATGACATATTGACAAATTCATGTACTTGTGACTATAGTTGGCTTGGGATTCTTTAGTCCCCTTCATGTGCTCATGATATGATGTTCTTTGTTGTAAAGCTGAGTGGCTAAATGGGAAACTGTTCGGTTTATAATTCTATTATGTTTTTTTTGTCTGAATTCTGTTATGTTATGAAACTAGAATTTGTTTTCAGCATATGGTTGAAATTGCTGTATTGAGGTGCGGCACATTATCTTTGGATGGCCATACGCAAGCATCACAATTTGGCATCGTATATAGGACAGGGACAATAGAGATGAGAGACATCGACGGAAACTAGATTGGTAGCCAGTGACCAGCACCATAGATAAGGCACAGGCAAGAGCCGAAGCATATGATAATCGCTCAACTACAACAGGGTGGGACACGATCTATTCATTGCAAGGCATTCTCATTCTATCGACTTTGAAATGAGGGTGGGACACAATGAAATGAACCGAAAGGTGTTTTACACATGTCAAATCGAGTACTGTCGATGGCGGAGCCAGTCCATTAAGGAGGACCAATATATAAATTACGGAAAAAAAATATATAATATTTTCAAATCGCTTAATAAATTATGTGTTAATTGAAGCTAAAATTAATGTTTTTTTAAAGGTGTACCTGTAAATGATTATGTATAATGAAAATTTAGATGTGTGAAATATAATTAATTACTAACTAATTATTTGTGCGGTGATGGATCGATACGAAAAGAGACAATAATCATTTAATCCTACAAATAGTACTGATTGACATTTTTTAAAATCATCATAAATGTCAATAATTAGCATAATCATACAATTCTACACTAATAGTATAATGTTAATTGACATTCTTGTTTAAAGGTATTTACAGAAACAACTTTCCTCCTCACATTTTTCTTTCCATCACTTTATTTTTTAACATGTATAATTATGATGTATTATATGTAAAAGAGAGCACACATATTAAAAGGACAGAAGCATGTGGAGAGAAAGGTGGGGAGCAATGTTTCCCCACGACACCCCCTTCGTCCTAATGTAGCTCCACATGTGGTAGCTGTATAATATTATTGTATATATGATTGTCTTGACAAATAACCGAAAGAAAATGGTCCGTACATCTTAATTTTAGAACTGACCATATCTAATGGACTTTATAGGCAGGTAAATGATAAAAAAGAATGCTTTTGTAACCTATCGTCATTCTCGTCGTCATCCTTCTCTTTTTTCATATATTAATTGAGACCATAAATAATAGTCTCGAAACCTAAACCTTCAGCTTGTTAAAAGAGATCGTCTCCTCATTAGACAGCATTTACAATGAACCTTTATTCAAATTGTCTTGTTATGAGAATTCATCTTTTAACAGCATCTGCAGCGGTGCTCCTCTGCTCGTGTTGCTCCTCTCTCTGTTTGTACTCTCGAGCGAGCTAAGATTGCTCGTGCAAGAGCATTTTAGCTCGGTCAACGAGCGGTCGCCGCTGCAGGGCCCGCCTCCCTCTCCTCTGCTCGTGCTGCTCCTCCCACCGCTGCATATGCTCTAAAAGAAAGTTTCCGTTACTATAATTATTTATCAATAATTCGTGAAATGGTGTCTATATTAAGAAAACTATTTTGCAGAAATTACAATGTTTCCTAAATAAAGTGTTTATTAATGTTCAAGTATGAACTGATGAGTATCACATTTGACATGGTATCACATTACGATGAACCTATGGACCTATGGAGTTCTACTACATAGAAGACTACTAATTGTTGCGAACCAAATAGAATATATAAAGATGCTAACGAGGTTTGGCTCAGTTGGTAAGGGTGGGCTTGTGGTGGAGACTCATCTGAGTTCGATCCCCGCTACCAACAGACCTCGTTGGTTCGCGATCTATAAATTCTACTGTGGAATCCATACCTGGAGGCTAGTGTGACATGTACGTGTTCATTGTAAGTTCTTCAGGGTTAAGGTTGCAGGTTTACCCTGACGATGATGGTGTAGCGTAACCAAGCTCACAACTAAAAATTTTTTCATGTAAAAAAATAGAATATATACAGATACAGATTTTACTTAGGTGTTACAGAATTATGATGAAGGGGAAAATCCGGATATAGATTTTGTACAGATTTGTCTGACCAAAACGGGTAAGAGCAAAACAGACGCACCCGAATTACAGTTCCAAAGTGAAGTCCCCCCTCCATAACTATACCCTCTTTCTAATAATCAGAACCATACACACCAACACAGGCACAACCCAACAGCCAAGACACACACACTCTTTCTCTGCCTTTGTTTCTCTCTCTCTCTAAAAGCATTAGTTATTAGCTAAACTTAGTGCTGAGCTTGAGCTTGAGCTTCTCACTGCCTGCCATTTAGCCCAGACTCCAAGAATAGCAAAAACCCAGATCAGATACTAATCCATCAAACCAAAATGGAAACTGGAGGAGTTGGTCAATCAGGAGACACGGTGATGTCAGAGGCGGGCCTCACCCAGCAGCAGGCAGCTCCGGCAGAGGCCATTCCGGCGACGCTGAGCCACGGCGGCAGATTCATCCAGTACAACATCTTCGGCAACGTTTTCGAGGTCACCGCCAAGTACAAGCCCCCCATCATGCCCATCGGCAAAGGCGCCTACGGCATCGTCTGGTCTGTCTTCTTCTTCTTTTCTGAAACAAAAAGATTGAAGCTTTATGTACCCAAAAGATAAAAAATTGAATCTTTAGAAATGAAACATGTTGTGTCTGCAAAAAGATTGAATCTTTGGAAATGAAACAGCTCGGCTTTGAATTCGGAGACGAACGAGCACGTGGCCATTAAGAAGATTGCGAATGCTTTCGACAACAAGATCGATGCAAAGAGGACACTGAGGGAGATCAAGCTGCTCCGACATATGGATCATGAAAACGTTGTTGCCATTAGGGACATTATCCCCCCACCGCAGAGGAATGTGTTTAACGATGTTTACATTGCCTATGAGCTCATGGACACTGATCTCCATCAGATCATTCGATCCAATCAAGCTCTCTCTGAGGAGCATTGTCAGGTTCTGCTCTCTGTTTCTCTTTCGATTTTGTAACATGTTGCATTTGCTGTAATATGTTGTCATGTTGTGTTTAATGTTGTAAAATTAGTTCTTTGGCACTTGTTGATGTTTTTTTGTCAAGAATTCAGGCAGTTGTTGAGCTGTTAATTGTTTCGTCTTTTTGCTGGCATTGAGAAAGATTAAGATGAATTGGGGACTAATAGTTTTGGCTTGTAATTAAGTCATTTGTTCTTTGTTTTCTCGAATTCTTTAATCAAAACTTGAAGTTATTGTTCTTTGCTCAGCCGGTGCAGTTTGTTTTCCACGGGATGGTAGTTCCAATTTTCTGCTCTAAGAGATACAGAAGCAGTAGCTAGATTCTTTAGGGTAATTTTGCTGCTACATGTTAAAGTACTTAACACTTTAGAATATGCGGTCCCCACAACCATCTGGTGATTACTAGATCATCCCAAAAACAGGAAATGCAAGATAAAAACTTGGAAGATTGTTTATTTTGACATAATATGTGTATAATGAATGTCTTTTCCGTGAAATTAGAGGAGCCTTTTATTTCACTTTCTTCTAATTGGCTTCTTGGCTGTTGGACTTAAACTCTACTACTATTATTTACTTCAATTTAAGACGTCTTTAGCTAAGGTTGTCCTAATTTCAGCATATAGATTGGTATATGATCAAATAATTACTGTTTTTTTACCTGTGCAGTATTTCTTATACCAGATCCTCCGTGGATTGAAATACATTCATTCTGCAAATGTTCTGCACAGGGACTTAAAGCCTAGCAATCTTCTCCTGAATGCCAACTGTGACTTGAAAATATGTGATTTTGGACTAGCTCGAGTCACATCCGAGACTGATTTTATGACGGAGTACGTTGTTACACGATGGTACCGAGCCCCAGAGCTATTGCTAAACTCTTCCGATTACACTGCAGCTATCGATGTATGGTCAGTCGGTTGTATTTTTATGGAATTGATGGATCGAAAGCCATTATTTCCTGGCAGAGATCATGTGCATCAGCTACGTCTGCTCATGGAGGTAAGTTAATTTTGTCCCATTGTATCTGATTTTACTATGGCTCTAGTCATCTATTATTGATTCAGACCAGCATTTAATTTTTGTATGTTTTCATTAGTTTTGACAGGAGAGACTATACAAGATAAAAGCTAATTGCATAGAAAGAGTAATATGGAATTCATGGTTCAGGGTCATCAAACTTCTTTGTTAGCATCCTTCCATGTCATTATTGTTTTACATTCTTCACAATGACTAGGATCTTAAAAGATAAGCATAACATCTCTCACATCATTCTGGATTTGATGTAGAGTTTGGATTTTGGAAATTTCAAATTTTCAAGTCTTATGTGTGTGGTATAGATCTCTATGAATCAGTGTAATTAATCATCATAAACTCCTTGCAGCTGATTGGCACCCCATCAGAGGCTGAACTGGAATTTTTAAATGAAAATGCTAAGAGATACATACGGCAACTTCAATATTACCACCGGCAGTCATTTACTGGGAAGTTTCCTCAAGTTCATCCCTCAGCTATTGATCTTGTTGAAAAGATGTTGACATTTGATCCTACAAAGAGAATTACTGGTAAAATTATCTTTTCTAATGCGCTCTACATAAGAATCACTTTCTGTACTTCATATGTCCTTTTTTCAGCATAACCAAGCCTTCTACTTAGTGAGTTCTATTCATATGTGGTAAATATTGTGGATATACAGCCTCTGTGTTGTTTATTCTATTATTGAGGGCATCTTGGTGTATAGTAGGTTTGGGCTAGTATTAGTGACTTCTCCACATTCAATGATTGTGGTGTATGTTGTGTTTTGATATGGATGTCATTACTTTAGATTAATTTTCTCTTGTCAAAATATTTTAAAAATTTTGGTAATATTGCCAAACATATGCTCAGTTCATACCTTTTATGTAGTCATCCATGATGCCAACCCCTTCTTATCTCTTAACACATTATAGTTTTGTTTTATATCAATTTGAAGAGCTTGCTCATTCTCCAACGCTTTGCATCATCACCCATCAACATTTTAACTCCATATGGCATTTGGATAAGAGAAACTTCTGATGCCATTTCCCATGATTGGCCACACAAACTTTGGTTTATAAATTGGCACTTCCACCATTCCTTCAGGGCAAGCTGTGGCTAGAAATGTATGCAAGTGATTCTTAAGTCTCGTTCCTGTGGGGTTACCATATCATTGTTGCACTGATGTTTCTACCTGCCAAGGGCTACACTGGCCCTCTGATGGGTGATGACTGATGAAATTTAAAGAGCACGCATATTTTTTAGGTATATAGTGATTGGTGTTAGAAGTTCTGATGAAAAACATTTGTTAAATTTGCCCGGAAAGCATATGTTACTGACATCTTTATTTCTGTTTTTGGTTTGATATGACATCGTTATTTCATATAAGCAGCTTTTGTTCCAATCCTGCTTTCAGTTTAGTATTGCTGCTCATTTTCTATTTTTTTATACATTGCAGTTGAAGATGCACTAGCTCATCCCTACTTAACTTCTCTCCACGACATCAGTGATGAACCTGTTTGCATGACTCCCTTCAGCTTTGACTTTGAGCAGCATGCACTGTCTGAGGAACAAATGAAAGAATTAATCTATCGAGAGGCTCTTGCATTTAACCCCGAGTATCAGCAGCATTGAGGAATCATGTATTCCTCTTCATTTTGGTTTTCATTAGTGTTATCTATGTTCCATGTTCCATCTGTTTGGTGATCGGATTGAATTCTTCCTGTAAATATGTTCCATCCAAAAGTGGAAGGTATTAGATGGGCGTTATTTGATTAACTGACTGGGAAATCTGGAACAATGATGAACTGATAATGATGTTGGTATCAGAAAGCATTCTGTTTATTTGGTTTTTGAATTAAGTACTGCTGGGATTAGTACTTGAATTAAGCTTGAAAATCAATAAGATCCCCTAGTTGTCATTTTAGTTTCATTCATCTTGTGTGCTCTGCCGGTGCACGCTGTTAGGTTTAGGCAAAGGCGTAGTTTACGCACTATCCCCGGCATTCTGGTGAAACTGTCGCTGGGTGAAGCCTCCAACAAGACATAAAAGGCAAACAAAATATTATAACTTAATTAACAGCAAAACCATTGGGTACCTGGGTTCAAAAATACTGGGTTTGTACTATAAGTCTAACTACCAAGTAAAAGGGATCGCATATAAAACAACAAAATCATTGGATAGCTACATTTTGATAAACTTGGTGAGCAAACATGAACTCTCTCGCACATCGGCTTTTATAACAGGTTACATCAATGCCTGTTGTACAACTGAGACATTAAGCATACTGTACCAAAATGGAAGCAAATCTCATTGGCGATAAGGCCCCAATATATCATGTGGATAAATAAAGAGAATTCTTATAAGCGAGAAGGAAAAAATAAGAGACAAAGTAACTCGTACTAATTTCCTATTGTAGGAAGATACACAACAATAGGTCATATAATGCCGCTAGCTCTTGACACTTTCAAAGAATCACAAAAGTGGAACATGGCCATCAGCCTCCACTGCTAGAGTGCTTTGTTCTTGATTTGCGCTTCTTTTCCTTTTTTGTTCTCTTAGACCTGGATTTGGATCTTCTTGAATCTCTGTCTTCTTCACTACTGGAAGAATCTGACAATGATGAGGAGCTAGACTCTGAAGATCTTCTTCTTGAATGCTGCAAAGAAAAAGATTGAAATGAGAGTCCAGAATGTTGTTCACCATGACAACCTGGAGTTTAAAAGAACTAAACAATAAGCAATAACACAGTTTCAGATCCTTATCAGAATTTTACAAAAAACTTCAGATGTTTAAATGTCAACAAATATGTGAAATATATCTTTCCAATACTACAAATCATTATGTGCATTGATAATTCATGTAATTTACAAATTAGAGGATACAGCTCCGTTCACATCATGCAAAGACCAGTACAGTAAAAGCAGAGCCAACTTCCTCTTATCCCTTCTCAATTCATGTTTTTTATCTTTTTAATGGAATGCACTATAGAAACACACAACCCACCATCACAGATATGAATGACACAACAATAAATAGTAGGAAATAAGCACCTTTCTCTTTCTGCTGCTGCTGCGTTTCTTTATATCTTTATCCTTCTTATCTGCAAGGAAACACGACGTTCAGTAACGAACAGTAAAAGTAAAGACATAGGCTGATATTTGTATTCAAACTTTGACAACCTTTTTTGCGATCAGACTTGCTACTAGAGTGGTTTCTTCCATTGGCAAGCCTGTGAGCCCTCTCGGCATCCAGTTGAGCCCTGTATTCTCTCATCATCTTATCAGTATCTTTTTCCAGTTCCCCCTGTCTGAGTTCATCTTCCTAGTACATCAATACACAACTCAGCATATATGATTATAAGGAAAGACAATAGAATAAGAGAAAATGAAGAGATAGTAGTTACTAAAGTCTACGAATAGAAAACTGATTCATCCAACTGACATAAAAAGAAAGAACTGAATCCTAAGAGGATTTCAATCTCAGTCATCCGACTTACAAGGGCAAACATCTAGTAATTCTGGGTATCACTGAGATACATTTAACAGATCAGTTTTGTCATCTACGAGTAGTAACTGCTACTAGAGATGAGGTGCAACTACTACTACTACAGCAGTAACCTTATTTCACTAAAAAGATATGAATGCAGAGGTTCAATGCAGAAGAGTTACCTTTTGCTTCTTTTTATACTCCTCCCAGGTAATTGTATGAGAAGTTTTGAGGCTGGCCAAACGAGCAGCATGCCACTCTGGTGAATGAAATGAACCATCCACCTGCGACAGTCCTCATCAGTAAAAGTACAGGAAAACAATACCATCATTGGATTATTATAGCAAATTCAATACCAGAAACGTCACAACTTCATCATTAATCCATATCATCCACACTAACAATGTTAATATACTATGACTATCAAGACTTAATTTCAGACTAAATGCTAGACACAACTCCTCCAGGTCCACAAGAGTTCAAGGATGCAGCCATATCAATGAGCCTAAGCTAACCTCATAACAAAGAAGCTAAATTGTAAACTGGGCATTCGTAATTCACGTTTCAAATACCTGAAACATACTATTCGTGAATGAAACTATATCACAAAGCTAATTAGCAGAGCGAAGTACACAATTGGTAAAAGAAAGCATCAAACTTTACAAATCAAACACAAGAAACTAAGTTGGAATGGTATGGAAGGGTACAAACCATGCCGTCTTCGACCTCATCAGGGCCAGCAGAGCTGGATCCCAGCTTCGCTCTCTGCATAGCTTTGTGAGCTTGATTCTTCCCCATTTTGGATAAGATTCAAACCCAAACCCAGGACTAAGATTACACAACAAATCAGGACTAGAAGAAAAAGAAAGGTCCAAAACCCAAGGCCATAAAGTAAGAAGAGAATTAAAGAAGAAGAAGAAGAAGAAGAAGAATCCGAAACAAGGTGAGAGGTTCAGGCAGGCCGAGCTAAGGTCAGACTTTGAGATATTTACCTCACGTGTCCAGATCTTATTCGCATTCCACAAATATCCAAATGAATCCGCGTACACACAACCCTACCGTACTTTGGGCCCTGCAAAGAACCCTTTGTCTTTTGGTTTGCATATTCTGGACCTCTGATATGTTGTGTATGGGCTTGGAGGTCTAAACGTAAAGCATATTATGCACACGTAACATCGGTGAATCTTAATACCAGTTCCATATTGAGTTTGGAAATTAAATTATTTATAGTTACTATTTTAAAACGTGCTTATTTAAAACTTTTAAGTAACCACGTTTTTAGATATCGGATAAATTAGAATGATACAGAAAAACAAAAGCATTATTGGTACGGAAATTGATTATTGTAGAGAAGATGATTTCTTAGCAGAATAATAGGGTTTTCTGACATGGCAATGATGAGACCCAACTAAAGAAAAACAAAATAACTCATCTATTTTCTGATGTGGCAATGATGAGACCCAACTAAAGAAAAACAAAATAACCTCCTTTGTCTCTCTTTCTCAATCTTCATCTCTATCTTCTCCCTTTCTCTCCTCTTCCCTCTCCTCCTGATCTCTCCACTATCTCAAGCGCGAGCTCAGCCATAACCCATAGCGCAATCCCCGCCATCTCGGATACTCCTCCCTACATAGCTCCGCCATGTGTCTTCTTGTCGCCACCCCCAGCCTCACTGACAAAAGCTACACCAACAGCCCCATCGTCATGGCCCACATCAGTAGCTAAAGCAACGAGTTTCCCACGATCGCTACCCTCCTCCAAGTTTCTTGAGTCCAAAAACGCTATGCTCATCAGGTACCCCCGACATGTGAACAGTCAGAGCTTTTTCCATGAAAACGGTTGCGTTTTGGAATCCTCTGAGTTGTAGGCTGTCTCTTCTAGCTCGTCGTGGTCAGAGGATGAAGATTTGTTGTTGTTGTCAAGGAGCAGCGGCGGGTGGTGCTCGTCTAGCGCCATCGTTGGAGTTTTCATTGTATAAGGGTGATTTTACAGTGGAGTTTCACGGCGGCGTTTTAGGGCATCTCGGAAACTCTGGAGAGAAATGAAGGTTATAGCAAAACTACTAGTCCTTCTCTTGTTTGGGGAGAGATGGAGATTGAGAAAGAGAGAAGAGGCGAAGAGCGTGGATGAGAGCATGGGTATGAAGGTGGGGATGGTGGAGGGGTCAAAGTTGGGGAACGAGCAGCAAGAGTAGAGGTAGCGAGAGGTGCATGTGAACCAGACGATGGAGGAGGAGAGGAGGAGGAGAAGAAGAGGAGAGAAAGGGAGAAGAGAAAGAGAGATGGAGATCGAGAAAGAGACAAATGAGGTTATTTTGTCATTTTACTTTTTTAGTTGTGTAATTTCTAATATTGTCTGGAAATTAATTAGTGGAATTAGTGCGTATTCGTACCTTCGAGAAGAGTGTCGAAATGCTCGGAGTCAAGAGACGCTTGGAAACGTCTTATTTAAAGGGTCAAATGTTGACTTTTTGCTACGTCAAGTTTCTTGAAAAACTTCATTCGTAGAAGTTATAGTGCTCGACGATACGAGTCTGTGGACATGCAGCCAGGGTGCTGGGAGGCATGACACCATACTGATTTTCCCCGAATCGGCCATGCTGGGCGCTAACGCGAAAATCGGCCGCTTGGCCGGGCTGGGCGGCGCCTAGGCGGCCCAATTAATTTTTTTTTTAAAAAATATGAAATACATAAAAGCCTATCTAAAAATGAGTAAACAAAAAAGCACAATATTATACTCTAAAGTCTAAACAAATGATACACTATTGTATTTTTATTATTTCTAAGAACATTGTTGTTTTATTATGTATATTTTTGAAGTATTTTTGCTATTTTGGAACATAAAAATGTTTTTTATAAATTGTATTTATATAATTATATTTATTAATTAAATAATAATAGATAAAATATAAAATTGCCTAGGCGCCCTGGGCGCTAGGCGCTGGTTGTCCGCCCTAGTAGCGCCTAGTGTTTTTTAGAACATTGCATGCGACAGGTGTGAATCGGACATCATATGAAGAAGTTATTATCGTTTGAAGTTGGGTTTCCGATTTGGAAAGTTTATAAAAGGAAACTTAGGTTTCCAAAATGGAAAAACTTTCCCTTTTATCTTCTTTCTTCTCAGCGCAAATTCTATCTTCAGTATCCGAGTTTTCCAGCTGACCCGACCTGAACCCGGTCGACCTAACCCGAGTTTTGTGGCGAGCTCTGGCCACCTGAGACCTCGAGACCTGTCATAATTGCTTCCTTTCCTCTGTGCGAGCCTCCCATTGGTGGCGGCGTGGTCCAATTCGGTCTGGATCTTTACAATTGACGCTGAATAGTAATGGTGGCGAAACCCGACCCGATTGGTTCTCCGGCATGCCACTGTGGGAGGACCTAAAATCAACCTAGAAAATGGTGCTCTAGGTGTTCTCGTTCGATCCATGGTGGTCTTGAAGTTCAATTTGAGGTGTGGAGTTGCTGGATCGGAGTTGAAGCTTCGCGGCAGTGTTTGCTGCGGTTCCTGGACGAGTTGATCAAAACTTTAGGTATTAAAGTTGTTCCCCTTGTTTTGATCTTCAACTTTCATAATTGGAGTTTGTTGAAATTCAGTGTTTTGGTAGAGTCACGTGACACCCACGCGCCGCCGGCTGTGGATACGCGTGTAGGCGCGTCCGACAGTTCTGGGAGTTCTGGTTTCTCCTATAGACTTTCTAGGGTTGTTGTGGTTGCATGTAGGTGGTTTTTTTGGTGAAGTTTACAATTTTAAGGGTGGTGGCGTGTGGGGCCCATGCACGGCCCCTTATGACGGCGCGTCTGACATTCTCAGGGGCAGTGAGTTGTCTCAGGTTCATGTACTCATCGACACGAGCACGTGGATATATAATTTTTCAGTTTTGCCTATTGTTTTGTGTGCGTAGTGTTTTGTCGAAATTTATTTACATTCGGTTTCTACCGAGGGTAAATCCGTTGGGTGATTCGTGGTAGTTGAGGGGTGATGGAGTTCATTTTAATTGTGGTGGATTGTTTTGGAGGGTTGGAGTGTGACGTTCGGTTGGAATCAAGTCATTATCGCTTTGGTATGGCACTAAGGTTGATTTTATGTTTTTTAGGTGTTTTATTGATCGACCAAGTGTTGAGGAGTTACCGTATGGCGGTAGAAGATGCATCATGATTTTGAGGTGCGTAAATCTCATTGAGGCTCTGTTCTGGTTTTATATAATTATTGTGCTTAATTATATTGTTTGTTGCGGATGAAATATTATGTGAGAATATTCATGGGAATATACGTATATGTATATATGAGTTTTATATATATGCGTATGATTATAATATATCGTTAATATATTACAGAGCGGCATGGTTAGATGTTATTCATGCGGTGAACATTATCTCACCTGGTTCACGGTGGAACCATTATTACATTTATGATTCATTTTTCGTAAAACTATAAAATTATTTTTTAAACCGAATTATTGATCTAAAATAAATAGACTTGATAGACTACGGTCCATTGGTAAGTAAAATAATTTTCATTTATAAAATGATTTTAATCAGTTTTGCGACTATCAACTATAAAAGGAGTGATGACGGTTTGAGATTACGTCATTACTGAGAATGAAGTATGTTTTTTGCAATATTAAGAAGAGAAGGTTATGTGTGTTGATCATTTTTTTATTGACGTGGACGCTCCCATGATTTTGAGACGTCAGATGGAGCAAAGGTTGGACTAGTGGAGATGTTGATGTTGACTCACATCATATGTGTCAGGTGAGAAGTTAGATGAATCGAAACGCATATTTGAACTCGTGCCGTGTCTGAAATTAAGTGAGTAGTTGTGCCTCGTGATTAGTCAGATGACTCGTGTTCTAGTTGTGTATTTGCGTGTTTTAGCTGCTGGATAGTGACCCTTATGCTCACCTATGTGGTGTCTAGATCCTCCTGTGTGGCCAAAGGATCTATTGTTTCCTGTGTGGTGTCTAGATCCTCATGTGTGGCGAATGGATCTATTGTTTCCTGTGTGGCGGTCAGATCCTCTTTTGTGGCGAAGGGATCTGCCGTGTTTGTGTGGGTTTAGGTCCTCCTGTGTGGCGAAGAGATTTATTCCGATGTTGCAGTATATATCCTCTTTAGTGGCAAAGAGTTCTATTTTGGTTTGGTAGGTTATGTCCTCCTTTGTGGCGTGCAAACATTTTTTCTAGTGTGACGTTTGGCTCAGGTGGAGCGTGTTTGATTTTATTATTTATTTAATTTTGTTTTTTCTGTTATGTCTTAATTTTCTGTGGTTTTGAGTAATTCTGGAACTGTCCTTAATTGCCATGATTTTCATGTTTTGATTTATGATTCTATATGCATTTTTCTGAACTAATCTTTATGCAGGAAATGTATAATTTTATTGTTATAATTATTTCTATCATTGAATGCTTATTTTATAGTCTTTACTTTTCGTTATTAAATCTTCTTGTTTCGGAAACTCTCGTATCTTTGGGGTATAAGGCCGTGATTGTAATTAGATTTACTCATATGAGCTGAAAAGTTTACCGGGTTTGTTTATTTACAACCCGGTGCCCAATCTATGGTGTAGGGTTTGATCATGCAGGTTTGGGAATTTCAGCTATTTGCGGAGTGGAGGCTTAGGAGCTACTTGTCGATGTTGGAACTCTGCTTGTAGCTGTCGTTGGTTTGGTAGTAAGTTCTTTGGAGTGCGACTTTATTGGGTTTTAGCTTATCGGTAAGGTTAGCATGACTCGAGTTTTTGGAGTTTCGGTTATCCTAAAATTCAAGTCGTCACAAGTTGGATCCCAACACGGCCACATCAGCAAATAGATGACGTCGGGACGAAAATTGGTCTCGGACCTTTCGTTGATAGAGAAAATGGAGGTCAGATACCACATTGATAGTTTTTAAAGTATGAGTACCACTATGACTTGGACGCATAAGTTCAGGTACCGATACTGATAAAAACTCTAATATATATAGAGGAACAACTCTTTAAACTAGAAAGAGTAAAGTATGTTACAACATATCAATAGCATATGACATGGGCTTGTTGGATTGCACAAAACTATGGGTTGGGCTGAACAAGATCTTATCCATCTTAATTGAAGGTTGTTTATTTAAAACTGGGAACTCGATTCGATTCTCATGAAATATAACGTCACTCTGCACTTGTTACTCCCCGCTAGGCCTCACAAAACACAGTGTCGTGTTCGTGTATGATTTATTTGGTTTCGTCTATTTATCGTGTCACACGATAATAAACCATTAAGTTATCTTGTGTAAAATGCTAAAACCAAAATCAAACCATAAATTATCGTGTTAACAGTTAAATTAAAAATTATAATAAGTATTTGTTTTTTTTTTTTCTATTTTTCTGTAAACGACAAAAATACTAAAATACATTAGATCTTTATGAATAAAAAAACAGACTCGAAAGTATAATCTGTAAGCTGAAGAAAGTCATAAATCTTGAACAATAACTTAGTTCAAAAGTCAAGTTACACCTTCAGGGATGTAATAATAAGATAGATGTTAGATAGCAAAATCGCAAAAGCTTAATTTAGGAAAATAACAAACAACAAAGTTTCATGCAATTACGTAAAAAAATTGTAAGATTTATTCTTATAATTTCGACCGAATCATCAATCAGCTGTTCACCATCATTTCTTTAGGGTTTCTTATATATGATAGGTAAGGAAATGAAAATTACAAAAATACCTTTATGTTAATAGGTTTTTTCTTGTTACCTGTTTAACGCTAAACCAAACCATTATAAATCATGTTTTTATCGTGACAATCCTATATGGAACTAAACCTATAAATCTAAAACCAAATTCTTATAATTTTGTTCGTTTTAGTGTGTAAATTTAAGAGAGCTACTCCCTACTAATTTCAACTTTGTATATATTAGAGAATAATACTAAGGGATGGGTGTTTGCATGGAGTTATCAAATTAGAGTGATCGAAGAACCAACGTACAAAGAGTGGTATAAAATTAACAAATGCATATATGTTGGAGAATATTTGTTGGCACGGCGGTGTTATCTCGTTGGATTCATGCCCCCTTTCCACGGTCACATAGGACAATGCTTTGCGTAGACCATTTCCCAACTCTATGAGGAGCTTATTCTCTGCGCACTACAATTCCATTATATTTTATGTATGACCAGGACAGATATGCTTCCTCTTTCCCGCTTCTTTGTCCTTGTCGACCCGTCATCACTGCTCGATGAAGAGTTTATGAAAAGTTCAATAGTTGGTGCTCGGTCATGACCTCTGTGGCAGACTCGAGGCGACGATTCAGAGGGCACGAGCCTCTAAGTCCGACGCGTTTCTGGTTGGACGCCAGCAGTGCATGAACCACGGGTACGGCCTCCACTATTTTTTGGCGGGTAATTCTCGATCTCTTCGCCGTCTCGCCGACGCTCTAACGGTGTCGTTTCTTAGTGGATCATCATTGAATCTTCGTACCATGGAAAGCGACTTGTAGCAAACTCCAAATGCTGCTGGTGATGGATGCGAGTCATTTTCGATCATGCTGTCTCTAAAGTGTTGAGACAAAAAAATAGGGGAGCATATAGTTTTGTTTAGTGGACTTCCACTTCACGATCTTTGCAAATATACAAGTCTTACTACATTTACATTATTTATGGGGCATTCTCTATCCTCCAACAGAGAACCCAACTCACTACTACAAGGTCCCAATCAAGATTCGTGGAGATAAATTTATTGATTTCATGTTTTCATCACCAAATTATTGAAGAACAATTAAACTTTCTGTTTTTTTTTTCAATAAACTGAAGAACAAACTTGAAGCTAGACTTGTGAAGTGCAAGTCAACAAAAAGTATTTGATGGAATGATTAAACACCCAACAACTTTTGTATCAATGTTGTTTTCAATTGCAGTCGTAAGACGCCATAGTTGTGGCAGCAGTGATCACTGATGGTCCTAACAAGTAGTCGAATCCAAATTCAGAAGGCTAGGCTACCAATTTACCTGTAGCTTTTAATTCCATTCTTCCCAGAATAAGAACATGCATAACAACCGCAGAACACACTAGGCTAGTGAATAATTGGGGGTTACATGCTAAACGTGTATATAGTTGATACAAGGAAGGAAGAATTCTAGTGTGTGATGTTGTTATATCAAAATCGATAGGTAGTTCTTTTAGTGACAATGATCATATATTGGATTATTTTAAAGCCTGAATGATTAAGCTATATATATATATAAGATCAAAACAGAGATACAGAAATGGGGCTCATCATCATTAGATTTCCAATTGCTTATGTAAGAAAAGGACTATGTTTGGTCAAAACATGGAGAAAGCGACTTCTTTTCTGGTAAAGAAATTCAAAGCTTCAATCTTTTTTACCTGGCATTGCAGGTAAGTAATTGATGGTAATGCGCGTGAGATTCAAATGTTCAAAGCCTTCTTCATTGTTTCAGAATTCACTGCTACTACATGACACCACCCCCAGGTGAAGTGATAGGTGAGTGGGTCCTTTTCTGGAAAAAACAAGCTCAAAAACCGAGAATGACGGACAGCAAAGGAGCGTAGGGGAACGAACAAAGCCTAAAAAATCATCCTCATTTTCTATTGTGGTGTGAAAACTGGAAAGTAAAAATCCCCTAGCTAGTTTCTTTGTGTGTGATCGGTTTCACAGTTTAAACTAGCACAATGCCACAATGTGTAAACAGCTAATAATCCACCGCAGTGATCAGTGTTGCAGTGATAATTGTAAGAATCTTTCACACAGTGACACAATCAGGAAGAAAAGCAAGGCAAAGTCCAAATCCCAATAATACAAGCAGGCAATATGTTTTCCCTGTCAAACAATTTTAACCTCTTCTCTACTCTCCCAGATCTCTTCAAGATCTCCTCCTTTACCTTCCATATCCTCATAATCATATTTACTCTGCACCTCTCTCAGCTCATCAAGTTTTCTCTTTCCTCTCCTTAGGTGGTGATCAAATGAGATGGCCTCATAGGGCTTAGTCAAGTCTGAACTACCATTCTCTATGCTCCTACTGTTCCCTTGCTCCCTCACTCAACTTCACTTCACACCCACCACCATGTAGATTGCAGACAAGCAAACCCAGAACATTCACTCTGCATTTTCAGCTCCAAGAACCAATCACCAGCACCTGCTTCAAATGAACATCATACTCTCTGTCTAACCATCTCAGTTTCTCCAAAGTTTCAAACTTTAACTAAAAGACACTTACTTTATCCAATGGCAGCTCTCACTCTCACTCTACTCATCTTCCTCCTCCGCCTCACCACCACCACTAGCCACCGCCACCTCCTCCACCAGCCCTTCTTCCCAGTCGAATCAAACCCTCCAACTCCATCACCATCTTCCTCTCCTCACCCCTCACCAATTCCCAAAATGCCCTTCTCCGCCTCATCTTCCTCCCCATCGCCGCCTGATAACACCAAGCCCTTCTTCCCCTCCATGAAACCCACACCGCCTCCTCCCTCCCCAACCGCCCTCACGTCTTTCCCCGCCAACATTTCCTCCATCCTCTTCCCCCAACCCTCCTCCACTTCCCCCCACCGCCACGTCATCGCCATCGCCGCCTCCGTCTCCATCACCGCGGTCCTCATCATCGTCTCCGCCGCTGCATTTCTCCTCTACCGCCGCCGCAAAAAACTCGACCCCACTTCGGCTGACGACAAGGCCTCCCGAACCGACAGCCTCCGTCTCTTCCCGCCAAACACCGTCACCTCCGACGGAGTCCACAAGCAGCGCACGACACCCAACAGAACCACCGAGAACTTCCTCTACCTTGGCACATTATCCAACGCTCAAGCTACCGACACCCAAAGCGTCGCCACCACGAGCAATGCCAGCTCCAAGTTCGGCGTTTCTTCAAGCCGCTCCGGCTCGCCGTACCAGAAACTTGGCTCGCCGGAGCTGACGCCGCTTCCGCCGCTTCCCAAGCACAACTTCCGGCGGAGCTACACGCACGAACTGGGTTTCGACGACGATGAAGGAGAAGATGAGTTCTTTTCTCCGAGAGGGTCCTCTGCTAGTCCCAAAAAGGTCGCCGGAGAACGCTTAGATAGAGTGTTCAAGGCAGTAGAAGGCGAGAACTTCGGAAGCAGAAGCTTTAATTCAAGAACTGCATCGTACCCATGTTCGAAATCTGGTTCTCCGGCGAGTTCTGTGGTCTCGCCGCAGTTGAATATAAGTCCCACAAGCTTGAAATCGAACTCGCCGGACTCTGTGATCAATTTCATGGCTCCGTCTCGGCCTGCTCCGATTCCGGTGGCAGTTTCCCGGTCATTGTCTTCGTCGTCTACGGTTTCGGAGAGAGTTCCCGGGAATAATGTGCAGAATTCCCCTGACTTTTTGACACAGATGAAGCAGTCTTTACTGCGAAATAACAGTGCTCCTAAGCGGTTTGTTCCGATAAGATTGCCTCCGCCACCTCCTCCACCGCCACCGCCGAGGTTTTGGGAAGCTCCGGTGCTGAATGCAGGTCCACCTGCGCTTGTCACGCCTTGCAGGGCTAGTGTGTTTCAGAATACGGGTCCAGTTTTGGCTGGTGAACCATCAGAGAGGAATGAGATTGAGGAAAAAAGCGAGGAAATTCCTCGGCCAAAGTTGAAGCCTTTACATTGGGACAAAGTTAGGGCCAGCTCAGACCGCGCTATGGTCTGGGATCAGTTAAAATCGAGCTCCTTTCAGTAAGTGAATACCATACTTCTTTCCTTTTGTTTTAGAAAGATGTTACATTGTACGTGGAATCTTGCCCTTTAGTATATAAAGTGTGCACATTTGCTTATACAGCGTGTTTTGATCTGCAGGTTGAATGAGGAAAGGATCGAGACACTTTTTATGGTAAACAATTCAAGTTTGACACCAAAAGAAATTGCTCGGCGACAGATTCTGCCCACTCTTAATCAGGAGAACCGTGTGCTCGATCCAAAGAAGTCTCAGAATATTGCAATTTTGTTAAGGGCGCTCAATGTTACCATAGATGAAGTCTGTGAAGCACTCTTGGAAGGTAATTAACCTAAACACCAAATAATATACTAGACAGGTACTAGTTTCTGTAAATGTGTGTGGTGGCAGTGGTGTTCTGCAAGTAATCAAATGCATGCCTCACTTCATCCAGTTACTCAGTTTATCCAATTTTAGTTTTTTTGTTTGGTTTGGAATTAGTAATGCTGCATGTGGCTATGTTGCTTGAACTTGACAAATGATCTTGATACAATACGTTTACCCAAGCTGTTTTCATGTTGTAGTATAAACCAAAACTTCCAAGCATCAAATTTGCTTTGTCACTCTAGAATCCTTCATAATTTTTAAACTTGCAAGCAGGTAATTCGGATTCTCTTGGAACAGAACTTCTTGAAAGTTTATTAAAGATGGCTCCAACCAAAGATGAAGAGCGTAAGCTAAAGGAGTTCAAAGATGAATCACCTTTTAAGCTTGGCCCAGCTGAAAAATTTCTGAAGGCAGTGCTTGATGTACCTTATGCATTTAAGAGGGTGGATGCAATGCTGTACATTACCAATTTTGATTCAGAAGTAGACTATCTTATAAGGTCTTATGAGACATTGGAGGTAAATAAACACATGCTCTTCATTGTGCTCTATGATGTGCATTCGAAACAAAAACTGATTGGCCTATTCACTGCCCAATCACTTGCGATACCTATTTTTCAAATTGCTTCTTGGCCATAATGATTTCTCTATAACATAAGTGGTGATACTCATGCAACAAGTCAAAAGTTGAATGGTGAAAAAGGGCCTATGTTTTACTTTTCTTCTTTAGTTTGAATTTGCATGTAAAGTACATCTTTAGTGTATTAGGCGTTTGATCCTGTTACCCCAGGATTATCCTTAATTGCTTTTCAACCACATAATCAAGACTTATAATCACATATGGTGTATATTTGACTAGTATAATTATAATGACCACATAATCAAGATTTATGTCTAGTTGTCCACACATTGTTTTTTCTGGCCAATGCTGAGTTTGTTCATTTGATAATAATCCATGTTCCCCTGCTGTGTCTTTGTCATCTCAAGTAATCTAAATTTCCTACTATCCAAAGTACAGTATAGTAGTAATGCAGTTGGTATTTTTCACATATATTTTTCAACTCTACTTAATTTGACATGCATAAACTTTACTAGCCAATGCTAACATAATTATTATTATTTTTTTTTCAGTCAGCTTGTGATGAATTGAAGAACAGCAGAATGTTCTATAAGCTTCTCGAAGCAGTGCTCAAAACTGGGAACCGCATGAATGTTGGCACCAACCGTGGCGATGCCCATGCCTTCAAGCTCGACACACTGCTCAAGCTGGTAGATGTGAAGGGCACTGATGGAAAAACTACTCTGTTGCATTTTGTTGTACAGGAGATCATCAGAGCTGAAGGTTCTTGTCTCTCGGGAATGAATCCGAATGAGACGGCTGAGAGCAGTCAGCAATCTTCTTTGCGGGATGATGTTGAGTTTAAGAAGCTTGGCCTGCAAGTTGTTTCAGGATTGAGTGGGGAGCTCATTAATGTAAAGAAAGCTGCTCGCATGGATTCAGATGTACTGAGCAATGAAGTTGCCAAGATTGCTGGGGGAGTTGCAAAAATAGAAGAAGTTGTAAAGCTAACTGAAGGAAGTGCATTGAAGGAGAGTAGCCAGAAGTTCTTCGACTCCATGAATGGGTTCTTGAAAAAGGCAAGTGAAGAGATTGTGATGATTCAAGGTCGAGAGAAACTTGCATTCTGCATGGTAAAGGAAATTACAGAATATTTCCATGGGAACTCAGCTAAAGAAGAAGCTCATCCTTTTCGGATTTTCACGGTGGTGAGAGATTTCCTGTCCATTCTAGATCAGGCATGCAAGGTAGTTGGCAAAGTTAATGAAAGAACCATAGTTGGGTCAGCACGTCAATTTCCTATTGTCATGAATCCAACCCGGCCACCAGTTTTTCCCGGACCAAGTACAAAGCTACCGTATGGTTCTTCGGACGAGGAAACCTTGCCTTGATCTTAGTTTTCAGTGCTCGGTTACATATGGATGGTAATCTGCATGGGGTCTGCTGGAGCTGATAAGTTGATCATCTTTTTGGTTCGGCACCTTTCTTGTACTTATATATGCAGACAAGATTTTGGGATCATTTGTCTTGTGTAATATATATATAGAGGGAATTAGATCAGAAAATAATGTTGTAGTGTTGGCACAATTAATATGATCTAATTTACATCTGGTAGTCGTATGTAAGCTTGTGGGCAGTAACTGAATTTTCCCCTATTGGCATGATTGTTCAATGTATTATACACGGAGAGTAGTCACTCGAACCCCTATGTGATGACCATTTATTCACAACGGCTTAACCGAATCCAAAAATTCAAGGAACATCATTTCGAGATGGGAATGGATGAAAGAAGTGGAGATTTTAACACAATGAGCATAACAAAATCTGTACCGGCCAAGATTATCACAAGATTGACATCACTTGACTAATAGCCTTGTATATTCATGACACAGCAATATGGGAATTCTCTGCATCCATACGTTCAATCACCCGCAGTGCTTCCTCTTCTGTAGCGGGAACAACATTCCGAATCCGGACACCATCTTTTACAGCCTCAGGATGGATAGAAAATGTGAAGTAGAATTTGTTAGACACCTGTGCAATGGCAGAACATGAACCAAAGGCAAACTTAGATACACATTCCTAGACCAAGCCGAGCAGGAATAAAAGAGGATATGTAAGGCAGGCCTTCAGCAAAACATGTCTCATAGCATTTTAAGTAGTGTGCTTACCTCAGTGGACCTAAGCTCAGGCTGTGTAACATGAGCAACAACTTCCACATTTATCAGAGGTTCAGAAGGGTTCTCAAGTTCCGTATATAGAACACAGGACTTCAAACGGAGGAAATTCCCTACATCCACCTGTATCCAACAAAGAAAAATTATTACAATTCTACAATTATATATACCCACATTTGATCAAAACTTTGAACCCTGACTGCTTTTGGTTTGAGAAATGACAACTTCTGATATTAAAGTTTATCCATCATTGATTCTAGTGGGTCCATGGTATAGTTTCAGTTTGATGGAGGATTAAATGGTTTTCCAAAACCATGATCACATAAGAAAGAAGGCTAAGAGTGGCTGAGTGCAGAGCAATTTTTGTAGAGTTTCAAATTTTCAATAGTTGCAAAGAGATTTCGATTGTAATTTTAAATGCTAGTTTAGACAACCATACTGAATCTAATTAGCAAAATCTTCCTAGACTCCTAGCACAAACACAAATTTCCTAAGAACCATATGGAGAAAACATTCAGAACAAAAACCTCTTAGACAGTCTGTGAACCTAGCATCTTCACACGGCACTTGTGCTTACTCAGTGAAATGCAATGAACAAGATATGATAAGTTCAATCTTAAACTAATCTGTATATTCTGCATCACTCTCTATGATACTTATGCAACGACGAAAGTCTCAACACAAAGATTCTTGTAACACTGTTCATAGTAGCCAATTCTAGTAGAGTAGAAGATTTTTAAGATAATAGTCTGGCCACTTACAGGTCTAACGAAATCAACATGATCAACTTCTAGAAAGTGCGGTGCTGCACCAGCGAAGGCATAAGTTGTTGAGAATGCCAGTTCAAATGCTCTTCGCATTAGAAATCCTCCAAAGATTCGACCATGGATGTTCCTCTGCTGTGGTTGGCAAATAAAAGAGTTCTGGAGGCAGGTATCCCTGATAAGAATGCTATCGCGGTCTGCCAGCGCTGGCATATCACAGAAGACCCGACCTTCAGCTAACAAGGCATGGAGTCTATATTTGTTCTTATCGTCAATATCTAATTTATGTTCTCCTCTCATCTTTTTCCTCATTTTATTCCTTGTATCTGCTGCTTCCCATAGCAACATTTCTTTTTCAGTCTCAGGCGAGATCTGGTTAACAGGAGCTGATTTGCCAGTCTTAGAATCACGCGCCACAAATGTGAAGTTTGCTATAAGAGCAACAGAGTCTGATGAAGACGGTGTTCCTACAAGTTGAGCTTTCCATAGTCATAACAAAATCCCAAAAAAAACATGATCTTGAGACCAGAACCAGATTGTATTGGAAGCAACACAAATATGATTTAGTGAGCAGTACCATCCGTGGATTGATTGACTTCGAGCTGAATCTCCATGGATGACTTGCCAACCCAAGCGACAGCACCAACTAGATTCAAATCAATGTCATCACGAATAGGCTTTTTCAGAACCATCTTGTCAACTGAAGCGGTCACCAATAGCAGAGGCCTTGTTGTGCCATCCTCATTACAGCAATGCTGATCCGCAGACAAATATTTGACATTCGAAACAAAATTAAGACACCATTTCTAGTAGTTGATGCGGTTGACACTCTGATAACACAAAAAAAATTGAACTTGACAAAGAACACAAAATAAGGAGTGTACCTTGTAAGCAATGGTTCCAGCAAGAGCGTCGAGATCCTCAAGCAACTTGCCAATCCGAACGCCGTTCCAGGGATTCCGGTATTGCTCTCTGAGTCTAAAATCAGTTGAAAACTTGTAAATAATACTAGTGCGGCTCTGCGCCGGAGTTCTGGTGAGCAAATCACTCTGGGGAGTAGTGGAACCAGAGTCCCCTGGTTTATCAAAAATGTTGGACCTTGCTTCCCAGAGAGCATTGGTGACCGGTGAGTGGTACATTCCGGGCCATAAGCTGATCGGTTTTCGGATTGAAGTCCCAGCGTCGATACTGGAAGCACCTGGGATTGGCTCGTCTGAGAATTGCCTGTGTGGAATTGGATGACATTTTGGGTTTGGATTTCGAGTGAGAGTCAAGTATGATGCGATTGATTGAAGCGATGAACATGATTTCGAAATTCGTAATCTGAGAAGTGGTATCATCATGGTTCCGATTTCACGGCTTAAACTGAATCCGACTCCGATTTACGCACCTGCATTTCTGCTCTCTGTTCCTCGCTTCAACCTCATCCATGTAATTTTAGTTTTTAGTTTTTTAATGGTGGGCCTCCCAGCCTATATGCCCACGACCCCAATTACCGCTTTGACACACCACGTGTCCCCGTAGCCCATAATTTTTTTTCAAACTATTTTTTTTGTTTTGTCTTGATTATACAGCAGCAGCTGTCGGTTTAGCCCATAAGATGTTTTTTATTTTTTCTCTATAAATCCTTATTATTAAATTTTATCTTTTTATTGACGGAGCATGACATCATTCACCGTCATAACACAACACGTGTCAGCCTAGCTCATAGGTTTTTCATTTTACTTTTATTTTCTGGGTTGTAATTAAACGAGATGGAATTTTAGCGGGCTAGCAGAAAAGCTGACGTGTCATGACGGTTAGCCTGTGGTGGGCCTAAACGGGCCAAGTTTAAACCCTTGAGCTAAGTACCACCGAGGGCTTGTTTCAATTCAGCTCTTGCCTCAGAACCCTAAAGGTACGATCTCCATAGCCTTGTTGGTTCCCTAAGCTTATACTTTTCATCTTCCAGAATCTGGGTTTTCTTCAACTTGCAATTTAGGGTTGTTGAATCTGAGCTAAACTATGAATAGGGCACGTAATTGCGAGGAAAATGTTAAATTCTGTGAAAGGGTTATAGAATTTGTTTTAGTTTTGGGTTACTGAGATCTGCAATCATGAATTACCAGAATTTAAGCTCGATGCATAATTGTGTTGCATTATGTTAAATGACATCTTAATCTGTTCGGTGTGTGTTAAGATACTTTGTAATACGCTCTTTTATTAATGATCTCTGGTGGGGTTGTGTGAGGTTAGCTTTGGCTTGTGTGGTATTTGTAGAGCTAAGCATCGTTTTAGTAATAGTCTGCTTTGTTAAACAGATTCCAGAACTGTGGCATTATCTATTGGTCTTGTATACGATGTGTCAGTATTATTTGTTGAGTTCTATGCCAACAAGCTGGAATTTTTTGCATAGATAGGCTGTCAGTTCTATTTTGGCTGTGGGTTTTGTGTTGGCGGATATGATTTTGAGCATCTCAGACATGAAATGTGCTTCAGATTATGTATTTTGGCAGTAAATTATATTCATTTAATTATCTTTTTCTATATCATGCAACTTACTCTAACAATTGATATCATTCCTTTAGGTGTAGCAAGTTCAGACTAATAGTGAAAATGAGCGGAGCAGGAGCAGAGAGAGGATCTGGAACCACAAAAACTCCAGCAGATTTTCTTAAATCAATTCGGGGGCGACCTGTTGTTGTTAAACTGAATTCTGGTGTTGATTATCGTGGTTTGTCTCTAATCAATTTTTTGATGTCTTCTGTTTAGTATTCAACAATCGTTAGTATCTGATACACAGATACGACTTCCTCCTAGAGGTTTCCATGCAATACGCGGTAACGTGTTTCTCCTACAAAAAAGTGTTGCTGTACCCGGTAACTTTTACTCAGGTCTGATGCAGCAGACATGTTTCCCCATTTTGATGACTTAAGCCTCTTGTGCAGGTATTCTGGCTTGTCTTGATGGGTATATGAATATAGCCATGGAGCAAACAGAGGAATATGTCAATGGACAGCTGAAAAATAAGTACGGTGATGCTTTTATTCGTGGAAATAATGGTAAGATTGCAGTAATTGTGTTGTTATTTACTTCTATTGTTGCCCTGGTGAGATAACTGAAACTCATTTTTTGCTTTCATGCAGTTCTCTACATCAGTACAACAAAGATGACAGTAGCAGATGGGGCATAGTGTTGTGATTTTTTCAGGCGAGGAAGATCATCTATTATCATGCTTTTTGCAATTATGTTAGTATGTAAGCTTAGGTCGGATTCAAATGAGAATGTACCTAGAACTTCTCTACTTGATACTTTGTTCAATGTGTTGTGGAATCCATGAAAGAAATCATCTGATGACCAATGCTTAATCTTGGTACATTCAATTTGTATCCTTGAGAATGATGATGACTATGTTTTCAACAGATCTTTAAGAAGAAACAATATATGCTTTACAAAAGCTTTCGTGGCACCATTTTTGGATTTCATTTGGGTTTGTGGGAATCTTGTTTCGCATGACTATATAGAACAAGGAGCAGTAGAGTATATACACTACAAATCCCTAGTGTCGAAGAATCCCCATTTATGTTGCTGGTTGTCTATCACAAAACTAAAATGATCAAAATCCATTTAAAATCACAGAACTGATGAGGGTATTCAATTCCCATGGGTGACACTCCAAGAGGAATTGAATTAGACTATAATGCAAGGAGCCAACATGAACAACCTTGGATTCTTATTACATTTATTTTACCAGATTAGGATTCATTGTACCTTTTGGTTGTTATACAGGTCATAATAAACTTGACCGCGGACCAGAGATTGGCCACAGAGCATCCCTTGATGCTAGCACTTTACTCACCAACAGCTTCCACGTAGCCTCATCTTTCTTGGTCTGCTGCCGCATTTTCTCCTTGAAATGCCTGAAACCACAATTGCAAATTATTACTCCAAGCGTCTAAACCACAGTTGCAGATGTAATTCTGGCAATGACAATATTTGACACAGATCATAACTTCGTAAAATGATGACGCTGTGCAAGTATCTTGGCGAAAAAACCATTTCATACAGCAGCACACGGCACATGAGCTACCAGCATAAAACTGAAGTACCAGAAGCATTGGATACAACTACAACTAACATTTTGGATCATCCATAGGCAACAGCCATTCAAATTTGTTAGCAAATTTGACTACTTAATACGACTGGATCAAGTTATCATGCTTACCTACACAAGGGAACCTTGCATTCATCAGGCTGATTGCAAATGCGAGAGTGCAGCTCAAGAAGCTGCCACATGCGTTTGCAGTGAACACAGCCACCAGGTACTCGGGTTTTACAGCTGGAGAAATGACGAACTAAAGTCTCAAGCCCCTTGCAAGCAGGAAAACCACAAGCAACCTGACTTCCTTTAAACACTTTGTCACGGGGACCAATTGTCCTACATCCATCCTTACATATGTGAAGGAGGGCTTCCATCGCCTCATACAGTTGCAAGTATACTTTTTTCTCTTCTTTTTTCTTCAACCCTTCCTCTTTCCGCTGGCACAGAAAGTCAAATCTAAGAAACCGCAGTTCAAGGACTGAACTGCTCCTGAATTTATAGGATTAAAAATTTATAGGCATTGAGTACTGATTGATTGCTCTTGCATTTGCACTCAATGGAATTACATAACTAAAACCATGCTGATAATGCAAAGGGAAACAAACAAGCGAAGAAAGGATCATGTAAAATGATTCAAAAGATATTTGCTCGAGGTATTCACAGTTATAAAAGAGAATATTTGGAAAAGATAGGAGCTACTAACTTACAGAATCTGCTTCAACAACAAACTCTAGCAGCTCTTGTTCAAGTGCAGGATTAACTTGTTTCATCACTTTCCAGCCTTCACTTGAAGATATGGCCTTAAAATCCTTCACAATCATACGTACACAGATCAAAGAGAGCCGTGGTGCATCACAGTTCCTTGCCAATTGAAGCAAATCGACCACATTTTCTTTGGTAAGCCATCCCTGCTCAAGAAAGTATATACAAACTCTCTTCAGTGACGGAACTGAGTAGGAGTGTGACAAAATCAACAAATGGAGAACATATTTCTTCATATCTTCCTTCTCATAGCTGCATAGGACAAAATGGAATTATGTTGTAAAAAATTTAGCTAAAATGAGGACTAATGGGAGTATCGAGCTGATCAAACAAAGTAACTAGAACTTACCACGATGAGTAAAGAAAGCGAATGAATGTGTAGACAGCTTCATACGGTACCCCAGGAATCTTAACGTATCTCATTCCATTTTGCACTTTTGACTGCCGTAGGAAATTACCTAGCACTGGCGATGCAAGAGTCTGCACATTTAATAAAACACCCACCAAAAAGAAATTGAAACCCTTAGCAACATTATCCATGTCCCATATATCTCTGACCAATCCAATGACATTAAAATTTGCAAGTAATGAACTGGTGGAGTCTATTAAATTCACTCACCAGAACACTCAAATGAGCTGGTATATATGATTCGCCCTCGGTGATAATATACACATCAGTGCCGCATCCTTCTTTGAAAAGCTTATCCCATGTGTCTATTGTTTCCATTGGGACGGAGCAACTCGCTGAAAGCCTTTTGATAGATTTATTTCCAGGAACAGGAGGTGGTTTTGGGATATTATGGCTATAGGATACAGAAGGAGCCGGGTCTTCCAGCATAGGTATAATCTCAGCAGGATTCTGCTCCTCCATATGTATATTGAAAGATCCACAAAATAATGTATCTCTTGGTGAGGTTGGCCAGGGCGAGTCAAGAGCAGGTGAAGCCATCATCTACTATGGTTTATGTAAATTAAGTACAAAAAGCATGAGCAGAAGATCTGCCCCAAAAGAACAACGTTTTAGGAAGAAAAAAATTAATTCACTAATTGTATTACGATGAAGTAGAGCATTTGAATTAGAAGATATTCTGACAATTGATCTATTTATAAAGATGGCCTCCGTGGCATCTCGCAGTTGGCTTATAACAGCAAAATCCACATGAGAAGGAACACCAACAACTTTCAATGGAAGAAACAAGGGATTTCGTCACTTGACTTGAAGACATGAAATTGGAAAAGAATCAATTTCAGCAGCCTTTTTGACTTTAGGCCAATCAAAAAGCTATCTGGGAATTAGAGGAAACTCTAGCATGCCCAACTTTGAGGTTAAACTTATTTATTATGCATCCTTCTCAGCAAACTGAAGGCACATGAAATCCATATTCCCCCAAAATCAATTTCTTGCAAAATTATAACCAACATGGTAAAAGTAAATTTACTTGTTTATATAAATTTTTATGCATTTACAAATGAAGGAAGAAATCTAAAAGATTTTAACTGCAATCAGAATCATGCTGGTTCTGTTCAGATTAGGACGTATGTTTATGCTACTGATGCGGAACATATAAAAACCAAGTATACCAATACAGTAGAACGCATAATCAGAAAACAATAATCACTAAAAAAACTCTGGGGAATATACGGAAGTCTGTTGATATAGTTAATTATTGCACATTGAAGAAATCTAAACTCGGGCATGCAACTCTGACTAGATTATCAGATCAAGACATAGACCTGCCAAATTAATCGTTCATTTTCGACATTCCACATCCATTTTTTATTTTTCAACCAAATTTTTTGTTCATATCCTTAACATTAAAATAAAACAATTTCCAAAAATAAATGGATAGATATTTACAACCGGAATACTTGTGTATAAACCAGTTCTGGCAGCTCATTAAATAACCGGACAAAGAGTTTTACTAGTGTTTTGGTTACCGAGAAAATACCTTTGCCGTCTCTCTCGGGGGCAAAGAAATCGAGAACCGCGCCGATCAATCACCGGAGAGCCACACTCAATGCCAGAGAACCTCGATCAGACTGAAACCAACAAATTTAAACATTTCCATTAAATTTTCTGAGAAATTCTTCATCGTCTGGAAACGAAATAGCTAAAGACTCGATCGAGAGATAGGCAGATAACAAAATATGATGTGGTGCGATTAATGCAAACAAGTAGTCGATGGTCAGTTGAAATTGAAGAGGATGTGGTGTGCGAGAGATTATGAAACACCGTACCTGAACTGAAGATTAGATGATGATGGAGAATGAAAGAGGAGTCCAACTGCTGGAGACTGGAGAGGCACTGAGAGCAGAGAATGAAGATGGTGGAGAGCGACGTGTGCCTAAAATACGAGGGAAATGGACCAAATGGCTACTCACCATAACACCACCACCATATATACGCGTCTCTCTGTCGTGAGATACTGAGATTTTTACCTGCCACTAGAAAATGCTTTTTTCATCTTATGTCTCTTCATTTTATGGGTTAAAATGTTGATGGTTACAAGTTTAAATATTACAGACGTAGTGTGAAATATTAATAAAAAAATTAAAAAAAAAAGTCTTAACGTCTCTTCTATTTTTGTTTTTCCATTCCTTGTTTCGTGAGATTATACTTCATTTTCTCACGATGATTTGGATTTGTATCCTGTATCTTTATTTTGTGTTTATTTCATCTCGATACTTGATCGATGTATTAACATATTGGTCTGACACATATTAGTACCAAACATGCTAGCTTTATTATGAAATGTCACTAACAGCTAATTGTACGGGACATGACCGAATATGAGATTTGAGGATACGAGACAAGTTAGAAATGTTGCTCCTCACAGGTCGACTATACAAGATAAAAACAACGACGACGGCCAATTGAGATTTTTTTGTGCCCCCAAAATATCGTTTGTCTCTATTTAAGTACGGACATGATATAGGAGTACGTAGTTAAAACTTAACGATACCAAATTTGGTATATGTACTACTTGAGCAAGATTCCCATCAACTTCAAGTAGTTCACAAGTGGATCAAATGCTAGTTAACTGAAACGAAATGTTGACTATAAAATTGACATGGCAGATATGTCGGATATGCTTATTAACTAGCACCACTAGTAATGATGGAACGGAATTTGCTTTCTCAATATGACCTAGCTAGAATGCTAGATATTTCAAGTTGGCAATGCACAGTTGCAGCTCCAGTTAACACCATCCATCCAATTAGTAGTAACGAGACGATTAGTTAACGGAGGCGATATTGATGTGAAGAGAATTAACGGAGGCGATATTGATGTGAGACGGCAGTGCTGACGGTGATTAGATACTGTGGGTGGAGAGTGACAAGCAAATCAGGAACAGACACTTGGATGAGTTGATAGGACAGACAGCAGCAGAGAAGACGACAAAACAAGAACAAGTGGGGGAGGGAGAGAGTTGTGGACGGCTACGACTACGACGGAAAAAGAAAAAAAGGAAAGGGACGGTGATCAGATCGTCCCCGTCGGAAAGCTGCCTCCTCCTGACCCCACCTTAGATCGCAATCCCCTCGGGCCCTCCCCACTTCATACATTACTTATTACTGCAAGGTCCGTCTCCATCTGTGTTTCAGCCTCCCAGCCCAATCCCCCTACAGCATTACAAGGCAAAAGCCCAACCCATTTTTTTTTTCAAATATTGTTGAGGGAGCTTCTATTCTAGGCTGCGGACGTCGGCACCAAAGGGTTTGGTGCAGATGTATGATTTTGCCTCACTTTTTTATTTTAGTTTCAGATCTTAACAGTTCAATATCTAGTTATATATGTATAGACCATTTCTGTAAATTTTCATCTCATTTGGTGATCGTTAAGGTATTCAAATCTGTGATTTACCATGAAGCAAACAGACAGTTCCTGAACTGTTTAACCAAAACCGTTAGTTTTCTTCATGATAAATCACAAATTTTAATACCTTAACGATCATCAAATGAGATGAAATTTTACAGAGATGATCTATACATATATACCTAGATATTTAACGGTTAAGATATATATATATATATATATATCTGTGATTTACCATGAAGCAAACAGACGGTTCCTGAACTGTTTAACCAAAACCGTCAGTTTTCTTCATGATAAATCACAGATTTTAATACCTTAACGATCATCAAATGAGATGAAATTTTACAGAAATGATCTATACATATATACCTAGATATTTAACGGTTAAGATATATATATATATATATATATATATATATATATATGACCCTTACACTATGGGATCCCTCATTGTGACTTATATGAGGGATTGAGCATTAGACCAACTTTTCGATCATATTTTTCAATCTCCACCATTCAACCTTTAGGTATATATGAGTAGATCATTTCTAAATTTTTTTAGCAAATTTAGTGGTCGTTAAGGCTTCAAACTAGCTTAAATCAATGGACGGTTCAAATTTATCAAATCTGAACCGTTCATGAAAATCGCAGTTTTGAGCACCTTAACAATCACCAAATTGGATGAAACTTTTTCAGAAGTGATCTACATATGAAGACCTAAAAACTGAATGGTGGAGATTGAAAAATTTGATCGAAAAGTTGGTCTAATGTTCAATCTCTCATATATTATAATAAAGGATCACTCATTGGAAATGTCATATATATATATATATATAGCTTGTTGTTTACAATCACAATAACAATTAGCAAATAAATAAGTCAAATGAAATCCAAAATAAACTGATGAAGAAAAGAAGAATGACAATTATACAAATATCATGAACTTATATACAAACAAAATTAAAGAACAAGAAATTCATACCGTGTACAAAGAATTTGTAAAGATCTATTGCTCAGTTATTGAATCTTCACTTTCTTGAGTTTATTCCATGGTCTTTCACATATGTAGGTTTTTTTAGAGAGCAATACCAGAAGTTTTATTCAGAATAAAAGGAGTTACACAACATGGGAAACATCGGTGATAGAAGCTTCTTCACACAATTTCCTACTATTAACACCAGTTACGGGTCTATCACTATCAATCATGAGCCATCAGGCTCAACCTCCAACCATGAAAAACGTCCATCTAATCGAGCTAGAAACTTAGCAACAACATCATCTACTCTATTTGTAGACCTAGGAGTATGCAAAACCTTAGGACTACTAACAGCAGCCAACAAACCTCTTACACGTTCAACAAGAATCCCCTCCTCTGCATAACACTCACCATCATCATTCACCAATCTCACAGTCTCTAAGCTATACCTTCTCTAGAAACCAATTATGCTCAACACTTTCTAACCCCCTGTAAATAGATAACAATTTAGAAGCAGTAGATCGTAACCGAACTTGAGCTCTCTCCCCCACAACTAGCACCAACTTTGCCAGATGGTTCCTCACAACAACTGCCAAACCCACATTAATACCATACACACAGATGCATTAGTATTTAGTACTAACATACCTGGGCTTGGAGACTGCCATACCAAACCATATTGTTGCCCCTTACGGCTGTTCTGCACATGAGCACTGTTCTGTACCAACAAGAGGCCTCCCACATCATTACACAATGGTCATATATGACAGTTGGTCACATGATTTCACATATGTAGGGTTTACATATAGCAAATAAAGTATTCTCTTGGTTAAGACTTAAATGGTAGAGATAAGTTAAAAGTTGTTTTTGTTTTTGTTTTGTTTAACCTTTTTTATTGATATGTCTTTATTAGTAATTTTATATGAATTGACAAAGTCAATACAAACTTGAAAAAAAAATCTAAATAGTATTTTTGGATGTATGAATAAAAACTCCTCATTAGTTTTCGATAAACGTAGATGACTACTCTTTATTTTACATCCTTTGATTTGCACTATCCAATACAAGGCAAGCAGTTGTTGCGCGCCCTAGCTAGTTGTCCAAGCTAGGGATCGTCAAAAACCCAACCCGGCCTAACCTTTAACCATGTTTTACAAATTTTAAGGTCAGACAGGGTGGGTTTTTTTTAAAAAAAAAATCAAAGCCCCAAGGGGCCTAGGACTTACGGGATTTTTGGATCGGCCGGGTCAGACTCATTATATACATATATCTAATAAAATTTCATCAAAACAAAACAAAATAATATGAAAAATTTAGGATTTTTAAACAAGGGAATTGCACATGTTTTGCTAGAAAGCATTTGGATTCAAACAAGGGAATTCAAATTACTGATAAACAAATAGCAAAAGCATTTAGACATGCATACATATAGACCTAGTAGATTACGACAGATACATGAAGAGGTGTCATCAAATCTAGGATGTCAATCCAATATACCATTTTTACTGAAAAACATGAGATGTGTATGCATGAGTTGTCTGAAACACGTGAGCTATTACTAGATCTTCATGAGATCATATGTGATATCCTTACCATCAGGATATAGACACATAAGACCTTGTTATATCTTCATTCTTCACTTGTGATATCCTTACCTTTTAGGATATAGACACATGAGATCAACTATATCTTCATTTTTGTGATATCTTATGACACATGTGATCTTGTCAAGTTTTTATTCTTCACTTATAATATCATTTGATTGAGTGCATGAGGAACAACTTGTATAATGTGTTTTGATCATAAAAGATCGCCCAACAATCCTTATACCAACAAATATTCAATCCTACGAGAAGTAAATTGTCATCTATCCAACTGTCAACCTAAATCTACCAATCAAACTCTAATTATTTGTATGGGTTGTCTACACATTCATCTATATATCATTCCGAGAACGATAGCTAGCTCTTAGTTGCGCTCCTTCGATTCTGATCCGTATTATTAATATTGCCTCGCACCCTCGCTTGTTAATGGAAATCGCTTGTTAACTTCATGGAAATGGAAATGGAAATGGAAATGGAAATGGAAATGAGAAATGCTCAGGCTCAACCTCAGAGTCACGTCCTTGTATTCCCGTTTCCTGTTCAGGGTCACATGAACCCAATGGTTCAATTCGCCAAGCGCCTTCTCTCCAAGGGTCTCAAGGTCACGGTAGTCACTCCCACCTCCTCCATGCACCAGTTCCAAGCAGCAACCGAACGACTAAGCTCTTTGGGATTCAATGTCGAACTAATTTCCGACGGCTCTGAATTTGTTCACAGACCCGAATCCATTGACGAAACCACCGAGCGTTTCAGAAGGGTGATCAAAAACACTTTAGCCGAACTCATCACCCGGATCCAGAACAAGAGCAAGAGCAAAAGCAAAAGCAAGAAGAATATTAATGGTACTAGTACTCCTCGTAATGATGATCATGATGCTGATGATGCCAGCAGCAGCTACCCAGAACTGAAATTCTTGGTTTACCACTCAGCTATGCCATGGGCTTTGGATATAGCACGACAACACGGCATAGATGGAGCTCCATTCTTCACGAACTCTGCCGCATACACAGCCATCTACCAACACTTTCTTCAAGGAGCACTAAAGATTCCATCAGAAAATGATCGGTCTACTACAACGTTATCACTGCCTTCCATGCCACCGCTACGTTTCGCTGATCTGCCGTCATTTCTCCGTGATTTTGACTCCTATCCAACTTTCCTTGAACTTGCTCTCAGCCAATACTCCAATATCGGAACACTAAAGTGGCTCTTCATTTGCACTTTTCATGAATTGGAAGATGAGGTAATTAGGTTATTTAACTTCATTGACATGCATATATGGTTCATCGATCAGTATACAACTATACATTTCGATCACAGCATCATTCATGTATGCATTCACGTAGTAATTAGAAATGCTTTATGCACTAGCAGTACTGTTCTTTCTGCTAATTATTAGCATGCACGATCTTCTAATTAATTTCTATGCTTAATAATTACTCTTCTATGTGTACGTTGTTGATCGATTAATATTAATATTGCTAAGGAAAATGATTTGGGGCCTTAATGAGGCACAAGATTTGGTGCCTCAATCTTATGTGGCATATCATTTCACATATACACATCAT
This sequence comes from Comarum palustre, assembly GCA_951800085.1. Taxonomy (NCBI): domain Eukaryota; kingdom Viridiplantae; phylum Streptophyta; class Magnoliopsida; order Rosales; family Rosaceae; genus Comarum; species Comarum palustre. Next base: position 321,054 of record OX637575.1, on the reverse strand, counting down.
TAATTTAAAAATAAAATATCAAGTCAGTTTAAAGTAAATAGACAATCTTATCATTGTTAATCTAATGGTTTTAAATTACTTTGTATTTCTTATATTAAAAAAACTATTTTTGATTTTATTTTCACAACTCTAAACTCTTATTCTTAGATTTAAACAGAAAACATAAGAAAATGTGAAAATATGAACTCATATATCTTTTTTTTTTTAAATTATGCTTGTTCGAAAATATGAAATCATATATATATATAGGTTCAAGATTATGGATATATAATTTGTACAAAAAAGGTTTAGATTAATTTTCTAATTATTATTTTGTTTTTTGACCTTTACAAAAATTACTTCATTAAAATTAGTCGAAAAAAAATTGATTGAAGAAGATTTCAAAAATTGAATAAAAAATCAAAATTAGAGCCATATAATTGGAAACAAATTTTGTTAATATTGTAAAACTAGCCCTTAAAATATGGTAAATTAATATAATTAAGAAACTAACGTAATCAATGAAAAGTGATTAATCCTCTGTCTAATAAGGTAATCAAAATGTCAAAAGGTCAATTAGATTCACAAAATAAAAATAGAATATAACAAGTATTAATCAATTTTTTTTGGTAATCAAATATATTGTGACTTTTATCAACTAGAGCCGTACTATTATTTTAAATGTATATACCATCCTTTCAGAAAAAAGGAAAAACCATTCTTGTATTGAATTTCTTACACGAAATAGATCATCGAAAACTGAAAAAAATAGAATAATCTAAATTTTTTAATGATGAATTATATATACATATTTTTTTTCTGAGACCAATATATATATATATATATATATTCATGTGAGTTCACATTTACGTATATTTTATGTGTGAATCTAAGAATAAAAGTTGTAAAAAAATTCAAAAATAGTTTTTTTAATATAAAAAATACAAAGTAATTTAGAACCATTGGATTAGTAAGAATAAGATTGTTTATTTATTTTAAACTGACTTGGTATGTTATTTTTAAATTGATGATGTGTACAATATGTGACATGACATGCCACATATGATTGCGACACCAAATCTCGTGACTCATTGAGGCCCCCTATCACTCCTCCTGTTGCTAATTAATATGTAGTCCTGCTTCCTTAAATAGGTTGTGGAATGGATGAGAAATCAAGAGTGGCCGGTCCGGACCGTAGGACCAACGGTTCCGTCAATGTTTTTGGACAAACAGTTGAAGGATGACAAGGAATATGGCCTCAGTATGTTCAAACCTTGTGTGGAACTTTGTATGGAGTGGCTAGATTCTAGAGAAACTAGCTCCGTCGTTTATGCATCATTTGGAAGCTTGACTAGTCTGAACAAGGATCAGATAGAGGAGCTAGCATGGGGACTGAGGGATATGAACTACAACTTCGTGTGGTCGGTCAGAGAATCAGAAATGGAGAAACTTCCTAGTAATTTCTTAGAGGAGACATCAGAGAAGGGTTTGGTTGTGAGCTGGTGTTCTCAGATACAAGTTCTGGCTCACAAAGCTGTGCGATGCTTTATTACACATTGCGGATGGAATTCTGTTCTCGAAGCATTGAGCTGCGGAGTACCAATGGTGACAATGCCACACTGGGCTGATCAAGCAACTAATGCCAAATTTATTGCTGATGTGTGGAAAGTAGGAGTCAGAGTGAAGACGAATGAGAAGGGTATTGCTACAAAAGAAGAAATCACTAAGTGTATCCAGCAAGTTATGGACGGGGAGAAGGGGATAAAGATGAGAAAAGCTTCATTACGGTGGAGAGAACTAGCGAAAGAGGCAGTCAATGTTGGAGGAAGTTCTGATAACAACATTGAAGAATTTGTTGCAGAAGTTAAGCAAATTTAATTTACTTTATATATCATATATCAAATAATGAATTACACGATATTAATCAGCTTCTCATAGGTACATTGGCCCACTCAATATATACCAAAAGTCAAAATACAATATGTATGAAAACCTTAATAGACCCAACAAGCCTAATCCAGACCCAGCAAATTGCTATTGAAAACCTTAACGCTCATTCAACTTCATTTATCTGCATATCTACGTAAGTACTTATGGTAAGCAATTATATTGCTTTAGAACTTGACGTTGTATTAAACCTGCATATTACATATTCTTGTATTAATATACTTATATGTTATTTAATCTGAGTTTAAAATATAAACTCTACATTCAGTATATTATTTGGATAAGTTTGTAAGATTTTAAATTCAAAAGGAATTGCAGTCATCAAGCAGTTGAAGAACATGACAGTTTTCTTTATGGATGAAACTGTTATGGTTGTGCTATATATATATATATATGTTTATCTAGTCCCTTCTTAAACATACAAGTTCTTACTACACGTCTCATATACTTGGAGAACATTAGGCTGGATTAAGGAGAAGGCTAAGATGGACAACTCGAGTAAATTCAATAGATATCATGTTTTCTGCAGATTAAGATACATAGACATCATTCTATCCTAAACATAGCATGTTAAACAAAAGAAAGTTCATTACATGATTTGATCTGATATAGTCTAAAGTAAGGCTCAAGTTAAGATCCCAACCTTTCAATTGATATCAGAACAACTATATTTAGATCATTTACATGATTTAGATATGAACGTACATCAATTATTTTGGGAACAATTTTTAATTTATTAATCCGCATTGAGATTTTAGTTCAGCATACATCTTGTTAATATGCCTTGATGATATCAATATTGAATTACATATGTATGTCTATATGCCATCTAAATTCATTAATGTATGCAATGTATGAAATTATTATAATGAGATGTATGCAGCACAGATGTTAACAAACACAGATTTAGTATTATTTTGCAAAATGCTTTCATGCTTCAGTAATATGCATAGTATTGCCAAAGTAACCTACATTGCATATGATAAGTTTATATCTTATCTTTATAAATGATTATGATACATCTGTATTGTCAAAATAGTTTTTTGTATCTAAAATCAATTGATGTCAAAATTCATCACTAAAGTTACAGATTTTTTGAAATTTAAACAAATTTAGAAACTATAATTTCCAAAGAAGTTAGTTTGATTGTTTGATTTAAATATCTGAAATATATGCATTGTACAGTTTGACATTTATAAATCAAAAGAAATGTGTACACCACAAAGGTTGTCAGAATCTTATAATTAATAGTCTAATTTTATTGCATGTATATTCATCTTTATATGGGAATTCAGATTATTCTAGTATTCAGTTTTACTAGTTTAACTTACAAATATTCATTTCAATACAGTTATGCAATTTCCAATGAGCATCAATCAAATTGAGCTCTTGAATGGAAACAATTTTCAAAAATGGAAAGCTGATGTGGAACTGAATCTGTGAATTTTAGACTTTGATCATGTACTTAAGGAGATACCACCAGCACCATGGACTGAAAATGCAAGCAAGGAGATTAAGGCGTGGTACAGACACAATAAAATGACACTCATTATGATCAAGAAGAGCATGAACAACAGTGTGAGAGGAAGTATACCTAATGCTGAACTTGCCAAGGATTTCATGGAGTCAATTGCTGCAAAATATGCAATTTCCAACAAGACTGGAACTGAAAAGCTAATGAAATCTCTTATGAGGATAGGATATGATGGCAAACGGGGAATGCCAAGGAATATATCATGAAGGGCTCAAACATTGTTGAAAAGCTGAAAGATCTCAAGATGACTGTGGCTATATGCTGCTCAACTCACTTCCACATGAGTATGATCATTTGTAGTCACTCTACAAAACTCAGAAGGAACAATGGACTGTCATTGAACTCATTTCCCTGTGTTGAAGTTGAGGAGGAGATCAAAAAGAAAAACAAGGGAAAGACTATTGATGTGAATCTGGTGACAAAGAAAAAATAGAAGAGGAAATTTGGTGTCAAGAAGTTTAAGCCAGGTTTATTTGAAGGTACCTCTAAATCTTTCAAATCTGATAATGACAATGTGAAAACCCTGCAGGTGGCATGAAATATTTCTTTTGAAAGAAACCAGGTCACTTTAAGAAAAATTATGAGGGTTTCAAAGCTTGGCTGGAAAAGAAAGGTAGTTTTGTTTTAAAATTTGTTTTCAGTTTAGAGTCAAATGATTTTTCAATTGACAACTCTTGGTGGTTTGACACTGGTTTCCCTATTCATATTGTCAATTCATTACAGGGATTGTCAAGGATTTCAATCCTAAAAAGGAATGAGACAGGGGTGTGTACTGCAAGTGACTAAAGAGTGGCTATGAAAGTTGTATGAATTGTCAAGTTCCAGTTTAAAAATGGCTTTGTATTAGAACTAAATAATGTGTAATGTATTCCAAGTATTTCTAAGAACTTAATATCTGGATCTTACTATGTACTAAACTCTGGTTTAGTTTCTCAAGTACTAATAATAAGTCTATGCAGTTTTATTATAATTCAAAGTGTATTGGTGATGCTTTTCTTTGAAAAGGTTATTAGTGTGTCAATTGTTCTAATATTTCTACTGCTGAAAACAACAATGAAGTTTTATTTGTAAATCATTCCAGGTCAAAAAGAAAATTTTCAGAATCATTATCTTTCTTGTGGCATAAGAGGCTTGGTCATATCTCTAGACAAAGATTGATGGAACTGGTTAAGCAAGAAATTTTACATGTTTTAAATTTTGATGATTTTGAAACATGTGTTGACTGTTTGAAGGGCAAAATGACTAATGCTAGAGGAAAGGAATCAAAAACAAGTGAACATATGCTTGACCTAATCCATACAGATATATGTGGCCCTTTTCCAGTCAATACCGTATGTGGAAATTATTACTATATTACATTTATTGATGGTTTTTCAAAATACTGTTATGTTTATTTGATGTCTAAAAAATCACAAGCTTTGTACTTCTTCAAAATCTATAAAGTTGAGGTTGAAAAACAAACAAGCAGGTTTATTAAGTGTATCAGATCTGATAGAGAAGGTGAATACTATGACAGATATACTGAACAAGGCCAAAAGAAAGGCCCTTTTGCTTTATTTTTGCAGGACTGTGGTATAGTGACTCAATACACTGCCTCTCATACGCCACAACAAAATGGAGTATCAGAAAGGAAGAACAGAACCCTAATGTCAATGGTTAGAAGCATGATTGTCAAATCCAAACTACCAAAATTTATGTGGGGTGAAGCCTTGAAAACAACAAATTACATCTGCAATAGAACTCCAAGCAATGTTGTGATTAAAACGTCTTTTGAGTTATGGTGTAGATACAAGCCTAGTTTCAATCATTTTCATGTGTGGGGCTGTAATGCAGAAGTTAGAGTGTATAATGCAGATGATGGGAAGCTTGATTCACAATCAGTAAGTGGATATTTTATTGGATATTGTGAGAAATCTAAAGGGTTCATGTTTTATTGTCCAAAAAGAAGTACAAGAATTGTTGAATCTCATAGAGCTACATTTTATGATGAACTATTTGTAAATGATGGAAGTAAGATTGTGGAAGATTTGGGAGAATCACAGTTGGAGAATGAAACAGATAAGGCCTTTGAGAGTTGGTTTTTGTATCAGAATAACAATGGTTCTTCTATCCCAAATCAAGACTGCAACAACAATTCAGTTTTGACACTTAATGATGTTCCAAATGTTCAACAAACAGATGATGTAGTTCAAGGAAGTGAGGAATCTTTTGTCAATGCAAATCATGAGGAAGTTACAAATGCAGATGGAGATATTCAAATGCAAGTAGATGAGCAGATAAATGTGAATGTTACACCAGTTAAAGAGGTTCAACAACAATAGCTTGTGGTGTTAAAAAAGTCTGCAATAAGCTCAAGAAGTCAATCTATGGTCTTAAGCAAGCATCAAGACAGTGGTACCTCAAGTTTGATAATGTAATCACTAAGTTTGGTTTTCTAGAAAATAAACTTAATGAATGCATTTATATTAAGACTAGTGGGAGCAATTTCATTTTTCTTATTCTGTATGTTGATGATATCTTGCTTACAAGTAGCAATGTTTGTTTGTTGAAATAAAAAAGGCATTTCTTTTAAGTCAGTTTGACATGAAGGATATGAGTGAAGCACACTATGTGCTTGGTATTGAGATAACAAGAGATAGACAACAGTATAGTTTGGGTTTGTCTTAGAAAAATTATGTTGATAAGATATTGCAAAGGTTTGGAATGCAGAACTGTAACACTAGTGCTGCTCCAATATCTAAGGGAGATAGATTGCATAAAGGACAGTGTCCACAGACTGTATCAGTGACAAAAGGAATGGAAAATGTGTCTTATGCAAGACTAGTGGGAAGCTTGATGTATGCTCAGATTTGTACAAGACCTGACATTTCGTTTGCAGTAAATTTATTATCAAGGTTTCAGTCTAATGCTGAACATGCACATTTGATAGCAGGGAACAAAGTACTGAGATACTTGAAGAAGATAAGAGATTATATGTTGGTTTACAGGAAGATTGAAGGAAAAGAGCTTGATCGAGGTAGAAGGTTATACAGATGCATCATACAAATATGATTTGGATGATTTGAAATCCACAATAGGTTACATATTTATGCTAGCAGGAGGTGTTATTTCATGGAAAACTGGTAAACAAGGAATTACTGCAACATCTACATTCCAAGCAGAGTATATTGCAATTTTTTAGGCTACAGGACATGCTTTATGGCTGGGAAATTTCATCTCTCATTTGAAGTTAATAAAGTCCATTGAGAGACCTATTGTGATGGACTGTAACAATTCATTTGTTGTGTTATTCTCAAAGAACAATAAAAGGTTTTCAGCCTTAAGAAATATAGATGTCAAGTATTTTGCAGTAAGGGACAGTGTTAGAGATGGAGAAACTGAAGTAGTGAAGAATGACACTAAAGAACAACTAGTAGACCCTTTTATCAAAAGCTCTACCAGTATCAGATTTTGTGTAGCATGTTGAAAACATGAGAGTGATAGCAAAGTTTAACTGAGGAATGAATTTCCAGAATCATCAAACTAGTATGTAGTTTTAGTTTGTAACTATGTTATGAAATGATTTATTCAGTGCAATTATATTATCAAGTTTCATTTTATCATTTGTTTGTTGCATTAAGTTGTACATCTTCAGTTAGCAATTATTCAAATGATTATGAAAAATCTGCAGATTATTATGTTAAGTTCAGTAAAATATAATTTATATTATTTCTATTGAGTTAGAAATTTTGGTTATGACATTGAGTAAACTTCTGTTAAAATGCATTTATAACACCTGTATACTTAAACAACTACTGTGATTGAAGTTCATGTGATATTAATCTATTTGCAAAGTGATCTTGAACACTGATGTTTATCATATTCATCATATTGTTCTTAGGTTCTATGTATATAGATAGTATTGATAAAATTAGAAGAATTTAGGCATCTTCAATATTTTAAACTCATAATGCGCACCTCTATAGATTGAGTTCATATTCAGTAGTATATTAATACTTGACTTGTAAGTTTTAATACAATATCGAGTTTAGACGGAGATTGTAAGCAATTATATTGCTTTAGAACTTGACATTGTATTAAACCTGCATATTACATGTTCTTGTATTAATATACTTATATGTTATTTAATCTGAGTTTAAAATATAAACTCTACATTCAATATATTATTTGGATAAGTTTGTAAGATTTTGAATTCAAAAGGAATTGCAGTTATCAAGCAGTTGTTAAGCAGTTGAAGAACATGACAGTTTTCTTTATGAATGAAACTATCATGGATGTGCTCTATATATATGTCTATCTAGTCCCTTCTTAAACATACAAGTTCTTACTACAAGTCTCATATACTCAGAGAACATTAGGCTGGATTAAGGAGAAGGCTAACATGGACAACTCGGGTAAATTCAATAGATATCCTGTTTTTTGTAGATTAGGATACTTAGACATCATTCTATCCTAAACATAGTATGCTAAACAAAAGAAAGTTCATTACATGATTTAATCTGATATAGTCTAAAGTAATAAGGCTCAAATTAAGATCTTAACCTTTCACTTATATATATATGATGATTGAGGGGTACGAGTTTATTAGTTTGTTATATCCACCGATAAGATTTGGAAGAATGATAAGAAACATGTATGCATTAATTATGTAAAATGATACTTCAAAATAGTAATATTAGTCCTTAAAGTTGTAATATGAGTCTTTAATGTTGTAAATTTTTTAGTTACAACATTAGTCATCATGTGTTGTCAAAAATGGTAAAATGTGTGCTTAAAGTGGTAATTGAGTCTTTAAAATGATAATCATAACTTTGAGGACATATATTACAACTTTGAGGATTCAATTGTAACTTTAAGGACATATGATAAATAATGTTGTAACTAATTTTTTTTACAACTTTAAAGGCTCATATTATAATTTTAATGACTAATATTACTAGTTTAACTATTCATTTTAGAAAGTTGATGCATCATAACGTTCACATCTATTAATTCACCATGCCCTTACCCAACAAAAATATTGATCATTCATTTATAATTTATTTGTTTTCGGCTTAGAGTGATTAACCCAACAATTGTCTATAAACCTCAACGTCATCTTCATCATCACAATTGAAAATTGACATCAAGGACAAATAACAATATATAGTCTAACCAAGATGCGCACTACTTCGATTTCTTCTCAGAGCTCGAAAACCCAAGGATTAACTGTTACTAGGTATTGGAATGGATGGCAAGTACTCTGTCTTGGCCAATCATGGCAATAGGGCCAACTATTCCTTCCATGTTTGTAGACAAGCGGTATGAGGATGATCAAGACTATAGTTTTAACCTTTTCAGCCCTAATGTGGATGCATGCGTGACGTGACTAGACTGCCAAGAAATCGGTTCAGTTGTTTATGTATCATTTGGAAGCTACGGTAGCCCAAGCAAGGAGAAACGGAGGAAATAGCACGGGGTCTGAAGAAGAGCAACTACAACATCCTTTGGGTGGTCAAACAATTAGAGTAGGAAAAGCTTCCTATCAATTTTGTAGAGGGGATATTATTAGAGAAAGGTCTTGTTGTGAGTTGGTGTTCACAACTACAAGTTTTGGCACACAAAACTGCGATTCATACCAGCTAGCCTGTTCCCTCCATCTTCGATTCATCATTCATACCAGCTAACACATGCAGCTGCTGGCACCATATATTGGCATAGCCAGGTGAGGGCCCGTGCCCACACCAACTTATCAACAAGCACTCAGTATATGCAGCTGAGAAACTGTTCACATTAACCCTCGCTCTTGCATCTTTGCCCACATAAAACATATATTTGCCCTCACCAGCTGAAAAAAATGGTGAAGCCCCACAAATTTTCTACTTGAAATTGATATCCTAGCCTTGCAAGCCTACTATTTTAGCTCTTTAACTTTAAGTTAGATTGTTCTGGCACAACAATGAGTAAAAAAATCTTTCATTTTGACCATATATTAATCAATAATAGGTATAATAATGTGTGTGTTTTTTGTGCCCTCATAGTTAAACTTTTCTCCGTCCGCCACTCACATGCATCAAACACTATATACAGATAATTATATAATCAGCCAACAGGGCCGAATCTGAGAATATGAGATTTCAGAGCCCTAAACGAAAAAAAATAAATAAAAAAATTAGAGCATTTCTTTCTTAATTATATAAGAAATTTTATTTACACATGCTAAACTTATAAATACACACTCCCTTTTTTGGAAAATTTAAAATGCCTCATTTATCCTTATTTGTTTAGTTGTTGATTTCATTTTGTTTTTCAAAAAAAGAATTGGTTTACAAGTTTTTATACTCATACCCGATACCTCTAATCTACGAAATTAGTGAAACAACGATTCAAGCTCAAAATACAATCAAGAGAATTACATTTGGTGATTTTGGTTGCTTAAGTTCTTAACACCAAATAATACTATATTGTATGTATGACTGATTGTTAGGGTTTATTATATACTTATATATTTGTAAATATATACTGCAACAAACCCTATATAAATATAAATATTCCTGCCGAATTTGAAAGATTTTAAATCACCCAATATTTGTTGTATGGTCTTAGGTATAACATACAATCGTTTTCAATAAATAAAAAAAACTTCTTATATATTGTTGGTCAGACTTAGAAAAAAAAGATAGATGAAGAAGAGAAGTCTGCTTTGTTGTACTTGTAGATGAAGAGAAAGAAAAAGTAAAAAGAAAATGGAGAATAATGAGGAGGGTAGAGAAGAAAAAATTTGGAGAAATTGTGGTAAAAAAATTTAGTAATGTGTATTAAACAAATAGGGATCTAATTATATTTGCGTAATAACACAGTATCGATACATCTAATATTCAAACTGATATAAAGCATAACACTGACTTAAAATTTTGTAAGAACTCGGCTAAATTAATTTTTTTTATGGTGAATCCACTCTTTCATATCTTCTTTCTCTCATTCGAATCCTCCTCTCTCTCTCTCAACCATAACACTTGATGACGACGCTGCTTACAAAGCTCCGATGATGACGCCGCCTGGAAAGCTGATGATCCCTCAACGGAGGACCAGATCGACGTCGTCGACCCATGCTCTGCCTCTATCAGTCTGATACCGTTGTCGATGACTGACGACCTTGGCTTCGACTAATACCGAAGTTATTGGGGATTGAGGGGGTGGCTGTGAAACAGCCTCTCCGGCACCATGAGAAATCAACCAATTGCGTGGTGAATTTATTAGCCTTAACCAATTGCAATTTCTTTAAGCCCCCCGAAGGAAAGTAGCTAGTACCTACCCTATTAATACAACTTGCTAGACAAGATTCTATAAACCCAGAAAGTGTTAGCTGCGCACATTGAAACGAAGTTAAATTATTACTTCCACTGGCTAGCAAATATATATATATATATATATATATATATATATATATATATTTACGTTGGCACTGTAGGTTCATGTAGTTCAATCTTCAAATGGAACAATTTACATTTTGAGAATGATTAAACAACACTCCACCATCCATCACCATTCACCAGACACATTCTAGAAGCTAGGCCATAATGCAACAATATATACGCTGTTGGAACCGAGAAAGAACAACAGAAAGCTTTGAGAATGTAAGTTTCGATTGCACTGAAAACTGGGAGAATACTGATGTTATTGAAAGCAAACTGACTTTGGTTATATATAGCCTTACAACAAACACGAAAATGAAATAACAACCCATGAGTTCAGGACCTAGAATTGTGGAAATGACTAAGTCGAACCGGAAGAACAGCTTGTCCCTCAAGAAAAGGAAGGTTATTTGCTCATCCAGGAAAAAGTCCTAGATCAAGGAATCCTAATCAACTAAACTACTGACTATTTCAACATACGCAATATGATTGAGATCGATATTAGTGTTATGAGTACTGCATGGCTGGGCATACTCAAAATATATATGGTAATTCTGATCCATATACAGATCCGGTGCGTGCATTTGAACGGAATTTGCAGAGATCGATTGGCAGTTCCAAACCAGCTGATCGACACCGGATGTGCATATGATGATGATCACTTTTCACTTTTCAGCTGATGTGAATTTTACTCAGGCATCTTCCAATCTCATCACTATTTCATCTAATATATAATTGTCGAGGTATATTTCAATAGAAATTGTCTAATCTAGAGTGAAGGGGCCAGTCAGTTCTTAATACTAATGCATCCATCAGAGTGGCACTATTTTTTAACCGTACGTAGATCGAGATACAAATCCTCAACTGCTATTCAACCTATCAACAGAGATAAACTATCAATCAACGACCGGCCACTAATTAGATGCCCTAGCCAACTATCATTCTTCTCATTTAATCTCAAGTAGACACTTATTTAACTCCTTGCCGTTAGTTGCACATCGGTATTCTATATATAATATAGTGATCCATCCTCAGGCAAATAAGCAAAGAGAGAGAGAGAGATACTAGCATAGCGCAGCAACATTCAAAATGAAAACGGAGAGGGGGGAAACACAGCAAATGGACACTGCTGCTCTGCCTCAAGCTCTTCAAAGCAGAAGAAGCAGTACTACAAGTAGTGCTCATGTGCTAGTGTTCCCTTATCCATACCAAGGCCACATTTGCCCCATGGTTGAATTCTCCAAACGCCTAGCTTCAAAGGGTGTTAGGGTCACCGTCGTGATCACAACCATTTCTGCAGCCACCGTGGCCATGAAGCAGTTGCTAGCAGCTCAGTCCAAAAACAAGACCTCTTTCAGGGTGGAAATCATTTCGGACGGCTCCGAACACCTTCAAAAGTCGGAAAACACAGACGAGGTTTTCAACAGGGTAGATACGCAAAACTTATCCAACCTTATCAGCGACATCAAGAACAAGAAAGATCTTGCCTCCGACAGTGATAGAAGTGATGAAGATGAGGATGACTACCCACTCAAGTGCGTCATTTACCACTCAGCCATGCCATGGGTGCTAGATGTGGCGCGACAGCATGGCATAGATGGAGCTCCATTTTTTACCTGTGCAGCTGCGGTTACTGCCATCTTTCATCATTTCTACGAAGGAGTGTTGAAGATTCCTTCAAAAGATTCTGCAGCTAGATCTTCTAATACCACAATGCTCTTGCCTTCCATGCCTGAACCGCTAGGGTTCAATGATCTACCCTTGTTACTATGTGACGATGCCTACTCAAGTTATCTTAAGTGGACCTTGAACCAGTTCTCAAATATCTCCCAAGTCAAATGGATCTTCCACAACACTTACGAGAAGTTGGAGGAACAGGTATAATTCATTTAAGTAATTGTGAGCTATATAAAAATTAAGGAGAAAATAACTGGGATAATGTGCACATATAATTGAGTTATACAACATATATTTATTTACTTTTCCATGCTAGCTAGCTAGCTAGCTGTTCTTTTGGTTTATAAAATTCATATGCATGCTATCTATGTATGTCCAGGTACTTAAATGGATGGCAAGTCAGGACTGGCCGGTTAAGACAATAGGACCAACAATTCCATCATCGTTTCTGGACAAACGATTGGATGATGAGAAAGACTATAGTCTGAGCCTGTTCAAGCCTGATCATGTAGAGACTTGCATGAAGTGGCTAGACTCCAAGGAGACTGGCTCGGTGGTTTACGTATCGTTTGGAAGCTTGGCTAACCTAACCAAGGAGCAAATGGAAGAACTAGCATGGGGTTTAAACAACAGCAACTACCACTTCTTGTGGGTAATCAAAGAGTCAGAAAAGCAAAAGCTTCCGATCAATTTCTTCGAGGAGATGTCAGAGAAGGGTCTTGTTGTGAGTTGGTGCTCCCAGCTGCAAGTCTTGGCTCACAAGGCCGTGGGGTGTTTTGTCACTCATTGTGGATGGAATTCGACACTCGAGGCATTGAGCTTGGGAGTGCCGATGGTGACGTTGCCCCAGTTTGCTGATCAAACAACCAATGGTAAGTTTGTTGTAGATGTGTGGAAAGTAGGAGTGAGAGTGAAGGTGAATGAGAAAGGGTTTATAACGAAAGAAGAACTAGTAATGCGTGTTAAGCAGGTTATGGACAAGGAGGTTGGGGTGGAGATCAGAAAGGCTTCACAGATGTGGAAGAAGTTGGCGAAGGAGGCTGTGGATGAAGGAGGAAGTTCGGACAGGAACATTGAGGAGTTTGCAGCACAACTTCGATTATTGCCTTGATCCAAGTTACTATCAATTACTACGTATCGCATGTATTGTCGACCTTTTTAATTTATGTGCCTGCACTATTTGGCAATGTACGTAATATCGTGCTGAATTTGGTGATCAAGGTTTAATAGTACATTGCTAAAGGAATAATCTCCAGAATCGTCCCAGTCCATACACTGTTGTACACTTGCACACAACTTTTTTTATGGGACTGAAATTGAAAGAAATTGTAGGAATGCAAAATGGAAATCGAATTTGCAGAGAAAACAAACCCGGTCAAAATTATTTGCGGAAGTTGACAATTGATCAATAATTTTGAAAGATACTGGCCTCGCTAGTTGGGCCATAAACTATTTTGCGTTGTTCTTTCATGAGGACATTGGGACACTTGAAAGAAATGTGAAGGTTTTTATAAGTATTTTGGAGCAGCTGACTGTTTATGTATGTACATGTGATAATTGATGTTAGAAATGGTCGGCACTGCAGGCATACAAATCTCGTTGTTGCTTACCTGCTTCGGTTGAACCCCAGCTAATCTGATTGCGATATACAGAAACCAATATAACGTTGGGAATGAAACACAAGGTGCAGAACCAACAGTTGCCATCAATGCTCTTGGATTTGGTAAGCATGTAAAGCAATCATCCGTGACACACAGCAACCATTCAAACCGGAAGCTCCTTTTTAAGCAAGCACCAGACCTTGATTTTCAAGAAGCAGCTAACATATCCGTCATCTTCTATTTCAATTAAAGATTGACCCACCATATCATGTACATGAGCCTAGATCTTTTATAGGGCATATATTTCTTAAGCCAAGTAGAATATAGTTTCAATACCTCCATGTAGCCGAACAAAGAAGCCCTAATAGGTACCTGTAGTTTCATACTCTGCACTGATTCTGATTTTATACCTCTCCTAGCATTGTCCGTATAGTTAACCATATTCGCTGCTGCCATGACAAAAACAACTCATAAAGAGTGACAAAGCCACCATCATACTCGGCCGTCTTCATCTGGATTGTTTGCATCTTCACTCCGACTTCCTAACTTGACAATGTCTTCCACAAGAATTTTACCATCTGCACCGCAGGGAAGAACATGCTGTAAGCAAGTGTAAACACAACCATACTACTTGGAAAAAGGACTAAAGAAAATGTAAACTAAAAGGTGACTACAACAGCTTAATCAAATTCTCATCATTTCTGGGTTCACATGGATACAGAACAAACTGGGGGGACCCAAGCAAATAAACTTAAAAACAATTATTTTCCAGTATCACGTTGCTTCATATCACCAAATGTTCCTTCATTATACTAAAGATTTACTATCACCTCATTTCTTTTACTGAAAGATGCCACACAACAACGACAGCGACAACAACAAAAAAGAATAACCTCTTTTGAGAGGTTGCCTATGAGTTCTTGGACACCCTCCTTGCCTAAAGTATTCTTCAGATAGTTTGCAGCAGCTGCAACCTCCTCAGCAGTTACTTTACCATCAAAATCCCTGCACACATATTTTAATGCTTATAGATTTTGCTACAGAATAAATGCTAATACCATACATCAAAACTGAGCATTTTTATCACTCAAAAACAGTTTAAATTAAACCAAGGAGTAACGAATGGTGAAGGCAAACTAAAACATGTTTTAGAAAAATCCAAGTTGAAAGTAACGTGAAAATCTAGTAAAGGCAGTTAGTGTCTAAACATCAGCATGCAAACAAACAATAAATAAATAAAAAGGACTGCCAAGCTTTGGTTCATTTAAGTCTAACTGGATGATAACAACCTAGGTCAAGAACAGATAGATTCACTAACTGCCATAACTTTACGATTTCTGGCTCACTCTATGCATATCCAATATTATAAATGTGACATTATCCAGTATTGGCTAATGTACGACAAATATTTGAACCAAAAATATATGCTTAACATGATGATAAGCTGTGACATGGCCTATAAAAGAGATAAAGAATTTCAGAACGGTACAAGAGGAAGCAAGTTGTATGATAACAATTCACCTGTCAAGTAGTTGGTAGCGGTCTCCAATTTGAGCATCCACATCATCAATTTCCTTTACCAGATTTTGACGCATTGAATCAACCTGAAATCCAGCAGAAGAATAATTCATTAAATGAAGAAAGACACACATCATAAACTATTATATTTGGAGTCGAACATCAAACCTTATCTATGAGTGCTGATGAAACATGATCAGCTTCCTCTTCAACACTGGCAGTATCACTTTCATCTTGAGCATCTCTATATGCCTTGAAGGCATCCTTTTCACTATCAGCACCATCCTTCTCCACCATGCTATTGTATAGTTCAATCTGGAAACATTAGAGTAATCAACTTCAAAAGAATATTCCAAGGAAAATGCAGATCAGATTGAACATAAGCATGCATTAAAAAGTAAAAACATTCCAACTGAAAAGTCATGCGAAGATAAAGTTGCATGCTTATAAAGACACCACTCTCTTGATTAAATGACACTGAAAAGTTGTTAATGTACACCACTCCAAACCAGAAAAGTTGTTAATATCACCAGGAGAAATACTGAAATGGCTCAAAAGTCATAACATGAAACTGTGTTTATAGTACAATTTTGTTAATCACTTAATTGCAAGTATTTACACCTTCCAACATGCCTGCAAGATTTTGGCAGGAGTGACTAGCATGCGGACACAAGGGAGGGTACGAAAGATGAACAAATTTGTCTTTAAAGATGCCTAAGGCAAATGAAGAGCAATTAAAGGTTTTGAATTACCTCCTTGCTAACGAGTCTCAGGAATTCTTCACGCTCCGTATTCACTGACTGAAACATTTTGTAGAAACAAAGTTAAATAGAGTGTAGAAGGCAATGCATCAAATCCCAAGAGGAGAATTAGTAGCTATAATCTTTGAGGGATACTAAGTTCAGTCCTTACAGATGCAGAAGTCAAAAAAGCCAAAGCACGACTTAGTTCGCAGAGCTGCTCTTGCTTTTCTGGAGTCGTTTCCTTGGCTTGCTCTTTTGCTTCCCTTGCTGTTGGAATAGTCATCTCTTTCAATGCCACATCTTCTTGACTATCCTTAGATTCCTTAATTCTGCGTAGCTCTTCTTCCTCCCGCTCTTCCTCCTCCTTCAATATTAGAGACTACAATCAAAAAAGTTATTCAGTAAAACTGAAGGCTGAATATGTAGACACACAAGTTGACGGGTACATCTTACAAGCAATTAATAACCACAATTCCTAAGTCAGATATTCATAGCATTATTTCAGTACTGCCTTCCTAAACATTAATATCAATCCATCCAACAATAGGTTCAGAGTGAAGGCAGCAAAAAACAAATAAGATGCAGCAAAAAACAAATAAGATGCATCAAAACTGGCTAAATAAAATATACTTGCATATAAAACCCGCAGATGTGGAACCAACTCAAATAAGCATTTCAGATGTGGTTCTCAAGCACATAATAACTGTTTATAAGGGCATAAAAAGTAAAGATTTTAACCTTGATCATTTCTTCCTGCATCTCTAAGTACTCCAATTTCCTCCTTTCAAAACAGAATCTTCAGATGGCAAAGACGTAACGTTAATAGTATCCACCACTTCATTGGGCATAGAAGTAAGTGTAGCTCGAACAGCTTCCTCTGGCTTCAATTTTCCAGACACGTGAGGATGGCATGGAGTGATTAAGAGACAAATCCAACCAATCACGAAGCTACATTGATACAATAATGATTTCATGATCGTGCAGAAACCCATATGATTACAACTACTTATGGAACTGCAGAATAATTTCAAACATGCCAACATCTAAGCACAGTACACCTGCTGACGCATTTCTTCTTCTTCCACAGAACGCAATCCAAGCATACCCCTCTCCCTACACTCCTCGCGGAGCTCAGCTTCTGAAAGTGACTCGACACCCTCCGCTTGAATTAACTTATCATCAGCTTTAATCCTGACATTAACAAAAGAAGAAAACAATATGTTGATAGACATTCCAACAAACCAAAAAAAATCTCTATTATAAACAGAAAAGATGGTGAACTGTTGCATGAGTTCATTTGTTACTTCTCTTTTTGGTCACTATTAGCTACCTTGAGCACAATTAGGATAACAGCAATTTGGAGAGATTCATTATGTTCACAGCAAGAATTCTTTAATTATTCAAGATAGTATAGTCTCGTCTCCAGATGACAACTGGAATTATATGGTGACATAATTATGAAGAGACATTTCAGAAACAGACAAGTAAATGATTTTAACAAAAGCAGTTTTGCAGAGATAATACTACCAATGCACATAATTAGGATTGCAAAGGATAAATTAAAAACTGGGTGATGTACCAAATAATAAGTATCTGTTCTCCAACTCCTATCAATTGATAAACGAGAAAAGAAATCCCCTCTCTTCTCTTTGTATTTCTCTTATTAGTAATCCCTCAAACACAGTCTAATTTGTGTACATAGGAAAAGCTAGGGCAAAATGCCTGGTATGAAATAGCAGATAAGTTGAGCCCATCCACTACCATCCAGCTGTTAAACATTGAGCATTGCCCGGCATTAAAAATGTAGTAAATATGAGGACTTCAGATATAATGAACTTTCAAATTCTGGTCAAATGCAAAACAAAAGCAAAAAACATAATGGAGACCTACTTTCTAGTGTGCATATATATATATATATATATATATATATATATATATATCACCGACTGAGTCATTTCCGGAGCATATATCTCAAATATGCATCTGTACCGTAAGGGCTTATTCCCATATATTTGCACATATTGACTAAACGAGGCCTGAAAGCAAGAGGAA
Organism: Comarum palustre; assembly: GCA_951800085.1. Lineage (NCBI taxonomy): Eukaryota > Viridiplantae > Streptophyta > Magnoliopsida > Rosales > Rosaceae > Comarum > Comarum palustre. The sequence goes on along the minus strand of OX637575.1, from coordinate 302,609 downwards.
ACAGAAACAGTTAATAGCAGAATTACAACACCATTACAAGTCAAGCAGTAAATAAATAGGTACATAGTGTTAAAAGAAAACCTGCTGATGTTATCAAGAGTAAGCTCATCATTAAACAACTTGGCAAACCCCAAAATCTCCTCATTAGAGACCCCTGCACCCGTCCTCAGCTGCAGTTGCAGATAGTAAGGTATAGAAATATAGGAGAAAGAACTTGGAAACTGAACTATTGAAACATGAATCCCCACCCTGTTTAGAAACTCATCAAGATCTTCTGCTGTTTGTTTGATTTCCCCACTCCTTGAGTTTTGAACTTCCTTTTCCATTTCTTTGGCCGTGTCCTGAAGGATCTTAGCATACTCTATTCTTGCCTTTAGCCTCCTTTCCATTGCTTCCTACACATTGAAAATTCAGTTAAACTCAAACATACTACTAAGAAAGGGGAATAACATAAACAAACTAACACAAAAGTTGAGCAAAATGTATCATGGCAAGCTAAGTATGTTGAGCTTCACCATGACTAATAAGGCCTCTAACTTTCCGAAAACAAGTTCGCAAGGGGTAAAAGCCCATGTGAAACTGGAAATCATGTATATGTAGTATCCCGATCTGAATAAGACTCTCATACAAGAATGTCCAAAACAAGAGAAAATACAACGCATACATGAACGCAGATGCACACAACTATAACAGATACAAAATAGGTTCCACATAAGTTTTAAAAAATTTAGAATTTCAGTACCTCTTCTTTCAACTTGTCTTGAAACGTTGAAGGCAACATGTTGGGAAACAATTTAAGGAACACTGGCAGCAAAAACTCCATGAAAGGAACAATGATAAACACAGCGAACGGAACAAGCCGAAAGATATCAGCAGTGGTACGCGTCAGCTGTTGCCTCTCCCTCCTCGAAAGAGTCTTCCCACCGGCAAGCTTCAGCAGCAGTCTCGAACAGATCTTGACATCTTTCCCAAGCCAGTAATGCTGCGATGTGGACACAATCTCCTTCCAATGTGCCAGCTTATTAGCCCAGTCCTCACTAATTTGAAAATGGGAAACCAGTTGCCGCTGACGTCATCGTTGGAAGTCCGATTGTGAAAATGGGCGAGGGACGGGGTTGTGCGGGAGGAGGAAGGAGTGACGTAATCCTTGAGCAATCTGCTTCTTCTGAAAATCGCTCTGGAAGCCATCGACGAATTGAAGAGCGGACTCTCACTCAGATTTCGCAGAAGAAGAAGAAGGCGTGGAGGCGTTTCGAGGATGTTTCTGGAGCGCGCGGTGGATTTGGCTCTTAAACATTTTAGGGTTTATGTTTTAGGGGTTTTATGATTTTTTTTCCTGCAATAGAAATGATTAAAATGAACGATTTTCTGTCTAAGAAAATGACGCCGTCAACATACAACACGCAAAAACCATTTTGAGCTTTTATTAATTAGTATCTTTAATGAACGGTTGAAATTAAAAAATATAATATTAATAATATATATAAATAATTAAATATATAAATTATTATAAATAATAAAAATATATCATTTAAATATAAAACCTTACATACAAAAATTTGTCATGACTTAAATTTTCAGACTAATAATGGCGTAAATTTTCAGACTAATAATGGCGTAAAAGGGTTTCAAATTTTCAGCCCAACGTAAAACAAAGGATATACTTCGTCACCAATTATATATATAATTACCATGATTAATTTGGGATCGATGGATGCAATAGTTATGACCACATGCTAACGTGGTCATGTCCTTCCAAAGTTTTGATTTGGGGTAGGGTAGAGTGCTCTGATTTTACGTAGCATTGTGCTATTTGTGTCAAGAAAAACAATTCTCCGAAACAACAAATTTATATTTCCAAACTCTTTGACATGAACTTGATAATAATATAAGGAAAAATGATCTAAACAATGTCTGACCTTTTAGAGAAGTAAAATTTTGATATTTCACGTTTTAAAAACTTCAAAACGGTATCCCACATTCTTACCCCGACTGAATAAATGTATCTGAAACCATTAGTTCCGTTTAAAAAACTAACGTTATAAATTTTTTGACATGAAAATACTAATTTATCCTTTGTTAACAGTGTCTGACCTTTTAGAGAATCAAAGTTTTGGTGTCTCACGTTTCAAAAACTTCAAAACGATATCCTATGTTTTTATCCCGACTGAAGAAAGGTATCTGGAACCGTTAGTTCCGTTAACAATTTTTTATTCCTTTTTCATCTCTAAAATTCTATGTCTTTAAAATTAAGAAAAATAATTAATTAAAATTTTATGTAAGAGTGAATATAACTTAGTAAATTGAAAAGAAAAAGATTGTCATCTTCATCTCCATCGGATAAAAAGAGAAGGGAGAAGCATCGTCGCCGAAGAAAGAGAGAAGAGAGATGCGTCGTTGGAGGAGAAGAGAGAAAAGAGTAGAGTCGCCGTTGAATAGATTTTGTCAAACCGGTAAACCTTTTTTAAACACAATTGTTTGTAGTCGGCTCTCAAAGAAGTTCTCCACAGTTCAAGCCAAAACATAATCAAGTTTGCTCTGACCCTCCTCTAAAAACCCATAATGATCAAGTGAACCATGGCTTCTCCATTCCGTCACCACGGCCTCTCTCTCTCAGAGATTAATACAGTTTCTAATTCTAATACTTGACTTTATACTCACTTGATAGTCAGCATTAGCCAACCATAGCCACCTAAACTATTTTTTTATTAGTCAAATTTTCCAAATCTTTATGGTTCATACTAAGATTGAAGAACGTCTGTGATCAATTAGTGGTTATCAAAAACAAAAGTAGTCATATGTAGTCAATTTGAGATTTAGATGTTGTACCAGATCATACCATAGTCATCTATACCATGCGACCTCGACGAAGAAGACGAAGTCAGGACCGACAATGGATTGGAGAAGGATGAGGAGCTCAGCTGGGAGTGATGGTGCTAAGGATGTTGGTGACTCGAAACTAATAGTTTCATATATATTTCTTCAGTCGGGGGTAAGAACGTGAGATACCGTTTTAAAGTTTTTAAAAGATGAAACACTAAAGGAGCTCAGATGGGAGTGATGGTGCTGAGGATATTGGTGACTCGGAACTAATAGTTTCAGATACATTTCTTCAGTCGGGGGCAAGAACGTGATATACCGTTTTAAAGTTTTTAAAAGCTCAGACGCTGATTAGAACATTTTTTTCAAAAATAAAGGTTAAAGCAATCTTTTAATGTCAAAAAATGTTTGTTATTAATATTTTTAACATAACTAACGGTTATAGATATATTTCTTCAATGAAGGTAAAAACGTGAGATACCGTTTTGAAGTTTTTAAAACGTGAGACACCAAAACTTTGTTTCTCTAAAATGACGGACATTGTTTAAATCATTTTTTCATAATACAATCGGGGCAAGGATGATTTATATACCATCCTAGTTAGCACCATTTCCATATAAATGTATCATGAAGCAACTCTGCATGACATTAGATTAGATGATCATTGCAATTATTCGTGGAGGCATAACAGGGGATATAATTAAATTCAAAGCTTAGATAATACTACAGAATTCATTGTTTATCAGACTCAACTCAAAAGAAAAATCAAAACATCCGGATATTTTAATGTTCACTAACAAAAGATAATAAGAACACAGGAGGTTGCTGCAGAAACATGGATACTCAAAATGCGTAGAAGCTCATTTCTTCTTGGCAGCATCACCGGCCTTGGTCTGTACATAACAGTAACAAATATACATCAAAACAACAATTTAATGAAAACAAGTAAAGTCAATCACACTTGCCAAGCTGAAGAAAACAATTATGCTAACCAACAAAAACAATAGTTCTTACCTTCTTGACTCCACGGATCTTCTTGGCCCTGTTCTTCCTTTCCTTGATTTGCTTCCTTGACTTTGCCACCTTAGTGTCCAGTCCATTCTGCACAAGTAGCCACATATAATGGCAGCGAGAGGGAGAGACCATGTCTTAAACTTATAAGATCAAATAACCAAGCCCTATAACCATGTGCATTTCAGGCCAAACCAAATATAGATTATTTGAATATCCTCAGAATGCATATGAAAAAAGATGCTCTTGGTATCATTGATTGCCCTATAACCGCTGATATGTAGCAGAAGCCTTAAGAATACACAGCCAATGCTCTCAATGAGGATATGGGAGATAATAGAGAATCAAACTAGACTAATGAGCTGACTAAGAGTAGAAGAACCGCTCTTTATACCATGAGTCAAAAGTAAATTAATTGGTATTGAGCTCACACTACCGAATTGACCATCGATGTTTAACAAAGTCTGAAAAAGAATTGCAAGTACATGTAATGAACAAAAGGCAAGATGGAAACATTACCCTGATCAGCCTGTACTTTGGCTCAAACTTCTTGGCATTCTCCACAGAATCATAAATCAGGCCGAAACCAGTGGATTTACCCCCTCCAAAATGGGTGCGGAACTTGAAAACAAAGATGGCATTTGTATCCTTGACTTCGTACATCCTAGCCAGTTTCTCCTTCAACTCAGCCTTCATTACGAGAAGGGAAAAAGCAGATTAAATAAAACAACAGAACATATATACTGAAGAACTTGAAGAGAACGTGAGAATGAAAAAACAGGCACAAAAAAGGACTGAGCTACCAAATCTCAAAATCAAAACTATGCTTCAGTTTGGACTGATAAATAACAATAGTAAAAACTGAGCAAACACACAATTTCTGAACATCAATTCCAGAACATTCCACAATATCAAAACGAGGGAAGTATACAATCTTATGAGCGAGGATACTCGAAAAACGAACCTTGGAGACGTTTGGTCTTCCTGGATGCAAAACATCGATGACCTGTGAATTAAAGAGAAAAGAACATAAGCAATGACTACACGGGATCTGCAATTGGAGATGGAAATGAGGACTCACGAATTGCTTCCTGGAGAGAAGACGATTTGTCATGAACTTCCTTGTACGGACCGTCACGGCTTTGTTATCGGCCATTGCTCTCCTCCTCTTTCCTTCTGGCTGCGCCTCTTCTGCTCTTTCAGAGTGATTTTTAGGGTTTTTGTGGTATACTAGACAGGTGGTATATTGGGCCAATCTCACCCTTCCAAGTTTGTAAACAAATAACCCGTGGGCCTTTTTTTGACAAAATAAAAAATTAAATATGGCCACTCCAAGTGATTGTGCTGCTCCTAGTTTTGTGATACAAAAAATGCAGGTAAAGCCTAACATTAATCTTTAGAATCAAAATTGAAGGGGATCCCAAGGATCATTATCCAGACGGGTTCTACTGCCCATTTTTGGAAGCAGTGCAGCCCAATCAACACCATGTACAAGGCTCTTCCATAATCGTGTTTATATTTATACATGAATTTATTCTCTTTCCGCCATCCCTGCTTTGTGCAGTTTGCAACTATCTTATCCAACCGTACAATTATCTCAGAGAATGTTGGCCTGCAATAAGGTTCTGGATTCCAACATTCCTCAATCAACCTGTATATACATCAATGAAGTATATAGAGCATTATCAGAAATAATGAGAAACAAGTTATCTTTATTGACTTAAAAGAGATACCAAACTTACTCTTTTACTACACTAAGGATAACTTTTTGACTTCGTTCTCATTGGCGGTCTTTTCCCTTCTGAACACATCATTCTCAAAGCCTCTTCAATAGGCTTGGGATGGAATGGCTGTACACCCTCAACCATCTTTGCCGATCAAAAACAAAATGGGAAACAGGAAGTCAAGACTTTATGTACAACCAGTAGATAACTAAGAAAAAAACTCCACAAGAAGGTAAACAGTAAACACCATAAGCGAAGTGCCCCAAAACAAGTCCAGCAAACCAGTTACATAAGCCATACATGTGAATCTGCAGTTGACATGCACTGAGCAGGCAAGACACCAATGAAATTGAAAATCCTTTCGAAGTGCTAAACAGGCAATAGGAGATTACCTCATATAATATGAGACCAAAAGAATATACATCCGCACTTCTAGCAAAAATTTCATCTCAGGTGCCACATAGAGACCTACAGATCAAAAGAAAAATTATAACAAAACCATAATGAATATTTTCACATGAGGCTCAGTTATGCAACTTACTTGAATGGCCATTGTCTGCCCAAGGCTGTGCAAGTTTTGCTTTGTCAGGAGAAATATTTGACAACCTTATCCACCCAAACCCCGTTATCTTCAATTGACCTCCATTATCGAGCAAAATATTTCTGGCACCTTACCAAAATTTCGAATTAAAGAACAACACATCCAACAACAACAGACAGAATTCACTGCTGGCTAGGATTAAACCACAAGTGTCTGTGATTCAGTAAAGCACAATTTTATTTGAAGATAAAAGCCCAAGATCAATTCTTGATTGGGACAATCTTATGTAAGTAAGGGGATCTGAGCACATACATGCTTTCAGGGTCTGAATAGCTTTCCTTTTCTAGTATCTTTACAGAAACCTTTGTACCATTCCATTGAGCCACTTGATACGTTCCCTGTTTAGGTATACAGAAACCATATGCTTTGATCAGGCATCAGAATTCAGAAACATATGAACTTTGACATATCATTATCGAATTCTGAGTAAAAAGAACTTGAACTTTTAGGAGAGCAGAAATGTAAGAATAGTGGAGAAAGGGACAACCTTTGCAATTCCATCACTCTTCCGAACTTGAAGCTCTAATGGATTGAGCTCATACTCTGGAACTTCTCGAGGATTTGCAACAGTCATTGGCGTCTTCCTGGTTTTCTAAAGTACCAATTTGTTAAACTCCATGCATATGCAGGCACCCCCAGAGTTTCAAACTTTCAATCACAAATTAGAATAGAAAGTGTACCGGAACTTTGGCACCTCGTGCCTTGAGAATGTTGTACACCTCTGTATTCCCATAATACTTGGCATCAGCAGCTGCCTGTCCACATATTGAGAACACCAACCAGATTAAAACACCAAAAACAAACTCAAATAAATCCAAACATTACTACAATTTTTGAAGGTGGAGCCTTTTTAACAAAACAAGTAATATTTTTCTCAAAATCGAAAGCTATATGTGCTTTAAGTGTTTAACTGTTTAAGGTCCCTAATTGGAAAGCAAGAAAATGAAAGAGATAATGAAAGAAAGAGAGAAAGAAGTAGTACGGTACTGCCCCAGCGATCGCGAGCGTTGATGTTGGCCTTGCGGGAGAGCAGGAGCTTGGCAACGTCGAAGTGGCCCTCGCAGGCGGAGATGTGCAGCGCCGTACGGCCGTCCAAGTCGATGCTGTTGACGTCAATGCCTTGATTGAGAAGGTCCTCAACTCCGCTGACGTCACCGCCGCAGGCGAGGAAGAGCAACTGCATGGTGGAGTCGAGATTCTCCGGCACGGAGAGCTCGACGTCGTCCTCGCAGGGGCTGCGGCGGATGGGATCGAGAGAGGACTGGCGGCCGAAGCTGAAGCGGTGGTTGATGTTATGCTGGACGGAGCCGGTGGAAAACTGGCGGGAAATGCCGCGATGTGCTCCATTTTTTGGAGACGGCTGATTGTCCGGGGAGGCAGGTTATTGTGTTCCACATAATTGTGGTGACGCTAGAGACACTTGATCATCATCGTCATTATCGTCGAGTCTTTCTCTCTCGTCATCGTGGTCGTCATTGGTAATGATGGGTTCGGATCGAGAGCTGGAATGGGAGTGGAGAAGCTCTCGATGCCGATAGAGAGAGGCGAAAAATGGGAGTTAAGAAAACAAAAACGAAAGAGATCCGAGCGATGCGCGTCGTCTGAATAATCAGGGAAGAGAGAGAGAAATGAATTTTTTTGGAAACTAACGGTGGTGTGCTCTCTGGGTCTCTTTCCAGTTTCCACACACCGGTGCGCATAAGCCTCCTCTAGTTTTTTTTTCATGAATCCATTTCTGATTTCTGTATGTAGTTTTCACAGGGATAAGTGTGTAACGCGGCAAACGCCCATTTCGGGAAGTAACAGATGAATATGAAAAGTAACAGCAGTCAGAGTGTATTGATTTTTTTTTCAAGCTGAATAATTAAAGAGGCACGCGGCCTAAAAGACAAACAACAATTTAAAGTGAGTTGCACTTTTAATTAGATGATTTCATGTATGAATTTGTATTCTTTGTAATGAGGGTTATAAAATCATGTATTTATATGCATAATTTGGTTGTGGGGTGAATGAGAAATTATCACCTAAAGATGACTAGTTCAAACGGGAAAATGAACTTTGTCTCATATTAAAAAAGTGGGAAATGAATAAGGCTTTAAATAGAATCTCACACCTTGAATGTGTAACCATGACAAACACACATGCTATCTCTCGCGCGCGCACAGGGTGGGTGCAAATCCCAGGTCGGAAGCCCAATTTCTTCACTTGGGTCCGCGCGACCTACATACACGAATGCAGCTCAAATTAAGTCTCTGGTTATGACCTTGTCACATGTAGGAGATTCCCAACACTATATAAAGGTCACCAATCCTTCATTCTAAACACACCCACATCAAACACTTATCTTCCTCTCCATGCTCCTATTCAGTTCTTTCAGAATTTCGGTGATAGTTTGAAGGTTTTTCCTAGTTCGTTGAAGCTCTTGTTCGTAGTGCAACAACTTGAGTTTGGTTGTCGTTTTATCCTGAGAGACCAAGCGGCATTGAGGTCCTTGCACCGATTGGGACGTCGTAATTCGTCTTAAGGACACCGTGTGATACACGGGACTCGACAAACTTCCATTAGTTGAATTCTTATTCTCAAATCCTCAATTTGTCATTTTATGGTTCTGTTCATATTCATGCAATTTGATTAATTATAATTAATTTTCGTTATTTCATTTTGTTAATATATAAACAATATAATTACCAACGTTTTCTAACAATCTTAAGACAAATTAATGTTGTTATTGTTTATATATTTCTGGAAAAATTATCTAACTTGTGTGTGTATTTTTCAGAAAAAGAAAACTCAAAATGACTAATGGAAAAGAAAATGGCTCGGGTGGTGACAATGGTGGTAAGAACACCATGCGAACGGTGGTACCTCCAACTGCAATTGTTCCTGCACTACCCGTCTCTCATGCTGAGAAACCAGAGAAGTTCACTGGATTGAATTTCAAGAAGTGGCAAGCAAAGATGAAGTTCTACTTGACCACCTTGCACCTTGCAAGATTCCTTGCTGAGACAGCCCCATGCTCACTGATGAGAAAAATGGTGACTTGCAAAAGGTTGCTGTTGTGAATGCATGGAATAGCTTTGACTATTTGTGCATGAACTACATCCTCAATGGTTTGTCTGATAATTTTACAATGTGTACATTCATTCAGAGACCGCTAAAGGCTTGTGGGAGTCTTTGGAGAAAAATATAAAACTAGGGATGTTGGGTCCAAGAAGTTCATTGTGGGCCGATTCCTTGATTGGAAAATGGTGGACTCTAAGACTGTGATGAGTCAATTCTCTGCTTTTCAATTGATATTGCATGAGATGCAAAGTGAAGGAATGAGTCTTTCTGGACCCGTTCAAGTAGCATGCTGCATTGAGAAGTTGCCCCTTCATGGAATGACTTCAATAACTACCTTAAGCACAAGCGAAAGGAAATGAGCATGCAGAACCTGGAGGCCCATCTTCGGATTGAGGAAGACAGCGTGGAAATGAAAAAAGGAACTGGATGAACACTGCCAAGGTCATTGTTGTTGAACATGACCAAAACTCAAGGACCAAAAAGTTCAAGGCCCAGTGGTCCAAACTTGGCCCAAGAGGAGGTGTTTCTAAGAAGCCAAGGCTTGAAGGCAAGTGCTTCAATTGTGACAAAGTTGGCCATAAGTATGTGGATTGCAACAAGAAAAAGAACAAGAAGCATGAGGCAAATCTGCTGGAAGCTGTCACCAAAGATGTTGGTGAAATTAATTTGTGTGCTATGCTGACTGAGGTGAACATGGTGGACTCCAACCCCAAGACCTGGTGGCTGGACACTGGGGCCACTAAGCATATATGTGCTTACAAGAATATGTTCTCCACCTTTGAATCTGCTGAGGAAGAGGAGATTCTGTATATGGGGAATTCTGTTACATTTGCAATAAAGGGGAAAGGAAAGGTAATCCTCAAGCTAACCTCTTGAAAGGACCTGACCCTGAACAATGTCCTGTATGTTTTAGAGATACGCAAAAACCTGGTGTCTTGTGCACTTCTAAACACCAATAGGTTTCACATTGTCATGGAATCTGACAAGGTTGTTTTGTCTAAGAGTGGCATGTTTGTTGGTAAGGGATATCTCTCTAATGAGATGTTTAAAATGAATGTAATGACTATTGTCAACAAGAATAATGAAGCTGGAGCTAGAGCTTCATCTTCTGCTTACATGATTGTGTCTTCCAATTTGTGGCATGGTAGACTAGGACATGTTAACTATGATACCTTTAGAAGGTTAATTAACATGGAATACTTACCAACATTTAAAATCGACTCTAATGATAAATGTGAAACGTGTGTTGAAGCTAAACTCACTAGAACCTCGTTTCAAACAATGGTGACAAATAATGAACCCCTAGATTTAATTCACACAGGTGTGTGTGACTTGAAATCAACAGAATCAAGAGGTGGTAACAAGTATTTTGTCACGTTCATAGATGATAGCACAAAATACTGCTATGTGTACTTGATGAAAAATAAAATCGAGACTATAGAGAAATTTGTTCTCTATAAAAATGAGGTTGAAAATCAACTCAATAAGAAAATCACAGTACTAAGAAGTGACTGTGGAGGTGAGTATGAATCACCATTTGCTGACTTATATGCTCAGAATGAGATTATACATCAAAAAACTGCGCTTTATTGACCACAATCAAATGGTGTGGCTGAAAGAAAAAATCGTACCTTAAAAGAAATGATGAATGCAATGCGCTTAAGTTCTGGGCTGGCACCTAACATGTGGGGAGATGTCATTTTCACGGCTAATTACATTTTAAATAAGGTTCCCAAAAAGAAGGCATAAAAGACTCCTTATAAATTGTGGAAAGGAGTAAAACCATCCAATGGTTACTTACGAGTGTGGAGATATTTGGCTAAAGTAGCTATTCCTCCACCTAAGGCAGTAAAGAATGGGTCAAAGACGGTTGACTGTGTGTTCATTGGATATGCAAAAAATAGCAACGCGTATAGCTTCATTATGCAAAAATCTGAAATTGAGGATATACACAAGAACCCGATCATAGAATCGAGAAATGATTCATTCTTTAAAAATATATTTTCATGGAAATCTGAGGAAGAATCAAGTTCTTCTAGAATTGAGTCAAATACTCAAGAAAATCAGACACAAATAAATCCTGAAGAGGTAGAACCTAGACGGAGCAAAAGAGCAAGGATAGAAAAATCATTTGACTCCGATTTTTTGACATATATGTTTGAGGATGAACCTTAGACATATACAGAGGCAATAAGGTCCACTGATGCGCCATTATGGAAAGAGTCGATCAAGAGTGAAATAGACTCAATTCTGTAAAATCATACTTGGAAACTGGTGGATCTTCCACCGGGGTGTAAGCCCTTAGGTTCCAAATAGATCTTTAAAAGAAAGATAAAAGCAGATGAGACCATAGACAAATACAAGACAAGACTTGTTATAAAATGATACAAGCAAAAGGAATGTCTGGACTATTTCAACACATATTCTCCTGTAGCGAGAATAACATCCATTAGGATGGTGCTTGCCATCACGACTTTGTGTAAGCTAGAAGGACATCAAATGGATGTAAATACTGCTTTCTTGTATGGGGATGTAGATGAGGAAATTTACATGGAACAACATGAGAGTTTTTCGGCCCTGTATGGTAAATTGGTAAAGTCCTTGTATGGCTTGAAACAAGCTCCAAAACAATGGCATGAGAAATTTGACAATGTCATGATCATCAATGGTTATAAAATTAACGAATGTGACAAATGTGTGTATGTGAATGATACACAAGATGGATATGTCATCTTATGCCTATATGTAGATGATATGCTCATTGTGGGGAGCAATGAGAAGGTGATCAAATCTACTAAAGATATGTAGTGATCTCGGTTTGAGATAAAAGATATGAGACTTGCTGATATGATTTTAGGGATAAAAATCACAAGAACGTCGGATAGTCTTGTGTTGAACCAAACACATTATGTGGATAATATCCTTGGGAAATTTGACAAGGAAAACTCTGGAATTGCCAGGACACCGGTAGATGTGAATTTACACTTGTCCAAGAACAAAAGGGAAAGTCTCTCTCAGTTAGAATACTCGAGAGTGATTGAGAGTCTGATGTACTTAACAAGTTGTACTAGACCAGACTTGGCTTATGAGGTAAGTAAGCTAAATAGGTACACGAGTAATCCAGGAGCTATGCAGTGACAAGCGGTTGGAAGAGTATTAAAATACTCAAGATATACTCGTACCTATGGGCTACACTATACATCGTACCCAGCTGTTATAAAGGGGTTTACAGATGCAAACTGGATATCCGACATGAAAGACTCAAATTCTACTAGTGGATATGTGTTCACACTAGATGGTGCAGCAGTGTCATGGGAATCCTCAAAACAAACGATTATAACCAGATCCACAATGGAATTTGAGTTTGTCGCCCTAGACAAATGTGGGGAGGAGGCCGAATGGCTACACCAATTCGTTGAGGATATTCCAAGGTGGACAAAACCTGTGCCTGTAATATGCATACATTGTGATAGTCAATCAGCTATTGGCAGGGCATAGAACAAGATGTATAATGGTAAGTCTCGTCACATCCGACGACGACATAATACCATTGGACAACTAATCTTAACTGGAATTATTTCTATAGACTATGTGAAGTCTAAGGAAAACATTACGGATCCGCTGACCAAAAGGTTGAACAAAGAGCTAGTTAATAAATCATCGAAGGAAATGAGACTAAAGCCCATGAAAGAATAAAATCTTTACAGTGGATACCCAACCTAGCTGACTGGAGATCTCAAGAACTAGGTTCAAAAGGGACAACTAAATTGTAGAGATTGTGATGGATCACTGTGGGGAATCTCTCCATGTCCATTCCTATGATGAAAATAGTGATGCCCGTACGGAATGAGGTTAAGCAAAAAGCTTTTAATGATTCTTATGCATCGGTAAAACCTAGCGGAGTAATTAAAAAATGTATTGTTGGATTAAAGTGGGTCAAAGTAAGCCTCACGACAATGGTTTATTAAGCTGTCAACTGTTCTCAAATCAGCTGGATTCCATCAATCTTGGTCAGACTACTCATTGTTCGTCCGAAATTGTTTAGGTAGATTTACAACATTGTTGGTTTATGTGGATGATGTGATCTTGGAAGGAAATGGCTTGAAAGCCATCACAGACATAAAACATTTTCTTTCAAGTCAATTCAAATTAAAGGACATGGGGAAACTGAAATATTTTCTGAGGATTGAAGTTGTAAGGTCAAAGCAAGAGATTGTTTTATGTTAGAGGAAATATGCCTTGGAAATTCTTGAAGATACTGGTTTCCTTGGTGCTAAATCCTCTCGTTTTCCAGTTGATCAAAACTTGTCATTATGCAGACAGATGGTGAATTATTGCATGATCCATCCCAATATCGGAGATTTGTGGGGCGGCTAATATACCTTACAATTACAAGACCTGATCTTGTGTATGTTGTCCATATATTAAGTGAGTTCATGGACAAGCCTAGACAACCTCATCTTGAAGCTGCACATAGTGTTAAGGTATATCAAGCAGGCACCTGGGCAAGGGATCCTACTACTTACCAAGGGACAATTAGAACTAAAAGCCTTTTGCGATGCTGACTGGGCTCAGCCTTTTGCGATGCTGACTGGGCTCGTTGTAAGGATACAAGAAAGTCTTTAACTGGTTAATGCATTGTTCTTGGATATGCACCAATTTCTTGGAATACAAAGAAACAAAGTAGAGTTGCACGTTCAAGTGCGGAGACAGAATATCGCTCCACGGCCACTACATATTGTGAGGTAACATGGTTGCAAAACGTATTGAAGGATTTGAATGTGTGCCAAGCTCAACCTGTTAAGCTATATTGTGACAACCAAGCTGCTATACATATAGCCTCAAATCCAGTCTTTCATAAGCACACAAAGCATATAGAAATTGACTGTCATGTAGTTCATGAAAAGGTGCAAAATGGATTGATTATAACAACATACATCCGAACCAAAGATCAACCAGCAGACTTGTTCACCAAGCCATTGAGTTCGACACAATTTGATACATTATTTGGCAAGTTGAATGTAATCAACAAACATTTCAACTTGAGAGAGGGTGTTGAAGGAAAGAATCAAATATGATCATCATACTGGTTATATTAGTATCTGTGAATATGTGATTGTGTCTAATTGTGTCTTTATCTGGTAGGACTTAAACTTAGGCCAGGAATTGTGGATCAAATGTGTGACTGTATAAGGTCTGTAACTTGAGTCATAGAATAATAAGAAAATACATTCTTCACATTCTATTTCTCTATCATATAATAATTTCTACTCACACACGATGATCAACAAATATAGGTGCTAGTCTAGACAGCTTTAGTTTCTCCAGTTTACCTCTATGTACAGCACAGCAGTTGATTGGGGGAATGCACCCACCGTGACCTGAGGATGAAAAACAGAGCTGCCACTTGATCATTTGATCTTAGTTTAGGAGACTCTGCACGTACAATATAAAGAGATTGGACATATATATGATTTCAGAAAGAAAATATATGGTCATCGACACCCTCCCCGCACTCCAGCACTCTTCCTGCGTATGTAATCCAGTTCAGCATACTCAAAGTAGTATAAAGGTTTCTGTATCTGGGTTTGACATGAAGATAGTAATAGCTAAGTTTATATATAAAGGCCAGCTACATGCATTAACTTAATTTGAAAGTTCTCCAGAAAGAAATATTTTCCAGACCTTATTTATGTACTGGTCTACTGGAGTACAAAGGGAACATGCATACTTATACATCCATGATTATGATAATGATACAGCTCAAACAGGTATAGAACAAAATTTGATCATTCCTGGGAGACAACAACAACTTGCTTTCCCACATTTCGACCTGCAAAGAGTCCAACCAGAGCCGACGGAGCGCTCTCCAGGCCTTCAGCTATATCCTCGACGTACGTAACCTTCCCTTGTTTAATGTGAGGCACAACCATTTCAAGAAACTTGCCATACAGATGATAATAACTAAAAGCAACAAAACCTTGCATCCGGACCTCCTTGGTGATCAGAGACATTAGGTTATGTACACCTTCAGGCTTTTCAAGGTTGTATTGTGAGATCATCCCGCAGAGTGCAATTCGGCCACGGGATCTCATGTTCAGTAGCACTGCATCAAGCATCTTTCCCCCAACATTTTCAAAGTAGATATCGATACCTTCAGGGAAATACCTGGTTTTAAAGCAAATGACACATATCAGACTAGCTAGGACTAGCTGTATGAAAAGAATGACAATGGGCGGGGAGTCCTAAAGCATAATGGATTTTTCTATTAAACATGTGTATGACCTTTTCAAAGCTGCATCCAAGTTAGACTCTTCTTTATAATTGAAAGCCTCGTCAAATCCAAGCGTGTTCTTCAACAAATCAACCTTAAGTCACAGAAATGATAGTGTTAAACTAAAGCACATAAACAAGTCGATCAAAAATAGTGAAACCTGTAATATGAAAACTAATATTGCAGTTGGCAATTGATGATCAAATGACAATTAACTAATGGATCACCTTCTCTTTACTTCCAGCACTTCCAACAACATTGCAACCCAAGAGTTTGGCAAATTGGCCAACAAGCTGACCTACGGCTCCAGATGCTGCCGAAACATAAACCGTCTCTCCTTTCTTAGGAGAGCAGATCTCATAGAGACCAGCAAAAGCAGTAATCCCTGGCATACCTTCATAACAAATTAAGATGAGCCTTAAGCATCAAGCCTGAAGGATATTCTATGTCTGAAAGATACACAAGTGAATGATCATTGAAGGCATACCAAGAATTCCAGTATAGTAAGAGAGAGGGATACTGGGGTCTTGGTGAATCTTAAAGAGAGACTGGGTTGCAGTGATGAGACTGTACTCTTCCCAGCCGGTTTGACCCCAAACAAGGTCGCCCTGCTCAAACTTTGGATCCCCAGATTCCAAAACTCTAGCCACTCCATATCCAGTTATAGGCTGCAGAGATGAATATGAATCAAATATGAATAACAAGTCAAGTCAACCATGTGAATTGAAAAATAACAGAGAGTACTGACGGAACCGGGATGGAAAGTTTCGACGTAGGAGGCAGTTTCACGTTTGGTCATCCGGCCTCTCATGTAAGGATCGCAGGACAAGTAGAGATTCTTGACAAGCACCCCGGTGGAACCTTGTGGCAGCTTGAGTGAGATTGTAGATGTCCTAAGCTCCATGTCGGATTCTTTGGGGAAGCGGCTGACGTAGTCTTTCAGTATCACCTGCTTGTTGCTCATCTCGCTCGCCATTCCTACTTGCTTCTCTTGAGATCAAATTGCTTTGGTCGTCTTTTCGAGGGTGATCAGCTATATTATTTATACAAAGAAATGGACAAACCACACGAATGGACCCTTAACACTCCGACCGACAGACGTCGTTAGCGCCTACGTCATTCACCGCTCCTTACGAGGCCCAACCCAACCCGGCCCATCTGTATCTGCCCCTACAAAAACGAAACAGTGGTTCGCTTGTCTTCTAATCACCCTGGAAACTACAACCACCCGCTTTCCCACGTTGCGGCCAGAAAAGAGCCCAATTAGAGCTGCAGGAGCGTTCTCAAGGCCTTCAACTACATCTTCCACATATGTCATCTTCCCTTCTTTTATGGCAGGCAACACTGTTTCAAGACATGATAGTAACTGAAGACCAGGAAACCTTCCATGCGGACCTGCTTAACGATCAGAGACATTAAATTATGTATGCCTTCAGGCTTCTCCAAGTTGTACTGAGAGATCATCCCACACACTGATATTCGCCCTTTCAGCCTCAAGTTTGGTAGCACTGCATCAAGCATCGTTCCTCCCACATTTTCAAAGTGAATGTCAATACCATCAGGAAAGTACCTATATGTAAGCAAATAAACAACACATTAGGGGTGGGCGCGGTGCGGTGCAATGCGGTTTAAGGCTAAAACCGCAATGCAGACTGCATTTTCGGTGTTCTAATTTTGAAAACTGTAACTGCTTTTAAATAATGCAAACTGCATTTTCGGTGCGGTTTGCTTTAAATCGCATTACATAGTTAAACCAACATTCAACATGAAATAAAAAGTAACATGTTGAAACATCGGATGATGATTAATATCAGAGACCGAAGAACAAACATATGGGTTAGTACACACATAGTTGAATTAAATGATGTTAGC
Source organism: Comarum palustre (assembly GCA_951800085.1). Lineage (NCBI taxonomy): Eukaryota > Viridiplantae > Streptophyta > Magnoliopsida > Rosales > Rosaceae > Comarum > Comarum palustre. The sequence continues at coordinate 285,244 of OX637575.1, read as the reverse complement.
ATTTATGCTTTAAGAACATATTATATGTAAGTCCATATACATATCTGTGTGTGCATCTGTGTCCAATTCTATCAAATCAGTTTGCATGATAAATCAAGCAGTTTGAAGCTTGATGTACAATGAATAGTGCTCAAAGATTAACAAAAGTAAAATGGAAATACTTTGACTAAACAAACAAGGGAAAGAAAATTCATGGGCATACCGTATAAACATTAAAATGAATCTGTAGAAATCAGAAATTATGTTCAACAAGTACCATGTTCTACTTCCAGATCTTCACGTTTTTCATGTTTGAGCTGTTCCCTTAGCTTCTCAGGTCTAATACTCATTTCATCATGGTACATTATACTCATTGATTTATGCCTATTCAAATGGCAATAGGAGTAGCGCATATACGTTATTACTATCTCTTCAGTAACCTATTGCCTTCCAAACATGTACACTATCAAATAAGCTGATTAAAATCAAAACAATCCGCATATGTAATTGCATCATTTGAATTCCAACAAGATTAACAAACCTAACACTAAACTAAACGCCGTTTGGTTTGTAAACGGTTCGGTAGGTTTAAATCGGGGGGTTTTATACCCGGAACCGCAACTGCACCGTTTGAAAACGGGTCGGTGCGGTGTATGAGCAAAACGACGTCGGTTTGCCTAAATTTGGTTAATAATTCGGTGTGATGCGGGGGGTGACTGCATTTCAGGCTCAATGTGCCCACCCCTACAACACATTTAAAGAAAATGTAAATTCCTAAAATGACGCACATCCTCAGGATGAGACAACAGACACATGGTTTTCCCCTTGTGTTTCAAGATTGGATACAGACTCTTATTACTGTCTGTTGAGGGGTTGTTACCTCCAAATCCAAATTGGGCAAACTAACCAGTCTATTGCCAGTAATTTATATATATAAAAAATCCGAGACTACATCAGGCATTAAGCATATGCTGGAATCTGACTGCTACGAGATATATTACATTCTCACCTTCGTAAAGCTGCATCCAGATCAGGTTCGTCTTCATAGTTGAAAGCCTCATCAAATCCAAATTTGTTCTTCAGCAAATCAACCTTAAATCCCAGAAATGGCATTCCAAATATTAACACAGTAGGTAAACGGGGTAGCAAAATCAATTGAATATCAGATAATAAAATGTCAAATGACACTGTAAAAGTCATCAGAATGCCAACTAAAACTTCATTGATCTAGCTACGAGTACGAGTGACTAACCTTTTCCTTGCTTCCAGCACTCCAAACAACATATCAACCTGTCAACTTTGCAAATTGGCCAACAAGCTGACCTACTGCTCCAGATGCGGCTGAAATGTAGGCAGTCTCTGCTTTCTTAGGAGAGCAAACCTCATAAAACCCAGCATATGCAGTCATACCAGGCATACCTAAAATAGCATATGACCAGGGCGGTCAGTCGTCTTTGGAGGCCTTGTGTGAGATATCAAATGTGGTCCCTTAGATGCTCCTCAAACAATACATCAAAACTAGAAACATGGTATCACAAATAGACATGTATATAAGCAAACCAAAAATTAAGATCGTAGCAATAAAAAATATAGAAAACCAAAAGCAAATTTTCTGTAAAAGCATATTAGATTGACTTCAAAAGTAAATGTTGTAAACATGTTACATTGACTTCAAAAGGAATGACCAAAAGACTGAAAATCTCAGCTTCTTTATTACAAAGACACACCAAGTACTACAATACTATCAGATTTTTACCAAGATGAAATAGCCAATGCAATACTATTTTCTGAATACTGATCTTCTAGCACTCTTAGATGCAAAATCATCAATTAATCTATCATAATCAAGCTTTTCCAAGAACTCATGTTCAATAGAAATCAAATCCAAAGCATTTAGTCTTTTTTGCGACATGGTTGAACGTAAGTAAATTTTTAATATTTTTAGCTTTAAAAAGCTTCTTTCGGCTGATGCTACTATCACCGGAATTGTTAACAAAATTTTGTAGGCAAGATAACTAGTAGGATAACAATTAGCTCTTTTCAAGAAATTTAGTATTGCACTAGCTGAATCATGCTCATTTGGTAAATTTTTCTTTAATAGTTCTAATTCATTAAATAAATCTTCATCATTAATGTCTGAAGTGTGGTCATTCTCCAACTTTTTAAGGTTGTTGCAGTTTTTTTACCGTGCGGTCGCACTTTTGGCACACCCCTAGGTCGGCCCTGCATATGACACATCAGATGAGCCCAAACAACCAGTAGACTGCAACAAGAGATCAATAATACAAAATAATTCATGAGGGAACAGTAATCAATAAACAAAAACATAAAAACCATATATTGAAACACTTTGTTGACTTGGGACTATAGCATGAAACATTTCTGTTCTCAGCTCATAAATAACAGGGAGCTGATACGATCAGTGACACAATAAACCATTGCCCCAATTTAAGGGGTTAGGCCCTCAGGAGCTGCAAGGTAACTAACTGTGGCTAATAAAATTAGCACATTAGACAAAAGAATTGGGGGGTCTATAAGTAACCCAAAATAGTTAGTTGAAAACAGAAAAGCAGGAGTAGGCAATACCGAGGTCCAGTATAGTAGGAGAGAGGCACATCAGTCTGGTCAGTCTTAAACAGAGACTCTGTGGCAGTGATGACACTATTCTTCCCAGCCAGACCAATATGACCACAAACCAAGTCGCCTGGCTTAAACTTTGGATCCTCAGAATCCAGGACTTTAGCCACTCAATAACCAATTACAGGCTGCAACAAACCAAATTGTCTCTAATTAGCTCTATATACAGAAACGCAAATCTCTGAATAAAGCACACTCTTTTTTAATCCAAAATTTTCTCATGCTGGAATAAATTTTTTTTTTCATCCACATGACCAAAGAAGGGAAATTTAAAGAAAAAAAATACATAAAAGGGTTGTATTCAAAGACAAAGTAGAGGGAGGGACCTGGCCGGATTGGACATAAGTGGGCCTGTTGTACTAGGTCATACGGCCGCGCATGTAAGGATCGCAGGACAAGTAGAGGTTCTTGACGACAAGGCCAGTGGAGCCTTCTGGAAGCGTGAGTTTGGCTGTGGACGTCCTCAACTCCATGTCCGATTCTTTGGGGAACCCCGTGACATAGTCCTTGAATATCACCTGCTTGTTACTCACTTCCAGTCCACCACTAGCCATATATGCACAGGAAATATCTTTTGTTTCTTTCCAGATCTCTCTAGAATTCTGTATTTAGAGTCAAGACCAATTGGTGGAAAATAAAGTTCACAGTTTTTGTCATGCTTGGTATCTCCAGTGCCAATGACAATAGCAAGGCCCGCCGTCCGCCGACGTCCCTGCTTACGTCAACACTACTCTCATTGCCGTCCTCTACCATCTTGTTTTCATTTTTTGACTTCTAAATTGAATTCTCAATACGAACACAAGGTACAGCCATCCTTGGGAGGCACAACTGTTAGGATTAGAATAAGCTCCTGATATCCAGGAGCATCTGTTGCTCTTTCTTGTTGTAGTAGTGGTCATGAGATGTGACCGAGTCATTAGCAAACAACCACGATTATAGGTTGTGCAGTAGTGGCTGTAGAACGTTCTCCATTTTCAGATTGTAATGGCTGGTATAAAGCCTTAAGCATTTTCATTCAATAAGATGATCTTTCACAAAACTCTTTACAAGTTTCTCAGAATCCAACATTTGGTATCAGAGCTCCTAATCGGGGCCTGATCGTGAGAAAGAAAGAAAGAGAGAGAGGTACAGAGAGTGTTGAGAGTAAATCTCCTAAATGGCAGAAGGGAGCAGTACCAGCTACGTACCCAAGTTTGTTGGGCACTATGAGCACTAGGCTGAATTGATGGAGAATCTGCTTCGATCAAAGGAATACTGGGATGTTGTAGATCGTGGAGTTATGGTGGACATAGCAGGGGCATCAAGAACCTTTGCATCAGTGGTAGAACAGAGAGTTCCACTCACTGATACTCAACAGAAGAAGTATGAAGCTGATAGACTGAAGGATCTGAAGGCAAAGAATCTTCTTTTTCAGGCGATCGAAAGAGAAGTACTGGAGACTCTCCTGGACAGAAGCTCATCAAAGGCAATCTGGGACTCCATGAAGCAAAAGTTTCAAGGTTCAACAAGGGTTAAACGAGCACAGCTTCAATCACTACGCTGTGAATTCGAGGTGCTACGTATGAAGGAGGGAGAGTCCGTTAATGGTTACTTTGCTCGTGTTCTGTCCATAGCCAATAAGATGAAGGCTCATGGAGAAAATATGAGTGAAGGAGACGTTACTGAAAAGGTGCTACGATCTATGGTACCAAAGTTCAACTACGTGGTCTGTTCAATCGAGGAATCCAACAACATGACCACGATGACTATCGATGAACTCCAGAGCAGTCTTCTAGTGCATGAACAACGAATGAAGGGCCAAGTGGGGGAGGAACAGGTCCTTAAGGTTACTCATGAAGATAGAGCTGGAAGAGGAAGAGGACGAGGAACTGTAAGAGGAGGACGAGGAAGAGGAAGACAAAGCTTCAACAGAGCCACAGTAGAATGCTACAAATGCCACAAACTAGGGCACTTTCAGTATGAATGCCCTAGTTGGGAGAAAAGTGCCAATTATGCAGAACTAAATGAAGAAGAGGAGCTCCTATTGATGGCACTTACAGAAGACAGAGGTGCAGAAAGAGAGAGTGTTTGGTTCCTTGATTCGGGATGCTCTAATCACATGTCAGGAAACAGAAAGTGGTTCATAGAAATGGATGAGCAATTCAGGCACTCAGTGAAGCTGGGGAATGATGCTAGGATGTCAGTAATGGGAAAAGGGAACGTCAGGCTCAAGATCGAAGGCTTGACTCAAGTGGTAAGTGATGTATTCTATGTCCCAGAACTCAACAATAATCTACTGAGTATAGGTCAACTTCAAGAACGAGGACTTGCAATTGTGATAAAGGAAGGAACCTGCAAGATATATCACCCCATGAGAGGACTGATCATGCAAAACTCTCATGACTGTAAACAGAATGTTTGTTCTAATAGCCCATATGTTTCCTCATCAAGAAAAATGTCTGATGGCAAGTGAAGATAAACTATCAGACTTGTGGCATCGAAGATATGGTCATGTGAGCAACAAAGCCCTCGAAACCTTGGAGAACAAGCAACTTGTAAAAGGGCTTCCTCAACTCAAAAACATAAAGACAACATGCACCATCTGTCATCGAGGAAAGCAACACAGAGCAACTATACCAAAGAAAAGTCAGTGGAGAGCTTCCAAGAAACTTCAACTGGTTCATGCAAATCTATGTGGTCCAATCACACCAACCTCAAGCAGTCATAAGAGGTATCTGTTATGCTTTATTGATGACTTTAGCAGAAAAGCATGGATTTACTTCTTAGCTGAGAAAAGCGAAACATTTTCTATGTTCAAAGTGTTTAAAAAACATGTTGAAAAGGAATCAGGATGTAGCATATGTTGTTTGAGGACAGACAGAGGAGGTGAGTTCACATCAAAGGAGTTCAATGCATTTTGTGTAGATCAAGGCATCAAGAGACAACTCACTGCTGCTTATACACCACAGCAAAACGGAGTGGCAGAACGTAAGAATCGAACTATACTAAACATGGTTCGATGCTTACTGTCAGAAAAGCAAATGCCTAAGTTGTTCTATCCAGAAGCAGTAAGATGGGGCTTGCACGTACTGAACAGAAGTCTAACCGTGGCAGTAAAAGGAAAGACTCCAGAAGAATGCTGGAGTGAGGAAAAACCCAATGTTGAGTATTTCAGGGTTTTTGGATGTCTTGCTAATGTTCACGTTTCTGACAGGAAGAGGACTAAGTTAGATGACAAGAGTCACAAATGCATTCTTCTTGGGGTTAGTGAAGAGTCCAAGGCTTATCGGTTCTATAATCTTATAACAAAGAAGGCGATTGTTAGCAGAGATGTTGTGTTTGAAGAGGATGAGAGCTGGGACTGGGGTAGAAGTGATGATGAAGTAGATCATGATACATTTACTTGGGCAGACAATGATGATGGGGAAATAAGTGACTATGGAGAGGAAGAAGTGAATGAAAGCCTGGAGGAACAGACACAAGAAGATGATCAGGATGGAGAAGAGCTAGAGGATGATGTTGCTGTTACACCAGAGAGAAGAATCAGAAGAGCACCTGGATGGATGGAAGATTATGTCAGTGGAGCTGGTCTGTCTAGTGACTCTGGGGAGGCAAATACAGTCTGTCTCATGGTGCACAATGATCCAACAAGCTTTGAGGAAGCAGCAAAGAAAGAGAAATGGAGAAGAGCAATGGACTCAGAAATTGAAGCTATAGAAAGAAACAAGACATGGGAACTGGTAACCTTGCCAAAAGGGATGAAGAAAATTGGAGTTAAATGGGTATTCAAGACCAAATTGAATGAAAGAGGAGAAGTAGACAAGTGCAAGGCACGACTGGTGGTAAAGGGGTATGCTCAAAGGTATGGCATAGACTACTGTGAGGTCTTTGCACCTGTGGCACGATGGGACACCATCAGACTGATTCTAGCTCTTGCTGCACAGAAAAGGTGGAGTGTCTTCCAATTGGATGTGAAAAGCGCTTTCCTTCATGGAGAGTTGGAAGAGGCAGTGTATGTGGAACAACCAGAAGGGTATGCTCGTATTGGAGAAGAAGATAAAGTTCTAAAACTCAACAAAGCTCTGTATGGTCTAAAACAAGCTCCAAGAGCTTGGTACAGCAGAATTGAAAGATATTTTATGAAGGAAGGTTTTGAGAAGCGTAGCCATGAACACACACTGTTCCTCAAAAATGAAGATGGAGGTAGCTTCCTAATTGTTAGTCTCTATGTGGATGATCTAATCTTTACAGGAAATGACTTAAAGCTATGCGAGAAGTTCAAGGAATCAATGAAGTTGGAGTTTGATATGAGTGACCTAGGAAAAATGAAATATTTCCTAGGAGTTGAAGTTCAGCAAAGTGGTGAAGGAATACATCTATGCCAAAGAAAGTTTGCTGGAGAAGTCTTGAGAAGATTTGGAATGGAGGGCTGCAATCCAGTAAAGAATCCCATTGTACCAGGAACGAAATTGATGAAAGAGTGTGGTGGAGCAAGTGTAGATGCAACTCTGTTCAAACAGCTTGTTGGAAGCCTAATGTACCTAACAGCTACACGACCAGACATCATGTTTGTTGTGTGTCTAATAAGCAGGTATATGGCAGATCCAAAGGAATCTCATATGGCAGCAGCAAAGAGAGTTCTCAGATATGTAAAGGGTACAATCAACTTGGGAGTGTTCTATGCAAGAGGAGTCAAAAACTTGGGTGTGCTCTATGAAGGTGGTTCAGAAAAAGACTTAAAGGCCTATACTGACAGTGATTATGCTGGTGACACTGAAGACAGAAGGAGCACATCAGGATACGTATTTCTCTTGAGTGGAGGTGCTGTAGCTTGGAGCTCAAGAAAACAACCTGTGGTGACTCTCTCCAGTACTGAGGCAGAATATGTAGCTGCTGTGGCATGTGCTTGTCAAAGCATCTGGATGAAGAAAGTGCTCAAGTGTCTGGGTTTCTCTACATGTAAGTGCGTTAAGATTTATTGTGACAATAGTTCATCTATTAAATTGTCCAAAAATCCAGTGCTCCATGGTAGAACCAAACACATCGACGTGAGGTTTCATTTTTCCTTCGTGATCTAGTCAAGGAAGGAGTTGTGGAGTTGATTCATTGTGGTACAAGTGAGCAAGTGGCTGACATCATGACTAAACCATTGAAACTGGAATCCTTCTTGAAGCTGCGAAGTCTACTGGGAGTACAAAGCATGAAGTTTGTAAACTGAATCACTATCCATGAAGTTCAGTTTAGGGGAGGATTTGTTAGGATTAGAATAAGCTCCTGATATCCAGGAGCATCTGTTGCTCTTTCTTGTTGAAGTAGTAGTGGTCATGAGATGTGACCGAGTCATTAGCAAACAACCACAATTATAGGCTGTGCAGTAGTGGCTGTAGAACGTTCTCCATTTCCGGATTGTAATGGCTGGTATAAAGCCTTAAGCATTTTCATTCAATAAGATGATCTTTCACAAAACTCTTTACAAGTTTCTCAGAATCCAACAACAACTTCACCAGATTAAGATAAAACAGTAACTACATTTAGGGATCTTTCATGAAACAAGTAACCATCTTTCATGTATGAAAGATCCAAATGCTAAACTCTACTTGTGCATCCCTCAGACTACATTTATTTTTCTTGCAGCAACATAAAAAATCAGGTTTCAGTTTCTCATGTAATGTTTCAGTTTCAGTTTCATTGAGATAAATCTATGGATGTAGTCATTCATTCTCGGGAAACAACCACCACCTGCTTTCCTACATTGCGGCCAGCAAAGAGGCCAAGCAGAGCCGATGGAGCATTCTCCAGGCCTTCAACCACATCTTCCACATATGTAATCTTCCCTTCTTTTATGCAAGGCAGAAGGAATTCAAGAAACTTGCTGTAGATAGGAAAGTATTTCTTAACCAGGAAGCCTTCCATGCGCAGCTGTTTAGACACCAAATACATTAAGTTATGTACACCTTCAGGTTGCCCCAGGTTGTACTGTGAGATCATCCCACAAACAGCGATTCGTCCTCCAATCTTCATGTTCGGTAGCACTGCATCAAGCATCTTTCCCCCAACATTTTCAAAGTATATATCAATTCCTTCAGGAAAGTACCTGGTAGTTAACAAAACTGAATGTTTAGACCATCTCGTAACTGTTATGTATATGTGACCTTTCAATATCTTAAGTTTCATGTATTTACTCTCTGTTTTAAAAGATTGGGATGTTTTACTAATTTCTGATTACTTTCTAATTTCTATTATTCCAGGAAGGGAGGGGACATACATGTTGAATACTTAATCTTTCTTTTTAAAGAATGAGATAGTAATCCTAGGACACAATGGATTACTATCAATGGATTCTGATAATAAACCATATACTACTAACCTTTTCAAAGCTGCATCCAAGTCAGGTTCTTCTTTATAATTGAAGGCTCCGTCAAAGCCAAACTTGTTCTTCAGCAAACCAACCTTAACACAAATGGCACACATTACATTAGAAAAAAGGCAATAGGAAACAATACAAGTCGATTCAAAAGGTACAATTCTCACGACTCAGGTCAATGTCACATGATGCAGCTTTCTGTGAATTAAACAATGAGTGAGCGTGCTACAATTCCAAAGGGCATAAGAATTCTTCCATAATAGCTAGAAGGCAGCAAAACCGCAGGAACTACTTCAGTCAGTGCCGCATGTTAAAGAATAAAACAAAACACGTACACCTAAACTAAACAAGTCAATATGCTCTGTCATAAGATAATGTATACTGGTTATGACTAATAGCACAACTAGTTCAGTACCTGGCAGACAGTACAATATATATGTTTACAAACAAGTGACAACTGGGTCACATCCCCGGAATTCTAACCATAATATATGTTTACATACATAATATATATCTACAAGAAGGTCCTCAATAGATCTTCTCCCTTCTAACTAAAACAACATTGATATCTTTTCTGAGAAAAAAAAAATGATACTGATCATTGGTACCTTGTCTTTGCTTCCAGCACTCCCAACAACGTAGCACCCGGTCAACTTGGCAAATTGGCCAACAAGCTGACCTACCGCTCCTGATGCTGCCGAAACATAGACGGTCTCTCCTTTCTTAGGAGAGCAGATCTCATAGAAGCCAGCATAGGCAGTCATACCAGGCATACCTACATTAAGCAAACACCTGCCATCAGCCTTAAGCGCAGTAAGGAGTAGTGCAGAACAAACATTGTGCATTACAAGATTGAAAATGAAACATTAATAGTAGTTGAATTAATAACAACGGATTTCTCCAACTCATTTAAGTAGAGAACGATGCTAAAAGCCAGATAAGTTACTGCATGCCAGTGTGTTCAAGTTCATTTGATGCTCCCAGACTACACTACTAAATTTGAAAAGCAATGTGGAATGCGGAACACCAGTTTTGAAAAAAACTAACAAAAGCCTTCGCGTGTAAAATGTCTTTGTTAAAACAAATAAGGATTCGGCACATGATTGACTAACTTCACCATTCAACATCTATAAGAAGAAGCCAATACAATCAGTGGCGGACAAATTGAGGGAGGGCATATATACCAAGAATTCCAGTATAGTAAGAGAGAGGCACATCGGTGGTGGGAATCTTAAACAACGACGGAGCGGAAGTGATGAGACTATACTCTTCCCAGCCAGTCATTCCCCAAATCAATTCCCCTTGCTTAAACTTTGCATCACCAGATTCCAAAACTTTAGCCACGCCAAAACCGCTGATAGGCTGCATATATTTCATGCTATATAAGACAATGATTAACAAAATCTATTGAAAAATAATATATTAATTGAATTGGGTAAATCTTTTTACTGTTTTCATTGGACACGACATATCATAGCAGCAAATTAAGAAGAGAAATTCTCTAAAACCCAAGAAGCTTAAAGGTTTGAAATTTGAATTTAAAAGACAATGTATGACCTCGCCGGGGTTGAAGGGGTCGACATAAGAACCAGAGTTGCGCTGAGTCATGCGGCTTCTCATGTAAGGATCGCAGGACAAGTAGAGATTCTTCACCAGAACCCCGGTGGAGCCTTCTGGAAGCTTCAGTTTGGTGGTGGTAGTGACGACGGCCATGTCTGATTCTTTTGGGAATCCGGCCGACACGTACTCCTTCAATATCACCTGCTTGTTCTTCACTTCCGCCATTGCTTGATCTCCAAATGCAAATGTCAATGTGCCTCTGTGTAGCTACGACACTATACTCAACCAAATGAATGCGGTCCAAATCCAATGCGAATGGCCAAGCTCTTTTTGGGGAGTCTAGCTAGACCTATGTTCCTCTTCTGTGTTTCACAGAAAGCCACGTAATGTTTTGACTGAACCCGTTTCTTTCCTTCTATGAGTTCGGTGCCAACATGAAATTCGTTTCCATTAAAAAGTTTCTATCTTTTTCTATGAGGATTTAAGGGTTTGATGAGGCTAATTAATCTTCATAATAGTGAGCATGTGTGCTAACTATTTATTAATCTTCATAATAGTTATGGTCTGCTACTACCATTCTTGGCACAAATTGTTTCCAATTGTGTATGTGGTCAACAAAGATACAACCTTTAATTATTTAGTTAAAAATTATTCGATGTACCGGTGATACACGAGACATGTCCATCTTACACCGTCTGATTACGTTTTCACCGTTAGATATATGCACTGTTTATATTTGTTTTTTTATTCTTTTTGTCTTTATTCGATACACCGAATACTTTCTTTTAGTTGGTTACAAAATCTTTATGGAAAATACTTGCGTCTGATCCAGTCTGCACGCACTTGTCCGGACTCTTTCTTTTCAATGTAAATCGTAATCTTAACCGTTCAAAAGTTGAACTAACCAATAAAGATCACATCTGCGAAAAATCAATGTAAACAAAAATCATTTTGTAGTGACCCTGATTTTCATAGAAATTTTCCATGTAATAATTCGATTATAAAGAAGGATTATTTCAAAAAATTTAATTATTGAAGTCTTCAACTAAAAAACTTAAAGTTGACTTTCTTATCGTTACATTATTTTCAAAAACTTCATTCACAGAAGTTGTAGTGTTCAATCATACGAATTCGTTGACATGCGGTATGCTTGAAAAGGAGATCGTACAAGGAAGTTTTTGTAACACCCCGTCCTAAAAATTTACCCTTTTACCTGGACCAGACGTGTTACAGAAAGTTGTAACTGCGCTGTTAGTTTTTTCGAATTAATAACGAGTGAAATAACCTAGAAGTTTATTTGTAGTATTGGTGCGTATTCGTACCTTCGAGAAGAGTGTCAAAGTGTTCAGAGTCAAAGGACACTCACAAACAACTTAATTAAAAGGGTCAAAGGTTGACTTTTTGCTACGTCGAGTTTCTCGAAAAACTTCTTTCACGAAAGTTGTAGCACTCGACAATACGAGTCTGTGGACATATGGAAGGTGTAAATCAGATATCGTGTGAAGAAGTTATGGTCAACCAAAGTTGAGTTTCTATTTTTAAGAAGATTATAAATAGTTGGATGAGTTTCCATTTTTGGAAACAATTCATTTCTTTCTCCTTTTTTTCTCGCGCTCGCCTGACCTTCATTGTCTGTGTTTAGCGACCGACCCGACCTGAACCCGCCGACCCGACCCGAAATTTCCAGCCAGTTCAGGCGGATTCAGACGGCGAGGCTGGTCTGTATCTCTTCCTCGTGGCAGCACGACCTTCCCTGTGGTGGAATACGAGGCTGAATAGAGCCAAACAGCGAGCAGCGAAGCTTGAAACAGAGAGTTGACGACCCGACTTCGACCCGATCGGATTTCCTCATCCTGCTGGCGACTGGAGGCCAGACTAACCACTTCTGGTGCGTCTCTCCTTTCTGAGCACGATTCCTCATGCCTTGAAGCCCAATTCGAAGTATAGAGTTGCTGAGTTGAAGATTCTCCTTGGTGGAGGTGTTTAGGGTGCTTCCTGACTGAGTTGATCAAAACCTCAGGTATTAAAGTTGTTTATCTTACCTTGATCTTCAAGTTTCATGTTGAAAGTTTGTGGAAATTAGGAGTTTTAGGGGAGGCGCGTGATGCCCACGTGCCGTCGTCTGTGGCGGGGTGTCTGAGATCCTATGGGGTAGTAGGTTGTCTCAGCACCATGTGCTCGTCAATACGAACGCGTGGATATATAATTTGTCGGTTTCAGTTATCGTTTAGGGTGACATTCAGTCGAATCAAATCATTATTACCTTCGTGTGGTAACTAAAGTCGATTATATAATTGTAGGTGTATATTGATCGACCAAGTGTTGAGGATTTACCGTGTGGCGGTAGTTGACGCAGCAGGATTTCGAGGTGAGTAATTTCCACTGAGGATGCAATCTCAAAAATACTCCTGGCGTTTTTGTTTATTTACAAGGCTGCCACTAAAGTCAAAATTCCTTAAATGCCCCTGACAGTTCACGATAACTACAAGGGTACCCATTAGGTGGTTTTACTTATATGCCCTTGGGGGATTTATATATTTACGTGGTTGTCTTTCTATTCTTTATGTGTTTAGATGTTATAGATAAGTATGGTTGAATGTTTGGGTTAATCTCGATAGATAGATGATTAGTGGATACCTCAGCGGAGTGGTTGAACTCCGATTGCGATAGGTGTAAGCTATCCATAATATTAAATCGACTGATAATTAGAAAAGCGGAATTTTTCCCGGTTAGGGCGTTAATTAAATAAGAGCTACGTGTGGCTTGATCCTTGAGTACAGGGTACGTAGGCAGCCTGACCAGGATTCGGGAGCAGTCACAAATAATATTAGAAACCTAGGTCCACTAAAGTAATTGGTTTGAGATCCAAATGCGGAAATCGGGATAACCTCCCGTTGTGAGGTCTATTTCGGTATCGTTTGGATTGTGTAAAATGGTTTGGGAAAAAAGGTTATCCCTTCTCAAGAGGGATTTCAAGTAAATTTCTCTTAAGATGGGTCCCGCACGTCCTATCCCCGGTTTAAAAAGGTAAACTTGGACTGGGGCGTGACAATTTTGATCAATAAAGGTGTGTTTCTATTTTTAGAAAGGGTATAAATTAGAGAGTTATGGGATATTTTTTAGAACCCTAAAAAAACTGAAACTCTCTCTCTCCTCCCTCTCGACGCCGAGCTCAGAGAACAAGGCCGTCAGGCCACCACTCAAGCTGGGTGTGGTCTCTTTGGATTCGTAAGAGCCTCGTATTCAATCCTAGGTGGTTGTTGGCCACTATCTCTAGCTGGGGAAGGTCTGGGAGAAGAGCACAGTGGCGTCATTGTCGCCTTGCCGAAGTTGTCGTTCCTAGAGGCACAGGAGTCTGGATACTTGGTGTTTCGAGCTAGTCTCGCCCCTCTGGTGGTGTTGGTGCAAGCAAGAACCAATTGCAGATTGGAGAAGGAGAGCTTCCGAGTTGGCTGAGTTGATTCGAGAAGTTCATACCGAGTTCAATTTATTCTGGTGAGTTCTAGGCTTCTAGGTCAAGTTCACTGGTTTATGTCCTTATCTGAATGTCCCGGCTAGATTAAATTTGAGTCGGGGTTGAATTTTGGAATTGTTCCAATTATGCAGATCGGTGAGGACGCAATTGCTGAAATTGTTGGCCGGTTCTGTTTGCAGCATAGGTACAAAAGAGACCAATTCAACTTACTTTAGGCTTATGGCAGCTAGAGGGTAGTTGTAGGTAAATTTTAGATTCTAAGGACAGCCACTGTCGTCGGCTGTGACGGTTGTGGTGGTGGCTCAGGCGGCAGTGTGCAGTTTGTTGATGTTGTCATTGCTGAGTTTGTTGTTGTTGTTGTTGTTATTGTTGTTGTATCGATGTCGTCATATTGTGTTGTTACTGTTTTGTTGTTGATCGAAGGAATGTTATCGTATTTCTTTAAGTTGAGATATGATTTCTTCGTTTATTTCTTTTTGTGCAACTTTGTTGAGCTCCCGAACTTGAAAAGTGTGAGTGTGGTGGTGAAGGATCCGACGACCATAGGTGGTCGTCGGGAAAGGTCGTTCTCCGGATTGAACGTACTTTCGGGTTAAGAGGTGGTTGAGGGGTTAAAAATCACTCTCTAGTCGATCACTAACCATGACAATTATTTCTGTTTAGGAAATTGTGGTGTGTGAAAGGTTGAGCTCGTCGTAATTTTGTGAAGACACAACAGGAGTTTTGAAGGTGAGTAAGATCTTACAAGGTCGTTTGAGACCAAGTCTATCATGTTCACATAATACAATGTTCGTTCCTAAATTAATCCTTGTTTTGAAATAAATGAGCTTGATCAACGATGACTCATCAGTAAGTAAAATAATTGTGTTTCTGTATGTGTGATCATTTTAGTGAGTCTCTCCGTGGTTATTCACATGTAAATGACCGGAGACGTACACGTATATATATAGTTGCATGTTTTCTTGTTATTGAAATAATGTTGAGTAATTGTCCTTGTGTGGGCTTTTGGACCCTCAAGTCGGTCACCTTGAGTGGCATTATATTTTAGACCTACGGGTCGGTCACGGTTAGGTAACGTCTTGTTTGGATCTACGGGTCGGTCACAGCAGTGACGATTTGACAGTATATCCAGGAACTAATGTCTTTAACCGGGTGATTGATTACGGTCAGTTAGAGCTCTAGTTTGTCTGTCGTTGCATGCCATGAGACCCATTGTGAAGGGCTCTGGGATGCATGATTTATTTTCGTTGAGTGGAGTTGAGTTAACTTTATTATCGTTGTATGCCTTGGGACCTTTTTTTGTAGGGCTCTGGGATATGTGTTATATTTTTCTGTAGAGTGAAAAATATGCTTGTAATGTATGATATAAGTGTTAGTGGTTGCGGAGTATCTAGTGACTCAAATTCGTATTTCTTCAAGAAATATTGTTTGTGGTGATTTATTTGAGTTAGTGCATTGTTTTACTCACACGAGCTTTTTAAGTTTACCGGGTTTGTTGTTTACAACCTGGTGTCTAATTTAAAAGTAGAAAACAAAATGAAAATCAGAAGGTAAAAATGACAGTGAAAAAATTGAAATAAATATAAATTTATAAAATAAAATCTATAAGGCAAACTAAATTATTGTATTTGGTGTAATTTTAAAAACAAAAAATGAAAGAATTTATCTTAAAATTAAAAGTGTGATTTTTTGAGTTTTTCTTTAATTCTCTTAACAGAAACCGGCACGGTGCCAATAAACCAACTATTAATACAATGCATGCGTGAGTTAATATACAACTTGTGGAATAGCTAGCTAGCAAGGCGTGTCTACCTTTTGTTTAGATCCGGCAGAGCCAACAACATAACAGCCAGCCAACTTAGCGAATTTCACCAAAAAACTGCACCAGATGCTGCAGAGACCAACACCTTGTCTCCTTCTTAGGAGGACACACTTGAAGGAATCCAGCGTAAGCTGTCTTACCAGCCATGCCTACATATATGTAGAATCGAAGCAGCTAGGTCAATATCATGCACAATGATTTGTAATTGAGCAATGAGATTAGCCAGTTTAACTACTTACCAAGAAGTCTGGTATAGTAAGGAGGGACATCAGGGTGTTTGACGGCGTCTGTGATGAGGCTGTACTCTTCCCCCACACCAGATCACCTTGTTTATACTCTGGATGACTCGAGTCCACAACTTGAGACACACCATACCCAGGGATTGGCTGCATCAATTCATAAATACACATTATTTTGGAAGAAAAAAAAGATATATAATGTACACTTGATAGTTGATACATAGATGCAATATTAATTTATATCCATATTTGTATTTTGCAGATTAGATAGACTTACAGAGCCAGGAGTGCAATAGATGTATTTGGTCATTTGCTGCTGAGAGTTCATGATGAGGAATCGCATCATGGGATCGCAGAGGACAAGTAGAGGTTCTTGAGTAGAACAGCATTTACGGCGTCTGCTGGAACCTTGAGAGTTACTGTGCTATCAGTCCGACTCTTTGGGAAAGCCAGACACATAATCCTTCAATATCACCCGCTTGTTCCTCACTTGTACTACTTCACCTGCCATTGCTAAGCTTGCAATTTCGTTTCTGGGTAAGAAAGTACTTGGCAGTAGTTGTAGTGAGATACCACTGCAACCCCGTCGCAAGGTCGAAGTTATATTTATAGCATAATATCGATGAATAGTTCCCATTCTTGCTGGTGAATAGTCCCATGATGACTTTTTTTGTGAAGGTTTCGCGCCATCTACTCAAGCTTGCTAGAAGACGTAATTGCTTACCTGATAGATTGATACGTGGGATGATCATCGATCGATTATTTTAGTAACAATCGATCAATTACATGTGTCAACATTCAAAATATTATCATTCATGCATGACATGATACATTTTGGCATATTAGTCAAGAGCTCCGTATCGATTAAGCGAACTGTTGTGTTTATTCCAGTCACTAACAACATCCGATCGAATGTCACCACCTGCACATATATGCATGATTAACAGAGGTTATATTCGGAACCTCAATTAGTATACGTTTTAATGATGTGATGCCTAAACTTGCAATGGTGCATGTGTCACTTGGCTGCTCACCTTTGGACTTCTTCTGGGATGTTCATTTATTTTGACTGTCAATTTTCTTATCAAGATATTATACCTCAACAATAAACAAAGATTACACTCGGTTTGGAACTTAGAGCAATGAGACAACTTGGTTTACTGCGTTTCAATTTGATTTTGGCCGTAAAGTTCATTCTCATTTTATTGAATTTAGATGTAAATTATTTCTCAGTAATCATAGTGACACAAAGAACACTGAAATTATTATACGTACTGAAAGAAGTAGTGTAGGTGTAGCTAGGCAAAATGCATAAAACGATGATTCATCTGACGGATCATTCGCGAGCTACTGCAACGACCGCTTTTCCGGCATTGCGACCACTGAAAAGGCCTACTAGAGAAGCAGGACCATTCTCAAGTCCTTCAACTATGTCCTCCACATAAGCGATCTTCCCTTCCCTGATGTAAGGCAGCACTAGGTCCAAGAACTTGGGGTACAGATGGCAGAAATCAAACATAAAGAAGCCCTCCATGCGAATGCGCTTGTAAACTAAATGCATCAAGTTGGTGATCCCTTCATGCTGCTCCTTATTGTACTGCGAAATCATGCCGCACACGGCAATGCGACCGTGAAGTCTCATGTTGATCAGCACTGCATCCAGCATTTTGCCTCCAACATTCTCAAAGTAAATGTCTATGCCCTCTGGGAAGTACCTCTTCAAAGCGGCATCCAAGTCGGGCTCTTCCTTGTAATTGAACGATTCATCAAATCCTAACTTGTTCTTCAGTATGTCAACCTGCTAGTTCATTTTCATTAGTAGGGAACGAATCGAATGCATACAACTAATAAGTACATTTCATAATTACGTTTAATATGGAATATGCTAGCTATGAACGTAGTAGCTACCTTTTCTTGACTGCCGGCACTTCCAACAACATAACAACCCATGAGTTTGGCAAATTGGCCAACAATCTGACCAACTGCCCCAAATGCTGAGGAAATGTACACATACTCTCCTTTCTTTGGATTGCAAACTTCATAGAAACCAGCATAAGCAGTCATACCAGGCATACCTATACAATTAAATTACATAAATAATTAGTTAAATACATACATAGATATATATGTAATTGGTGCAGAGCTAGTGTTTTCATAAAGTTAATTGATCATTTACTTACCAAGAAGTCCGGTGTAGTAGGAAAGGGGGACATCAGCGTGGTTAATTTTGAAGAAGCTTCGCATGTTAGTGATGAGAGTATACTCCTCCCACTTGGTAATACCCCAAACCAAGTCCTCTGCCTTGAACTCGGGATGCTGAGAATCCACAACTTTTGATACTCCATAACCCACTATTGGCTGCGCATGAACATATTCATTCATATACAGCACACTTCAGTTAACTAGTATTCAACTAGTAGCTAGTGCTGGGTTTGAAGCAAGAAAAAAAGAGAAACTGACTAGTGAGGTAGCTAGTTAGCTTACAGAGTCAGGGGAGAAGAAGACAATGCGGTCTTGAGTATTGGTGGTGGCGGTATCACTGTGCTTAACGCCTCGCGTGTAGGGATCGCAGGAGAGGTAGAGGTTCTTCAGCAGCACCGATCCTTTGAACTCTTCTCCCGCAGGCACTTTGAGCTTAATGGTAGACGTGTTCAGGTACATGTCCGACTCCTCCGGGACGGCGTCTATGTAATCTCTAGCTAGCACTTGCTGGTTCCTCGCTTGCTCGACATCACCGCCAGCCTTGTAGTCAGTACTACTAGTATTAACAGCAGCTGCCATTGATTATGCTAGGCTTAATTTCTCCTTAATGTTGATATATATGCTTAATTATGTAGGTAGTTGATGATCTAGCTCGGCTGAGAGTGACTGCGAAGAATGATTATATATACAGAGAATTATATATAGAGGTACAGGTGTAGCGGGGCGGCGGACTCGAATGCGATGCGAGGTAAGCAATGGTGTCAGCAATCAGCACAATCACAACAAACAAATATATATATATATATATATATATATATATATATATATATATAGGCGGACTCGAATGCGATGCGAGGTAAGCAATGGTGTCAGCAATCAGCACAATGACAACAAACAAATATATTAAAATGACGTTTTTGCCTTTGACACGTTTTGTTTTTCTCTTCCCTCCATATGAGCACGTTCTTTATCTCTGTTCTCTTTCGCCTCTGAAAACAAGAAAACAAACAATCAAGCCATTTTGTTTTTCAGAATTTTGTGCACAAAGAAATAAGATTAGCTTACTGTGTTTTCTTCTGACAGAGAAGAAGAGGTATATTTTGGGATATCTGTTTTTACCATACGAACCTAGCTGATTTGGGTAAGTTGGTTCTTTGTCATGGGTAATCAATTTTGGTTTGTTGTGGATGATATACAGCTCGAGAGATTGATATTTATAATTGTGTTTCTGGAGTTTTAGAGGAATTCAATTTGTTTGGCTAGGTTCAACAATGAAGAAAAGAAATTAAGCGTTGTTTGACGGTGGGGTTGGTGGTGGCGGTTTTGGAGACGGATCTGGCAATGGTTCTGAAAGAGGCTTTTGGAGGCAGTAGTGTTGATGGAGATGGATGACGCAGTGGAGACGATGGCAGAAGTGGCTTTGCTGGCGGTTGTGGGGTTGGAGGTGGGCATGTTGAGGGTCATGGCACATTGGCACCAGAAGTGGAAAGGTGTTGGCATGGACAGTGGAATATGTGGAGTTGGTGGAGCTGGGGGAATTGTGGTAAAGGTGAAATAGGTAGACTTGCTTGGCACTTAATCTGAGCCTGCACAAACGCGCGAGATTTAACTAGTTAATATTAATAACAGCACATATTTTGACCAGACGGATAAAATAAATGATGAGAACGCCCTTATTTTCTGGCTAGCAGCTCCGGTGAGTAATGCTATAGCAAGAAATGGTCAAATTGCTGAAGGAAAACCAAGCAACTGAAGCAACAAATCAAGTCCATTGGATTCAACTCTTTTTTTGTTTTTGCCCAAATTTTTCATTTTGAACGAGGATTCAACTCTTCTTTTTTCCGTTCGAGAAATTTGTAATGAGTGAGCCCAATAATCTCCCGTGTGGTGTGAAATGTGGATCTGTCAATGTTTCTACACTGGGTCACGGCCCACTTTAAAAACTGTGAATTTCTTCAATGGCAATAAATAACATTTTGTGCGGATGGGAATTAAACCTGTCGGCATGGAAAGGCGGAGGATTGTGATGGCTAGCTGGAAGCCTCCACATCATGGTATTGTGAAAATAAGGGACAATTTGGGTTCATTCTTCTTGTGGAGGGCAGGCGCGGAGGGGTGTGGAAACGGATATTTTGTATTAATATGTGATTGGAATATATGACCGATATAATTTTGGATCAAGCATTAATAGACAATCAATCAGTAATTATTGTAGGATAGTGATATTGGTTATTTTCTAGAATAGTTGTATATGCACAGTTTGTACAAACTTGATTATTGCAATATACATTATTTTTGTTTATGGTATCAGAACGGGTTACCCACGTCTACGTGTGAAGCTCAAATGTCACACGAACTCCACATCAACCCAAAATGTTACCCATGTGTTAGACTTGAAAATTCGTCATACGTACAAGGGCGTGTTGAGATATAAGTCTAACATCACAAAACATATGACCTTACTTGTGGTTTATAAGGGTTTGAGACACTCTCTCAATTACCAATTGGTTTTGGAGTTGAACTGTAACACCCGTCCCAAAATTTACCATTTTACCGGGACCAGGCGTGTTACAGAAGGCTGTAACCGTACTTTTAGCTTTTCCCGAATTAATATTTAAGCATAATATCAAGATATTCTCGATTATGGGAAAAAATATAATCAATGTCCCGAGTGTATAGAATAGATTAATACGAGCCCTTTGGTATGTCCGGAATATTTTTCGGAGCCACGAGCTAATTAATATGGATTTATTTAGTTTACGGAAGTAATAAATATTATTTACTTTACCGTAAAAATGATGACTTTGCGATGAGTCGAGAATTTAGAAAAACTTCATTCGGGAAAGTTGTAGAGGACGTTAATACGAACTTGTGGGTATGTCCTATAAATTAATCGGAGTTCTTATTTGAAAGTTATTCGGGATATTGTATAGTTACTGTGCGGTAAGAGTAAATAGTAAAATATCTATTTACCATTCATGGTAACTTTTAATATTTAAATCTGGACCATCTGATCTTTGCCTGATTAAAGGTGGGCCGTCCATTTTCCTATAAAAAGACTTGAGGCCTTTTACCGAAGTCAAAGACCCCATTCGGGTCAACTCGAGCTCTCCGAGCTCTCATCATCTCCGGCGATCCATCGCCGTCTGGACACCATTGGCCGACGGACCATCACCGTTCGACTCCCCTTCTTCTCCTCTCCCCAGTCTTGCCCTTAGCTCATCGAAGCATCCATTATAGCAGGAGATCAGGAGAGTTGCAGGCCCTCCTGTGTTGGCCGGATTCCGGCGATCCTGGCGGTCCTAGAGCGCGTGACTAGTATCACTCTTCTCCTCTCTTCTTCTTCCTTTTTCCTACCTCTAATCATCGATTTGATCCCTGATCGAGTTTCTTCATTTCACCGTGTTTCTTGTTTCTTTTTTTTATGGGTTTCGGTTCCCCCACCGGCAGTGTGAGTTCTTGGACTTTAGGTGAGCTTCTGGAGCTTGGATGAGCCTTGAGGCAATCAGTTAGAACTCCTGCTGCATGAGTGGAGTTCCTGGAGTGAGTAGGGGTCGACAGAGGGTAAGTTTCGATTTTCCTGGGTTGATGTTCCTGTGTTTTTGTTGTGTTGTTGTTGTTTGGTGGTGGAATGGGAGGAAGAAGGGGTAGAACAGCTAGAAATGGCTGGTATCGGCCGGCAGGCTGATCGAAGCAGTGCAAGGTAAAAAGGGATAAATCCCTGAGTTTTTACCGCTGTAGATCTAGTAATTTACCTTCTGTGAAATGTCAGAACTGCCCCTGACATTTCATGTTTGTTAATTACATGGATGCCACTTTGGCTGAAATCCTAGAAATGCCCTTGGCAGTTTTGTATATTTACAAGACTACCACTGAAGCTAAAAAGACAATACTATCCCTGACAATTCAGGTTAATTACAGGGCTGCCTCTGAGGCTGAAATTCCAGAAATACCCTTGGTAGCTTAGCATATTTACCAAGATGCTATTGAGGCTGAATTGACAATATTGCCCTGAAAGTTTTAGGTATTTACAAGAGTACCATTAAGGGTAAATTGACTATTATATCCTTGGTGGATTTGTATAATTATATGGTTGTCATTATATTCTGTTTGTGTGTATATGGTTGTTATATATAAGTATGGTGGTATGTTCAAGATAATCCTGATACATAGTTGGTTTGTAGATACCTCAGCGGAGATGTTAAACCTCGGGTTTGCAATGGGCGTATGATATCCTTAATAGTTTATCGACCGGTAAATGGAAAAGCGAGATTCACCCGGTTAGAACGTTAAAGTAAATAAGAGCTACGTGTGACTTGATCCCTGCGTACAGGGTACGTAGGCAGCCTGTCTGGGATACAGGTGCAGTTACAAATAATATGTAGACCCTAGGTCCTCTAAAGTAATTAGTATGAAATCTCATTCGGTAATCGGGATAACCTCAGGTTTTGTGAGATCTATTCCGGTGTCGTTTAGGTTGTTAAAAATGATTTGGGTAAGGGTTAACCTTTCTCAATGGAGATTACGAGGGTAGCCTCTCTTGAGATGAGTCCCGCACGTCCTATCCCGGGTTTAGGGAGGTAAACTTGGGCCAGAGCGTAACATGAATCTCATACTACTTTATCATGATATCAGAACATGGATACGAGGAGGACGATTGGCCTAGGAAAACAGTGTGATGGTCTATATTATCTCGCAACAACCCAAAATCCTCGCCTTGCCAACCATATCAACAACAATTTTGATCTCTAGCACCAACGCCTTGGACACTCATCAGACGCATCTCTACAAGCCATATCTCAATCATTTCCTGAAATTATTTCCAACCCCAAATAGTTTTGTGAGGTGTGTCCTTTGGCAAAATTGATTTGTTTATCTTTTTATTCCAGTTCAATACAAACAAATACACCATTTCATTTAATCCATTATGATATTTGAGGACCGCACCAAACTCACACATTCTGAGGCTCGATATTTTTTAACCATTGTCGATGATTATACTCGTTTACTTGAGTCCATCTCTTAAGTTTTAAATCTAACACAAATTCTTTATTGAAATCTTTCTATGCTTAGATCAAAACTCAATTTCATCAAGACATTAAGATTTTACGTGCCGATAATGGGGGGAATTCACGTCAAAGTCAATGCATTTTTTCCTTGACGAACGTGACACCATTTAAACATGCATGTGCTCATACCCCACAACAAAACGAGATAGTTGAGTGTAAGCACCGCAACCTTTTAATGTTTCCTGTTTCCTGCGATTTCAAGCCAATTTACAATCACGTTTTTGGGGGGAAAGTGTCCAAACAACCTGTTGTCTCATTAACCATCTACCCACACTGTTTATTTCTCTCAAATATCCATATGAACTTTTACATAACAAATTGCCGAATTACTCAACTCTTCGAGTCTTCGGTTGTTTGTGTTATGCCACAAATCTTACACCCAAAACATAAATTTGATGTTTGGGCCCGTGCATTTTCATTGGGTATCCTCTTGGGCAAAAAGGTTACAGGGTTTATGATCTTGAAAACAAAAAAATTTTCTCTTCCCGTGATGTCACATTCAATGAAAACATTTTTCCTCTCATTCACCTTCAACCAGAAGATGAAGATTTTTTTAACCTTGAAGCTCGAGGAAATTTATTAAAAAGAAAAAAGATGATGTGATAAATGGAGGTGGTATATCCCACTAGATCAAACCTGACAAATTGACGCCATGATTAGCCAAAACATGCATGTGCTCATACCCCACAACAAAACGAGGTAGTTGAGTGTAAGCACCGCAACCTTTTAATGTTTCCTGTTTCCTGCGATTTCAAGCCAATTTACAATCACGTTTTTGGGGGGAAAGTGTCCAAACAACCTGTTGTCTCATTAACCATCTACCCACACTGTTTCTTTCTCTCAAATATCCATATGAACTTTTACATAACAAATTGCCGAATTACTCAACTCTTCGAGTCTTCGGTTGTTTGTGTTATGCCACAAATCTTACACCCAAAACATAAATTTGATGTTTGGGCCCGTGCATTTTCATTGGGTATCCTCTTGGGCAAAAAGGTTACAGGGTTTATGATCTTGAAAACAAAAAAATTTTCTCTTCCCGTGATGTCACATTCAATGAAAACATTTTTCCTCTCATTCACCTTCAACCAGAAGATGAAGATTTTTTTAACCTTGAAGCTCGAGGAAATTTATTAAAAAGAAAAAAGAGAAAAAGAATTACATCGAGGGGACAATAACCTGACCCGAATAAAATAAGAGACATGAGAAAAACCCTTATCTGATCATGACAAACAAACAAAAGCTTAACAAAAATGAAAATTAGAGAGACCGAACCAATCACGATTACACAATGATGTGATAAATGGAGGTGGTATATCCCACTAGATCAAACCTGACAAATTGACGCCATGATTAGCCAAAACATGCATGTGCTCATACCCCACAACAAAACGAGGTAGTTGAGTGTAAGCACCGCAACCTTTTAATGTTTCCTGTTTCCTGCGATTTCAAGCCAATTTACAATCACGTTTTTGGGGGGAAAGTGTCCAAACAACCTGTTGTCTCATTAACCATCTACCCACACTGTTTCTTTCTCTCAAATATCCATATGAACTTTTACATAACAAATTGCCGAATTACTCAACTCTTCGAGTCTTCGGTTGTTTGTGTTATGCCACAAATCTTACACCCAAAACATAAATTTGATGTTTGGGCCCGTGCATTTTCATTGGGTATCCTCTTGGGCAAAAAGGTTACAGGGTTTATGATCTTGAAAACAAAAAAATTTTCTCTTCCCGTGATGTCACATTCAATGAAAACATTTTTCCTCTCATTCACTTTCAACCAGAAGATGAAGATTTTTTTTACCTTGAAGCTCGAGGAAATTTATTAAAAAGAAAAAAGAGAAAAAGAATTACATCGAGGGGACAAGAACCTGACCCGAATAAAATAAGAGACATGAGAAAAACCCTTATCTGATCATGACAAACAAACAAAAGCTTAACAAAAATGAAAATTAGAGAGACCGAACCAATCACGATTACACAATGATGTGATAAATGGAGGTGGTATATCCCACTAGATCAAACCTGACAAATTGACGCCATGATTAGCCAAAACATCTATAATTTGGTTGCCTTCACGAAAAATATGAGACGAATGAAACTGCATTTGAGAGATATTGTGCATGTAATTTCTACACGCAATGCTAAGAAGATCAAGATTACAACCCAATCCTTCATGCTTTTACAAATCCAGCCCATTATATTGAACCAAACCCACATAATCACACACCATATATCACTTTCTTCAACTGATACACATCCCACTCCAACTGTCATACATCCCGACTCGACGTCGCCTACCCAAACTCATCAAGTCGACGTCGCCATCCCCGGCTCCTCTCCAGCCGACATCGCCTCCCATGGTGCCTCTCTTGCAGACGTCGCCGGCTTTCCCCGACGTCACACCGGCATCTCCATCACCACCACACTCATTGACGTCACCACCGTTGTCAATCCGACCTCTTTTCAGGCCAATAACCCTCCACCACCACCTGACTAGTCCACACCACCACATACCTTCATCGTCTTCATCCCGGATCCACCATCACCGGCTTCGATGTTGGCTGATCCCCATCCATTTTCATCTCTACTGCCCTCACCATCACCCGCCTAGACCCCGCCGCCCTCACCACCACTTGCCCATAACCTACCTGCTCAGTTCGAACCTCGCCGCTCCTCTCACACCACTCGACCTCTTCCATACCTTCAAGACTACCGAACGCACCATGCTGCTCTCTCGGGCCATGTCGCCTCCTTCGCCTTCATGTCAAGTACTCGTTATCCCTTGCCCCATTATGTTTCATACTTTGGGTTGTCTGCTACATATCGTTCATATGTGATTGTTATATACAATTTAGTTGAACCTTCTAATTATGAACAAGCTAAACATGACGATCAGTGGATTGCAGCTATGAATTCTGAAATACAGGGACTTGAGGAGAATCAGACATTGTCTATGGTTCCTTTTCCTCCTAGCCAACGACCCATCGATTGCAAGTGGGTCTATAAGATCAAGTATAATGTTAGCGGCAACATCGAGCGTTACAAGGTCTGGTTTGTTTCTAAAGGGTTCACTAGCTCAACGAGAAGGTATTGATTAGAAAAATACTTTCGCTCATGTTCCCAAGCTAATTATTATGTGTTGCTTACTAGCAGTTGTTGTTGTTCGGAATGTACAGAATGCTTTTTACACGGCTAGCTTAGTGAGGAAGTATACATGGTTCCACCTCCAAGTTATCGTCGACAGGGGGATAATTTTGTTTGTCGACTTTATAAGTCCTTTTATGGCTTGAAGCAGGTATCTCGTAGTTCGTTTCGACGTTTTTCATGTGTCATAGGGCTGGCTCCGGTCCACTTCGGTTCGGTTTATACCCCAAACCGCGAACCAAACCAATGTTATACTTCGGTTCGGTTCGGTTCGGTTTTTTACTATTCAAGAGGCCAAACCGCAAACCAAACCACACCTACGGTTCGGTGCGGTTCGGTTCGGTTTTTCGGTTTTTTTTTCCAAATTCATAATTTTTCATCTTATTATCATTATAGTGAAAAATGGTTATAGTTCACAAAGTTGCACATTTATTTACAACCTAATAAACAAGTTATACAACATTAGTATGCATATTGTGATTCCGATGACTAAAAGTAAAAAGTTAAAATTCGACCGTCAGATATGATCATTATGAAGAAATATGTATGTGGGAAAAAATTCAACTGGATCCGACAAAGTTAAGGGCTCGATCGAAACGGTCAACCCTGATCCATCGTCACTTATCACACGGAAACACTCATATCTACCTCTATATTACGTATTTTTGTCAAAACTTCTACACGAAAAACACTCACGTAGATGAGACGCAACCGCCCATATAAAAATTTTGAGAGATTTACCTTCCGACGATAGGGCTCTCCCTAGGGAATAATAAAGGTAAATAGGGTTGACCGCTACAATCGGCACCGAGACGTTACCCGAATTACGTGATTTTTTAACCAAAGCTGTATTTCATCATTCCGAACACATCTTATTTCACGAGTTTTTTGATAATTTTGCTTCTATGTAGAGTTGGTTCATAAAGTTGTGCATTTGCTTAAAACCTAATAAACAAGTTATACAACATTAGTATGCATATTGTGATTCCGATGACTAAAAGTAAAAAATTAAAATTCGACCGTCAGATATGATCATTATGAAGAAATATGTATGTGGGAAAAAATTCAACTGGATCCGACAAAGTTAAGGGCTCGATCGAAACGGTCAACCCTGATCCATCGTCACTTATCACACGGAAACACTCATATCTACCTCTATATTACGTATTTTTGTCAAAAATTCTACACGAAAAACACTCACGTAGATGAGACGCAACCGCCCATATAAAAATTTTGAGAGATTTACCTTCCGACGATAGGGCTCCCCCTAGGGAATAATAAAGGTAAATAGGGTTGACCGCTACAATCGGTACCGAGACGTTACCCGAATTACGTGATTTTTTAACCAGAGCTGTATTTCATCATTCCGAACACATCTTATTTCACGAGTTTTTTGATAATTTTGCTTCTATGTATAGTTGGTTCATAAAGTTGTGCATTTGTTTAAAACCTAATAAACAAGTTATACAACATTAGTATGCATATTGTGATTCCGATGACTAAAAGTAAAAAATTAAAATTCGACCGTCAGATATGATCATTATGAAGAAATATGTATGTGGGAAAAAATTCAACTGGATCCGACAAAGTTAAGGGCTCGATCGAAACGGTCAACCCTGATCCATCGTCACTTATCACACGGAAACACTCATATCTACCTCTATATTACGTATTTTTGTCAAACCTTGTACACGAAAAACACTCACGTAGATGAGACGCAACCGCCCATATAAAAATTTTGGGACATTTACCTTCCGACGATAGGGCTCCCCCTAGGGAATAATAAAGGTAAATAGGGTTGACCGCTACAATCGGCACCGAGACGTTACCCGAATTACGTGATTTTTTAACCAGAGCTGTATTTCATCATTCCGAACACATCTTATTTCACGAGTTTTTTGATAATTTTGCTTCTATGTAGAGTTGGTTCATAAAGTTGTGCATTTGCTTAAAACCTAACAAACAAGTTATACAACATTAGTATGCATATTGTGATTCCGATGACTAAAAGTAAAAAATTAAAATTCGACCGTCAGATATGATCATTATGAAGAAATATGTATGTGGGAAAAAATTCAACTGGATCCGACAAAGTTAAGGGCTCGATCGAAACGGTCAACCCTGATCCATCGTCACTTATCACACGGAAACGCTCATATCTACCTCTATATTACGTATTTTTGTCAAACCTTGTACACGAAAAACACTCACGTAGATGAGACGCAACCGCCCATATAAAAATTTTGGGACATTTACCTTCCGACGATAGGGCTCCCCCTAGGGAATAATAAAGGTAAATAGGGTTGACCGCTATAATCGGCACCGAGACGTTACCCGAATTACGTGATTTTTTAACCAGAGCTGTATTTCATCATTCCGAACACATCTTATTTCACGAGTTTTTTGATAATTTTGCTTCTATGTATAGTTGGTTCATAAAGTTGTGCATTTGCTTAAAACCTAACAAACAAGTTATACAACATTAGTATGCATATTGTGATTCCGATGACTAAAAGTAAAAAATTAAAATTCGACCGTCAGATATGATCATTATGAAGAAATATGTATGTGGAAAAAAATTCAACTGGATCCGACAAAGTTAAGGGCTCGATCGAAACGGTCAACCTTGATCCATCGTCACTTATCACACGGAAACGCTCATATCTACCTCTATATTACGTATTTTTGTCAAACCTTGTACACGAAAAACACTCATGTAGATAAGACGCAACCGCCCATATAAAAATTTGGGACATTTACCTTCCGACGATAGGGCTCCCCCTAGGGAATAATAAAGGTAAATAGGGTTGACCGCTATAATCGGCACCGAGACGTTACCCGAATTACGTGATTTTTTAATCAGAGCTGTATTTCATCATTCTGAACACATTTTATTTCACGAGTTTTTTGATAATTTTTCTTCTATGTAGAGTTGGTTCATAAAGTTGTGCATTTGCTTAAAACCTAATAAACAAGTTATACAACATTAGTATGCATATTGTGATTCCGATGACTAAAAGTAAAAAATTAAAATTCGACCGTCAGATATGATCATTATGAAGAAATATGTATGTGGAAAAAAATTCAACTGGATCCGACAAAGTTAAGGGCTCGATCGAAACGGTCAACCTTGATCCATCGTCACTTATCACACGAAAACACTCATATCTACCTCTATATTACGTATTTTTGTCAAACCTTGTACACGAAAAACACTCACGTAGATGAGACGCAACCGCCCATATAAAAAATTTGGGACATTTACCTTCCGACGATAGGGCTCCCCCTAGGAAATAATAAAAGTAAATAGGGTTGACCGCTATAATTGGCACCGAGACGTTACCCGAATTACGTGATTTTTTAAACAGAGCTGTATTTCATCATTCCGAACACATCTTATTTCACGAGTTTTTTGATAATTTTGCTTCTATGTAGAGTTGGTTCATAAAGTTGTGCATTTGCTTAAAACCTAATAAACAAGTTATACAACATTAGTATGCATGCTGTGATTCCGATGACTAAAAGTCTAAAATTAAAATTCGACCGTCAGATATGATTATTATGATGAAATATCTATGTGGTAAAAAATTCAACTAGATCCGACAAAGTTAAGGGATCGATCGAAACAGTCAACCCTAATACGTCGTTAGTTATCACACGGAAACGCTCATATCTACCTCTATATTACATATTTTTGTCAAACCTTCTACACGAAAAACACTCACGTAGATGAGACGCAACCGTCCATATAAAAATTTTGGGACATTTACCTTCCGACGATATGGCTCCCCATAGGGAATAAAAACGGTAAATAGGGTTGACCGCTACTATCGACACCGAGACGTTATCCGAATTACGTGATTTTTTAACCATAGTCCTATTTCACCATTCCTAACACATCTTATATTACAAGATTTTTGATAAATTTTCTTCCATAATTAAAGTCTTTTTCCTTCCTACTACATAATTAAAGTCCTTTTAATTATGAGTTTATTTATATACTTATTTATTTATTTTTTTTCCGGTTTTTCGGTCCGGTCCGGTTTCTACGGACCCCAAACCGCAAACCGGACCATACATACCCGGTTCGGTCCGGTTTTTGTTTTTCGGTTCGGTTTGTCTTCGGTTCGGTTTTTTTCGGTTTTCGGTTCGGTTTCGGTTCGGTTTTTTTCGGTTTTCGGTTTCGTATGGCCACCCCTAATGTGTCATACAAGTGATTGGATTTCAGTAGTCTCGTGTCGATTACTCATTATTTACGTAGGTTCATGGGGATTCAATTACTATTATACTGCTTTATATTGATGATATGGTCATGACAGGAATGATGAAAATGCTATTAGTACCTCAAGAAGTTTCTCAGTAGTTATTTCAAGATTAAAGACCTGGGACTGCTTAAATATTTTCTCAGGTTCGAAGTAGCACTGTCTAAAGCTGGAATTGCAGTCTGTCAATGGAAGTATACACTAGACATATTGGAAGAAGCTGGGTTACTTGGAGCAAAACCGACAACTCTCTCCATGGAACCTGATTTGGTGCTAGCATAAATGGGAAGTGAAGCTATTAAAGATCCTACTCGATATTGGAGGCTAGTTGGAAAGTTGATATATCTCACAATTAACAAGCCTGAAATCACGTACTCTGTGAAAACACTCAGTCAATTCATGCATGCCTGAATTTTGTCACGCCGACTGGGCAAGATGTCCAACTGCACTGAGGTCTATAACAGGCTATTGCATTTTTCTTGACAAATCTCTTGTGTCGTGAAAGAGTAAGAAACAAGCAACAATTTCAAGATCATCAGCTGAAGCAGAATATCGATATGTGGCTGTAGCTACTTATGAACTTACTTGGTTGAGGTATTTACTAAAAGATCTACAAGTACCACATCCTCAAACAGCAAGTTTGTTCTGTGACAATCAAGCAGCTTTACACATTACTACGTGTATCTAGGGGCGGATCCAGCCCAAGCTTGACTAGGCTGGAGCCCAAGTGAGATTGATGTCCAAGAAAAAAACACCACATCGACGTTTACACAGATGCGCGTATGATTTGCAGAAACTCATCAAAACTCTTCTCCATCAATTGATGATGCATGCACGATCTTTTAGTATTGAAGAAAAACAAATCAATGAAGGTATTTTGCATTAATATGTGATGGAGATAATTGTGGATCATGTATCAATAGACAATCAAGCTATTGTAGGATCATGATATTGGTTATTTTCTAGAATAGTTTTATATGCACGTTATATGTATCAGTTAGTCTGTACAAACTGGATTATTGCAATATACATACATTCTCTACCCTATTTCTGTTTAGTTTCTGCTGAGCATGTTGAAGTTGTGGCATGCAGACAGGATATTGTTTTTGCTATTGCAAATAATTTTCAGCCAGCCATAATAGAGACTGATGCACAGGTGGTATATTTGCGGTTAATAAACCGCCATATCAACCTAATCTTTTTGTTTTGGGAAGGCTTTATGATGATATTGAGGGTACGTATGATTCGTGATTGAGGCTCTGTGAGGATCATGCATACCAAAAGATCTGCAAATAGAGTGGCACATCTGATGGCAGGGCACTCTAAAACTAGTTAATTAGATAAACCTTTTACTTTTCTGTTCCCCCCTTCATGCTGCAATAGTAGCTGAAACATCGTCCATGTAGTATTTTTATTTATCAATAAAGTCTGACCTCTTATATTCAATAAAAAAATCATTTTGTGTTGTTTGGTACTTTGGTTGTAGCTTAGTAGTTTGTCATACTAGATATTGCTAATGTTCTAAAATTTCCCGAGAGCCAATTAATCATCACCTAATCATTAGAGGGTGTTTTATTGTTTCGATTAAAATCAATTAATATCTACTTAAAACTAATTAATCTCTCGATTAATCTTTTAAACAGTAGTAACTTGTTATTTGTCCTACTACCATCTAGAGTTTTTTAAAATATTGAATATTCTTAATGCTCAACGTGTTGTAGGAAATATGACATGTGCGTGTGTGCACTTGGTCTTATGCCGTGTACATGGGCTTGGCCCATGGGCCTTAGATGTAATAGGAAACATGTAGTACATACCATATATATCTTGTTGTACTACACATAGTACATGTAGTACGTTTCCATACTAGGCTCTATGTAAACCCCTATATAAGGGGCCTCTCATTTGATGAAGAACACACAACGAGATTCAGCTCTCATATATTCTATAACACGTTATCAGCACGACGCTATAACCTTAGAGCGAAGCGGCCACACCCGAGTGCCCACTTCTGCGCACCCCCGGGGCACCAGCGCGCACCACCGCGCACAACTGCTGCGCACCTCCTGTGCACTGCGCGCGCACTGCTGCGCACCCCCGGGGCACCAGCGCGCACCACCGCGCACAACTGCTGCGCACCCCCCTGGGCACACCCCTGCGCACCCCCTGTGCACCCCCTGCGCACCCCCTGTGCACCCCCTGTGTACCCCCTGCGCACCCCCTGGGCACCGCGCGCACGCCCTGTGCACACGGGTTGTATTCCTATTTTCTTTATGAATCCTCCATATGGTTGATGTTTTCAATACTTTTGCTACTGTTTTATAGCAAGTTTAACTAACCATATATTATTCATGTGCACACGGTCTCCCCACGCGACAATTCATAATGGAATTGCGTGAACAATCGCCGAACGCGCATGGATTTGAGCATGGAAGCATGGAACAGCTTATATAAATGCAGTATATTTGGCAGACTAGCAAGTAAGCTTTAATTTTGAGTAATTTCAAAGTTCAATCTATGCTTGGGACGTTTGTCTTTGCAGGTTATTATGGAAAATCCTAAAACATATGTGCATTTGGCTGCCGAGCACCGCTGCCGGGGCCTGCCCCTGTGCGCGGGTGCACGCTGCCACAGGGCACCACATGCGCACCTTCTGTGCACTGACGTGCACTGCTGCCGGGGATCGACCCTGTGCACGTGCACTGATGTCAGGCACCATATGCGCACTTTTCTGTGCACTGACGTGCACTGCTGCCGGGGATCGACCCTGTGCACGTGCACTGATGTCAGGCACCATATGCGCACTTTCTGTGCACTGACGTGCACTGCTGCTGGGGATCGACCCTGTGCACGTGCACTGATGTCAGGCACCATATGCGCACCTTCTGTGCACTAACGTGCACTGCTGCCAGGGATCGACCCTGTGCACGTGCACTGATGTCAGACACCATATGTGCAACGGTTTGGCTGATGTCGAGCGCTGCTGCCGGGGATTGGCCCTGTGCACGCGCACGTTGCCACCGGGCACCACACGTGTACCTGCCAAGCACTGCTGCCGAGGCTGGGCCTTGGCACATGCACGCGGCTGCCAACACGTGTGTACTGCTGCCAGGCACTATATGTGCACATGGCTACCAGCTACCAAAGCCTTGCACACTAATTGTTGTGCACTGCCGAGCACTGCCGAGCACTGTCGAGCACTAGTTACCGAGTGACAAGCACTAGTTGCCATGCACCATGCACCGAAGATGTTTTTAGGTCCACGTTGTGAGGTATCCAATGTTGGTTTGTGTTATGCTATTAAAGAGAGTTCGGAATTAGAGAATCATCTCATTCATTGAACCCGCGTTGTGTTTGATCAACGTTAGCACATTTCTCCGGGTAGAAGTCCTGTTGAGAATATGGTAGGAGAATCAGCAACCGGTGTAGGATGCCCAGCATTTAGCTGTAGAGCACCACCGCCACGCTGCAGAGCACAGGCTGCCCAGTTTCTAGCTGTAGTGCGCCTAGTGCCTAGCTACAGAGGACCAGTGCTGCATAGCTGTCGAGTGCTAGTTTCCAACCACTGAGCACCCAGCTGCCGAGCATCACATAGATTTTGCTCGAGATTTAGCCACTGCTTCCTACGCTGCACCTCCAACCTATAAAGCGAGATGACCACTCTCGAGTCTCCATAGTTTGGTTTTGTATGCATGAGCGAGGAAATTTGCCGCTCACTTACATATTGACCCTTGAATGCCGCTCTAAGTCTCGAATGGAGATTAGAAGCTGAGCAACACTGTTTTATGCTAAAGGCATGCAGCTATTGAGCGCTGCCTAGGAGCTATTGAGCGCTACACAAGCTGCTGGCATGGTTGCCGAGCTGTCGTGCCCGCTGCCGAGCCCATGTGCACCTGGCTGCCTGTTGTCGATAGTCACGCGCCTGTTGCCGCCCAATGTGTCTGTTGCTAACCCTGTATGCTACCTACTGCCCCTTGATTGTTTTTTGCCAATATTGTGTGTCAGTTGCCGCCCCTGTGTGTCAATTGCTTCATGTTGTGTGAGGAATGCCACCACTTATGTGTCAGATATCGATTAGTTATGTGTTTGTTGCTTTATGCTCTACACATGAACTATCGTGCACTGTGCATTAGGTGTTGAGCACTAAGCACCATATGTTAGCATTAAACACAAGGAACCGTGCACTGATCACCAATGGTTGTGCACTTACATCACGGATAAGCACTAAGTGAGCTACATAGCACAGAACACTCGAGGACGTGCACAGGACACCGACTGTCGAGCACTGAGCACCAGGGCCAAGCTCTATGCAGCAGCTGCAGAAGCTCTGTGCACCTCATGCTGTACACTTGAGATATGCTGCCGAGCTCCTACCCCCCCCCCCACTGCCCCATACCGTGCGCCATGGGCGCCAGCGGTTGTGCAGCCACCAAATGTTGTCGAGTGTATGCTGCACCGGCATATGTGTGGCTCCTCATGCACTACCAAATGTTGTCAAGTGCTTAATGCAATGACATATGTGTAGGTGCAATGCGCTGCCAAATGTTGCCAAGTGCCTAGTGCATTGGCATACGTGCAAGCTGCAAATGCGGGCAACCAAAAACAAAAACAGTGAATCTGCCACTTTCTGAACAGCAACTTCCGAAGAGCTTTCTGAACAGCTCCGGATGAACTAGAACATATACCATATATCACTGGAAAGCTACGTTTGTCTAGTTTCCAATGGTTTTCGCGGTTCGTTCATATCCATTCTAACGAAGAAGTTATGACTGTTTGAGTGAGCAAAGGTCATACTGCCAGGAATTCTGCAATGCACAAGGTTGCCTTCGATTGTTGCCTTCGGTGTTTGTCTCTTTCTCACGTATCTACCTTGTTCGATAGGTATGTTATGTGAAGAAATTGAGTGCCTTGTAGACGGTGGGACTACCCACACAATCCTGAGCAAAAGAATGAATGCATACAAATAAACGTATAAAAGGGCGTACGAAACATCAACTGGATGCCTCTGACATTTGACGTCATGAAGGGCTCTTTGATTTTCTCCAAATGAAATGAGACCTCGATGAAATCGTTGGTTCGATAAGTGTATTCACACTATGACATGATCATGCACAGCCTTATAAAGGTGTGTCGATGTTCGTGGTTTAGTCTTCACCTAACAGCAGATTTTCCATCATCGGATGACGTGGTTAACCTTGGCAAAGGTTACCTACTCCCTTGATTTTGGATCCCCCCCATGTTGCTGTTACCAAATAACGTCCTTCATGGACGTTGAAGACTTGTAATGCCATATGTGCGCTTTACTTTTGGGTCGAGGATAACTCCTGCGATGCCATTTTAAAGTTGAAAGCTTAATCATGTCAAAATCTGCGACCACAGTAAGTTGAAACTACTGTATCGTAACTTCGTCAGAGTTTTCTGAACGGCTCCGGATGAACTAGATGCCGAATTTTATATCATTGGAAAGCTACGTGAGTCTAGTTTCCAGTGGTTTAAGCGGCTCGTTCATACCTGTCCCGACGAAAGAGTTATGGTAGTTTAAGTGTGTACAGGTCATAGCAGACTGTATCCTCCTGTCCTTTAACTTCGTCAGAGCCCCCAGATCAACTCCGGATGAACTAGAACGCGCACTTTATATCATTGGAAAGCTATGTGAATCTAGTTTCCAATGGTTCAAGCGGTTTGTTCATATCCATCCAGACGAAAGAGTTATGGCTGTCTTAGTGAGTATAGGTCATACTGCACGAAAACTGCATACTATTCGCAGATTGTGAATCCTTTTTGTGACTAAGTTTGATTGGATCTTCACCATCATTTATGATATGGTTGAATAAATTCTTGATGTCGTTGGCTCGATGATCCAAGTCACAAATGCCCTCCTTATTGTGAGAGAGGCAATCGAACATTGAAGTGTGTTATGAACATACACACCAACGATTACCATGATGAGAATGATTCAGACTTTTGTGTATACTTCTCATGACTGCCGATTAAGAGCATCATGGAGATGAGCATGAGTCCTAAGGTGTCGCCAATAAGTATATTTGGGACAATTGACTCGGACAAGCTATGACATTTGGTCATACCGGGTGAGATATGCGAGCCAGAATTGTTTGATATTCTTGGGTATCCATTCCCCCGATAACAATGAACTACACCATGATTGTATGTTGTGTTTGTGCGCCGACATGATGTCCTCGGCAGCCGCACAGTACTCATTTTTTCTTTGTGTAAAGCTTGATCTTTAGCTAAATAAGGTGAAAGATCCTCTTATGCTATGCCACAAAAGATGTCATTCTTATTGAAAATCCAAAGAGGGATTATGTAGACCGATGCAACCAACGTATGGATACCATATACGCTTTTATGGTGTTGGTTGAAGGGCTAACACATTGGTCATGTGTTGCACCATCGTCTTCCACATGCTGCTTATGTATCTATGGGCTCACTACCCATCCCTGAAGAGGGACATGCAGACATGTATTAATTCGTCCATGACTTACCATCATTACATTGATGCACGACAGCTTGTAACTGTGTGCTAGGATTGACACATAGTTGTAATCCTTGAACTCGGTGGGATAGTAACGGATCTCCAAGCCTTGAGTTCCACAATGTGCCAAATTGGACTGCCACAGTGCCCAATGATGATGTGTCGCATGAGATGAATATGTTCTAAGGATGGATATGAGTCATTTTATTGCTCTCCACCTTAAGCTCCTTGACAGACGATCTCCTTAGCCGCTACACAGCGGATTCTCACTTTGAGACTGTATTCCCACCGTTAGGGGGAGATACGAACACCAGGGTTCAAGTGGGAACGACATGAATGTCGTGGTTGGTCACCACTAAGTCTCAACATGATCCCCAAAAGAACTATAGTGACGAGATCAGCTGCATATGTCTGTAAGGAATGATGTCCTACCAAGAGGACATGGCTCGACCAAATTAAGGTGGTCTTGATGCCGTGGCTCGACCATATTGAGGTGGTCTTGACGCCGTCACCTTGTGTGGTGATGTGAGGGCGCCATAATGTGGCAACATGGTGTCCTAGGCCTTGTGGCTCCCTGAAGGTCAGGTTGAGGCCCTTGGGTTCGATATACACTCGCACTGAGAGAGAAAGCGAGTTTGGCACTACTGGTCCATTGATCAGTGATACTCACTCCGTCTCATGTTAGTCTGAATTGTGACTATCGTTGGGGGACGCCTCAACGTCAAAATCCAATTCATAGAAAGAGATCTCTACAATGACTACACTAGTGTACATGAGGACGTGGGATGATGAGTTTATCGAACCACACATTTGTTGATATGTCGACAAAGTGTATTGACCTAAAATGGGAAGATGCGACCCGGACAAAGGGATAGGTCCTTGGGCAGGTGTTGCCGACACCGGTGTAAACCCTATCAAGTAAATCTTTGTGAGTTAGCGTAGTGAGAACAAGAGTCTCAGACTCCCTTATGGCGCAAGGTTTCTCATAAACACGCACTGGGATCGACTACGATGAGATATACTCTCGTAATGGATGTTATTGCACTCCACTACCTTGTCAGTTTGGTAGTTCCCCAATAACTGTACATGCAGCCCTATGATTATGATCATAGTGACGTCTCTATGGGATCAGAGATATGCATGAAGATCTTAAATAGACTTCATAAGCCAAATCAAGTGGAGCTTGTGTTGGCCTAGTGTTTTGGACGCATAGTACATGACTCCTTGATTTCGGATGGGATATGATGAATAATACCATTGCGTATTGATTCCGGATGATCGCAGTATATGCTGGATATCCGATGTTGGAATGAAAAGTATCTTGGGAAAGACACAATCTCGTATTGAAGTCAATCGATTGTGTATTGATGATGTATTTCCATCAATCGGCTTAGGTCCTCTGAAGAAGAGTGGAACCTTCATATGCTCCCATGATTAGTCAATGTCTTTACTCCAAGAGAGTGATCCGTTTAATCAAAGGACAGACTTGACCTCACCTTCATTCGTTATAAAGCTAAGTAGCTTTGCGCCCACGCAAATGCCAATGATATGGCAAAGGACATCACTTGAATACTCTAAGAGTATCTGACATATTCAATCCCTATGGCATGAGAGAAAGGTTATTGCCTATGCCATCGCTAGCCATGCATGAATCGAGATGCATCGGAAGCGGAATCATGATCTAGGCACCGGTTGGTTTAGTGGCCGAGTTGCCGGACATATGGCGCGCTGCCTGTGCGCGCTGCCTGTGCACGCTGCCTGTGCGCGCTGCCTGTGCCCTACCGGGGCACTGCCTAAGCGCTGCCTGTGCACTGTCTGTGCACATGTGCACTGCTGCCAGACACTATACATGCACCTGTGCCGAGCACTGTGCACCAGCTGCTGAGCGCTGTGCACGCCAGCTGCCGAGCGCTGTGCATACAGCTGCTAGGCACCGTGCACATAGCTGCTGGCACTGAGTAATGCCACATTTGAGACATGTTGAAAGAGCATACATATGCTAAGTTGTCAAAACAGCTCCGTGGTCACTAAGGATCCGGAAGCGCCCTATGAATGATCTTGAGATCAGGGGGAGATGCAGATTTGAAAGAAAGTCTAGCATATACATGTCATGATCAAATGTGAAGGGTGTGGTTGTTTGTGTCAACCATGTTACACTCTTTTTCCCTTAGTCACAGCTTTTTGTCCCACTGGGTTTTTGCTTGACAAGGTTTTTAACGAGGTAACATTGCATGCACCGCTAAGACCATTGATCCCAATTTGTGGTTGATCATGGCAGACTTGTTTAAGTCTTGGCTCACATCTACTCTTGAGAAGCATGTTGGAATGCACCATTCATCAGGAAAATCCGATTGAAGTACACATCAGGAGGAGCATCACATGGCAAGTTCTCAATGGAGTAGTTGGTGCGTTGTACTCTTTTTTCTTCGACCAAGGTTTAGTTTTCCCACAGGGTTTTTGTTACTTGGCAAGGTTTTGATGAGGCAACATTGTAAGCACCATCCGGCATATCGACGCGCGGCACAAGGGGGAGTGTTGTAGGAAATATGACATGTGCGTGTGTGCACTTGGTCTTATGCCGTGTACATGGGCTTGGCCCATGGGCCTAAGATGTAATAGGAAACATGTAGTACATACCATATATATCTTGTTGTACTACACATAGTACATGTAGTACGTTTCCATACTAGGCTCTATGTAAACCCCTATATAAGGGGCCTCTCATTTGATGAAGAACACACAACGAGATTCAGCTCTCATATATTCTATAACACAACGTATATTATGTTAAGATTATTTTACCTTTTTTATCATTAAGTCATATGTTGGTTAGTTAATCTAACTAATAGCGTGAAGGTCATGGATTTAAAATTTATTTTAGACATTAGGCTATGCTAGTCATTTGCATTTGATACCAACGCTTTCTTTTTCTTTCTTTATTTTCCTGCTAATTTATGAAACGTACACTTGACATTGTTTAATTTGTGTATATATAGATCTTCAAAATAATAGTCAAAAAAGACTGCTAATTCGTCTTTAATTTTGGACCTTCTAAGAATCTTATCGACGTTATAACAGATACTATATCAGCAAGATGGGTACGGAAAGTTGCTATCGGTCTGCATCTCTATCCAATTGTTTGCATAAACTACCCAAAACATAAACTTCAAACAGATTTAGAATCAAAGCCATCGAACTTAATTGGTGTGATCGAGAAGATCAACAATAATAAGGAAGCACTGACAAAATCAGATAAATCAATCTGGAAGCGACGTCGACTCGATCGATCATGAGTGAGTGATCGATCGACGTTGAGAATGAAGAGGAGGCAAATAAATTATATCCCCCTCTTAAGTCCAAAGTCCAGTCCAAAGATATGAACTATGTACCAATTCACGGTACCATATATTAATCGATTGATTGCTTCACTATTTGGCCCCTAGCAAGCTAATTTCAAAGTGTCACTTTACTGAAAATGCATAATTAGCCAAGGCCAATGCATGCCTTATAATTAATTAGTAATTACTACGACGTCTACTCCCCTATAGTAATTATTAGTTTCTAATATCCGACTGGGAAAGCTCTTCAGAGTGAAATTTATGAACTCAAAAGTTACATATACACGATCAAACTCTACCTTTACAAGGACAGAAATACATCACACAGCTTGCGTATGATATATCAGCAAAAATATCACTGATAAGATTACATTATGGCCAATTAAAAGTATATTTATTCTTTTGAATCGAATCATAGTAGTATTTCCATCTGGAGTTCGATCGATCGTGGGATAGCTAATTAAGTGGCTAGGATGCATGGTGATGAGGATGGTGCGTATATCTTTGGTGAAACTAGAGACTCGAGGTACAAGGCCACTCGGGAAGAACCTATGTCACCGTTGAATATGGTTCGGAATTTCCTCTGTCCGGGATTATATGCCACAACCTTCTTGTGGTTGTGCAACATCATGAGAATTTCGCCGTTCTTCAAGACGTACAAAAGAGACATCAATCCTATGTACTCCTTAGAATCCTCCATCTTCTGTGGGATGGTTGTGAACACGCTCCAAGATGCCTTGACTCCATACTCCTTCATAACCCACACTTGATAATCAGACCCATGGGGGCTGTGCAGCATACTCAGACACCCTCTTAACACCCCCAACCCGTAGAACGAGAACTGCTTGTCACCGTCGCACGGCAGCGGCACTTCTCTGTATGTCTCCTCCGTCAGATCAAATGAGACGATACCGAAAGGTCTGTGGTCATGACCATCGCTGTCAGCAGCAGTAGGACTGATGTTGATTCCTCGACGGACTGCCCAATGTAGAGCCCCATTGAGAAGGGTACCCACGACGCTGGACATGAAGTAAAAGGGTAGGGTTTTGGTTTTCGTCCTCCAAGCGTTGGTCTTAAAAGTAAAGATGTCGAGTTGGGTCACGAAATTGCCATCCCTTCTTGAAGAAGTGGCCCTCACTATCTTACAGTCGTCGTTGCGAAAATCGTAACCGAAACCGTAAAAGTAATCTTTACCGACTACAGTTTCCTCCGGGCTGGGGACTTCTTGAACATGCCTGGTAGAGGGGTTATATATGACCATGTGCTGGGAGTCGAGCACCAGGCACAGCAAACCGTTGCAGGAACCGACGATCTTGATGTCTTTGACATCTGGCCGCCTCACCGTCGACGTCACCGGATACTCAGTTATGGATTCGAGTCCAACTGCATCAGTTGCAGCTGGGTCGACTTGTTCTTCTTCTTGTAGATGGAGGGAGTGAATGAGAGATATGGAGGAGAGCATGAGATGTGTGTTTGATGATACTCTATCAGCAGCTGCATCATGATCATGAGGATTAGGGTGTTGTTTGGTGGAGTGGTGGAGGTGTGACTTGATGAATTTGTGGTCGGAGATGAGATTAAGCCATGATTTGCTCACGCATTTGAAACGGAGCAGAGACTTGACAGGCAGCTGGAGCAGAATTTCCTCTATGATCTCGCAAGGAAGATCTTTGCTAGCAACAATGGAAAATGAGCTGCTGCTGTTGCTTGCTTCCATTTTCATTGTGATTTGTACGTGAGTTTGGGATTGTGGTAGAGGGAGAGTAGTGCATGGTATATATAGGAAGGAGATTTTTATACAGTCAGCTGGATCGCTTAGATACACGTCGGCCAAGTTCGAACCACAGGGTGAATCGAAGTACAACTTCACAAGTTGGTGGTCTGTGACTAATTGTTTATGATTCATTTTTGTTAATTTTTCATGTCAACCGGCCAGTCCCTATCCCACATCGATCGGTGATCACTAATGTAAACTTGGAATAGAGATCGAGAGACTATTACTTTATTAAGTCTTGTTACGTGGAAGCGGCCATCGGGCTCTAAATGGTCCATATATACGGTTCTAACAATGTCAATACTCCTCTCATTTTGTTATCGGATGGAGAAATGAGTATGAAGTTTTCTATAAAAGGTCTCGGCATTAGTGTGTGGTATAATTTCTTATAACTTAAGAATGACTATTCTTCATACCCGATGTAGGATTTCATTGTAGCTCCTATCTAAGCCACACTTTTCTAATAATCCACACACGATTCCAACAATGCCGATACTCCTCCCACTTTAGCCACCCGGTGAAGAAACGGGTATAAGGTTTTTCACAAAAGACTTCAACATTAGTGTGTGGTACCATTCTTTATAACTTAATGATGACTCTTCTTCATATTTGACGTAAGATTCTATAATGGTTCATATCTAAACCATACTTTTTTAATAAAGTTGTCACCTAATTTTATTACTTAATAATACTACTGTGTACCATTTGCCCCCGATGGTAGCAAATATATACCGGTCGCTATGACTTATCAAGCGGCCATTAATTTACATGAAGGTTGATTTAATACAAAATTCTACTTTAAAAGATGTATACTAATGCAAGTAGTAAATACAAGAGTTACAAGCTACGTTGCATAGAACGGAAGCCGAAATGTGAAAACCATCTGATTCTTATTGATGGATGAAACAACCACGTGTCTATCCTATGTTCTATTCTTCACATACGAAATAGCAGCCACAAATTTCTCTTTCTGAAAGGGTTCTCTCACTCTCTCTAAACCCTCAACCGTCATTTCTTGCTATGTTGGCGGTCAAACCAGTATCAACAACTCCAAATAGACAGACAAGAGTGTTGGCAGCAACGAAGAGACCGGAGATGAACGACCACAAGATGGAGGCGGGGAAGAGACATGGTTGGGCTGCAGCTCCAACAGACTGAGGGACGTCGACGACAAACACAGGCATGAGAGCCATCATGCAAGCTTTTGACGCGGCCACTATGTTAAAAAAGGTTTGGGATTTCTGTGAATCTAGGGAAGACAGTGTAAAATTCAGAAATTAAAACAGTGGTCGCGCTTCCTACAAATAGGTCAATACTACCTTTCTTGAAATCGCGCTTTCGGCTGCTTTGATGACGATTCCGTTTCGCTTCCGTTTCAAAACCGCGTTGGAAATGTGAGCTTACTGACGCTTCTGTGCTTCCTAGCTAGGTTACAAGGTAATGATAGATAAGAGCAATAAGCTGTTGTGTTTTATTTTATTTTTTGGAGCTAGAAATACAACAAAGTTGGCTACATGCATGACTAGCCAAGTTTTTCTTTGTTTTTGCCATAATTAACTTAGATACCATTCAATTGAGTTCACATCCAATACCCGACTTCTGTGTATATACAATTCAAGTAAGCTTGGAAATATCTTCAAAATTAATGTCACGGACAATGATCGATATTTGACTCGGAGAGATATAGGGAGGAGTCACGGCTATCAAGTTAATTGCTTGCTAATTTGAAGTGCAGGAGTCGCGTAGTAGTATAGACTCGAAATACGAGTGTCGTTTCCGTCGAGAGCAATGAAAAAGTACACAAGATTATAAACTGAAATTATAAACAAATGAGTGAGTTTAATTTTGAAAGTTAATTCAATTATGAGAAACACTAAGGTTTGGGGTTCCACATTAAATCACCTATGCAATTATATCAATTCAACTCTTTTATTGAAACTTATTCAATAAAATTGACTCTAAAGATAAATTCAATCAAGGCAGTTCATATTCATAAACCGAATAATTTTATAGAAATTTCTCAAGCATAACATGTACCTTATGGCAACAATTTATCAAGATATAATTCCTCTAAAATTATCAATCAATCTGCTCAATACTATAGT
This sequence comes from Comarum palustre, assembly GCA_951800085.1. Taxonomy (NCBI): domain Eukaryota; kingdom Viridiplantae; phylum Streptophyta; class Magnoliopsida; order Rosales; family Rosaceae; genus Comarum; species Comarum palustre. The sequence goes on along the minus strand of OX637575.1, from coordinate 240,794 downwards.
CTCAAAAGCATGAATATTTTTACTAAAGAATAGGGAAAACATGACTGAACCTATGAATTAAATTATCAAATACTCATCAATCAAACTAAAAAGTAAACGCAAACATCACGATGAACAACCAAAAATTGAATTTGAATTGAAGTTCTTAGTCGAATCAAACTAATAAAAATCACATAGATAATTTAAGGTGTCACTCCTAGCCTTAGCTAGGAGATTAGTTTTCCATAATAAAAATTGAAAACAATAAAGATTGGGTTTTTTTTAGATTACAGAGGGGATTGATGGAGGAGAGGAAATAAAGAGATTAGACCAAGAAGTTGCGTAAGGACTTATATTGATTTCTTCCACCAATCATTTTTTATTAGGGTTTCCTTAGACATTCAGATTGACTTGGTCCAATGAATGTATGTCAACTCATTTAATTATTCAAAATCAACTTCACATCAAGGTTATGAGTTGGAATATGAAGTACAAATTCGTCAATGGAATTCTCGGTGTGATTTGGGTCTCAAAACATAAATTTTCGTCAGGATTCAGATTCGCGCACAGATTGACCTTCTGGTACTAAATCGGCCATAACTTTCTCTAGAAAAATGATATTCACGAACCGTAAAATGCTATGGAAAGCTGACATCCGTAGCTTTTCAATGATATAAAATTCAACATCTGGTTCTTCTTGAGCTACCCTTAGAGGTTTGTCAAAGTTAGCTGACTTTCATAGACAGAATTCCGAATTTTGCATTCAAATCTCTCATTTCCTTCTTTTCTTCTTATTCCCTTCGAAATAAAAAGTTGACATCTTGCTACACCTTTTTGGCTTCCAATTGCTTAAATTCCATCACCCAAATGTCATGTCTATTATATATAAAAATATGGAATAATTAGAGTAATTTAGGCTAACTAGATATCAAATAGTTAAATATTGGTAAAGATATATATACATATTTGACAACATATCATTAATTAGTATGATCGATCAGCCAACGAATTTAGAATGAGTATGACGGCCTGGAAATTCAATACGATATCCTTAATTTACCTTATTCTTCATCTGGACCATGGTCGATCTCATAATTCAAACCCAGCCAGTTTGAAATCTATCTACAACGTACGATCGATCGATACAGGCCAGGGTCCTAGCTAGCTAATAATTCAATCCCAGCTAGATAGTCAATACCCATTATTATTGTGTGATCCCCGGCCAACTTGTATTTGTGTACGTACGTCGACATACCAACTACCCAGCAAAAGTATATATTTCATGCTGACTTTGTTAATTGGTATGCTAAACATAGGACTAACTGCAAAATTTCGTCCTCCAGGCTCCACCGACCGGCTGGGGCTTTATTTTTTTATCATTCATTTTAATTTAAAACACCACTCCCTGTAGGTTCCCTACTTACCTACTGCTAATAATGTGCCGATCATTTACATTTTAAAATACCACAGCCTTTCGTTTGATTCGTCTAATTATAATTACATTTTTCTTCTTCGATCCTCTTCTCAATGTTTTGGCGTCAAAGTCCATCCTGGCCATCAGTATATACTATAGTTTATTAGGTGCAAAATTCTACTTCAGTACGTTAATTTCCGGCTGGGATCAAGTAAAGTAGTCTGTATGTACGATGCTCTCGATCGATAATCTTCTGCTAAATATATAAACACACATACAGCAGCAGCGCGCGCGCTCGATCACAGTCGTACGGAATCGATCAAAGTTGCAATTAGTAAATCCTGGGCGGATCTGTATTCCTTAATCACGACCGTAAGCTATGGAAGAACGTATTCAGTCAAGGTCATTGTATACGGAAGTTTTTTTTGGCAACTTAGACGGACGTATTAAACACAAGAAAGAAAAAGCAAATTAAACTTGACTTGATCAGAAAGATACAAAGACATAATATATATATATATGGTGAGGGATCTTTTTTGTTTATTTTTAGAGATAGGCCCACACCATTAGATCTGTTTTTTAATAGGCTTAGATGGTTGAGATTAAAACAAAAAACTTAACGCTTATGTCAAATCTACACCGTTCAAAATCATTATAAATAAATTGAAACTTTGGATGTCTTAACGTTCACCAAATCAGATGAAATTTTATAGAGGTGATCTACTCATATAGCCCAACAAACTGAACGGTGGAGAAGCTGAAATTTGATTGGGAAGTTGACGTAATAACTTATCCCTAAAAATAGTCAAAAAATGATATCTCATTAGAAGAATCCTGAAAAAATGTAATAACTTATCCCTATATATCTTAATTGGTGATAATCAATCAGGACATATCTTGGGAAAATGTCCCATTATTCATCATCAGTGGTTCTGATTTGGTATTATGAATTCCTGGTGTTATATATAGCTAGTTCTAGGTTTCAAGTGGTTCTGATTTGGTATTATGAAGTCCTGGTGTTATATATAGCTAGTTCTAGGTTTCAAGTTTAGTTATATATAAATAGAGTAATGTTAGGTGAATCACATTTTAAGAAACCATCTAGAGACTATATTAGGTAACAGACTTATGTGGCGTAACCACATCATCAAAACTTAATTTGATGACTTCTTTTATATTTTCGTATTTTTTTCTCAATTAGTTAAATTCTTTTTTCGTTTTGGTTTTCTTTCTTCGCTTTCTTTATTTTATATTTGAAACCCTAATTTTCTTCTTCCTGTTGATCTGACATGCGCCGTCTTCATCTTCATCTCCCTCTTGATCCAATTATATGACCAAACATGTAACACCCCGTCCTGAAATTTACCTTTTTACTGGGATTAGGCGGGTTACAGAGGGTTGTAACCACGCTGTTAATTTTTCTCGAATTAATATTCGAGTTTAATATCGAGATATTCTCAGTTTTGGGGAAAAATAGAATTAATGTCCCGAGGGGTAGATTATGTTAATACGAGTTCTTCGGTATGTTCAGAATATTTTCTGAAGCTACAGGCTGTTTAACATAGATTTATTTAGTTTACGGAGGTAATAATGTTAATTACCTTACCATAAAAAGATGACTTTGCTATAAGCTGAAAATTTGGGGAACTTCCTTCGGGAAAGTTGTAGTGGACATTAATACGAACTCGTAGGTATGTCTTATGATTTAATCGGAGTTCGTGTACGAAAGTTATTTAGGATAACGTGTTGTTACCGTGCGGTAAAAGTAAATATCCAAATATCTATTTACTGTTCATGGTAACTTTTCATGATTCAATTTGGACTGTCAGATCAATCTCCGTTGATTTTAGTATTTAAATGGGGTGGGTTGACCGGAGATCGACCTCTCTCTCCTCCCTCGTCTCGACTGTGAGCTCCGCCTGGAGACCACCAAAGCGCGTCCCAGCTCACCGCTACCACCGTCCGCCTCGCCTCGCTCAGCCATCCCAGACCCTCAATTTCGACAGAGGCGTCGGATCCGAGTTGCTGCAAGGAGGAGCAACGTGTCTGAGGATTTCTCAGACGAGAGGGAGGCCAAGTCGATTGGAGGAGCATGGTGGAGGTTCCTGGTGGCTACAGGAGTAGCTCAGAGGTTTGAAGGAGGAGGAGAACGCCTCGCCGGAGGAGGACTGCTGAAGATTCGATCGGGTCAACCTCGAGGTATAAAAACTCCATCTTTTCTCTCGTTTCCTGCTGTGTTAGACTACTTGGATTGTGTAAGAACTGTTTAGGCAGGTGTTGGGAGCTGGTTTGGCCGGAAAAGTTTCGTTTTCCGGCGAACCAGCCGATCGGGAAAACCAAGGGTAAAAACCCTGGTTTTTACTGCTGTTTTTTTTTTCATTTTACTGTTTTACTGTGGTGGGAAATGTCTGAACTGCCCCTAGTAGTTTGGGGAAATTACAAAGGTGCCCTCATGGCTGGAATTCATGAAATACCCCTGATAGTTTGAGTTATTTACCGGGCTGCCACTGACTTGGAAATGCCATAAATACCTTGGCAATTTTGTATAATTACAGGGGCTGCCACTAAGGCTGAAATTTCGAAAATGTCCCTGGTAGTTCAGATTAATTACAAGACTGCCACTAAGGATTAAAAATCATACTGCCCCTGATTTGTTTGCCTATTTACAGGGGCTACCATTAGGACTGAGATATCTAAAATACCTCTTGCAGTTTAGCATAATTACCAAGCTGTCATTAAGAGTGAATAGACAATACTGCTCTTGAGAATTCAAGTTAGGGGTACCCTGGAGTGGTTTTACTTATATACATTTAGGGAGAATTATATATTTCCGTGGTTGTCTTTATTTTTATATATATGAGATTGTATGTGTGAATGTTATATTTATTGTGGTGGAATGTTAGGGATAGTCCCAGAAAAATAGTTGATCGGTAATTACCTCAGTGGAGAGGTTAAATTTCGGGTATGCAATAGGCGGTTGCTACCCTTTATATTAGATCGACTGATAATTAGAAAAGCGGGATTTACCCGGTTAGGACGTTAGTAACATAAGAGCTACGTGTGGCTTGATCCCTGAGTACAGGGTATGTAGGCAGCTTGACCGGGTTTCGGGTGCAGTCACAAATATTATTAGAACCCTAGGTCCTCTAAAATAATTGGTTTGAGATCCAAATGCAGAAATCGGGATAACCTCCGCTGTGAAGTCTATTCCGGTTTCGTTTGGACTGTTTCCAATTGGTTGGGAATGAGGGATACCTTTTTCAAAGGAAATTTTGAGTAAATCTCGGTTGGGATAGGTCCCGCATGTCCTAACCCAAGTTTAGAAAGGTAAATTTGGGTCGGAGCTTGACAAAACATATGTTATCTAACTTATCTTCTCCTCTCTCATCCCTCCTCTCAATCTAAACCTTTCAATTAATCAACAATATTGAATCAGTTTATTGATCACATGAATATTATTTATGGTATCATGGTCATTGTTGCCTGTTGATGGGCTCGGCAAGCACTTTTGCAAGATTCTATGTGACGATGAATTCTCCAATGGAAACCCCTCAATGTGAATTTAGATGTGGTGTAGAATTCTACTACTATGACCGGGTAGAGGATCTTTCATTAATATTTTCTTCCTGGTTCGATCACGATACATTGACGAGTTGTCGTTGGACAATCTGCAATTTAAAACCCTATCATTGTAGTAATTATAAGTAGGGATCGTTCTAGCCGGGGACACTAGGGAATGATTATATCTGCATTTAAAAACATTAGTGATATTCACAAATACAAATATACAAGTATAAATCTGTCACATAATATACAAGTATACAACACATAAGTATAAACATATATACATATTCGGCAAAAATACAATAATCATAAAATATTAACTAAAATCATTTACAAAATATATATACATATGTACAGAATTATTATGGGGGGTTTTAGTGTTTTCAAACATCCTAAATTCTAAATCTAATATTTACAAGGTTGGTCAATCAATAATTAAGCACATAATCATAACAAGCACTGAATAGATAAACATGCAAAACCTAAGCAAGATTAAGATGCAACATTTATGTTATCATAGACTCTAATTAATTCCAACTATAAGACTCCTCATGTAAACTTAATACCTACAATCGCATGATCTTAAGCCTATATATGTGTCATCTTGCTCAGTGCCTACAATCGCATAACACTAAGACAAAATACTCTGACCGAACAAGAGTCATTGGAGACATGATCCTAGGTATGTCGTCACTCATCCTATTAACATGTAAATTGCTTACCCTAACAACCCTTGACAGTGCCTAATAATCAAGACCTACAATCGCATGACCTTAACCTTAGAACACTACGACATGTTAAACTCCCCCCTTAGGAACATCTGGTACCTAGACGACCCTCAGGATCGATTACATGATCAGGTAAGCAATAAATCAATTAGACATCTATTACACACATAAATATTAATAACTTAAACTATGCAAAGTCCTAACATGCATACTATTCGTTACATAATCAACAAGTTCATGAAATAATCACAAAGAAGAAACATAAACATGTAAATCGTATAAAACCATAAAAATCCCGAAATAATATATATAAATAAAGTATTGTTCACAGAGTAAAAATACAAGCAAATTGAGGTTTTTCATACCTAAAACCTACCTAAAGGGTTCAGCTAAGGTGTGGAGGTGATCGGCGGTGATGGCGGTAGCTTGATCTTTCTCTGCGTTTGGGAGGGTTTTTAGGTAGAGCTTGGCTATACTATGGATTAAACAAAGATTAACTCTTAAAAATAAACTATTACATGTGTATTTATAGAGAAATATTAAGGCAAAGTCGGCAGCCCCCCAATCCAAACCCAAATAGGTTTAGGTTTTCTTTCTTGAACTTGGTTTGCTTGGCCAACAAGACTTGGAGATTCTAGAGGCTTCTTTTTATGGTTTCTTTGATTCTTCTTCTTCTAAACAGCTTCCCATATCTTCATTAAGCTCCTCATTAATCATTTGACATGCTTGAAAGGATTTTGGTGAAGAAACACACTTACGAACTCGGTAGACAACTTCAGCAAAATCTGTCATGTTTCCAGCATACTGATCTCCGGCCATTGTTTCAATCATAACTCCTTCCTCAGAACTTGGATTATTGTGATTCCAAAATATTTAGAAACTAGATATCCACAGATTTCCATCCATATATGGCACATCGCCTGGTTCCTCTTAGATCGTCCTAGGAAAATTTATGAAGTTGAGTTATGGTTTCTGGAAATCTTCTGTTTTTGTTCCGATTTCATGCTTTTGGCCTCTTATCTTTCCATGCTTCTTTTGTTGCCTTCCATAAGTCCGATCTTCATGATTCTTGTTTCGTTAAGTCCATATACATGTCATCTAAACATTAAAGAAAATTAATCAAGTAATGACAATGTACAAATTCACAGAATCATAAGAAATAACACGATAACTTCAAAAGTCATCTTTTAACAAATTAGTGCACATTTTCTCTACTTTACGTACATTTTAGCTATTGCTCTACAGAAAAACCTTTATGATAAATAACTAACAATACTAAACTTATAATGGATAAACAAAACATAAATGAGGGTAAAAACATATTAAGAACGTAGCATAAAATGCTCCTTTCATACATCATCATTATTTTGGCGAGAATGGGATTCGGGAATGCCTTCAATTTCATATTCACTAGTGGATTTGCACTCTTAGCCGACAGAATCTATAATGTTCCATCGACTATGATTTTCTTAGCCGACGGAAACACTTCCGTCGGCTAGAAGAAAAAGTTCGTCGACAAAGAACCTCTTAGCCGACGAAATACGTTCGTCGGAAATTTTCGTCGACTAAGCCCTTTTTAGCCGACGGATCTATGATCTTGGCTATTTCCGTCGGTTAAGAAAGCTCTTAGTCTACAGAAAATCTCGTATTCCGTCGGTTATGAAAAAAATAATATTTACTTATAAAATTGCACCATGGATATTTTGGTGTCCGATTGACTATTGTGATACCAATCTGAAAGTGGAACGGGCGTACGAGTCAAACTCATTGCTAGTGCCATGACATATGACATTTTTTGGCTATCCGAGTTTGGTTAAGGCTTCAAAATAAAGTTTTTCTAAACACTTAACACAGGAAAACACCCATATCTACATCTATATGAGGTATTTTGGTCAAACTTTCAACACAACAAACTCTCACCATGATGAGACGCAACTGCCCATCTAAAATTTTTGAGACATTTACCCCTCGATGATAGGGCTCCCATATGGATAAATAATTGTAAATAGTAGGCATGTTGTGATTCTGGTCATCATAATTCACAAACAAAAATACGACCGTCAGATATCATCAATATGTTGAAAAATGTCTATGGTAAAAAATTCAACTTGATCCGATAAATGTAAGGGCTTCATCCGGACGGTCAAACCCGTAAGTCAAACCTCTAAATTGCATTGACCGCAACTATCGACACCGAGACTTTACCGGAATAACGTGATTTTTCAACCTTAGACGTATTTCACCATTCCAGTCATATCTTATTTCACGACTTTTTTTTCGTTTGAAGTTTCTACGTATAGTTTATTTTTGAAACGGAACATTTACTTAAAACTTAGTAAACAAGTTATACAACATTAGTATACATGTTGTGATTCAGATGATCAAACTTGAGAAACAAAAATCCGACCGTCTGATATGATCATTATGTCGAAATATGTCTATTGGAAAAAATTCAACTTGATCCGACAACATTAAGTGTTTGATCCTTACGGTCAATCCCGTAAGTCAAACCCATTTACTCACAAAAACAGTCATTTGACCATCTAAATTACGTATTTTGCCCATACCTTCAACTGAAAATAGTTTCAAATCGATGATACTCAACCAGTGGTATAAAATTTTTAAGAAAAATAACCACTGGAGATAGGGCTGCCTCTAGGGAGAAAGAATAGAAAATTGCATCGACTGCAACTATCGGCACTGAAAATTTACCGAAATTACATGATTTTTCATATGTAGACGTATTTCACCATTTTGTTCATATCTCATTTCACGACTTTTTTCGTTTGAAGCTTCTACGTATAGTTTGTTTTATAAACTTAACATTTGGTAAACAAGTTATACAACATTAGTAGACATGTTGTGATTCTGATAATCAAACTTGAGAAACAAAAATCCAATCGTTTGATATGATCATTATATCGAAATATGTCTATAGGAAAAAATTCAACTTGATCCGACAACGTTAAGTGCTTGATCCTTACGATCAATCCCGTAGGACTTGTTGTGATTTTGATCATCAAAATTCAAAAAAAAAAATCTGACCGTCATATATCATCATTATGTTGAAATATGTGTATGGGAAAAAATAATTCTTTCGGAATTAAATAAAAAAAACAAAAAATAATTTTAAATAATTTTTAACACTATTGCCGACGGAATTAAATAATTCCGTCTCCTAAGATATCGCTTAGTCGACGGAATTATTTAATTTCGTCAGCTAAGTGGTTAAAAAATCAGAACAATTTACCCGTGCAAAATTTTAGACCAAAAGTTTAGAAAAATTTTCAAACACTTAGCCGACGGAATTATTGAATTCCGTCGACGGCTAAGAGCTAAAAAATTTAAAATTTTTGAATCCTCGCGCTAAATTTCTGAAATTTTTTTTCTTTAAATCTTCTCTTCTCTCCTCTCCTCTCTTTACTTCTCCAAAATCTCTCATCTTCTTCTCCCTCTCCTCTCTTGTGTGTGGTGGTGGTGTGGTGTGGTGGTGTGGTGTAGTGTGTGGTGTAGTGTGGTGTGGTGTGATGGTGTGGTGTGGCATGTGGTGTGTGGTGGTGTATCACTACCAGAAAAAAGCCTTTAGCCGACGAAATATCTAAAAACAGGCCGACGAAAAATTTCGTCGGCTATAGTTAAATTTTAGCCAACAAAAAAGTTTTTCATCGGCTAAATTGATTTTTTCTTCGGCTATAGTATGGGATTCACTTTAGCCGACAAAAAATATTTACGTAAAAATCTTTTGTAATATTTTTTTTCCTTCTGATTCTCTTAATGAATAATTATAGAAACTTCATTTTTAAGCGAGCGAGACTTGTATTTGTTTTTATCTTAATTTTATATTTCATATTTAAACAAAAAATAATACATTATTGTTAACGGGAATCGGGTCAAGTATGAGAACTTAATCCCTAGTGGGTACGGATACAAGTACGGAGAATCCACATTATCTAATTACGGGTACATGAATGAAAAATATTAAAGATTATGGATATGATATTTTGATCGTGTAACACTACCTTCCCGTTACCATCTCTAATTGAATCAAAGCAAAGGTACGAAGATTCCATTCTTTTGTATTTTATTCATCAAGCAGTACTCGGCCGTACTCTTACAAATTACAATACATATATATATACATGGTTTATCGTCTAAAAATACACAGTTTTGCATTGCTAATATAGCCAATAGCTAGCGCGCGAAAAAAACTACGTACGGCTAACTAAACTGACTTCTTAACCTGAGGCAGCTGATAGTCTGATACTATTTCATCAGAAAAAAAATAAAAAGAAAACTAAGGGCTGTAGGTTTATCTTTGTGATGAATCAGTCATAATCCCTCATTTACAAAAATCAAGTTCCTGCTTATTAGAACTTTTATGAGTAGATAGACAGCGTACATGTATATCTGATTTGTTGAAAGTTAACACCACCAAAAATCTCTAAGAAAAAACAAACAAAAACAAAAACACATCTTAATTACTTCAATCAATATCCAATGCAAATTAATACCACCAAAGGGTTTGACCAGGACGACTTAAGTAACTAGGTAGCAGCTAATTGCAAGGCCAGGCTACAGACGAAGCTCGATCAACATATAATAGAGGATCGAAGCTGCGCGGCCGCCAACGCCACAGGCTCAAGCAAGTACCACTTCAATTCGATCGTTCAAACAATCAATTAACTACCTACTACACACACTACGAAGCTTCTGGGCTATAATTTTCTTAATCTGATCTCTTGGTTTTGCCCCAAGTACCAGTCCAGCTATAGACAACTTGTAGGCTGCACCATACCCGCCGAGGTTCCACCAGCATTGCTGCAAGAAGCCAGTGCTGCTTGGTTCTTGTATGTCAGCTTCACATTCTCCAATCTGATTCTGCTACATGGGTACTTTGAACTACAATCGAATTTCACTGCCACTTCTGTTGCCGAAGTGCCATGAATGTCTTGATATGTCACATCGCTTATTTTAACCCCAGAAACCTGTAATACCATGTCACGAAACATGAACAAACTAAAGTCAGGTCATGCTTATTAAGAATGTTGTGGGCTTAGCCCGTATCAAAAAAGGCCCATAAAAGTAGGCCCGTGATAACTCACCTGACCTGGGCAGCCTTTGTTGTCGGGACAATATTGTTGATCGACGACGATCGGATTTTGAACGTTAATCATGACACAATGTTGGAAAAGAATGTTCCTGGCAAATCCAGTGCTAGCCCTCCCCCAGGACTTGATCCTCACACCGTTTTGTGTGTTGGTGAATGCCACTGTTTTGACCGTTACATTTTGCACACCAGCTTCCTTGAGGTCCTTGCCTAGACTCCCAATGCTGTACCACATACATGCATAAAATTTCTTAGAAACTTCAAATGAACCCCAAAAGCTCACTAAATATATGTGATCAAGGAGTTATGTATGTATGGATATTTTGAAGTTTGAAGTACCTAATTCCATGACCAGGTCCGCATGCAACATTTTCAATCCACAGGTTAGTAGTGCCGGGACCGATTGAGACACAATCGTCACCTGTAGAGATCTTTGAGTTGAGAATGGTAACGCCAGAGGACATCTGGACATGGATGCCGTCGGTGTTAGGGCTGTTTCCCGAGGCGGAAACTTTAACCCCTTGCATATTCACATTATGGCAACCGTTGACGACTATGTGAAACATTTGGCTGTTTAGAGATACCAAACCTTTAACCACAATGTTGTTGGAGTTGGAAAAACTCAATGTCTGGATAAATATATAACCGATGTATTAGTTAATTATCACACAACATAATTCATGCTAAGCAAGCATCCGTTATGCAAGCGATGATCAATTATATATAATATAGAGTAGATTTGACCACTAATTAGCTGATCTTGAAAAACAGGCTACGAGCACATGCATTGGATGATATATCAATGGTTGGGATTTTCAGGAGAGAAATGTATTGTGCGACACAAAGGAATATTAATTGGGATGATCATATGCATGGTTTATGGCTTTATACTTAATCTACAGGAATCGTGGGTTTATCGATCTCCAGATTAAGAATCAACTTTCAATATAGCACCCATCATCTGTACGTTTAACTCAAAACCTCAACTTTATTCAATAAATCAAGGAGACGATCGAATGCTCTTATATCAAGATAGTGAAACGGTTACCTGTCTATATTTCTTCCCACGAAAACTAACCCACTCGTAAATAATGCATATATATGACCAGTTTGGTGACCTAGAATGCGAATGTAGTGAGAGTTTACAGTAATAAAAATGCTTTTAAATAAATCTATTCAACTCTTTACCGTAATAGTGAAAGGTACTGGCTAGCTAGAATGCGATTCAGATGGACTCGATCTTCAGCTTTTCTTATAATATGAGCTAGCTAGCTAGCTAGGTTATATTTGAATAGACAATGCATGTTGGCCCTGATTAGAGGACGAGTTTAATCTGACCGGAGAAGTAATATTTATGGTGTTTAATTGTCTGCTTACCGTGGCTCCGCTGGGGCAACTCTTGCCGGAGTTCTTGCAAGCCCACAAACCAGTTCCTTGACCGTCAAGAATTCCACCGGAAATGGTGACCCCGTTGACGTTCTCAAAGAGGAGCCAATTGCCGGCATTTCCGATGACCCGGTAATCTGAGGGAGCAACGAGGGTGCCAGCAATGCGGAAGCTGATGCGGCTGTTCTTGCACGGTCCGCTGAAGACGGCATTGCGGAGCAAGAACCTTCCTGCCGGAACGTAAATCACAGCGGGTTTCACCGAGGCACAAGCTTTAGCCCATCCAGAGAGGAAGGCCTTTGTCGAGTCGGTCTTGCCATCTGGTTTGGCTCCTAAGCTGGTGACGCTGTAGGTGACTGCCGTGGCCATGGCTGAGTTGATGAAAATGAATAGGAAGGAGAGGACAATGAGCCTTCTGTGGTCTGCCATTTGACTGCTAGAAAAGAGAGAGGGGGTGACGGTATGTCTTAGAACAATTTGAGAAGATACTGGAGAGGCTAACGATGAGTTGAAGGAAATACTTGTTGGAGTCGGAAGCAGGGTTCGATTGTGAGGAAGTTGAAACGGTCGAAGAGGGTATTTATAAGCTTTAAAAGAGGTGAGGTGATCAGAGAGTATGTTTTATTAGTTAATTAATTTGCGATTGTAACAGAAAATAAGCCCAACAAGCAAGCAAACGGCGCCGAAATGTCCTTACGGTACGTTGCTATATTGAACTTAATAAGGCTTGGAGCTAGGGATAAATCGCTTTTATCCTTAGGTTTAGCTCGATCTCCTCTTTTCTTTATCAAATTGACGTAGCTTGCGTATACTTATTCAGTTTCAGATGTTAAATTTGTTACAATAGAGTACGCATATCGCTCATCAGGTGGACACCCGTTCTATTCCTTTGCGTGACAATACATGGCTACTGTTTTGCCTTTATCTTGCTTCACCTTCAAGTTCATATACGTACTGTTTTCCATTCACACCGTGCTTGCTAGCCATGCATGTCTATCTCTTCCATAGTCAGTGACCGATGTAGCATTTTAACGAGATTTTCAACTAATGATAGATGTGAAAGTTAAAAATGTATTGAGAATATATGTATAATAGTTATAAATTAATAGCACTCATATCAAAAATGTATTGAGAATATATGTATAATAGTTATAAATTAATAGCACTCATATCAAAGCAAAAACTTTCAGGCTACCACACTTTTGGACTGATTTTATCAATATGATAATAATTAAGATGATAGAGGTCATGTCTCTTTGTATTAGTTGAAAATTGTTGGGCCATGAGGGAGTATATTTAAGGAGGAAGACTGAAATTTTGTCCATTAACTAGTATATCAGTCATCAACTACACTGTAACATAAAACTCAGTGGACGCGTCAGTCCACACTCTCCACTAGTTGGGTCTGCCAGTTTTCATATTGTCATATATTAACTTCTAGCTATATGGTTGTTCATATATTAACTACGTGACTGCGCGCTTCACATTAAGAAACACAGCTTCAACCATCGTTTACTCTGAATCTGTGTTGAACTGAATTGATGATTAGTTGGGTGCATATCGTAATTGTTACAACTGGATGTTATAGCGATGTGATAGTAATGTGATGACGATATGTGACGTGTTTAATGGTGAATTAGGGACAAGAGACACCCGATCTATAATGGTTCACCTTACCTTCTGTGAGTAAGGCTACGTCCACTTAACATGTACTAATCTTGGACGCCTTAATGATGAATTATAAGAGTAGCAGTCAATGTAATAATGTCTATACTAAGAGAGGAGAGTATCCTTTATATAGGAGACTCCACTCTTTTATACATTTTCGATGTGAGACAAGATGTTAAAATGTAATCTGTGAGGGCATGTTGGTGAGGCCGACAATATGACTTCTCGATGTCGGATAGGCGACTTCCGAGTGTCGTTGCGTAGCTTATATGACATGATTCGTGATATATGTTGTGGTCGAGTCTCGTAATGGTTTTTGGGCTCACATAAAAGGTGTTACTTATGTTTGACAGTGTATACATATTAATAACTACTTCAACAGTAATTTGATGGAAAAGATGCAGCTGATTGATGCATGATGCAAATGAATTAAACATAAAAAAAAAAGAAAAGAATAGATATGAAATAGAAGGGATAGGAAGTAACGTGACAAATGGAGTAGAAGACGGAGAAGCAACCGGCGTAATTCTCATGCCCAAAACTACTCTAATCGAGCGAACCATGTTCTGGTTCGATGTGGATAATTTATCCAATAATATATTAATCTGAAACAGAGAAGGAAAGAAGGGGAATTAAGAAACAGTCATTGCTAGGCAGTACCATAATGGATCTGCTGCATCGAAAATTCTAGGGTGAGTTGATGCATAGTATGCATCAACTTTGTTGTTAAATTGTAAAATGAGTTATTAAAGTAGTAAAATTTGTTTTTAAAGTGGTAAAATGAGTCCTTAAAGTTGTAAATTTATAGTTACAACATTAGTGTTTATATGTTCTTAAGGTAGTAATTGAGTTGTTAAAGTTGTAAAATTGAGTGTTTATCCCCATTGAGGACTCATTTTATAACTTTAACAACTTATTTACCACTTTAAGAACATATAACCATAAATGTTGTAATTACATCTTTAAGAACTCATATTACAACTTTAACAACTAACATTACTACTTTAACGACTCATTTTACAACTTTATGACAAGGTTGATGCATGGTATGCATCAACACATCCTAGCCTTACCCCTGCTGCATGTGTATCTGTTTAGGAAGGAACAGCCATGTCAGTTAATTAGGGTTTGTGCATGCATCTGATCGAATGCAGCTTTCTTAATCAACCATCTGAATTACTGTTTTTAGGGTTTAATTGTAGTTTGTACCTGAAAACGACCACAACTCGCTTTGCTTGGATCTTTATGTATAAGACTATCTTTATGTATAAGACTATCTCTAACAGAAGCAAAAGTCAATATTTCAAGCATTTTTTCTTTTTAAACTCTAAAAGATTATCTATTTTGAAGATTTTATGTCCATTTCTCAAATCATTCCTTCAAATTTTAGAATTTACTGCAAATATGAGGAATTTAGTTCTTTCTGCTCACATTCCTCATTTTGGAGAAAACTATAGAGAATCTGTTGAGACAAAACATCCAAAATCTTTCTCAAATTTGAGAAAATCAAGAATTTGAAGAAGTTGTTGGAGATGGTGTAAGAGCATGTCTAAGAGCTTTCCTAAAATTTCTCTAAAATGAAAAAGCTAAAGCTAAAATCTCTAAAAAAAATAATGCTGAAACTCTAACAGTTTTTTTCATTTTAAAGATTTCAGCATTTAATGCAACAACAAAATATATTATATCATAATTAATTAAGACTGATTTTTTTTATTGTAACAATTAATCACCCAATATAGTATTATATTGATGACTTTATCTTATTGAAGAATGTGAAGAATTAAATTTTAGAGAAGGAAGGCATTGCTGCAAATTTAGAGAATTAATGCTTCTCTTTCTACTCTATCTTTATTTTAAGGAATGAGATGAATAATCTGTTGGACTTAAAAACAGCTAAAAATTCTGTAAATTTAAAAATACCAATAAAATTGAAAAGCTTTTAGGCTTGCTCGCTCTATGTAATTAGACCATCTCCAACAGCTTCCTCAAATTCTTGGTTTTCTCAAATTTGGGGAAGATTTTGGGTGTTTTTCCCCAACAGATTCTCTATAATTTTCTCCAAAATGGGGAATGTGAGGAGAGAGAAAACCAAATTCCCTATATTTGCAGCAAACTCTAAAATTTGAAGGAAGGATTTGGGGAATGAACATAAAATCTCCAAAATAGAGAATCTGTTGGAGTTGGAGAAGAAAAATTGCTTGAAGCATTGCCTTTTGCTTCCCCATTATAGAAAAATTATGGGGAAGCTCTTGGAGATGGTCTTATATCATACATACCGCACCTTTTTCGACTCAGTTACATATTTCATTTTGTTTTCACATCCTTGCTGCAATTATATATATGCATGTGATGAAGCCTCGATTCCAGGTTTCATTATTGCAAATATAGTGTATTTCTAACTTTATATACGTACATTCATGGGGTTCTTTGATTAACTTTTATATATATATATATATATATATATATATATATATATATATATGTGTGTGTGTGCGCATGTGATGAAGCCTCGATTCCAGGTTTCATTATTGCAAATATAGTGTATTTCTAACTTTATATACGTACATTCATGGGGTTCTTTGATTAATTCTGTTCTAGTAATTCACCATATATAACAAAGTGGATTTCGCACAACAAAAATATATATAGGGTCTTCCAATTGGTTGCTTCCATGAGTTTAGGGCATGATTTAGGGGTTCTCAAACCATGTGTATGTGATCCCGAGGCACAGGTACTACACCCCATGCATGCATGTTATCAATTGATTGATCAAAATGTACAATATATAGCTGATCATCAACATCATATCGAGCAACACAGATTTCAGGTTTCCGTTGGATCTTTCTCCACCCTTAAATCACAGTCTTCTAGAAGTTTGATACAGTGTGTACGTAGTGTTAACTGCTGTCATGGTTGATCGATCTGCAGTTACCTATAGCTACAATTGGCGAACGAGCTTTCGACCTTGTAGTAGCGCTATTATTCTACCTTGTTAAATATTGAAACAAATGCATTTTTACTCAACTTAGGGGGTTCAATAAGGAATTCGAATATGAAATAACCTATAATTTAGACAAATAATGAAGCTAAATTAGAATGTTTATAAATCCAAGGGGGGTTTGAACCCTCCCAAACCTACATGTAACTCCGCCCCTGGCTCGAGCCAAGAACATGCAATTAGTTTCATTATATTGTATATACACACATAACATAAGGTTTAATATATGGAAATTAAGAATAAATAAACTAGCTAGGTGATCGATCGAATTTGGTTTTCCAGTTTCCATGAGAAGAAGAAGAAGAAGAAGAAGAAGAAGAAGAAGAAGAGGAAGGCATGAACAAGTTCTCTACATGAAAAAAAAATGTCATGGAGTTGCATTCAAATATACATAATGGAGGCCGTCGATGAAATGAACTAAAAAACAGTAGCTAGCTAGACATGCTGTTATAAAGTAAATTACTCTGATATATCATTAGCTATAATTCAATATATCACATGATTGATGATATTGCGTTTTGGATTGAACAAACTTCCCGGTGATGCTAGGATTAGTATACGAATTGGGTAGTACTCTCTTAAGAAGAGTTCTCAGCGAGCCAGGAATGCTTGGGACACTTTCTTGTGTAGATATAAATTTCATATCGAGCAAGATATATAGAGCAAGCATTATATATATGATTTTGCAACAAAACACAGAAAACTAGAAACGATCCTAATTAAGTGCATCATCATGCATGCATGCATTTGGGGATCTTCGATCTGTTAAGCAAAGGTACGTTTGTGGTCCGCTAGCTAGCTATAAGTGTGTTACTAAACAATTAACTTGACGATAAAGCTACTGCATGTATATTTAGGGTTTATAAAGCGGTCGAGTTTGGTCGATATCCATGCCAAATTATGTACCGAAAGAAACTACTTAGAAGAACCACATGCATGCAGACTTATATAAACAGTGCTTCTTGATTAATTACATGTGAAGTTATTATTAATCTGTTAATTAATTAGCAGATGATCGATCACTCCATCGAGTATACGGCACGTACGTATGAGCTTTCCATGATTAACTGGTTAACCACATGCATGGGCATTTCTTCAATTTAATTTGCCAAACCAATTAAGGAAGTTGCATAATAGCGCCCTTAACTTAATTGCCAATTCATTACCAAAAAAACTTAATTGCCAATTTCATTTGTGTACTGTTCTGTTAAGTCAAACATGATACGTACCTTAGAACATCTCTAATGATGGTGTCAAAATCCACCGTGGAGATTCAACGGTGGTGTCAAAATCCACAGTGGAGATTCAACGGATAGAAATGACTCTATTCGTTCTCTCCAACCCATGATTCAAATCTAGCGTGGATGACAGTTTGGGTTTGATTGTGTCAAATTTGACATCGTCTAAGCTCGTAGTCATTTCTTTTAAATTGTTTCTCTCCTCTATCTCTCTTATCGTCTCTCTGCACTCGTTCTTCTGTTCTTGCATTCTCCTCTATCCTCGTATTCAGTATCAAAACAAAGCAAAATTTTTGGGTTTTCAGTTAAGGAGTTGTGAATAAAGTGAAAGCGGGTTACTGCTATGGAGCCGTCTTCGTTGGTCTATATTAAGATTCAAGGCCATATTCTACACATAAGGTATAAATTGTTTCTGGGTTTTCGAAGTCATTTTTGGTTTCATCAGATCTATGTTGTTGAAGAATGGGTAATCGATATTGTGTAGAGACGATGAATGAGGAGGAAAGGAGGAGAAAGTGGAGAAACAAAAAGAGCAAGATCAAGATTGAGATTGAAACACAATACGAGAAAACTGAAAAAGAAGAAGACAAGAACGATGAAGGTTGGGTTTGGGAGAGCTTATAAGTTTTTTTGCTTTTAAGCACCAAAGGTTTTGGTGTTTGGTAAGTCCAAAAATAAGCTACTTTTTAAAAAAGTATAAAGTGTTTTGAGGAAAAAAGGAGAAGCTGCAAACACCCACCTTCTGTTTATAAGCTAAAAGTCAGCTTATATCTTATAAGCCCAGCTGCACCAAACTCACCCGAAGAGATAAGGAATGAAGGAGAAGAATATAATGGGGAAAATGTATTTAATAATTTAAGATAATAAAAAATATATTTATTTTTGACCTATGGGTTGAAGTGAAAACATAACCAAATTGTCAAATTCCATCTGAGATGTCAAATTTAAATTTGATAAAAAAAATTTGACCTTCTTAGATCTCCAGTGGAACTGTTAAATTCCGAAGACAACGGCTCAAAAAAGACAGCGTCCATCCTTTCCAACCCAGGTGTCAAATCCTCTGTTTCGTGGATGGCATCCTGGGTTCATACTGTGAAATTTGACATCCTCCAAATTCCTGGTCTTCTTTTTTAATTGCTTCTCCTATCTCTCTCTCTGATCGTCTCTATTTCTTCATACCCACTGCCCAGAACCCATCTGTATCTATTTCTTCATACCCGCTACCTACAACCCAGAGCAGTACCTATCAGATCGTTGAGGCGGCCATTCTAGTGTTGGATAAGTTGAAATCAGCTGGTAGTAATAGAAGAAAGGATTACATTTGTATTCATCCTAATTATGAGTTCATATATAACTTTACAAGAGGTGTCCTTATATATATATATATCCTATAAGGACACCTCTTGTAAAGTTATTAGCCTTTAACTCATTCTTATCCTAGCCGCTTTGACTCTTCGTTCTTTCCTCAGGCCCTCATTGCTGAGTCTCGACCTTCTTCTCCCTTCAGTCCTTCACTGCTCACTGCCTCTCAGACTCTCACTCTTGATTGTAATCGATCGATAGAGGGATCCAGAACATTGATTTTGTTTGCGTCGTCGTGCTCACCGGGGACAACTTCGAGAAGGAGGTCGGTCAAGATCGCCCTGCTCTCGTCGAGTTCTACGCTTCCTGGTAATCTCTCTATCTCTCATTTCGATTCTTAATCTTCAAATTTAGTCGGATATTAATTTTGCTAACGATCAGGGCTTTGTTTTATTGTTGATCTAGATGAATCTAAATCACTAGGAGATTAGTTTAGCTAAGTGTGATAATCCGAATGATTTGAATTTTCTAGCTTGATTTGCTCGGATGACGAATGGAAATTATTTCAGGTTGAATGTTGGTTTAACTATTTAATATGGTTTGAAGCAAACCGCACCGAACCGCACTGAAAATGCAGTTCAACCGAAAATACAGTTTGCATTATTTAAAAGCAGTTGCAGTCTGCAAAATTAAAACACCGAAAATGCAGTCTGCACTACGGTTTTGGTCTTAAACCTCATTACACCGCACCACGTCCACCCCTACGACAAAATCTAAATAAGGGGAGATGCTCTTACATGTTTGAATTAGGGTTCAGACCAAAAAAACGATCTACACTGTAGCATAATGACCAAATAACTAGTTTTATTTTGTGGGCCGTTTGTCCAAAGCTTAATGAAGAATACATCTCTTGTTATCGAGCCCATATTTGCTTACTAAAGCCAAACATGCTTACTAAAGCCGAACAATGTACTACGAAAACAAGATATAACCCAATTCTAAGTTATCACTTCTAGTTAACAGTAGATCAGTTGGTCTTGTCGTCCAGACGTTCGTCAGGGTGATCCCCTTTCTTCATTGTTTTTCTGTTTGGCAGAGGAGGCTTTACGTAAGGGTTTATCTGATCTAATGCTCTCTAAGCGGTTGAAGCCTATGTCTGCTCCTAGAGGTACTTGTGCTCTTTATTTACAGATGATGTGGTTATTTTTTGTCGGGAGAACGAAAAAAATTAAGGGTAGTTATGAATTTCCTTAGAGTATGGTTCTAACTCTAGGCCAGTTTCCAAAGGGTTTATAAGTTAACATCCTCACTACAGGCAACACTTCATTATTTCTTCCTAGGATATTCTAAAGGGGTCAGCACCTTTTCTTTATTTAGGGTGCCGATAAGGAAAACATAAAGCAGCTCATAAACCAGTTAGTTGTAGTTACTGTAAGTATATGATATGCATCCAAGTATCCCGTCGACCCTTTCTAGTACCTCTACTTGCTGTATCGATCATCGAAGGATCCTGCCTCTCGTTCAATTCTCTTTTATCTATGTTCCTCGTCTCCGCGATCATCAACAAAGCTTTTGTTGTGTGTGTTGTATGTATATCTGATCAGTTCTATGTACGGACATCAATTGACGATGTATGTGCTTATATATGCCCCCTGCTGTATATGGTGCGGAGATCATTACAGACTAAGGATATATGATCGGCTACTTAAAATTAGTGTTTCTGGGTTGGAGATTGCTACTATTTAATATTTAGGGATCCAAATTCAAATATACGTCTCCGTCATCAATTTTGTTAACCTTGAAAGCGAGCACATGCCATGATGAGTACAGATCGAATACAATTGCTTGCTAGCTAGCTGTATATGAATATGATCGAGTCGATCCAGTGTTTTTCACTCAATCAGAATCGAATTTGCCGCTGAAAGGCGATGCTGTCCCTGCAGATCAACATATATATTATTAGTCTGCTCAAAAATTTGAAAAAAATACTGGAAACAGATAATTTGATACATCAAAATGCGCTCTGTTAGATGGATCGAGATTTTAAAGCAAGGGTGGGTTGAGTATAAACTGATCATCATACATTTCATATGTAATTATTCAGTCATGAATCGTACGTAATCCACAACAAACATTTACAGTACTACAGCTCGATCAGTAAGTAGTACGGCCAGCCATAATATTTATTATCATGATCGAATATGTTCATGAGATGAGTACGTCGCATTTAAGTTAACCTAAATTTTTTAATTGCTCGCAGAAAGTATATATGGACTTGATACATCCTGGTGTTTCAATACAAATTGTTTCATATATCAGCAAAGTTAGGAAGTAATCAATTAAAATGGCACCTAAGCTTGTATCTGCAATGTCTGCTGTTATAACTTGTTTGATAGCCATGCAGTTCTTGTTTGAATCATCACACGCAGCTGGCGGTGCAACCTACGATGTGGTGAGCTACGGTGCGCGAGGAGATGGGAAAACAGACTCAACCAAAGCATTCCTCAGGGCATGGTCCGCAGCATGCTTCTCTTCTAGAAGCGCCACCGTTTACGTTCCCCGTGGCACCTTCTTGTTGCAACCTGTAGTTTTCAGCGGCCCATGTAGAAGTAGCAGAATTGTGTTTCAGATGGGAGCAGGAAGCAGTACTACTCTAGTTGCCCCCTCGAATTACTGGGAACTCGGAAACACCGGAAATTGGATTTTGTTCATTAAGGTGACAGGCCTCTCTATCTACGGTGGTACAGTTGATGCTCGTGGTGCTGGATATTGGCATTGCGGGAGATTTGGCAAGAGTTGCACAGCCGGAGCCAGGGTACTAATTAATTACTTCCAGTAATTACTATTGTACTAGTTAATAATTAGCCGG
Organism: Comarum palustre; assembly: GCA_951800085.1. Lineage (NCBI taxonomy): Eukaryota > Viridiplantae > Streptophyta > Magnoliopsida > Rosales > Rosaceae > Comarum > Comarum palustre. The sequence goes on along the minus strand of OX637575.1, from coordinate 218,541 downwards.
GGAATAATTATTATTAATTTGGTTTATTTGCATGAATGCATACAGTCAGCATCGTTGTTTTGGTGTAGTAATGTGGTGGTGAGCGGGTTGAGGACATTGAACAGCCAGATTATCCATATGGCAATTGACATAGCAACAATGTATTTGTTAAAAACGTGTGGATCAGAGCCCCAAGCGGTAGTCCTAACACAGATGGCATACACATTGAATCTTCGACTGGGATTACCATTACTGGCAGCACCATAATGACCGGAGATGACTGCATATCTATTGGCTCCGGCGCAAGAAACGTGTGGATTGAACGCATAGCCTGTGGCCCTGGGCATGGAATAAGGTACACATAAACCCTAATTGATAAGTTCATATAAGTAACCTCATATTCATGATAGTTTTGGTGGTTATGTGAATGGATGCAGCATTGGTAGTCTTGGTGGTTCTGCGAATGAAGATGGTGTGCAGAATGTGACAGTAACAAGTTCCGTCTTCACAAAAACGCAAAACGGCGTACGGATCAAATCATGGGCGAGAGCTAGCAATAGTTTTGCAAGAAACATTGTTTACCGCAACCTTATCATGAAAATGTGGAAAACCCCATCATCATCGATCAGAAATACTGCCCTGGTAACCAAGGTTGTCCTCGACAGGTACTTAGTTACTGATTAATTAGCCTATATATAGCTAGTGTATTTTTCTTTTTCTGGATGTCTAAGTTATCAATTGAAATCTTTATTAATTTGTAATGAATTATTGATGAACTTGCATGTGCGTATATATGCAGAGCTCTGGCGTGAAGATAAGCAACGTGACATACAAGAACATAAGGGGCTCATCAGGGACACAAGTAGCCATGAACTTCTACTGCCGCCCAGTAGTCCGTGCCGGGGAATCAAGCTGCAAGATATAAGGCTTACTTATGGGAAGAAAGCGGCCACTTCCTCTTGTGCCAATATCGGTGGGAGCAAACGTGGAGTAATCATACCAAGGAGTTGTTTTTGATCATCAATAATAATATATGTAATAATTATATACGTACCTCTCCTCTTGCTTTCTTGCGTGTAATATATCTTTCATATTTCAAAGTAAAGTGCGTACTTGCAAATTAATTTTTCGACCGGAAGATTATAACTTATTTCAGTAATTTGTGTTGTTTATATTGATTTGAAATGGATGATATATGTCACTCCTTCAAGCAAAAATTATAGTTAGGAGACCAGCAGGTCGTATTATTGTAAAGATGTTTCTAGATTGGTTTACTTACATAAACAATTAAATCTTTTCGTAATATACGTTATCGATGAACACCTAATTACATATAGAACGTACATCCGAACATGCATGAATTTGGCATGGATATTGAAGCTCCTAACGAGATGATCATCGAGTATTGGATTAAAATAATTTGGTTGTTCCTTCTAGCTCCACTTGAAGATAATAAAATACAACATATATTAGTTCGGAAATTTGGAATCCTTTCACATATATAGTTGCAACTTTGCTACGAAGGACTGGGTTCGAGACAGTTATTGATTAAGGGAGTAAGTTGATGATGGTCTGAAATAAAGGAATTTTCTGCTGTACAGGTCGGTATCACCTATTTTTTCAGCATTAAATCTCTTATATATGCTACTGGTCTCACGTAGCCATCGAACGGCGCATCTGGTAGTATAATCTCTGAAATAAAAGGCATCATGATGAGAGACCTTCCGTACAGTCCGTGATAAGGAAAATATGAGGTAGCTAGTTTTGAATGTGGATTTTTGGAGCAATATATGCGTAGTCACGAAAGCGAGCGCTTCTGGATATTGATCTATACATGTCGATCAGTTAATTCTAGTTGACCGTTGTTCATGGCTGCCCAGCTATAAGTTCGGCGACTCCTCCGCCTGATACTCCTCCGGGGTTTCCTCCACGTGGCACATGCATATATGCATTTTGGAACACCGTACTACGTACTCCTAGCTCGCTCGCTGGCTTGCTTGATGGCTTGTTAATTCATTATTAGCTCGATCATTCCCTACGTAAGCTCATCATCTTCCCGGCCCTTTGATTTTTTATTCCCTTAGTTTAAACTAACCACCGTGATAATGATCAAATGATTGTTCGAAGGTAAACTAGCTAGTACGACATCCATCCTTTCTTCCTAACTACCTCCCTAACTAACTAACATGCCCGCCGTCTTTCTCTTTCTATTATATGAACGAACAATCTTCGTGTGTATATGTTGTTATATATAAGCTATCACATGCATTCATATGTCTCCGTACATATCAAAATTAACCCTGAGAACATGTACCTAATCCAACGACGTGCAACTACAATAATACTTTTTCATCATTGACTTTACCTTTATCCATGATAAGCAGCCATTTATTCCTTTCAAGTTTACTCTTAAAAGAAAATACAATGTAGCAGCAGCATGGATAACAAGTATTGATCGGAGCACTATAAAGACCCCCGAATTGCCTCTCTCTTTTTTCATATCCAAATCCAGTTCATTCCTTCCTTCCATCTACAGCTGATCCTTATCGACCAGCAAAAACATGGCAATCATCAATCATTACTGCTGGTCTCTACTACTTATCTCTCTCTTCTTCATGATTATATCGTTGTTCGGGTTATCGGATGCAGCAGCAGCAACTTTTAATGTGATGAAATACGGTGCAAAAGCGGACGGCAAATCAGACTCAACCCAAGCGTTTGTCAAGGCATGGGCAGCAGCATGCAACTCTTCTCAGGCAGCCACCATGTACGTCCCCAAAGGAAGGTTCTTGCTAAAAGCTGCAGTTTTCAGTGGCCCTTGCAAGAGTAGAATTAAAGTTCAGATATACGGATCCCTGATCGCCCCTACTGATTATTGGGCTCTGGGAAACTCCGGCTACTGGATCCTGTTCATTAAGGTCAACAGACTTGCAGTTTTCGGTGGTACACTGGACGCCAAGGGAGCTGGCTTTTGGGCTTGCAGGAAATCCGGGAAGAGCTGCCCTGTTGGAGCTAGGGTATGAATCACTACTCCGAATTAGTTTACATGCATGTTGGTATGCATAGCTTGTGACAAAGTGTTAACTATATGTATGTGCAGTCGATAACGTTCAATTGGGCAAATGACGTTGTGATAAGTGGTTTAGTATCCATCAACAGTCAGCAAACTCATCTTGTGATCAACAGCTGCAACAATGTGGCGGTTAGAAACGTCAAGCTGGTTGCTCCGGCCGACAGCCCCAATACAGACGGCATTCATGTGCAGAGCTCAACTGGTGTTACTATCACCGGCGCAACCTTGCAGACCGGAGACGATTGTGTATCCATTGGAGCCGGCACCAAAAACCTATATATGAGTAACATCAAGTGCGGCCCAGGACATGGCGTAAGGTACATTATTTCTCTAAGTAGTTAAATCCCAATCAAAGTTGGTGTTAGACTTAATGGCAGTTAAGCCTGGTTCTTGTGATTAATATCAATGATTTTCCATGATAATGCAGCGTCGGTAGCCTAGGCAAGGATGCGAACGAAGCTGGGGTCCAAAATGTGACATTAACGAATGCAATTTTCACTGGATCGGACAATGGAGTACGAATAAAGACATGGGCCAGGCCCAGTAATGGGTTTGTGACCAACATTCTCTTCCAGAACATTATGATGAGGAATGTCGAGAACCCCATCATCATCGATCAGAACTACTGCCCTAGTCACGAAGATTGCCCTAACCAGGTAATTAGTTAATCACCTACGTACTCAGATACATATACTATTAACTTAAGAACGCCATGGATGTATCTGTCTGCAACTAATCTATGTAAACGTATACAGACTTCTGGTGTAAGGATTAGTCAAGTGACATACAAGAACATACAAGGGACGTCGGCGACGGCGGAGGCAGTGACATTTGATTGCAGCTCAAGCAATCCGTGCAAGGCGATCAGAATGCAAGACATCAAGCTTACATACATGAATGAACTGGCCACATCTTCTTGCAAGAACATTGATGCAACCAGCACCGGAGTACTCATGCCCCAGAGTTGCGGGTCAACTTGATTGTTTGTTTGAATAGTACTGCTAGCTCCTTCGTTTAGTTGCTAAGATCGATTAGGACTAGTTGGGTAGCAGGGTGTGGTCACCAGATGGATATGCAGTAGTTATTTATCCAAGCTAGCTAAGCTTCCGTGGTTGTGTTGCAGTAAAGCCCATAATATTGTCTTGGGATGTATCTATCTACATAGATTAGTTTCTGAAGCTTTTAATGTTTTTTTTGGCAAAACAAGTTTTATTGAATCAAAGAGAGGAAAAACAACAAAGAGAGGAGGTCGTGAGACCAATGGCCCTTAAAGATAATAAAAATGTAAAAACATTAAACAAACTATAAACATGAAAGAAGAGTAACTAAAATTTAAAACAACTAAAGGTCAAGACACGTTATATAGTGTAATATCTTATATGAAATGTCAAAAAAGTTCGCACACTTAATAACACACATATTCTGAAAGTAATCTAGCAAGTATCTAGAACCTTTAGGAATTAGGATCATCATCATCATCCATATATATCAGCAGGCTATGGCTGCTGCTGCTGCTGCTGCTGCTGCATATTCGTAGTAGGGATATAGTCATTTGTTTGACTCCAATATTGTGTCATGCTATTGTATAGACTCGTACGCGTGAGATCGAGAACCATGCATATAGAATGCCATATACACTAATTCTCGTCTGATATATGTCAGCTGGTCAAGAAAGGAGGCCTCGCCATGCCTGCCCAATAGCCACCAGATATATATCAATCTCATCATATATGTCATTTTCGTCTAACAAATTTTAGGTATATGTCAACTAGCTAGCTATAGAGTCGAGACTAGTGACGGATCGAGAGCCATGCATGCATCTGGTAAGTAAGATCATCTATATATTTACGCTCCTATACGAGAAGTCTGTCTTTGGTGTTAAAGGTTTCATCAATTTTTTTAAATACCTGAATTATTTGTTGGCATGCATGCTTAGCTGGCGCACTTTGACTGACCATAACTATCGAACCCGCTACAGCTAAGACATGCAGCAGCAGGACAACAACGCCAGCTATGGATAGCCACTAACCGCAGCTTAGACAGAGCTGGGACGCGCTCTTACGCGCGGCCCCAATATCACCTCGAATTACAACATTATGGCAGCCAGAACCACACCAGTCCCACATCGAGAGGCAAAGTGAAGCATTCCCACCTACAGCCTATAAATGGTAACCGTCTCTCACCCCATTAACTACGCATTAAATACCAATTTACTGCTACCATGTCAAAATCAATACTGACTTATTCATCGGAGAGTTGAAGACCGCCCTTCAGTGGTCTTTGAACTGTGAGTAACGTCTTATGTTCTTATTGACAGCGTAACAGGAGCACACGGATCCTGCTACCCAGGTACCTGACATACACTTGTACAAACATTATTCTTCATCATTACAGAATGATATAGTAATACCTAATTAAATTTAAAAACACAAAACTCATTTGTTAAAATATTTAAATAAATTAGGACAAAAATCCAGACCCAAAATCAAATAACATAATCCTGACCCAAATTTGAATGCAAAATGACCAAAATACCACTCTTACATCCTTTTTCTTTCTCCCCCAAATTCGCCATTCTCTCTCCCATCACGATCTAATCTCTTTCTCCCCTCCTCAAATTCGTAGATCTCTCTCTCTCTATTGTTTTGGTGAAGGCGAAGTCCTAGACCACGACGAGGAGGACGCAACCGTCGTGGAGTCAAACATCCATATTAGAGTCAAGCTTAGGGTCCAGTAGTAACGAAGGTGCCAAAATGGATTGCGACAGTGTCAGGACCCACCCCGGGATTTCCCTGTAAATCCCGGAATGACCCCTACGGGGACCACCTCAAGGGAAGTTCCACCGAAAATTCAGCAGCACCTCCCTTGAAAATGGACAACCTTAATCTGCATAACCCAACACTTCCAAACAAACAACCACCCAAACTTCTCGAATCATCCTGCTCCCCAAAGTAAACAACAACTCCCACAATAAATAGCATAAATAATACTAGAAGTATTTTTCCATGAAATACCTCATATAACAATTAATCTAACAATTATAACAAATGCTTCACATAAAACAATACCCAAGTTACCAGAGCTCTAAGTGGAAGAAAAAACACGGAAACAAACATAGATAGGTTAACATCAACCTATTAATGGAAAGGTTCTAGGACAGGTAACTATGTCACGCCTCCAACTAATGCCAGGACGAACTCTGCAGACTGTGCAATTTAGAAAAACACGAAGGACCCAGGAAAGAAACATGGAAAACGCTAGAGTGAGTGGACAAAACTAAACTCAATAAAATAAAAGCTTTAAACCAAAATTTATTTTCATGTTCTCCCAAGAATAAACCAAAAATAAATTATCTTCATGCATGCTCATAATGATTCAGATATAAAACTATGGTCTTAAGCCAAACACAATTAATCTAAGCCTGCAGCCAAATAATAAATGAAAACAAGAAAATCCTGGCCTGCAGCCTACACATCAATAATAAAAGGGAAAAAATATCACAAATGTCAGGGTCCGAGCTAAGAGCTCTAGCGTACCACTCACCCTCAGTGAGGACGCAATTCAAACTAAAACTACCATCTCCCCCAATGGGAGATGAGTGCAACATGTGGCGCGCTTCCACTCCACCGAATAAGGAGCGCTGCCCACTAGCTAGCTAAAAATAAACACGACGACCCTCATATAAAAATATATAAATCAGTGATATCAAACCCAAACTTTTGCCCCTTTTTTCAACCAAGGTCAAATAAAAAATAATAATTCAAGCCCTTGGTTAAATAACAAAATCTCGGAAAATGCCAAAACAAAAATCTCAGTAAAACATCGGGTTCGATTCTCATCTATACGACGAGTCTCTCCCATCAAAAATTATCTAAACCCAAATAAATCGTGTGCGAGCCGAAATACATAAAGCAAGAGAAATAACCATTAAAATCCTCCACTGAGGTGCTCGCAAATACCAAGGGAATCAAAATAAACAGAAAACCCGAGAATCACAATTACTGAGAAAATCTCTAAAACCAGTAAATTCACAAATCATGACATGCATTCAATTACGTAAAATAAAATTCCACTCATAGTACGTGCGAGGCTATGTCTGTCGTCGACCGGTAGCCTCCACAGTACAAGTCTCCTCAGGTCCTGTTGACCAAAAAATATATATAAATATATTTAATTCCTTAACTCGTTAATGTTGTCTCCGGTAACAAAAAGACTTAATTTAACTCCACACACTCCACGTTAACTCAACCAAACCTCAGCATACCCTTAATTTCGTACTTAACAACGTAAGCCGATTTAACAAACAAATCGGGAAATTCCAATTAGCCAGTAAAATACATTTTTTCCACTATAACCTCCAAATCCACCCCTTTTTTATTTACTTCTTCCAATCACCTTAAATTAACTACCAACCAACTTAAAATAACCTAATTCAAAAACCCCAAGCAAAATAACCAAAATGCCCCTGAACAGTTACCAAAACAGTCGCCGGCCGGCGATTTCTGACCATCATTAGCTCCGCCTCCTCCTCTCCAACAACTTCTCTCAACACAACCAAACTCAAATTGAAGCCTAACTACCTCAAACCGTCCATGAACAGTAAACTCGAACAAAAGTCAAACCAGAGTTCGATCTCCTCACCTGACGTGTTATAGGCCGACTCCGTGCAGTTGGAGCTTCCTGGGAGGACGGCGGTCCTTCCCTTACCGGTAAAACTTGACGCGGCGGCGGGAGGAAGCGAACCCAGGAAACCCCCTAACGGCAGCGTTACTGTTGCAGCCTCCCTCTCCTTCATCGGCGCTCCACTGCCGGAAACAACTGCCCAGATCGACGACGGAGGTGGAGGCGAATCGACTGTGACCGGTGGCGCACCAAACGGTGGCCAGTGGAAAGAGAACCGGGATGCACACAGTGAGGAAGGAGAGAGAGAGAGAGTCGAGCGCGGGAGGAAGAGGGAGGAGAATAGAAAGAAAGGAAAGGAAAGAAGAAAACTAGGGGAAAAAGAGAAAAAAGGGAAATTTTCCTGAAACGGAAAATTTTCCAACCCTTTCACCATTTTTCTTTCTTTCTCGACAATGAAAATCGGCACCCTTAAGATTTCACTAAAATTTTAATTACAATTTCAATAATTACTCTCCGATTATTTTTTATTACCGACAATCTCCAAAAATTATTTTTACCGATAAATCTTAATATCGATAAGGTAATTTTCAATTGTAAACGGAGAAAGTAACTTTTGGTAATTTAAAAAGAGTCAGGGTGTTACAGACAACAAAGTTCTCTCTCCTTGTTGGCGACAGAATGTCATTGATCTCCACGGAGTTGAGGATGATGGCTTAGAAGGGATGGAGAGGTTAGCATCAGAAGGGATCTGAGTCATGGTGCTATTGTCTCTTTTCTTTTCCAATTTCAATTTCTAATTTTGCATTAGAAGGGGTCTAGAGTAATGCTGCTATTGCCTCTTTTCTTTTCTAATTTCGATTTCTAATTTTGCATCGGAAGGGGTCTAGAGTCATGATGGTACTGCTTCTTTTCTTTTCCAATTTTGATTCTAATCGACTTCTCAGTTGGAGTCAACATAGAGGGAGGTAAGGAGAAAGGTCAGTAGATTCTTGCTCACACAATTTCAATTCGATTGTCGTTGATTTTAGATCAAATGTGGAAAATTCAAAATCATGGGTATAGACGAATAAGTCATGCTACTGTTTATTCGGTAGTAGCAGAGTAACTATTCATTGATCAGTAACAGTAAGGTTTTCAATCGTGATAACAGGTAGTAGTCGAAAGTTATTGAGGAGTTGGTTGACAATAGTTCGTACATCATACCCGACAGCAACAGGTAGTAGTACATCACACTCGACAATAACACACTTCTGGAGTTGGTTGACAATAGTACACTTCTGGCAGTAGCACATCCTAACTCGCAGTTGCACACTTCTAAAGTTTTGGTTTATAGTAGCACACTTCTGGTGGTAACACAGTCTATGAGTTTTGGTTGACAGTAGATGTAGACATATTGTGGAGGTTATTTTTGTAAAATTATAGTGACAGATGAGATATGCATATTTATTTGTCTTAATTTATTAATTTGTATTCTTAAATGCTTAAGATATTGTGTAAATGATGTAAACTGAAATTTGGTTCGTAACTAAACTGTAATTTACTATTAAAAAACTTTAATTAAATGTGTAATGGTTTTAATTATAATATCAAAATATAAAAGCTGAAGAAAAAAATGTGGAGCAATTTTTACCAAATGTCAACTCAGTTATCTGCAATTAAAATAAAAAAACAAACTTAATATTTTTTAATAAAATAAAATAAAAATAAATTGACACACCAGTCGTCGTATGTTAAGAGGTTAATATATACTAGCCTTCTAGCACGCACTTGCGTGCGTGCGGAAGTGCATTATTCGTGTGCAATCAGCTGTTGGTTTAAATGCATCTTTGGAAATTTTCCGGTCTGATGCATCATACTATCATCACTCGCAAACTCACACCACAATAGATAATAAAATTTCACATGAACGTGCATAAGAACTTCAACAGTATAGATTACATACAACAATACGATCAAAAGAAAAAAGGAAATCATGTAGCGTTAAGCAAATTGCAACGTATTGAGCATTAAACATTTCCATATAAGCTTTCAGTTACAAAATTTCTCCATTTATTTGCAACCTTGTCCACAATGAATGTTTGCATGCCAAAACTTACAACAATGAAAAACAACAACAGTCAACCAACCTCTCCCTCAATCCTCTTGTTCATCATCTGAGAAGCTGTTGACTAATTAGCAAATAGTAAGGTTATTAGGCACATACACCTACCCTTATTTGTAATTTATGATGGCAGCTATTCCACTACATTAAATCAATTAAAAAGAATTGATTATAATGATCCCAATATATTCAGGAACCATTAAGTTTGAAGGCAGAAAGTATTATAGATTAACATGATCTATAATAAAAGAGTCATTAAGACTGTGTGCATTTCCTAGTCTTGTTTGGATTTGTTCATGCCTTGACTTTCAACACCTCTGTCAATTTAACATCAAAATTCAGAGAATATGCTGTAATGAAAAATCATGCTTCTACACATGTTTTAAAGGAATGTAGAACCTCTTTTTCCTATTCCAATAAGTTGTTTACGATCTTCTGCAAAAATGCAATCATTCAACTTCAATAATTACTATTTAGAAGCTAATTTTATAATTGTGATTTCAAACTGTGAACAGTAGCATAACAACTTGATAACGTAAACTAAAATGGCGTCTAACCTTCAGAACTAAGCCAACCATAACTGTCGTGCATTCACTGCATCAGTAATTTCGTTAACACTGTCCTTTGAGCTTATAATGCTTCCATGATCCTAAAGCCTGTGCACAAAAGAAAAAAGAAGAATTGAAATAACAATCTAGTTTTCTGAGTTTGTAGCAACCGAACCTCAACCTCAATTAAGTGATCTGGTCCAAACACATATCCTCTATTATTAGTAATACAATTCAACAAAAAAGGATCATCATACAAGTCTTAACAACACCACAATCGTCATAAGCCCAAGAAGGCCACAAAATCAAATCTGTTAAGTAGCTGTAAAATCAGAAAAATCTTCATCCTTACAGAGTCAAAGAAATACATGCAACCTGCAAAATTTCAAGATACAAAATGATATGGCTAAACCTGAATTTTACATTAAAACTTGCTTCAGTAGTTGAAAAAATTTGAAGACTCCTATGGCTATATTCTTTCTAACCAAAGTGTGAGAGAGAGTTACATGCAAGTACGACATCAACTTCGAAGACATATTTGGACAGGATGCCGGTTCTAAAGCAGACGGTTGGGCTTTTCGGGTTCCGGCCTGATCGGTCGTCGCGGTGTGCTTCATGGTAGGGAAATAGCCGAATCTTTTTAATCTACCTGAAACTCAACGATGATGGATGAAGCCTGAATCTTCTCGTCTCCTTCTAATAGACAAAAGCTAGTTATCAAATTGCGGGAAGAAAAAATATCAGCAAAACCTAACTGAAAAATTCCAAACATTGAACATGTAAGTTAATATTGGTTGGTGGCAGTGAAGGAAATGGAGAGGGTCTCTCTGAACAGGTGACAGAAATAGTGAAGAACAACGTGAAAGGACAAAACTGAAATAATGATGTAAACAGAGCGGTAAGAGCGTGACGTCACTATTTATGTGAACAGAAACCTCTCCCGCTCTGCATAATATATAGAGATGTATACGGAGGAGTCGCGGTGAATACTCGATTACTGGCTAGCTAGTCACTACTACCACGCATAGGACTTGGACTAATTGTATGCATGTATATTTAAGCTTTTAGTGCCTCTCTTAATATGTTAAATGATAGATATCCGAATCGAATCTTTTATGTTTAGAAACACTTGAAAGGAATCACACATGGGCTGCAAGCTCGCAGATATAGTTAAGCTATTTAGGTCGATCAGAATAATTAGTTGCTCGATTGAGTGCGTTTGTTTATCTATCATTACTTGTTTTATTAGGCCTCTTTGTTCTCAAAACAAATTAAACGACATAAGTGATTGACGACGAGCTACCTATATATAAGATCAAACTCGTGTAGCGACGGATTATATATGCTGGTGGTTAATTATCTGATGTACTTTCTACAGTATATGTAGGTTTATTTTTTTAATTATTATTTTTTGGATAAGCACGATAAGGATTAAATTATCATCTTCATCTGAAAATTTATTAAAAAAAAATACAATATGGAGTAGAGACTATATCAAAACCATTCACCATTATTATGTCGGTAGTAGTAGTCAATCTTATTTACTATTATTATTCTTTATAGGGAGTCCTATCGTCGAGGGGTAAATGTCTCAAACTTATTATATGAGCGGTTGCGTCTCATTTACGTAATAATTTTTTGTGTGAAAGGTTCAACCAAACTACGTCATATAGAGGGAGATATGAGCGTTTTCGTGTGATAAGTGATGACAGATTAGAGTTGACCATTTCGATCGAGCCCTTAACATGTCGGATCCAGTTGAATTTTTTAACATAGATATCTTTCGTCATAATGATCATACCTGACGGTCAAATTTTCGTTTGTGAATTTTAGTCATCGGAATCACAATGTGCATACTAATGTTGTATAACTTGTTTAGTAGGATTTAAGCAAATGTGCAATTTTGTGAACCAACTCTACATAGAAGCTTAAATATCAAAAATATCATGAAATAAGATGTGATCGAAATGGTGAAATACAACTATGTTTGAAAAATCACATAATTCGTGTAAAGACTCGATGCGGATAGTAGTGGTCAACCAAATTTACCATTATTATTATTATTCCTTATGGGATGTTATATCGTCGAGGGGTAAATGTCTCAAAATTTTTATATGACGGTTGAGTCTCATTCACGTGATAGTTTTTTGCGTGAAAGGACCAAACTTCGTTATATAGAGGGAGATATGAGTGTTTCTGTGTGATAAGTGACGACCGATTAGGGTTGACCGCTTCGATCGAGCCCTTAACTTTGTTGGATCCAGTTAAATTTTTGAACATAGCTTGGTTTGGTTTCCGGTTTTAGGTGAAAACCAAACCGAAAACACCCGAAAACACCCTTAGTTGGGAAGAGAAACGTTTTCTTGTAATTAAGTTCCACAAATCACCGATACATCCCTTAGATGGAAGAGATGTTCCAAAACAACATGAGAGCCATTGCTAGATATGTTGGGCGAAGGAACAAGAAACAAATAAATGATGTAGGCCTTCAGCAATGCTAAAAGAGCAAAGTTGGCATACCGATGCAATTGGAATACCAGGTTTTTGAAGCTGATCATCAGTTGGTAATTTGCTATGTAGGATTCGCCAAAGAAGCATAGAAAACCTTGGAGGAATAGAATGCTGCCAAAGTTTTGTCATGCAGGCCCTTGAGTGGAAACGAATACAAACCCGATCCTATGCCTCTGGAAATGAAAATTCCCCAGAACTTGAGCCATCCCATATTAAAACATCATTATCAAGTTCAACCGTTAAAGGTAAGTTACGAATTTCAGTAGCCAGTGCAAGGAATAAGATAGAGAAATTCTTTGAAAGCACCCATTGTTGATCTGAAATAAAAGATGCAAATGTGGTCAACAAAGATTAGCATGCACCTTGTCAATTAAAGGATCACTAAGCCATCTATCTGACCCAAACTTAACTGACTTCCCATCCCCGATGAGCCATCTTGAGCATTGAAAAATAAAAGAGAGGGCTACCTTCAAACTATGCCAAATAGAAGAACCAAAATACCGAATCCGCATATGACAAGAAATAGAAAACCGAGTGCAGGCATAAGAACCCCATAATGAGTTTGACGTGATGGTATGCCAACCCAAACTCAAGAGAGTATCCATGTTAAGAGATTTGAGGTCACGTAATCCAAGGTATGATTCCTCCTTCGGGAGCACACTTGGCGCCATGATACAATCACCAGTTTCTTAGTCGCAATATCACCAGACCAAATAAAGTTTCTAGCACAAGCTGTCAATTGTTTTAAGAGAGAAGAAGGCCACAGATAAATAGAAAAACTATGCAACAATAGGCTCTGAAAGACATCATGGACTAGTTAAACTCGACCCGTCATAGACAATAATTTCCCTTTCCATCTAGTCAACCGACTCTTGGCTCTATGTACGTTTATATATACCCCATTCCATCTTTGCAATTGTTCTTTCAAAGTATTTTTGATCATCTGATGTTGATGACAACAATATTTACCACCATATATCTTCGCTTATAACATGCATGTTTATACTTTTTTTTTGAATAATATCGATAATGACATATTGATACTCAAGCCAAAATAAGCCATTACATATCATACTTCTACCGACTATAGATAGAGAAAAAGTTTGTGATACAAGGTCATAGTGATGCATAGAATAAGTTTAATCATTAAAACATTAAAGCGCTCTTAAAGAGCCTACGAACTTAGTGTGACAAACAAAGTTTCAAACAAAATTACAAAATAAATTAAAAGAACCCCAGACCCAGACCCATAATAAGCTGAGTCCAGATTGCAGCCCAACTCTAAGACACGGTAACCCTAGTTGCTTTAAAGTCAGTCGTCCCTGGTCTGCCATCAGCCCATATCATGTTCTTCAAGGCGAGAACACATCGCTAGTTGCCTCGTCAAGCCGAACTTCTGTCACAGTAGCCCTTAACTTGAGCCCAACCTACATCACCGACGAAAACAAATCCGTAGACTAACACCATCACCCTCGGGGACTGACATCCGACCATATCGGCAACCTTAGTCCCCATCAAAGAGACCTCACCCTCACCTTCTGCCAAATATAGTCCTTGTCCCCGAACCAGAGTCATCACCACCATCATTCTAGGAGATCGACGCTACCGGCCAACAATTGCAACCTGAGCATGGATATGCTGATCCACCATCAAAGCAATACCCTCAACCGGAGCCATGGAAAAACACGATCAAGATTCCAACGTTAAGAAAACACAGCCTCCCCACCACCATGTCGTCTTCATCCTGCCGCCGCTTGGTCCGAAGAACACGAAGCTCCTTGCCAACATTGTGAAACCTAAGTTTCATACTTCTAGGTCGCTCCGCGATTTGCGGAGGCCCTCTTATCGCATGTGGTGTATGATTTTGCCTATGCACGTTTATACTTAAGGATAATGATTAATCAATATTTCATCACACACACGCTTTTCTAACTAAACATTTTAACAAAATTAGAAAGAAATTAGTTTTTTGGTTAAGTTATAGTTTTTATTTATTTTTAGATAGAAATTGTGACCGATGAGTTATGACTCAGAGACCGGGAGCATCTGACCCCTCTCCAAAAGATGGTTTTAACAAACTGGGTCCGACCAAGAAATCTACGAAATTCTCACCGCGTCCACCCAACTTGTAGTCCAGAACGCTCCCACTAGTGATAAGTTTGTATAGGAATAAAAATTAGTAATTGAGATATAGAATCAAACGGCAGATCGATTAGAGTAAGATACTGAAGAAACATGAAAAAGTAAAAAAAAAAACATCATGTGTGTCAGTGTGTGGATGGAGCTGTCAGCAGTGGTTTGTTGTTAGCCGTCTCATACATATCCAGATATTCTCCTCATATAATTTGTGATGGTTATTAATAATCATTGTGATTCATACATAATTATTAGTTGGTGTACACTCCACAAATTTATGGTGGTTTTGTCCTCTCACTCATACAACTGATCAAAAGCTCCAAACTTGCAGAGCCAGCAAAAGAGAGAGAGAGCAAGGCCGGAGCTTCGGATCGATCTCTAATCAACGAAGCCTTGATTGGTATGTCTCTCTAGTTTTTAGATTCTTCCGATACTAGCTTACTGGGTATATTGATAATCAAGCTAGCTACTTTCTCATCTGCTGCATCGATCACCTGTTAGCTTATTGCCTCCTGCTTTCTGGGGTTTTCTCGCTTTGATTGTTGATTTCAAGTCAGTTTGGATAAGAATCAGCTTTTTGAGATGCATCAGAAACAAAGTTGGAATTACAACTAGGATGAGATTGGAGAACATGGATGCTTATTGAGATACACCTACCCTTATGTGTTTCCAACAACCAATTCATCCAGGAACTGGGATTACTGTGGCAAACGTAGATATAGGTGTTTAATTGGCACTGAACTCGGAGAATCCGGATCCCAAGTTTTGTTTCAGATCGATCGACTGCTAGAATTGATAATATGGAGAGACAAAGCAGTTTTCGAGCAGCAAGGATAGAAAAACAAGTGAGTTTCAATGGGGAAATCGAGAAACAGTCTAGTTTTCGGGGGGCAATGGAGACACAGAAGAGTTTCCGAGGACTTATGGAGAAGCAGAAGAGTTTTCGAATAGTAATGGAGAAGCAGCTGAGCTTCATCGTGGGCGGCAGTAGTGAAAGGAGGAAGAGCAAGGAGTCACCTGGTAAAAGAGGTGACTCCCAGCTCCACTTGGCCGCTCGAGCAGGGAATTTAGCTAGAGCCAAAGAGATTGTTGAGAATTGTAATACTAGTACTAGTAGTAGTGATGCAATTGGTTTATTGATGTCAAAAACAAACCAGGAGGGAGAGACTCCCTTGTATGCCTCGGCAGAGAATGGTCACGCCATAGTTGTCAGGGAAATGTTGAAGCATATGGACCTTCAGTCCGCATCCATTGCAGCCAGAAATGGCTATGATCCATTCCACATTGCTGTAAGACAGGGCCATCTTGGTAAGGCACTAAGATAGATAATACTACTGTCATTTCAATATGTTACTATGATTCAATTAATCAACTGCATGGTATATAGAGCAATTAATTGCATTGGCTTTCCCATTCTTTAGCACTTGGTATCCTTAGAGTGTAAGGAATTGAATAGTTAGAACTTGATCGTTTTTTAATTATTGCCTATTACCTTTTAAAACTTCTAATCCACTCAAAATTGCTGCTTTCAGAGGTGTTGAAAGAACTTCTGCAAGTGTTCCCCAACTTGGCTATGACCACAGACCTTTCAAATTCGACTGCCTTGCACACAGCTGCTACACAAGGCCACATTGAGATTGTAGATCTACTCTTGGAAACAGACTCAAATCTTGCTAAGATAGCCCGCAATAACGGTAAGACTGTGCTTCATTCAGCAGCAAGGATGGGGCACTTGGAAGTTGTCAAATCCCTACTAAGCAAGGATCCGACCGCTGCCTTTAGAACAGACCTCAAAGGCCAAACTGCGCTCCACATGGCTGTGAAAGGCCATAATGAGGAGATTGTGCTGGAGCTGATAAAATGTGACCCTTCAGTTCTGTCTGTGGAAGATAACAAGGGAAATACAGCATTGCACATCGCTACACGAAAGGGTCGTCTTGAGGTGACCACAATATTCTCTCTTGAGTTTCAACTTTATTTCTAGTCTTATGAAATTGACACATCTACTGATCTGCATCAATGATTAAGTTTCAAGAATGATTGAGTTTATTTCTGTGTGATTTCATGTTTCATCCTATAGAATTAATTGGGAAGTAGGGGCAAGTATCATAAGTTGGTTAACTAAATTTCTTTCAGTGGTCTCCATGATCTCTCATATGGGATATTTAATGTTATTGTAATTGCAATCAGTGAAGGAAACAATGTAGTATAAGCCAGCAAGTTTTCTAACCCAGTTATGAAATAATATCAAATTCTGAAATGAAATGGAATAGCTGCTCCAATTTCAGTTACATATATCTTACTGAAGTTTAGCTTAATTTAAACGTAAAATGTGATTGCAGAATGTACGGTATCTGTTGTCCATTGAAGGAATTAACATCAACGCAATTAACAAGGGCGGGGAGGCTCCATTTGACATTGCAGAAAAGTTTGGAAGTTCTGAACTTGTGTCAGTGTTAAAGGAAGCAGGGGCCATAAATTCTGGAAAACCTTCGAATCCGGCTAAGCAGCTGAAGCAGACTGTGAGTGACATAAAGCACGGCGTCCAGTCCCAACTCCAGCAGACACGTCAAACTGGTGCTAGAGTCAACAAAATTGCAAAGAAGTTGAAGAAGCTCCACATCAGCGGTCTTAACAATGCTATAACCTCTGCCACTGTAGTTGCTGTGCTCATTGCCACTGTAGCTTTTGCGGCCATTTTTACCATTCCAGGCCAGTATGTACAAGATAAAACACCGGGGTATACACTTGGTCAAGCCCACATAGCAAAAAATGCAGCTTTCATCATCTTCTTCGTGTTTGACAGCCTGGCACTGTTCATCTCCCTTGCTGTTGTGGTAGTGCAGACATCTGTGGTTGTGATTGAACAGAAGGCGAAAAAGCAGCTTGTTTTTGTGATAAACAAGCTTATGTGGCTGGCTTGCCTCTTCATATCGATTGCTTTTATTTCCCTGACTTATGTGGTGGTGGGTTCACAGTCAAGGTGGCTTGCTGTGTATGCGACTGTTATAGGCAGTACAATCATGCTCACTACTATCGGCTCCATGTGCTACTGTGTCATCTTACACAGGATGGAGGAGTCCAAATTGAGGAACATTCGGAAAGCTGAGAGCAGGCCTCGTTCCTCCTTCTCTATGTCTCTGGCATCGGATCATGAGATCTTGAACAGTGAGTATCATAAGAGGATGTATGCATTGTAAGAGCTTCAAGCACAATTGATTGATGCGAGTTGAGATTGGAGCCATGCTCTTTGATAAGAAATCAAAGACAAGGCTTCGGTGGCCAGGGTGACCAGTGTATTTAGGATACCAGACTGGGAGGAACTAGGGTGGTTCTTGATTAACCAGTCAGATTTCTATTGTATGAACCAATCCACATGATGTAAAATGAGGGCATATGTAGAAACATGTCGGAGTCTCTATTGAAGAGTATTTATTGGGTTAAGCAACCAAATAGGAGAAGATGGTTCTTATTCTTGCCATTTCTTGATATTAACATTTGTAGAATGTCTTTTGTTCTCGTCTGCATATTCTAGCTTTTTGAGTGAGAACACATGCAACAACTCAACGATCAGGAAGAATGAGAGATGATAGTATCACATACTCAGGCTAACATGTCCAGATTCTAGAGGCACGAGTTGGAACATGAATGACAACTTGAATGACCAGTTCAAATCTCAGGCTAACAAGAATCACAACATGTTTCTACAAATTCATGTTGTGATTCTTGTTAGCCTGAGATTTGAACAAAATGGAACAAGAATCACAACATGAATGACCAGTTCAAATCTCACTACCTTCAATTGGAGGCCACTGGATGCCTTCCTTGATTCATCAGAATGATAATCCTTGTCAAATAGAGGATCTACTTGCGAACTCTTCCACCTTCCTAGCTTCTCTCGTCCCTGCAGAATAATAACGACATGTAGAATTTAAACAAAGTGCAAAGCAGCAAAGCTAGTATATGTGGTTTATCTCCATTTACATAAATAGGCAACTGATATGTATCAGCATCAAGTGCACAGTCTAATGTTCTTGATCAGTTTAACTAGAGCAACTTCTATACATATACCTTGTGAGGTTGGACGGCTAGATCATTATCCAAGATGGAGATTGCTTTAAAACCCATGGGATGCAACACCTCTTCATAGCTGAACATTTAAATGAAAATATAAAGAATAATGAATAAATTCTTGTAAGCAGAAGTCTGTTTCATGACAACATAACTTGAAACTCAAAGAGAAAAAAGAAAATAAAAAACTAGAAGAGATCTGGAGTAGGAACATACTCTGAAACTGACACTTTGTATGGAAACATGATAATCGATCAGCCATAAAACAGCTCTAGTAAAACAGAACTATGCGAAGCTATATTGGCAAAGGAAGGTTGGAAAGATTGCAACTAATAACCCTAAACAAATGAATATTCAAAAGGAGATGAGCAGGGTTGTTTATTTGAATACCAGATTGATATGTTCATTGAAAAAATACTATGCGAGAAGAGATGCACACAAAAAAGGAAAGATATGAATAAGATTATTTACAGTACGGGAAACATTAGCATTAGGAGCTCTCCATCTGGTTTTAAGATATCTCCCTCATCTTTTGTGCCCACGCTAATCTCCATGTCTGGTTCAATAGCACAGAAGAACCTGTTCCCATAAACACGATCAATGAAGATATATTTGAAGGGAAAACAAAGAGAGTGAATTTGAAGCTAACTTACGTATAATCAAAAATGAGATCAAACAAATCAGTTGGATGCCAGGTAAAGAAGTCCACCTTTAAGAAGGTAAAATGCATTGCATTGGGAAGAGAGGAAAACAACTGCCATGACATATAAAACAAAAGACCAGGTCATTGTGCATCTTAATCCTATCAGAAACGATTCAGTGAATTGAAAACAGATAAAAATGGAAATTTTACAGGACCTGGAGGAACCTGTTAATGGCATTGTGTGAAATGTCTAAACCAGTAACATGGTATGCAATCTCTAGTTCTCTACCACATCATAACCCTGTCATCCAAATTGTTGTGTTGATGATTAGTCTCACACTCACAGCAGCAAAAGCAAACAACATGTGATTAAACAAGGGAAGGAGCAGTGCCGCATCCGGGGACAAGAGCGGAAGAGCCCTGCCCTTGGGAAGGCCACCCGACTTTTGAAGATGAGCAATAACAGGCGTTGGGCGTCCTAAATCCCAAGGGGTCACACCTTGCTCCTCCCAGCCACCTAGAATGAATATAATCCATTCGATCATGTATATCACAAAAGATAAATTTCATTAAGAAGAGAATAGGAAGAGTACCGGTAGAGTCGCGGTGCAGGGGTTGGTGAAGCTCACGAACAGCTTCTCCTTGGTCTCTCTTCTTGTTCATCATCATCCTCAGCTGGAATTGGTAGACTGCAAGGCCTCTTCCTTAGAAATGACGACGCAAACTGAGAGTACGTAGGAGGCTGATAATTGGATTTCCTCGTACTCGTCAGAGAGCGGAGGATGGAGGGGGAATTTTGGGCCAGACTCTTGTATTTAACATACTATTATAGCGCCTCGCCGTTTTACTATTCATTCGCTTAGGAACAGAGTTGGGCCTCGCTTAGGAACAGAGTTGGGCCTCGCTTAGGAACAGAGTTGGGCCTCGCTTAGGAACAGAGTTGGGCCTCGTTTAGGAACAGAGTTGAGCCTCGGTATATCAATCAGATAACACAGACAAATGTAGAGGTGGTGTATTGTCTGATTGCAAGTGAGATCTAGAGACATGTAAGCCTGCCGATCTTTTTTCTTCTTCAATATTTATGTTTGCCGATCTTCTCCTCATTATAATCTCTGAAAAATTATATCATTCTTAGAAATCTCCTGAAGCCAGCATCACCTACAAAATCCAGTTGTTGTTGATTGATTATGGGTGATTTTCAGAAACGTATTCCGTATGAGACGATCCTGTAACGATAGAAAAAAAATAGAAATAAAAAACATAGAAGAGATAAATTGATCTTAAATTCTTGAAGAAATTTTATATATATTTTTATAAAGTTAATATGAACTCATCCAATATTGATTAGAGTTTTATTTTAATTATATATATATATATTATGGTGTTACTTTTTTCAATGTATAATTGCTCTAGTTCTAAACTCCCAACTCTATATAAGTACAAGACGAACAACAATTATAAAAATAAAAAGGGAATCAATAAACAATTAATTAAATGTTTGTAATTTGTATCTAACTAATTAATTAAAATCTCGAGAAAATTCTCAAGTTTGAAAAATCAAAGGAGCTCTAGTTATCACTACATAGCTTCGTTGTGGCGGCCAATATCTTTCATATGATTATCATCATCAAATGTGAATGAATTATCTAACTCTTGTTGTATGGAACTAGAATTGTGAATTTATATTTAAGTTTTGGACGTCTCATTGAGTGTGTTTTGAGATCATTGTAAAATATTATACACCCTAAAAATCAGACGGTTATGATCGGATACAAGTACATTTATACTTTCAGGATAGTCTCGTCCCGTCCAGTTTCCAAACTATCAGGACGGGACGGGACGGTACCACCATTTTAAAATTTTGTCTCGTCTCGTCCCGCCAATTTTCGGTACGAGACCGGGACGAGATTAGGATTGCGGTACAAAGTGCCCAACCCTAGTTGTAAGAATTGGAAGCTTCATGCTCCCACATAATACTAAATAGGCTTTTTAGCCAATTTGCTACCCTAGCTTTCATTATATTGTCAATTTGCTACCCTACATTTTTTCTGTCATTTTGCTACCCTAACTTTCATAAATTTGCCAAATTGCTACCCAACCGTCATATATGCATTTTTCTGTTAGGTGTTCAATCAATTTTTTTCCTGTTAGGTGTGTCTTTCATGTGAGAAAATTTTCATAATTTTGAATTATATTTGAGTTTTTTTAACAATTGAATTTGTCTCTTTAAATTCTGATATTCATTCAGAAAAAATAAAATAAAATAATTCATGGATTCCGATCAAAACCGATATCCCTATACGGAACCCGATCTGTCCCGATCGGGTCGGGATCGGGACGGGATATAACCCTAAAATTATGTTGTCCCTACCCGTCCCGAATCCCGAATCAAAGTAAACGGTTCGAATCGGGATGAGCCAAACTAAATGTCGTCTCGACCCGTCCCGAATCCAAAAAGCTTGATTTTTAGTAGAAATGTAGCTATTTAGAACTAAAAATTACATATTTTCGGGATCGGGATTGGTCCCGACATGTCCCGAATCCCGACCCGTCCCGTACCGAATTTCAGGATCGGGATCGGGATTACTATATTAACTTCGGGATCGGGATAGGTCAAATCCCGGCCCGTCCCGTACCGATCCCAGCCCTACCCTTGGATGTGTTATTTTTATCGGAATTCATGTATTATTTTATTTTTTCTGAATGAAGTTCAGAATTTAAAGAGACAAATTTAATTGTTAAAAAAACCCAATTTGAATTCAAAATTATGAAAATCCCCTCATGTGATAGACACATCTAACAAAAAAAATTGAATTCATGGATGTGTTTTTCTTTTTTTGATCAGAATCTATATATTATTTTATTTTTTCTGAATGAAGTTCAGAATTTTAAAAAATAAATTCAATTGTTAAAAAAACCTAATTTGAATTCAAAATTATGAAAATTCTCTCACGTGAAAGGCACACCTAACAAGAAAAAAATTGACGTAATACGTATCAGAAAAGACATATATGACAGTTGGGTAGCAATTTGATAAATATATGAAAGTTAGGGTAGCAAAATGACAGAAAATAAAGATAGGGTAACAAATTGACAATATAATAAAAAGTTGGGTAACAAATTAGGTAAAAGCCATATTTTAATTATTTGCTGAATAAAGCTTCCGGAGGAGGAGAATTCAACTGGAGTAATGGGGGTGGTAAAAGATGGGACGATATCTGGGGTTCTTCCGAGCACCCAAGTATTCGGCGTGCACTATCCGGGTTATCCTTCCTCCATGTCTCGAGCCATCGACACACTTGGCGGCACCCAAGCCATCCACAAGGTATCCTCTCAACTTCCCAATTCAGTTGCTTCTTTCTAGTTTCATTTACTGAATTGGAGCTGCTTCTGTGTTGGCAGGCTCACAGTTCAGCCTCCAACAGCAACAGATTGGAGCTCCGTTTTCGGCATGACGACCCTTATTCCCATCCTGCATTTGGCGACCTTCGTCCCTGCAACTCTTTTCTCCTTAAAATATCCAATTCCAAGTCCTCTGGTGCTCCCGTGCTGCCGCCTCAAACTGATCGAGCAAGTGTTTGCGCTGATATTGTTGCTCGTGTCCCAGAGGCTTATCACTTTGATGGTTAGAATTGAACTCTCTAACTTATGAGTTTTCCTCGTAATTTCAAAACTCATCTTTTTTCCACATTTTCTTTAAAGGAATGGCGGACTACCAGCATGTCATTGCTGTTCATGCTGATGTTGCACGCAAGAGAAAGAGAAATAGGGTCGAAACTGAGGAGCCGCACTCTGGTACCCCATTTCTTTATCTTCACTGCTTCGTTTTTCTAGCTTGTATCTTGTCTATATCTATGTACATTATTTTGTCTGTGTTTGTAGATAAAGGTGGTCTTATGGATATTGATCAGGAGGATGTGATGATTCTCATGCCCCAGCTTTTTGCACCCAAAGATGTTCCAGATACTTTAGTGTAAGTTTCTTTAGAAGATATGGACGATGTCTCAGTGTTATGATCCGGATGATATCTCGGTGTTACGTTATCTCAAAATGGAAAACTTTGGGAGACTCGTTCATTAATCTCATATTATCTATCAGGTTGAGACCATCAGGGACTTTGAGTGTAAAAAGGAATCAAGAAGAACCTGTGCAGAACCAATTGGAGGTGAGTATATTTGATGGCCATCTCAAATGTACTTATAAGATCACTTCTTGCCTTAATGTTTATGGAACTGTTCCCCATGATCACCTCCATTTGATTTTCTTGAACTAAAGATGTTAGTTTCTATTATTATTCTAAGGATGTTTCTCTTCTTTATTTCCCATGCCTGTCATTTGTTTACTATGTGGTAAAAAATGAGAAAAGAAAAGGTGAATAAGAAGTTATATTCTATTGATGTTCTGGGTTGGAACTATTGTGTGCATTTTCTGGCAAGACGCAGCATGGTTAATTATATGTAGACTAATTTCGAATCAGAAGCTTACTGTTCATTTCGATAAGGACCTTGTATCATGTAACATACTACAGAGAGTACATTTGTTACCAGTTTTTAGCTCTTATTTCAGCTTATTATGTAAGATCATAAGTAGCTGCGTAGTGTTCAAACTGACATGTAATTTGTTTTTCCCAGATGGATATGGAGCCAGTTCTTGCAATTGACTTTGGAATCACTGATATCCAGTGGTTTATTTCATTATGCTATTTACTGCATTATATATACAAGATTTATTTTGAAGTTCCATGTTTGAACTGCAGCTCATGTGTATCTAGACATGAAAAGAAAACAGTTTGATTGTCACAACGCTTCACACACAAATTTAGTTATGAAACCATGGTTTTATACACATCACAGTTCTCTCTATGTATAGGTTTCCATGAAGTTCTTTTGGATTTTAATTTTTATGCATTTTTCTTTCAACAAACCGAAAAGTGCAGAAAGGTTAGGGATTTTCTTATCCATGGCATGAAAATTTTAAATACTGAAACCTCAACAGAGCTCCTCCAAAGTTGTGCATATGTCGTACTTAACAATCTTACAGATTCCTAAGAGTACAAAGTGGGAGGATTATATACCTCAAGATTCAGAGCAGTGGGAGTCACAGATGGCTGTGTCTAGCCTGTTTGATGAGCGACCTGTGTGGCCAAAGGATTCAGTAACTGAACGATTGCTTAATAAGGGCTTCATTTTTTCAGATCACATGCTGAGAAGGTTATCTACTTGTATACTCCCTCTCTTCAGTTCTGAGTCTTTGTTCTGTTGGTTGAGGTCATTCTCTTTTTGCAGGCTTCTTTCAAGAGTTGCATACTACTTTTCTCGTGGACCGTTTCTTAGGTTCTGGATAAAAAAAGGGTTTGATCCTCGGAAAGATCCTGATTCTCGCATGTGAGACTTATACTAGAGCAAGCTACTATTTAATATTAATCCTCTTTTGTCTCTTGCATATAATCAAAACATTTTCTTCATGTGAAAATGCTTATTAATTTGTCTTGTTTCAGATTTTTTTATCAACAAAACTCTCTTGAAACTATTTTTGTTTTTGAAAACCAAGTCATGGATCTTACTAAGTAGAAGAGAATGATGCTCGTAATTGTATCATAATTGGACATACTAAACACACACACATATATGTACAGAGACTATTGAATGCATAATTGAAATGATTGAACGTCCATCATTTGCTTACTTTAATTTTTCTCAAGCAGATATCAGAAAATTGATTATCGAGTAAAACCACCATTACATGGTTATTGTGAGGCTAATTCAGCTAATCAGTAAGTTTATCTTTCAAGAATTCTTATTGTTATCTTCCTTTTGGCTATCTTCACATTAGCTTAAGACTCAAAATAAACTCAGTTATTTTATTGATATTGTGATATATTGTACATCTTGGCCATTCCTTCCTGTTAATTTATTTTGTTTTATCTTACCTTTTTGTTCATATACTTTGTGATAAAGGATCTTGAATACCGATCATACTGAATACAATACTGATACAGTTGTCGAAAAAATTTCAGCGGCATCAGCAATCTTACTTTTCCTGCTCTGTATATAATCATAATTGTGGGTCCTGGATGTTATTCACGCTTACATATCTGTCTTCCATTATTTGGAGGATATTCATCATGGGAGCAATTGAATTTGGTGCATTATTGATCTACATTCTATTTCAGAATCAAATCTTTTCTGGCTAGAAGCACTGAAAATCACATTTACTCTAGCCATTCCAGTTCATGCAATTATAACCTTTTCCCCTGGGTCTCTTACACAGACTAAAGCATAAATGGAGTGATTTATGTGCATTTCGAGTGTTTCCTTACAAGTGCCATACAACATTGCAACTATTTGAACTTGATGATGATTACATTCAAGAACAGATAAAACAGGCTCCAGCTCAGACAACATGCTCTGTAAGTTTCCTGAATCAGGCTATGCTGGCAGTTTGGCAATTTCTGTTTCCCCAATGTTTTTACAGCTTTGTTTTATTTGAGGACATTTTTTATGCGTGTGCAGCCGGAGACAGGATGGTTTTCATATAACTTGCTTGAGAACTTGAAATATCGTGTTCAGGTGAGGTTCCTATCTGTATACCCTAAACCGGGTGCAGAGCGCTTGCTTAAAGCTGCTACTGAAAGCTTTAAAAAGTCAAAGAAGATATGCAATAAAGACAACTTAGTGCGTGATGAAATGGTCCAGCAACAAACCAATGCAGGTACAAGAGGAGAACTTTACTTGTTGCAAAGCTATTGTTTTCATTAGATTCTGTCATAATTACTGATATACTATGGAAGTAAGAGTGTGTTTTTCTTGTATCATCATTTTTCCATTATATTTATTTGATTATTTGAACTAGTTTGGGAATTACTTAACAAGTATGTTTCCGTAGAACTTAGAGGCGATGCAGATGCTGAGGAACCCAACAATGTTGAAGATGATGAAGATGATATTGAGGTTGATAATGGTGAAGAAGCATTAGATACATATGGTGAACATGATCCGGTATTAATTTTTCAATTATGTTATGTTAATTGCTATTTCTTTCAAATTATCTGTTACATTTTTTCCTTCTGCATCTTAATCGTTTAGTGGGGTGCTTCCGTTTGCTGACTTATGTCATGTTAAACTTGTTTGTAGGCTGAGGATGATGAAATTTCTTTGCAGCCTCATTCATGTATCCTTTTATGGCTAAACTATAATAGCCTTAATATCTCAATTGCTTATTTGAGTCTTTTTTAGACTGATAATTAATATTCTTGGCATGATTAACAAGAGACCATATTGTTTTTGGAATTTTTCCAACCTTGTAGAAATACTTTAAAAGTTGAAATCACCATTCACCAATGAACATGATTTGAACATAGATAATAAGTCTGCATGTGCTCCCTTGTTTACATTAGAAGGAAAGTGTAGAATTTGCTCAGTATTGTAAAAAGAGTTTGTAACAAGCTAATACGTACTGTTCGAGAATTGTACAGAACCTGCAAACGTTGGATTTCCTATATATCTCTAGATCTTAACATGGACAGCATCTCCAGAACTCATTTACAGGAGCTTTTTGGTAGTTTTCCATCCCCTGAAGCAGGGGGCGATAGAATACAAGATGCATATACCAGTGATGAAGAATACCAGATATATGAGCAAGATAGTGACGGCAACTTCTCTGATGAAAACTAATGCTAATTAGTAAGGTGTGTTTTATCGTATGTACTTTTGCGTATTATAATTGCAGGCATCCTTTCTTTGTGCTTAATGCTGGTTGTTCTTTATGACTTGCTAGTGTGGTTCTTTCCCTCCATGGAATCCCAATTGCTTTTCTAGCGCTGGAGTTTTCTAACTGAAATGATGATCATCAGTTGCTGCTGAGATAGACCATCTTCATGTGCTGAAGCAATGCAATTTCATTGGCAGCTCCTAAACATTTCAAATTTTGGCATACATGTTCCCATAAGAAGGCCTTGGCTTGTTATTGATTGAAAATAGATGACTATGTTTGGGGGCAGCTATAATGTAAAATTAGAGACAAACTCAACACAAACAGTAATGTATAGGTAGATTAGTTAACAATGGTGATCAAAGTTTCTCATTTCTATTCTTGATTAACTGTTTTACGTGAATAAAGTTCTCAAATGAATGGTTGTATTTAACATGATACACGAATGAAATTGAACTATGGTAAAAACAACTTGCAGAAAATAAGTGGAAGAAAAAAAGATACAACAATGGTCCCTGAATGGTAATAATCGATTTCCACCAGGGATTACCAGACTTGCTCCAATACTATCATACAAGACAAGATGAATTAGTTAAACACGGAAGAGCTCATTCTTGTAGCACTGATTCCAATCTGAATCCCCTGAAGCAACTAGGCCGCCTCCATCAGTACTTATGGATTCGGCACATGATTGAGGAGGAATGTCTTCCTTAACTTTTGCAGTAACTCCTGGTTCATCATCCAGTATACCATCCGACCAGGAAGTAACGGTAAAAATCTGATCTCCCCTAACATTATTAGTGATTTCAGGGCTTTGACAGGACTCTATGGGAAGGTCATTGCTGCAGCCATTGATATCTTCCTCTTCGTCTGATAAACATCTGCAGCAATCATCTTCATCCCTGTCATACATACGGCTCATCAAACCTTCTCTCCATGATATCCTCAGCTGGGATTGTGACACATACTCTGATGTGGAGTTAGGATGCCAGGAAGCCTGCTCATCCAACAGTTCATGTATTCTACTTATTGAATTACAAGTTGTAGTCAGACAATCAAATTGGAAACTTGAATCAATCTGATCCTCGATCAGTACCTGACGGTTTGGAGACAAGCTCGCCATCCGAATAGCTTCAGCCACTGAATTGAGTTCAGACTCATAGTGTTTCCTGTGGTTGTCTGTATTAGACGGTGACAAGCCAGCATGTCCATCTGCACTCGAGTCTGATTGAGGTGTAAGAATAACATTGCCACTACTCATTGAAGCCAGAGAAAACGGAGAATTCTCAGCATCAAAATCATAAGTGCATTGTCTTTCATCTTTCAAGGGTAGAGCCTCACAACCAGGTCTACAAAGGGGAGAAGACAAAATAGGCACATGCTCATTCGAGGGTTCTAACAATTCTTGAAACTTAGAAATTCCACCTGAAGAAATGGAAGTGTCCCTCCTGCTACGGCAAGTACTGCTTTCCAAGTTGTTATTGCAGCATACATCTAGGCGATTGGACACAGCAGGATTCTGAAAACTGGTCTCAGAATGCTCCTTGTGATCCTCATCTTCCTCGTTACATGGTGATAAAAGCCAATGCATTGAAGCTTCAGTAGGTGAGGGCACCAAAGAAGCATCAGGATCTCCAACCATTCCTTGGACACATCCATCCTCATCCTCCCCCACTTCCTCAAAACTGCACAAAGCCTTCCCTTTCCCAAACCCTGAACCGTTCTCTCCGACATTCAGAATCCCTCTAGGCTTGCACTTCCTCTTGTCAGTGATTCCTGACAGAACATGCCCGGCAGCATAACATGCCAGCGAGGCCGATGACACGGCAGACGATCCAAATTGTATCTCTGGAGACACAGAGGCCTGCACTGGAGGAGTTGTACTATCACTTTTGTAAGAATTTTCTTCCACATTCCTATCGACTTTGCACCCCAAACCTAACCCAGTAGGTTTCTTATATAAGGGTGTAATAGTCCCCTCACCAGCTCCTGATTTAAGCTCATTGGACTGACCCAGATCAGAACCAGACTCAAAGGAATAATCTTTCGAGTTCAAAGCTGGACAAGTTTTCACCTTTTGGACATTCCTAGAACTAGCCATGTGACACAAGCAAGAAGAACTAGTCTTGAGTTTTGGTTTCTCTAGGTTTCTGGAAACATGGCAGTTTGAGCGGTGGTTCTCCTTGGGCCTCACAACAGGAGCTGATTTAGGGGTTTTGGAGAGAGCTCTAGGCCTGGGACGTATAGGGGTTTTTAAATTAGAGGAATGAGATAGAAAGAACCTGAGGCAACCTCGTGGGGCTTCGATGGAGATTGAAGAAGAAGACGAAGTTGTGGTGCTGATGGCATTGAGATCCTGTAACGGGTTCCGAGTGCTCTGCTCCTTTTTCTTCTTCTTATTCGGTGGCGCCGGAGAGGGCTTCTTCCCGGCCTTTGACGAAAACGATGGGTTCATAGTTTCACTGACTCTCTCTTTGTTGTGACTGCGAATGTCGGATACTGCAGATCTAAAATTCAAAACCAAAACGGAGGGGAAGGGGAAAGACACTCCCCACTTTACCAAAACTACCCAGATGCTTGTTCCCATATTTCCTGAAATGCCATTGACTTGTGTGTATAAATATGCAAAGGCAGGTAGAGACAAAGTCTCACTGTTCCATAGAAATCAAAAAGGTAGAATTCTTAAAACAACTGTCTGTAGGGGTGGTATTGTCGAGTGACATCATCGCTGAGAAGGAGGGTGAGACCATGGCAGTGATTGATCGGAAGAAGATTATCATTGACACCGATCCTGGGATCGGTGAGTCTTTTTTGTTTGTTTGTTCTAACACTAACCCACCATCTGTATACTCCACAAGATTCAAGTTTTAATACGGATTGCCTTGCATGTAGCTACCAATGTTTTCAGATTTGGATAAACTAAACTGCATACAACTTGATTCCCTATCTTTTTGGATTGCCTTGCTCTATTTGATTCCCTATCTACTCACCAGCTTGATTTCGGGTTTACATGATATCATCCAGCAAGTTGTCACGCTGATTCAGATCAAATAAAATGAATAAGATCAGGATTCTAATCAATTTTCGGTCTGTATAAGTAACTTGAGAATACCAGCTTAACTGAGCCACTACGTGGGGGTGTTATTCTAAGTTATGGTTAACAATCCAATTTCGTATGCGTTTCATATTAGCTGCAATTCTCAATAAGTTTCTGCCTCTTCTGTTTTGATGATAAACTTTGGTTCTCTACCATTTATCATGCAGATGATGCCATGGCCATATTTGTGGCATTGAAGTCGCCTGAGGTGGAAGTGATTGGACTCACAACTATATATGGGAATGTTTATACAACTCTGGCCACAAGGAATGCTTTGCATTTGGTAAACTTATTGAGCTTTAGCTTTTGTTTCCTCTACCATTCTTAATGTTTAGGATCAATCAGGCGTTTGATTGTTGCTTTGCACTCGGTTTAGTTGGAGTTTGCAGGGAGAACTGATATTCCCGTGGCTGAAGGATCCCATGTCACAATAACTGTATCTTCTCATATTTCCTCGTCTTTCATTTTCATTTAATTGTTATACATATGTTTGTGTGAGTGTGATTGAAATTTATAACTCGCCAATTGTTGCCACTTGTTTCTGTAAAGCAAGGTACAAAACTTCGTATTGCTGATTTTGTTCATGGTACGGATGGACTTGGAAACCAAAACTTCCCTCCACCAAAGGGGAAGCCAACTGAACAGTCTGCAGCAGCTTTTCTGGTGGAACAAGCAAACCTTTACCCTGGAAAAGTCACTGTGGTAGCATTGGGACCACTTACAAATATTGCACTGGTTAGAGTTTGATTCATTGCCTGGTTTTCTCATCTGAAAGTTATTCCTAAATTGTTGTAACTGATTATCTATTGATACAGGCTATACAACTAGATCCTTCATTTGCAAAGAACATTGGGCAGATTGTGCTTCTTGGTGGCTCTTTTGCTGTTAATGGGAATGTGAATCCAGCAGCAGAGGCCAACGTAAGCAGCCTAATATGTATTTACTATCTAGGTTCAAAATTCACCTAGATTTCAACTCAACTTCTTTGCCTTTAGATAGATATTAAATTTGAATTATTATCCATTTGCTTCACAAACTGGTGGAAAGAGTTCAAATCATCGACAGCCATATATTTCAGTGAATGTCCCCAAAACCATAGCGTTATTATTGGGCTTAATTATCTCTGCCTGAAGTTACTTTTTAATGAAAAAAGTGTAATAAGATGTTGATAATATGTTCTTCTATGCACTTGGTCACCAGATATTTGGGGATCCAGATGCTGCAGATATTGTATTCACAAGTGGAGCAGATGTTCTGGCCGTGGGCATAAATGTTACTCATCAAGTTATCTTGACAGGTACCATATCTTGTCAAACCCTCTGAAAACAAATTTCTTGGTAGTTCGTGTCGAGTATCATATCAAAAAAGTTTTTCAACTTAACTGGCCATGTCCAACCTTTTAGGTGGTACTATATCTCTATGATTTTTATCTGTTTTCGGAACATGTAGCTATTGAGAGCACTTTGTCAATCAGACATTAAAGCTCATTGGGAGTTCAATGAGCGTGTATGTAAGCTTCCACCAAATTTACTTGCTTTTCTTTTGTGGTTCACCAGGAACTTCTAATTTTCTGCAGAATTGGTAATCTCTGCAAAAAGCAATATGGTTGTAATCAGTTGATTCATGGTTGTTAGAAAACTTGATTGTAATTTATTGTATTTTTTCTTTTCATACTTCTACTTATTTTACTTTCATTCTGACACATGAAGATGCTGATCGAGACAAGTTGGCAAACTCAAATGCAAAGTTCGCTCAGTACTTGTGCAAAATCTTAGAAGTGTACTTCTCTTACCATCGTGATGTGTATAGCACAAAAGGTTGGTTATTTTTATTAATGTGGTTTGATGCAACGCAAAGCATTGGAACCCTTGTAATCATGAACTTACTAATCGTAGTTGTCATGATGGTGTAGGAGTTTACCTTCATGATCCTACAGCCCTTCTGGCAGCTGTTAATCCTTCACTTCTAACTTACACAGAGGGTGTTGTTAGAGTCCAGACAAGTGGCATCACAAGAGGGCTCACAATTTTGTATAACAAGCAGAAAAAGTAAGTTTCCTTCTTGCTTTTCTTTTCCTATTGGAAATCCAATTTCATTCAAATAAATCATAAGTATAGTGAAAGTCAGCAAAATTATGTGAACTACAGAACGAAAGAGGTTAAGGTCTGTATATATACCCAGTGTATAGACAGAACAGGAGTCACAATGTATTGCCCCTGCGTAGGCTCTACCTATTTTAGCGATAGCTGTTGTATAAAATATGGATGGATGGATTGCATTCTTGTAAGGGTTGCTTTATACTCAAACCAGAGAAAGGAGTCTTCCTATATTTGGTTAAGGTATAGGAGTTTGAGACCTTTCTGAAAGAAAGGTATTGATACCAATTCAGAAAGGTATTGATACCAATTCGATTATCCTGTCTGTTGTTTGGTCCACTACTAAGTTGCACAGGCTTTCTGTGTTTCGTTCTTAGGCAACCGATTAACCTTCCTCCTATTGAAGCATATATGGAAGTATAATTGCAACACCATGTGTAGTGTTGATTCATCTATCATTTTATATACAGTTTTGGTGAGGTGACAGAATGGTGTGATAAACCGACGGTGAAGGTAGCAGTTACAGTTGATGCTCCGACAGTGCTAAACTTGGTGATGGAACGGCTCATGGACTCTTGAATTGCAGCTTGAAGTGACCGATGCCTGAAGACTTGTATAACTTGGCCAATACACTGGTTTGTTACGTAAGGGTTGTGGTTGAATGATGCTTGCTACACAAGACATCTTGACGATAATAATCTGTATGATTCAATCATCTGGGGGAAAAAAAAGAAACAATGTATGTAAATTTATTCCTTTGCTGACAGTAATGATGGTGCTGGTGCAATGTTTGTTCATTAGATCCATTCTACTTCCAAGTCCAGTTGCTTCAAAATTAAGCAGAACAGGTTTATTGTTATGGTCAACCCATTTTCAGATTTTATTTCAATCCCACCGAAACATTCAACAATTGAAGAAGCAGCAGATGATCAGTGAAAATCTGTGTTTCAAGTTCTAGGTTGTTGGCTAAGTCGTGCTTAAACAATGTAATACAGTATAATTAGTCTTTCTTGGGTGTCAAAAAATGGTAGTCGAGTGAGCTACCACTTCGAGCCGTTGGAGGGGTTAAGGTTAGAGCTCTCCTCATGAGATTCTTTACCATGTGGATGATCGAACCAGTGACCTCCTTACTACTAGAAGTATCATTGTGACATTCGTCCAACATGATGAACCTAGTCCCGACTACTAGACCAAACCCACATGGATCGTATAATTAGTCTTTCTAGCATAGAATATAAAAAATAAAAGGCCAGTGGGACCGAGTCGAGCAGAAGAAACGCTTCGTCGTTTGACAAATCGCATCGACACCCTCCTCCTGTTCTGTCTACTCTTTTCAGTTGTCTCTGAGGCTGAGACTGAGACTGAGAGAGAAATGGCGGCGGCTGTTGGAGGAGTGATAGTGGACGACAGTGTGTTACTGGTAGAGAATTATTCGAGTGGGTTGCTACCTGATGCCCACTCTCTGCTCCGTAAGCTCCGCCATTCCACCATCCCTACGGTACTTACACCTCCTCTTCTACTTCCCATCTCAGTTTGAGTGCCCAAATCAAAACAATGTCTCAATCATTTCTACTCTTTGCAGGCTATTTCTTTCGGACCAGGTCTTGATCCTCATCAGGTGCCTTTCCCTTAATCTTCTTCTTAATTCAACTTTAATCTCGCTACACTAGCACATTCGAATCATCGAATAACCAACTATTCACGAACCACCCACTAATTTGATCATGTCACAGAGTTCAGGAACACGTTCTTAATTCATGTGTGTTTCTGCTGCTATTGTACTTCCTCTTTTTCCTTACAAATTCATTGCACTAGTTCCAGATTAAAAGCAACAAGTAGCATGCATGCTGTGTAAATGTTGAAATCTCTTTCCAGGATCCTACTGTTCTTAACTCAAGTATCTCTTCAATTTTCCAAACGTTCTGTGACATTATACTACTTAGTAGAGCATGACACCCTGATGCTCAGACCATTAAGTTTTTCCAGGTCGTTTCATCTGAGAAGCCAAAGAGGAAGCAACTATGTCTTTGCTCCTTTTATTGCATCTGAATTATTCTGCCCAATATATATACCAACTTTGACTTCTCTGCTTTTTATAGGCCACACTTCTGAAAGAGATTGCGATGCAGTATTCTATCCATTGCTTCACCTTAGATCCCTCCTCTATAGATGACTCTATTAATGAGGTCATACTAGCTTGGCGTGACATTGGAGGCAGTATTTTGTACCTAGTATCTGACAACAAGAAGGACATCTTTCCTGAACTAAGCAAACGTGGTTGGCTGGTCTCTGTTATGAGTGAGTACTAGTTATTTCTGTTGTTACGCTCAATTGTGTGTGAATTGCAGCACTAGTTATTTTTGTGTACTACGAGAAATGTTGCATTACTATGTTGTCATTATAACATCTTCACTGAGGGTGTTGGGGCGTTTGTATTATAGATTTCTTTGATATCTGAACATGTCTACTCCATTTTGCGGACAATATTCTCCTGTTGTTGGCTGAAGTTCAATTTTTCTTTCAGAAGCTGAAGGCAGCAGTGCATGTGATAGTTCAAGCATGATGTACATAAACAAACTGCAGGAGTTTCCTTTGACTATATGCCACTTAAATAAGAAGGTTTTGTAGAGTAGCACTTGTCCATATTCTACTAGTACATCTTTGGACTGGGGCAATTGTATTGCTTTATGATATTTGCACATACAGTATAATCTCTTTTCCTTGGAAATGTATTATGCTATGTGCGTGTCATCTTAATGCACCATTCTACGTTCAATCAAACTATTCTTTTGTGCTCTTGATCTACTGCACACACATGGGAAATGACTTCATTTTGAAGTTTTCTTATTTTTTTAGAAATGAGGGAAGATTTGTAGGAGCAGTACTACTTTTTCTATGAAATTAATGCTTTCCTCATATTGCTTTTAGGTTCTGACGTTTATACTGCTTGTGGAAAACAGGCAATTGGAAACAGTGTTGTGACAGTTGGTTATGTTATGAAGCCTTCTCGTGAAGAAGATTTTGCTAAGGTGAGCCCTCTGATAAATGAAGTAATCATTTTAGTAGAGAAAGAGATAGTAAAAGAGACAATGAAGATTTTACCTGTAAGAGGACCTTATAACACCATTGACGTGTCTAAGATAAACAGCCTCTTCAAACTTTAGATTTGTCGATACTTGATACTGCAAAAAGGGCTTCAAATCGACTCTTTCTAAAGCACCGTGATAAATTCAATGGCTGATTCGTGGTGTCTGGTTGTGTTATTTGTGGCTAGGAGTCAAAGTTTGTATCACGACTAAGTCTAGTAAATATAGCATGTGTATGTAATTGGATTTTAATGCTTATAGGTCATTTTGGTTTTTTTGCAGAGGGGTGCATTTCCTATGTGTCCTACTGAAAATGGGCTGATGTTCCTTCCCCTCACATTTGAACTCCCCCTATCATCTCAATTACAAGAGGTTGATGTACTTCTCCACAAAGCAACTGACGAAATTATGTCGGTTGATTTGAAGAGTTCTTTACATTCCTCTAATAAGATAACATACAGCAACGGCATGCAGGAATTGCAAAGGTGACTTGTGATAATCTTTCCTTCTCCCTGTAGAGGACAAAAAACATCTCAAAGTTGATTAGATATAAAATATAAACTCATATGTTTTAAAGTTTCTTAAGTGCGCAGCAGGACACAAAATTATGTAGTACTATCCCTCTGGTTTCTTTCTAATATCATTTTTTCGTACTCAGATATATGGAACATCACCAGGACCTCTGTGTGATTGACCCACTTAACTCTATTTATCCTGTATTGGATCGATTGAAAATTCAACAGATTCTTCTTGCATTGGAGGATCTCAAAACTGGAAGTCACTGTGCAATTAGGGGGCCTCATTATCTCAAGGTTCTTTTCCTCCATCTTATAATGGTTTTTCTTTATCTTAGCAATATATATTTTGAAAAAAGAAAAAAAAGAAAAAGTAATATTTTTTGTACAAGTGAACTTTGGTGTAATATACTGCATAACTAGTCAGGAAAAATCCTGCTGGCTTAGTTTACGAAGTCACAAGCCACTAAGAACATGATTAATGTTGAGTGGTTTATATGTGTTGCATTTATATCTTTAACAAACAGTGGTAAAGGAATGTTGCGATCAGTGGCAGATCTAGGATCTGATTTGTGTCTAGGCTAATTAGAAGGGCAAAAAAATGATTTATTCTTTTAAGGAAAAACCAACATAAGTGCAAGAGAATATGAGAAAAATTAAACAAAAACAACAAAATGCTAACAGAAAGATAGATTATTGGATTTATTGGCAGAACAACGAAAGAAAAATAGGTTAACCAAAGAAGGAAAATGAAAAAAAAACATGCAAAGGAAATGAAGGATTTAAGTGTGGTTTGGAGTCACAAAGAATAAAGGAAGAAGAAATCTGAAAGCTGGATAAAACATGAAAACTGACTCCAGGAGGAGTCGAACCTTTGACAAGGCATAAATCATGTTGGGCAGATTACCAACTGAACCAAACCAACTTTGTGAAACTTTGCGTATTTAGTTAGTATATATCCAATTTGTGTCTAGGCTTGAGCCTAGACAGCCTTGTACATGTATCCGCCCCTGGTTGCGATTGTGGCCTATCCTGATAGTGTTTGTTGGTGTTAACTTATAGATTCGATAGGGATTGATCATTTTTATAGTTTTAAGAACTCTAATTGTTTGCAGATATTATGAGATTCATAATTTATGGCATGAGTTGGACATCAAATTGTCTAGAAATTGATTAGTTTTTTCTTAGATGTGGTTATATGTGGGAGTGTTTTTATTGTTTATATTGAAATGTGCAGGTTGATGATTTTAACCAGTCTGGTTTAACTCAAATGCTATCAGAAGCTAAATTATCTCTTCCAAGCATAGTAAAACCTCAAGTTGCTTGTGGTGTAGCTGATGCTCATAGTATGGTAATTTGTTTATTTATTCCCTGTGTTATTAATCCAACATTTCATGTCAATGCAATTCAAGCTTGATGATTAACTGTAAGAAATAGGGTTATCACTCATATAGTTGCACTATCTTCTTTTATCCCGCCTTACTATGTTTGATTGCATTTAGATTCCCCCAACAGTCTAATGTTTATTGTATTCAACTGCTGCCAGTACCATTTGAATATATGTGTATTATTCTTAATACAAATTCATAAGCTCTGTCATACTGTCAAAGTAATAAAGCTTAATCTTACACTACAGGCAATTGTCTTTAGAGTTGAAGATTTTAAGGATCTGACTGTTCCTCTTCCAGCAATTATACAGGTGAGTAAGAATCAGTCATAATTAGTTATCAATTGGCGAACTTGGTGTAGTGTCTAATCGAAAGTTTGTTCAGTATAAGAATCCAGTTTACTCCAACCTAATGCAATGTGATACGTCAACATAATAAGTGTCCAAATCCAGGCATGGTTTATGAAACACTTTAATTCATGCTATTTATGCTTTTAGCCTTGAAACTGAAAAAAAATGAATGGAATTTCAGGAATACGTAGACCATTCCT
Source organism: Comarum palustre (assembly GCA_951800085.1). Classification (NCBI taxonomy): domain Eukaryota; kingdom Viridiplantae; phylum Streptophyta; class Magnoliopsida; order Rosales; family Rosaceae; genus Comarum; species Comarum palustre. The sequence goes on along the minus strand of OX637575.1, from coordinate 180,414 downwards.
CGACACTCTACAAATTTTATGTTTTGGGCGAGAAAGTTTACCATGCAGTTAAGAGCTCCACACCAAATGCAGATACCTTGATGAAATTATCTGGAAGTAATGAGCCAAAACCTTTAGTCTTTGACAGGTGCATTTTATTTTTCCTTTCTATGACTTTTGGTCTTTTCTTTGTTGCTATGTTCAAGAGCCTGTATTCAGTGACTTGCATTGTGGTGATTTTCTTCACAGCCTCAAATCCTTGCCAACTAGCAAACCGAATCCAAATTCTGTAGAGAATAACAGCTCGAAGGCCACTGAGCACTGCATTGATCTTGAGTTGGTTACAAGTGCAGCTAATTTTCTTATGAGAAAGCTTGACCTCACAGTCTTTGGCTTTGATGTTGTAGTAAGTACCGTGCTTATGTTTGCTATTCTATTGTAGAAATCTACAATTTCACCAAATGAAGCTGAAGGCGTATAGTGATTGTATCAATTGTGAAATATGTTGGTGTGGATGCAGATTCAGGAGGGGACAGGTGATCATGTCATTGTAGATGTGAATTACCTTCCATCGTTCAAGGAAGTACCCAACGAAGTTGCCATCCCTGCATTTTGGGATGCTATCAAGAAGAAATATGAATTGAAAAAGAAGAAATAAGTGGCAGCTAGCTAGTATGTGAAGGCAGGTTAGTGAATTTGATCATGGCAGGGACGGAGCAATGTGTAATGGTTGAACACTGAATGTGGAGATATATGTCGTGTAATCTATTACAAAATCTTGCCTTCTAAGCAATAAAAGTGTGGATAGAGAAATCGGAAATAATATGTGGATCATTAAAGGGGGTGATGCAAATGTAAATTATTAAAGCCCAACCTACGATGAATTGTAAAGCCCAGATAATCCCTAAAGGCCCAGTCCAAGAGTGTGGAGCGAGAAAAGGAGGAGCCCACAGAACGATAATCCAAAAGGACCAATAAGGATGCGCAACGAAACGGTATAAATAGTCCAGAATCGGAGGCAGCCTGAACTCCGAGAAGTCCTCTCCACTGTCGTCTCCGGGCTCTCTCAGAGCACTCAATTCAGATTGAGAGATTATTATCAATAATAATGGCGCAAGGCGAACCCAGTCTCTCCGATTCTGTGTTAGATCCATCTCTGTCACGAAACTCTTCTTTTAGCCGCCTCAATGCCCAGGCCCCAGAGTTTGTCCCCAATCGGAGTCCCACCGCCGCATCCGCACCTCCTCCTCTCTACTCTCCGCCTCTCACTCCCGCTCCTTTCCATGTTCCGATCCAGGTCGTCCCTCCTCCTCACGTGGTCCATCACCTTCATCACGTGCCCGTTCAATACCATCATCATCATCCCTATTATGCTCCCGGATTTTCCGGAGAGCAAGAGCAACGGCCGTCGGATGAGTTAGATCCTCACGCTACCTCCTCCAAGTCTCACAAGCTTTCCGATGAAGCCACTTCCAAGATTTTGAATCAGGTTGCTGCTTTTTACTTTCTTCATCTTGGTTATAACTGATTCCGTTTTAGACCGAGATTTGAGCGAGTGATCCATCTTTATGTATGTAGTGATCACATATACAAAAGAGTAATTACTAAAAGGGCAGAAGACCTAGAGTAGTAGATTAGGAGGAAACAGTTGGTCAACCTTCAAAACTAGTAGTGGAATCAGTGTTTAACTCTATATTGATAGAGTAACCTTAACAATTCTGAGGAGGATGACTATTATTAAGATCAATTAGGAGACCTGCAGAAGGTTTAGTATCATAGAGAGTATCACTGTGTCAAGGTTTTATTAGTGTAGTTTTTATATATCACTGTGTCCTGATAACTAAAATGTTGATGTCTCGGTTCCTGTTATCTAATGAATAGTTGTAATCTCAAGTTTCACTACTCTTTACCTTACCTCATATTCTTGTTCTACTAACTTGCAGGTGGAGTATTATTTCAGTGATCTGAACTTAGCTACTACTGATCATCTTATGAGGTTCATAAGTAAAGATCCTGAAGGATTTGGTAAGTTACTATATATTTGTTTTTTCTTTGAAAAATGCTTATGGTTTTAAATGTAAGTTCGTTTCAGTTTTTGTGGGCACTGTAATATACTTAATCTGATGCTTACCTTTCAAGTTAAAGGGCAAGATGTGTCCCTGCAGAAACACCTCATTTGTTTGTGGGTGTAACGAACCAGTTTTATGTGCGAGGATGTATATTAACTCTGCATTGGAGTTCAGTGGTCTGAGTTTTCATCACTATTAACTGTTTACTATTCATTCTGATATAGTGCCAATATCTGTTGTTGCATCTTTCAAGAAGATTAAGGCCCTCGTAAATAATCATTCCCAGCTTGCAACTGTTTTGCGGAACTCCTCAAAGCTTGTGAGTTCACTTTGTGCTCTGGCTTCATGTCATGTTGTTGTCCTTAAGGGCTCTTCCTTTTGTCTCAAGATATGTTTTGGGTCATTTATGATGCCATAATCTGCAGGTAGTGCATGAAGATGGGAAGAAGGTTAGACGTCAGCATCCCCTGACTCAGTCAGATATGGAAGAGTTGCAAGTAGGTTTTATTTGTTTAATCTCATTTCTTGTTTCATTATATGCTTTGGTGCCTTGTGTATGATGCTATTTTGGTCCTTTACATCAAGAATTTTGTGAATAGTGCTATTATAAAAGATACACACAACATCCTTTTCTGTGCTCTTGTGCTATGAAAGTTATATATAAGGTCCTTGTTTACAACTTTACATTGATAACTCTTGACCTTTTGTAAATTTCAACTTTTGTTTTCATCATGTAGTCTCGCATTGTTGTTGCTGAAAATTTACCGGAGGACCATTGCCACCAAAACCTCATGAAGATTTTCTCTTCTGCTGGGAGGTACTAAGATCAGTTCTTAGGAACTTTTAACCCTAATTCTTTATTTGGTGATCACAGATTCACAAACCGTTTCGTTGATCCTATAAGTGTATGTTCTTTGACAGTGTAAAGACAATTCGTACATGTCAGCCACAAACCTCAAATAATAATTCTTCCTCAGCATCCAGATCAGCAAAAGCAGATGGCATGCATTTCAGTAACAAGGTATACATTCACACATTTATATATATTTACAGAAAGAAAATGTATATGTATGCAATTGCTTGTAGTAGCTTATGGATTGCAGTGTTAATTAGACTTTCAGTGGCTTTGCAACTAAGATTCTATACCTACTGCAAATTACCACTACAAGCACTAACATTGCAGTGCATATAAAAGTGTAACTAAGATTCTATACCTACTGCAAATTACCACTACAGCTTTTTAGCCAATTTGCTACCATAGCTTTCATTATATTGTCAATTTGCTACCCTACATTTTTCTGCCATTTTGCTACCCTAACTTCCATAAATTTGCCAAATTGCTACCCAACCGTCATATATGCATTTTTCTGTTAGGTGTTCCGTCAATTTTTTTCCTGTTAGGTGTGTCTTTCACGTGAGAAAATTTTCATAATTTTGAATTATATTTGGGTTTTTTTTTTACAGTTGAATTTGTCTCTTTAAATTCTGATCTTCATTCAGAAAAAATAAAATAAAATAATTCATGGATTCCGATCAAAAAATAAAAATACATCCATAAGACGAGAAAAAAACAAAGAACTGGGTATCAATTCAATCCCTTGGATGTGTTTTTCTTTTTTTGATCGGAATTCATGTATTATTTTATTTTATTTTTTCTGAATGAAGTTCAGAATTTAAAGAGACAAATTTAATTGTTAAAAAAACCCAATTTGAATTCAAAATTATGAAAATCCCCTCATGTGATAGACACATCTAACAAAAAAATTGAATTCATGGATGTGCTTTTCTTTTTTTGATCAGAATCTATATATTATTTTATTTTTTATGAATGAAGTTCAGAATTTTAAAAAATAAATTCAATTGTTAAAAAAACCTAATTTGAATTCAAAATTATGAAAATTCTCTCACATGAAAGGCACACCTAACAAGAAAAAAATTGACGTAATACGTATCAGAAAAGACATATATGACAGTTTGGTAGCAATTTGGTAAATTTATAAAAGTTAGGGTAGCAAAATGACAGAAAATAAAGATAGGGTAACAAATTCACAATATAATAAAAACTTAGATAACAAATTAGGTAAAAGCCATATTTTAATTATTTGCTGAATAAAGCTTCCGGAGGAGGAGAATTCAACTGGAGTAATGGGGGTGGTAAAAGATGGGACGATATCTGGGGTTCTTCCGAGCACCCAAGTATTCGGCGTGCACTATCCGGGTTATCCTTCCTCCATGTCTCGAGCCATCGACACACTTGGCGGCACCCAAGCCATCCACAAGGTATCCTCTCAACTTCCCAATTCAGTTGCTTCTTTCTAGTTTCATTTACTGAATTGGAGCTGCTTCTGTGTTGGCAGGCTCACAGTTCAGCCTCCAACAGCAACAGATTGGAGCTCCGTTTTCGGCATGACGACCCTTATTCCCATCTTGCATTTGGCGACCTTCGTCCCTGCAACTCTTTTCTCCTTAAAATATCCAATTCCAAGTCCTCTGGTGCTCCCGTGCTGCCGCCTCAAACTGATCGAGCAAGTGTTTGCGCTGATATTGTTGCTCGTGTCCCAGAGGCTTATCACTTTGATGGTTAGAATTGAAATCTCTAACTTATGAGTTTTCCTCGTAATTACAAAACTCATCTTTTTTCCACATTTTCTTTAAAGGAATGGCGGACTACCAGCATGTCATTGCTGTTCATGCTGATGTTGCACGCAAGAGAAAGAGAAATAGGGTCGAAACTGAGGAGCCGCACTCTGGTACCCCATTTCTTTATCTTCACTGCTTCGTTTTTCTAGCTTGTATCTTGTCTATATCTATGTACATTATTTTGTCTGTGTTTGTAGACAGAGGTGGTCTTATGGATATTGATCAGGAGGATGTGATGATTCTCCTGCCCCAGCTTTTTGCACCCAAAGATGTTCCAGATACTTTAGTGTAAGTTTCTTTAGATGATATGGACGATGTCTCAGTGTTATGATCCGGATGATATCTCGGTGTTGCATTATCTCAAAATGGAAAACTTTGGGAGACTTGTTCATTAATCTCATATTATCTATCAGGTTGAGACCATCAGGGACTTTGAGTGTAAAAAGGAATCAAGAAGAACCTGTGCAGAACCAATTGGAGGTGAGTATATTTGATGGCCATCTCAAATGTACTTATAAGATCACTTCTTGCCTTAATGTTTATGGAACTGTTCCCCATGATCACCTCCATTTGATTTTCTTGAACTAAAGATGTTAGTTTCTATTATTATTCTAAGGACGTTTCTCTTTATTTCCCATGCCTGTCATTTGTTTACTATGTGGTAAAAATGAGAAAAGAAAGGGTGAATAAGAAGTTATATTCTATTGATGTTCTGGGTTGGAACTATTGTGTGCTTTTTCTGGCAAGACGCAGCATGGTTAATTATATGTAGACTAATTTCGAATCAGAAGCTTACTGTTCATTTCGATAAGGACCTTGTATCATGTAACATACTACAGAGAGTACATTTGTTACCAGTTTTTAGCTCTTATTTCAGCTTATTATGTAAGATCATAAGTAGCTGCGTAGTGTTCAAACTGACATGTAATTTGTTTTTCCCAGATGGATATGGAGCCAGTTCTTGCAATTGACTTTGGAATCACTGATATCCAGTGGTTTATTTCATTATGCTATTTACTGCATTATATATACAAGATTTATTTTGAAGTTCCATGTTTGAACTGCAGCTCATGTGTATCTAGACATGAAAAGAAAACAGTTTGATTGTCACAACGCTTCGCACACAAATTTAGTTATGAAACCATGGTTTTATACACATCACAGTTCTCTCTATGTATAGGTTTCCATCAAGTTCTTTTGGATTTTAATTTTTATGCATTTTTCTTTCAACAAACCGAAAAGTACAGAAAGGTTAGGGATTTTCTTATCCATGGCATGAAAATTTTAAATACTGAAACCTCAACAGAGCTCCTCCAAAGTTGTGCATATGTCGTACTTAACAATCTTACAGATTCCTAAGAGTACAAAGTGGGAGGATTATATACCTCAAGATTCAGAGCAGTGGGAGTCACAGATGGCTGTGTCTAGCCTGTTTGATGAGCGGCCTGTGTGGCCAAAGGATTCAGTAACTGAACGATTGCTTAATAAGGGCTTCATTTTTTCAGATCACATGCTGAGAAGGTTATCTACTTGTATACTCCCTCTCTTCAGTTCTGAGTCTTTGTTCTGTTGGTTGAGGTCATTCTCTTTTTGCAGGCTTCTTTCGAGAGTTGCATACTACTTTTCTCGTGGACCGTTTCTTAGGTTCTGGATAAAAAAAGGGTTTGATCCTCGGAAAGATCCTGATTCTCGCATGTGAGACTTATACTAGAGCAAGCTACTATTTAATATTAATCCTCTTTTGTCTCTTGCATATAATCTAAACATTTTCTTCATGTGAAAATGCTTATTAATTTGTCTTGATTCAGATTTTTTTATCAACAAAACTCTCTTGAAACTATTTTTGTTTTTGAAAACCAAGTCTTGGATCTTACTAAGTAGAAGAGAATGATGCTCGTAATTGTATCATAATTGGACATACTAAACACGCACACATATATGTACATAGACTATTGAATGCATAATTGAAATGATTGAACGTCCATCATTTGCTTACTTTAATTTTTCTCAAGCAGATATCAGAAAATTGATTATCGAGTAAAACCACCATTACATGGTTATTGTGAGGCTAATTCAGCTAATCAGTAAGTTTATCTTTCAAGAATTCTTATTGTTATCTTCCTTTTGGCTATCTTCACATTAGCTTAAGACTCAAAATAAACTCAGTTATTTTATTGATATTGTGATATATTGTGCATCTTGGCCATTCCTTCCTGTTAATTTATTTTGTTTTATCTTACCTTTTTGTTCATATACTTTGTGATAAAGGATCTTGAATACCGATCATACTGAATACAATACTGATACAGTTGTCGAAAAAATTTCAGCGGCATCAGCAATCTTACTTTTCCTACTCTGTATATAATCATAATTGTGGGTCCTGGATGTTATTCACGCTTACATATCTGTCTTCCATTATTTGGAGGATATTCATCATGGAAGCAATTGAATTTGGTGCATTATTGATCTACATTCTATTTCCGAATCAAATCTTTTCTGGCTAGAAGCACTGAAAATCACATTTACTCTAGCCATTCCAGTTCATGCAATTATAACCTTTTCCCCTGGGTCTCTTACACAGACTAAAGCATAAATGGAGTGATTTATGTGCATTTCGAGTGTTTCCTTACAAGTGCCATACAACATTGCAACTATTTGAACTTGATGATGATTACATTCAAGAACAGATAAAACAGGCTCCAGCTCAGACAACATGCTCTGTAAGTTTCCTGAATCAGGCTATGCTGGCAGTTTGGCAATTTCTGTTTCCCCAATGTTTTTACAGCTTTGTTTTATTTGGGGACATTTTTTATGCGTGTGCAGCCGGAGACAGGATGGTTTACATATAACTTGCTTGAGAACTTGAAATATCGTGTTCAGGTGAGGTTCCTATCTGTATACCCTAAACCGGGTGCAGAGCGCTTGCTTAAAGCTGCTAGTGAAAGCTTTAAAAAGTCAAAGAAGATATGCAATAAAGACAACTTAGTGCGTGATGAAATGGTCCAGCAACAAACCAATGCAGGTACAAGAGGAGAACTTTACTTGTTGCAAAGCTATTGTTTTCATTAGATTCTGTCATAATTACTGATATACTATGGAAGTAAGAGTGTGTTTTTCTTGTATCATCATTTTTCCATTATATTTATTTGATTATTTGAACTAGTTTGGGAATTACTTAACAAGTATGTTTCCGTAGAACTTAGAGGCGATGCAGATGCTGAGGAACCCAACAATGTTGAAGATGATGAAGATGATATTGAGGTTGATAATGGTGAAGAAGCATTAGATACATATGGTGAACATGATCCGGTATTAATTTTTCAATTATGTTATGTTAATTGTTATCTCTTTCAAATTATCTGTTACATTTTTTCCTTCTGCATCTTAATCGTTTAGTGGGGTGCTTCCGTTTGCTGACTTATGCCATGTTAAACTTGTTTGTAGGCTGAGGATGGTGAAATTTCTTTGCAGCCTCATTCATGTATCCTTTTATGGCTAAACTATAATAGCCTTAATATCTCAATTGCTTATTTGAGTCTTTTTTAGACTGATAATTAATATTCTTGGCATGATTAACAAGAGACCATATTGTTTTTGGAATTTTTCCAACCTTGTAGAAATACTTTAAAAGTTGAAATCACCATTCACCAATGAACATGATTTGAACATAGATAATAAGTCTGCATGTGCTCCCTTGTTTACATTAGAAGGAAAGTGTAGAATTTGCTCAGTATTGTAAAAAGAGTTTGTAACAAGCTAATACGTACTGTTTGAGAATTGTACAGAACCTGCAAACGTTGGATTTCCTATATATCTCTAGATCTTAACATGGACAGCATCTCCAGAACTCATTTACAGGAGCTTTTTGGTAGTTTTCCATCCCCTGAAGCAGGGGGCGATAGAATACAAGATGCATATACCAGTGATGAAGAATACCAGATATATGAGCAAGATAGTGACGGCAACTTCTCTGATGAAAACTAATGCTAATTAGTAAGGTGTGTTTTATCGTATGTACTTTTGCGTATTATAATTGCAGGCATCCTTTCTTTGTGCTTAATGCTGGTTGTTCTTTATGACTTGCTAGTGTGGTTTTTTCCCTCCATGGAATCCCCAATTGCTTTTCTAGCGCTGGAGTTTTCTAACTGAAATGATGATCATCAGTTGCTGCTGAGATAGACCATCTTCATGTGCTGAAGCAATGCAATTTCATTGGCAGCTCCTAAACATTTCAAATTTTGGCATACATGTTCCCATAAGAAGGCCTTGGCTTGTTATTGATTGAAAATAGATGACTATGTTTGGGGCAGCTATAATGTAAAATTAGAGACAAACTCAACACAAACAGTAATGTATAGGTAGATTAGTTAACAATGGTGATCAAAGTTTCTCATTTCTATTCTTGATTAACTGTTTTACGTGAATAAAGTTCTCAAATGAATGGTTGTATTTAACATGATACACGAATGAAATTGAACTATGGTAAAAACAACTTGCAGAAAATAAGTGGAAGAAAAAAAGATACAACAATGGTCCCTGAATGGTAATAATCGATTTCCACCAGGGACTACCAGACTTGCTCCAATACTATCATACAAGACACGATGAATTAGTTAAACACGGAAGAGCTCATTCTTGTAGCACTGATTCCAATCTGAATCCCCTGAAGCAATTAGGCCGCCTCCATCAGTACTTATGGATTCGGCACATGATTGAGGAGGAATGTCTTCTTTAACTTTTGCAGTAACTCCTGGTTCATCATCCAGTATACCATCCGACCAGGAAGTAACGGTAAAAATCTGATCTCCCCTAACATTATTAGTGATTTCAGGGCTTTGACAGGACTCTATGGGAAGGTCATTGCTGCAGCCATTGATATCTTCCTCTTCGTCTGATAAGCATCTGCAGTAATCATCTTCATCCATGTCATACATTATTAGTGATTTCAGGGCTTTGACATTAACTTTCGATTTTAAGGATCTGACTGTTCCTCTTCCAGCAATTATACAGGTGAGTAAGAATCAGTCATAATTAGTTATCAATTGGCGAACTTGGTGTAGTGTCTAATCGAAAGTTTGTTCAGTATAAGAATCCAGTTTACTCCAACCTAATGCAATGTGATACGTCAACATAATAAGTGTCCAAATCCAGGCATGGTTTATGAAACACTTTAATTCATGCTATTTATGCTTTTAGCCTTGAAACTGAAAAAAAATGAATGGAATTTCAGGAATACGTAGACCATTCCTCGACACTCTACAAATTTTATGTTTTGGGCGAGAAGGTTTACCATGCAGTTAAGAGCTCCACACCAAATGCAGATACCTTGATGAAATTATCTGGAAGTAATGAGCCAAAACCTTTAGTCTTTGACAGGTGCATTTTATTTTTCCTTTCTATGACTTTTGGTCTTTTCTTTGTTGCTATGTTCAAGAGCCTGTATTCAGTGACTTGCATTGTGGTGATTTTCTTCACAGCCTCAAATCCTTGCCAACTAGCAAACCGAATCCAAATTCTGTAGAGAATAACAGCTCGAAGGCCACTGAGCACTGCATTGATCTTGAGTTGGTTACAAGTGCAGCTAATTTTCTTATGAGAAAGCTTGACCTCACAGTCTTTGGCTTTGATGTTGTAGTAAGTACCGTGCTTATGTTTGTTATTCTATTGTAGAAATCTACAATTTCACCAAATGAAGCTGAAGGCGTATAGTGATTGTATCAATTGTGAAATATGTTGGTGTGGATGCAGATTCAGGAGGGGACAGGTGATCATGTCATTGTAGATGTGAATTACCTTCCATCGTTCAAGGAAGTACCCAACGAAGTTGCCATCCCTGCATTTTGGGATGCTATCAAGAAGAAATATGAATTGAAAAAGAAGAAATAAGTGGCAGCTAGCTAGTATGTGAAGGCAGGTTAGTGAATTTGATCATGGCAGGGACGGAGCAATGTGTAATGGTTGAACACTGAATGTGGAGATATATGTCGTGTAATCTATTACAAAATCTTGCCTTCTAAGCAATAAAAGTGTGGATAGAGAAATCGGAAATAATATGTGGATCATTAAAGGGGGTGATGCAAATGTAAATTATTAAAGCCCAACCTACGATGAATTGTAAAGCCCAGATAATCCCTAAAGGCCCAGTCCAAGAGTGTGGAGCGAGAAAAGGAGGAGCCCACAGAACGATAATCCAAAAGGACCAATAAGGATGCGCAACGAAACGGTATAAATAGTCCAGAATCGGAGGCAGCCTGAACTCCGAGAAGTCCTCTCCACTGTCGTCTCCGGGCTCTCTCAGAGCACTCAATTCAGATTGAGAGATTATTATCAATAATAATGGCGCAAGGCGAACCCAGTCTCTCCGATTCTGTGTTAGATCCATCTCTGTCACGAAACTCTTCTTTTAGCCGCCTCAATGCCCAGGCCCCAGAGTTTGTCCCCAATCGGAGTCCCACCGCCGCATCCGCACCTCCTCCTCTCTACTCTCCGCCTCTCACTCCCGCTCCTTTCCATGTTCCGATCCAGGTCGTCCCTCCTCCTCACGTGGTCCATCACCTTCATCACGTGCCCGTTCAATACCATCATCATCATCCCTATTATGCTCCCGGATTTTCCGGAGAGCAAGAGCAACGGCCGTCGGATGAGTTAGATCCTCACGCTACCTCCTCCAAGTCTCACAAGCTTTCCGATGAAGCCACTTCCAAGATTTTGAATCAGGTTGCTGCTTTTTACTTTCTTCATCTTGGTTATAACTGATTCCGTTTTAGACCGAGATTTGAGCGAGTGATCCATCTTTATGTATGTAGTGATCACATATACAAAAGAGTAATTACTAAAAGGGCAGAAGACCTAGAGTAGTAGATTAGGAGGAAACAGTTGGTCAACCTTCAAAACTAGTAGTGGAATCAGTGTTTAACTCTATATTGATAGAGTAACCTTAACAATTCTGAGGAGGATGACTATTATTAAGATCAATTAGGAGACCTGCAGAAGGTTTAGTATCATAGAGAGTATCACTGTGTCAAGGTTTTATTAGTGTAGTTTTTATATATCACTGTGTCCTGATAACTAAAATGTTGATGTCTCGGTTCCTGTTATCTAATGAATAGTTGTAATCTCAAGTTTCACTACTCTTTACCTTACCTCATATTCTTGTTCTACTAACTTGCAGGTGGAGTATTATTTCAGTGATCTGAACTTAGCTACTACTGATCATCTTATGAGGTTCATAAGTAAAGATCCTGAAGGATTTGGTAAGTTACTATATATTTGTTTTTTCTTTGAAAAATGCTTATGGTTTTAAATGTAAGTTCGTTTCAGTTTTTGTGGGCACTGTAATATACTTAATCTGATGCTTACCTTTCAAGTTAAAGGGCAAGATGTGTCCCTGCAGAAACACCTCATTTGTTTGTGGGTGTAACGAACCAGTTTTATGTGCGAGGATGTATATTAACTCTGCATTGGAGTTCAGTGGTCTGAGTTTTCATCACTATTAACTGTTTACTATTCATTCTGATATAGTGCCAATATCTGTTGTTGCATCTTTCAAGAAGATTAAGGCCCTCGTAAATAATCATTCCCAGCTTGCAACTGTTTTGCGGAACTCCTCAAAGCTTGTGAGTTCACTTTGTGCTCTGGCTTCATGTCATGTTGTTGTCCTTAAGGGCTCTTCCTTTTGTCTCAAGATATGTTTTGGGTCATTTATGATGCCATAATCTGCAGGTAGTGCATGAAGATGGGAAGAAGGTTAGACGTCAGCATCCCCTGACTCAGTCAGATATGGAAGAGTTGCAAGTAGGTTTTATTTGTTTAATCTCATTTCTTGTTTCATTATATGCTTTGGTGCCTTGTGTATGATGCTATTTTGGTCCTTTACATCAAGAATTTTGTGAATAGTGCTATTATAAAAGATACACACAACATCCTTTTCTGTGCTCTTGTGCTATGAAAGTTATATATAAGGTCCTTGTTTACAACTTTACATTGATAACTCTTGACCTTTTGTAAATTTCAACTTTTGTTTTCATCATGTAGTCTCGCATTGTTGTTGCTGAAAATTTACCGGAGGACCATTGCCACCAAAACCTCATGAAGATTTTCTCTTCTGCTGGGAGGTACTAAGATCAGTTCTTAGGAACTTTTAACCCTAATTCTTTATTTGGTGATCACAGATTCACAAACCGTTTCGTTGATCCTATAAGTGTATGTTCTTTGACAGTGTAAAGACAATTCGTACATGTCAGCCACAAACCTCAAATAATAATTCTTCCTCAGCATCCAGATCAGCAAAAGCAGATGGCATGCATTTCAGTAACAAGGTATACATTCACACATTTATATATATTTACAGAAAGAAAATGTATATGTATGCAATTGCTTGTAGTAGCTTATGGATTGCAGTGTTAATTAGATTTTCAGTGGCTTTGCAACTAAGATTCTATACCTACTGCAAATTACCACTACAAGCACTAACATTGCAGTGCATGTATCAATGTTCTCACTGTGAATGGTTAGATATGTTCCTGGCAGATTATTTTATTGTTGTTCGATTTTTTTAACATGCTTTGATGCTCTATCTCACTGTTAATGCAATTGTTAGTCTTCCTTATATTAAATGGCTATTTTTGTTATTATATATAAACACATCTAGATGTCAGAATATGGGATATCTAAGCTTCTTTTCTGTAGTTGCATGCATTTGTGGAATATGAATCCCCTGAGCTGGCGGAGAAAGCTGTAAGTACTCCTGTTTGATTCAACCTTGTTATGACTTTCCCATGCTCTTTACTGAAGGGTAATTGTGCTTCCTATCATGTAGGTGGCTGAACTCAATGAAGAGGGGAACTGGAGGAGTGGACTTAGAGTCCGGTTAATGCTTAGACGCCTGGTATGCCAAATTATGGTTCCATATACTTGTAGTCAGTTCTAGGAGTGGTCATATCACTTGTGTAGTTCTTTTAAGTTTATGGTCAAACTTAACACAAAGTGTTGGCTTATTGTTCAAATTCAAGAAAAAAGCCGGTTTGTTGGTTAAAATTTTCATTTTGTGCAGAATAATTGATATTTAGTTAATGTAATTATATGATTGATGTGCAGGCTTGTAAAGTCTGATTTGTTGTATATTTTAATGATCTAGTGTGATCAAACAAATCTAGAGACTAATTAGCTTATAACTTTAGTACTGCATGTAAGCGCATTTGGGTTGGTCCCATACTCCTAGACTGAATGATCATGTAAGTCCTCGAATCTAATTGGATCGAATAGTTGGTTGATGGGTTTCTGTTTGTTTCATTCAGTCAAAGCCTGGTCAAGTGCGAGGAAAAAAGGGGCAGGATGGGGAAGTGCAATTAGAGGAAGAGGATGCTTCTGTATCTGAACAATTACAACATGTTAATGAGAAACAATCGGATGATTCTTCCTGGCAATTTGATGCTTATTCACATGAACAAGTAAGTGCAAACAGACTTGATAATTTACCCCTGATTGTTGTACACATTTACATGATAGAAGTTATTGATTGTAAAACTGGTCAACAGATCTCACCTCTCTTGTTCAAAAAAAAAGATCTCACCTCTCTTGAAGGGGTTACTTTGTTATAAAACAGATCATGCCTCTTGAAATGACATCAAATAAAGACTTTAAGGGCATGGTGTTACTGACATCAAGTTGAAGATGACAATATTAATTCTTGTTCTTATTTGTGCCAGGGAGAGGAACATGGCAATGATAAGGAGAGTGGGCAAAGGAAAGGGCGCAATCGACAAGGAGGACGTGGCAGGGGGCGTGGGCGGGGTCAATACCACCACAATAATCGAAATCATGTTGGGACTCCCCACAATAGTTCAATTGGTACTGGTGAGCATCAAGGAACAGGTGTAGCCAAACAGCCTCCTGGACCTCGTATGCCGGATGGCACAAGAGGATTTGCACTGGGTCGGGGGAGGCCAGTTACTGTTAATATTGCACAATGACTGCGCGCGCTTGCTAGAAGTTTTCTTGTTTTTACTTTTCTGTATGGGTGGCTGCAAAGTACATGGTCTATGTCTTCTCGTGTAGTTTGATGGCAAAGGTTTTACAAGGGCTGTCAATCCAACGTGGTTTACAGGTCACTTGTCAGTATACGTTGAATTATTTTTCTCACTGGTTTGTATTCAGGTACGGATAATGCAGAGGAACAATTGTGATTTTACATTTTCATTGTAGGTAAGGGAAAACGTGAGGAACCAAATAATTAAGTTTAGATAAATGTGAGTGAAAAGTACTTTGGAATAGAGCTGCTGTTGATTACAATCTTTCTTTCTTCTCATATGTACAAAGGTGCCTATATTAACTCATTTTGTCACATTTATAATGTAAACCAGAAATTCCACCGATGTATAAAAATGAAAATGATAAAATGGGGGGGGGAAGGCCGCTTAACTCACAAGACAAACACAATTGGGTTTATAGTATCTATATTTTCGTCTCAAGCTGAGCGATTACGTGCGTGTGAATTTATTTTTTATTATTTGTCAGTTTGTTTTACATTTTTTTTTATTTTTTATTTATTAGTTTAACCCATTATTTTTATCTCTTTCAGTTTTTTCTCTTTAAAAAATGATTGAGATTTAAAAAATAAACAAAACTGTCAATGAGTTGATCATTCTACTCATGATTTCATAATTCTTTTAAGTAGAAATTTTAATTAATCTAAGGTAGACGATCTTGTCTACCTCAGAAAGAAGTTGGAGTCGAAGAGCTTGATCCTTCCAGACCAAGCTTAATTGAATACCTAGACCATTTGTCTAGGTGCAAGACCTCAGAAAATGTAGCAATACAACTTGAGAGATTTCATCTAAAGTTCATGCAACTTTAAGAGATAAGTTCAACACTTAGCAAGTTTGAAGCCAAGTTTGATTATCTCAAGGAAAAACAATATCTATTGGATATTGAAAAGAAGTTAGTCCGTACTGAGCAGCTCGCCGACAACATTTGCCAGCAAGCAATTGAGCTAAAATCTTCTCAAGAATCACTGAAAAACCTTTTAGAAACTATGATCACCCGATTACGATAAATCACAGAGTTGAACTAAAAGTAAAACAGGTAGATGATAAAACTCTAAACTTTTTCCTTCCTACAGAGACATCGCATGATAATATTAAGGCAATAATTCATCAGCAGAATTACAAGATCGCTTATCTCCAAGAGATAAGTATTGATCTCGAAAACCAATAAAAAGAATAAAAATAAAAATACATTTTGTGTTGATAGTATGAATTTGACTTCTCTACTTGAATTATTGTTGCTTTAATTTACTTAGATAACTTAAAACTATTGGATTGAATTCCGTAATTTTATGATCATATCATCTTCATTTAATAAAAACAGAAACACATTTGGATCCATAATATGAATTTGACTTTTGTGGTTGAATTATTGTTACTTTAGTTACTTGAATAACTTAAAACCATCCGAACGAATAGCTTAATTTCATATGTTGTTCATTCGATGCAATTTAAACCATAAAATCCGACCAACAAAAATACAAATAGAGAACAAATTCCGATAGTATCTACATTTCGGCCTCACAGAGCGAGTCTCACTAGATAGCTAGTAATGGCAGAGTCAGCAGATGCACCACCCACCCTTCTCCCCAACCCAACCTACCCGCCTCCTGATTCGCCACCACCGCCGGCTTCGAATACGATAGTGAGCTGCATTTCCTCCAAAATCAAAAGACCTTCCGTCCGAGTAACCTCGGAGTTCGACAGCGACTCGGCGGTGTTCTTCCACAAGGTTTCATGCAAGGTGTTGGACAGTCTGGCCAAGCTCAAGGTCTCCTTCAGCAACGACCACAAGGGCGACCTCTCTCCGCCTCACCTCTCCTTCATCTCTCGCTACCTCTCCGTCCACTACAACTTTGAAGATCAGTCCACCCTTGTCAACAGCTCCGTCGATGTGGGTCCCCGTTTGCAAGTCCGTGCCTCCCATGATCTCAAGGCCCAACGAGGAGAGGTTTCCCTGGTTGCCAAGCTTGCTGACCCTGGCTATGCTCTTCAACTCTCTTCTCCTTTCCCTTCTGCTGGTTTCGTAAGTCCCTTCCCTCTTCCCTAGCTACTCAGATCAACTAAAGTATTGATTGCCATAAACATTGGATTTTTGAATGGCTAAATTGTTCCCCTTTTGCACATTCCGATATGCATATGTATTAGTAGGAATAGAAAATTAGACACCCTTTAGTTCACTATCTTCCTGTTGCCGACTTGCTGCTGCACAAAGATTCACTCATACTGTTGTAACGGACGGAAGAAAGAACACAGATTTACGTGGTTCACTAACAATATGTTAGCTACGTCCACGGCAGAAGGAGAACAGTTTATTGATTGAGGAAGAACCAGAATACAGAGTGCGGAAAACAGAGATACAGAGAGTGCGGCGCTAACAACCCACTACTAAGTATTATCACACTGAATACAATTAGGTTTAGGACGTTTATATACTAAACGTCCGCGACCGAAACTGACCGCGAGCGAAACTGTCCCCGCGAGCGAGACTGACCCCGCGAACGAAACTGACCCCGCGAGCGACAGTCGCGCGAACGGCTGATTCCCGAATAGCTGGTTCAAGGCATATATTAACACATACTCCAAAGGTTGATATTTTAGCAGCGTCAAAAGAATAGGGTATTAAGATTAAACCACATGACATGAAATAGTTTTTCTTTCTATCTTGCATGCCTAAATAGAATCATAGTAGAGTTATATTGCCTTGATTACTTTTCTGGTGCCGCAGCCTAAAGCTACCCTTAAATTCCCCCTTGGTGAAGTTACTTTGGAGGAAAAAGAAGAGGAGGCGAACAAAATACTTTCTGTAGATGGCATTGTTAAAGCCCAACTTTTGAACGGCCTCTGTACTGCTCACTATGTGCATGATGATTTGAAGTTACGATATTCATTCAAGGTACATTCTTGTCGCCTTATTGCTTTTTTTCTTATTTTCACTTGCATAGCATGCTTGGATTTGTTGTGGTTAATTGGTTATACGTAGTCCACAAGACTGCAGCTTTCTGCAAACATTTTCTGTTTCTCTTGGTTGTATTCTGTTGTTCCCTCTGCGATAATCGTTGCCGACAGTTTTTAAAATTCTTTACAGGATGAGGAGATGTCTTTTATCCCATCTATTTCTCTGCCTTCAAATGCATTGTCATTTGCTTTTAAGCGTCGGTTCGGTCCTTCAGACAAGTTGAGGTTAGTAATCTCTTCTGTTTTTCTTCTCTGTAAGCGGCAATTTTTATTCATTTGTTTTGGTTTTGTTTGTTGAGTTCATGATTACTTGTTTGGTCAGTGATGACAGATGTAAATACTTTTTTTTACGCTAGATATGAATGATAATGTGAAACAAATATAATGCTTTGTTTTGTGCTTATGAAATCCAGTTCAGGTTGAGTTGGTCACTTGTTATAACATGTTCTATGTCCTTTGCTGCTTGCCTAATATGGTAAATTCGTGCGTGCCCTTGTAATGTTGCAAAGAAAATTCTCTCCAATAATTAATCGGTTTAGCATGATAGATTCTTGGAAATTGTTCCTCTCAAGCATTTGAGAATTTGAAAATGGATGATTTGCACTCATCTGCCAAGCTATCTCGAGCTGTTTGATGTATATAAAGTTAATTGTTAAAGACTTTTCGTCACACTGTTGTGCACATAACAGCTCAATGGTTCAATTTAGATCATCTATGTCATGTTTATCGGAAAGGTTGTAATGCTATGTTATGATGATTTCATCCAGTTACTGGTACAATTTTGATTCCGACTACTGGAGTGCGGTTTACAAGCACACATATGGCAAGGACCTAAAACTTAAAGCTGGTTATGACTCAGAGGTGCGCCTCGGCTGGGCATCTCTTTGGGTAAGTTCTTACAGATATTTATTTTGTATTTTAAATCACATTATGA
Organism: Comarum palustre; assembly: GCA_951800085.1. NCBI lineage: Eukaryota > Viridiplantae > Streptophyta > Magnoliopsida > Rosales > Rosaceae > Comarum > Comarum palustre. The sequence continues at coordinate 161,791 of OX637575.1, read as the reverse complement.
TAGGCTGAAATCATGAATGTTGAGATTGTCACACTCATAGTTACTTTCCTTAAATTTGTTCTTGGAGAAGGCTTGAAAAGGCCATTGGACACAAAAAAGAGGCATTTGCTGAACAGCCTGCAGCGTTTAATAAGAAAATTTGGAGGAACCATAGGATATATGTGGCGCTAGACAAGTCCTTTGCATGCACACACACACACACCCTAGTGCATTCACAATGTGTGCTGTTATATTGTGAATTATGAAATCACTTCGTCTTTAAAATGAATTTTCATCATCTTTTTAATGACATTGTGCAATAGTTTGTTAATATTGTTAAAAAAACTGTGATTAAGAACTTTTGCTAGTATTTATCTAGAATTAAAACGTTTAGATTTGCATCACAAAATCAGTAATGAGGTGGGAAACTGTGGTCTGATTGAGAAATTGGGTAGCTCACTCTGTGATAACATGATATTAATGAGAGTCCATCATGTTTCAGGTTGGGGATGAAGCTGGCAAAGCAAAGACAGCTCCATTGAAGATGAAGGTTCAATTCATGCTCCAAGTACCGCAAGATGACATTAGATCATCAGCCTTGATGTTCCGGGTTAAAAAGAGATGGGACATATAGTCTCGTTGTAAAATTTGATGATGTTGTTTCTTTCTTCCCTTTAATATATATACATACATTACTCTGGTTCTATTTCACACAGTATATATGTGATACAACATCTGGTATTCTAACTGCGTATTGTTGTGTAACGGGTTCAATTGTTTCATATTTATCAGTTAAATTGATGTTGTGATAGTCAGCAGGTGAAAGGCAGATGGAAATGGGAAGAAGCAGTTAAATCACAAAAGGTGTGCTTATGCATTCAATATATTGATCATTGCTCTCTCAAGTCTCAAACTAGACCAACACCAAAAGGTCGTGTGCTTATTTGTGATAGAATTATATTGTTCGACAGTTTGTTATATAGAAAATACCACATAATCTTTGCAACATTTTCTCCTTCATAAGTACATCCTGACATTTTTTTTCATGTTAGTCCACTTTATGACTCAAATCCATCAGGTTACTTTCAGACTATACCTAAAATACCCTTTAACATCTAAACCAAATCCATCACATCTCCATGTCTTCATCGATCATCAAAATCTCTCTCTATCTCTCTCATCGAAATCAACATCGATCATCCCACATGCCGGACTCTACAGTCGACGATGACCCTGACCTCTTCTGCCTCGTTCTTTGATCTCATCTCCAATCTTCACCTTGCATTTGATGTCAGCACAGCCATTTTCGACGTCAGCTCCGTTCCTCTCTCCAGCTTCGACAAAAAAACGACCAGCCCTACCTCATCGGCGTCAACCACGACTACTCCTACATGATCCTAGCATCATCTACGTCTGTATTTGATCTGAGGTACTTTTACACATTAGTCTTTGAATTCGTATCTGATTTGGTCCGATCCGACTATTTTGATTGATTTGGAGGGGGGTTGTTGTATGATACTCGCCTGATGATGACGAAGAAGCTCCAGTCTCTCTCTGTTCAACTCATCTCCGATGAGCTCTCGATCTTGACCTGATCCACTTAGATCCATGGCCAAGGGGCTTTGTCGGTGACTTGTACTAGTCTTCTTGGATATATCCTGCTTTGTAGCTATGTATAGTTTTTATAGCTAGAGGTAGTAGCTTTTGGTGTTGATAGTATTAGCTTTTAGTGTCGGCAGTAATAGCTTTTGGTGTCGCCAGTAGTAGCTTTTGGTGCCGACAGTAGTAGCTTTTGGTCTTTGTAGTGGTATGTGACAACTTTTAGTGCCACTGGTAGTAGCTTTTGGTCTTTGTAGTAGTAGTTTTTGTTGCTGACGGTAGTAGCTTTTGTTGTTAGTGGTAGTATATTTTATTTATGTTGGTAGTAACTTTTGACTCTAGAGGTAACAGCTTTTATTGCCTGATGTAGTAGCTTTTGTTGTCAGCCGTAGTAGCTTTTGTTGCCGACTGTGGTAGCTTTTTATTGTCGCTAGAATCCTCATTGGAGGTCAGTCGAAACATTCATCTGAGGTCGGCCAGATACTTTGTCGGAGGTCGGCCGGAAACTTTTCATAGAAGGAATGATATTTTTGTAAATATAAAGAGAAATAATTTATTTTTTTAGTTGGATGTCAGATAATTTTATTAAATTTTAATACCTAATATAAAACTCTATTTATGTTCCTCTAATTAAACTCATGGGGATTTATATAAACAAAATTATTTAGGTGGAGTTTTATAAAAGAAAATGTGTCAAAAGAGACTTACGTGTAATTGACCCGCAGTTGTTTGAGGAAGGAGGGGCCATCCGTCTCTCATCCACTGTAGCCTTATGGTTAATAACGAGAATATGGCTAATTTTGTTTGTTCCAGGCTTATTATGGCGAACCATTTTCGTTTAGCATGTGTAGACGAACCTACCTGGATTACCACCAACCGATGCCTCTAAAGGAAGCCCTGTATTCCACTTTGAATGATTAAGTAGAACATAAATGAGGGCAACGGTGGTTTAGGTACCTTTAAGAGTTTGAAAATCAACAAAGTAATGTAGCTTTTATACGTGAATAAAATATGAAAGGTGAAGGTAAGGCTGGATCTGATGCTATGCTGCAAAAGAACAAAACTAGTGGGCGGATCTTTGGTAAGGTTTTGTCATCAACCTGGGATGCCAAGTGCCTGTTTCTAAGTGCCAGCTGAGAGCTGAATCTAATCCAGTGCAACATCCTTAACCACTCCAACTCCAGTAGAATCCATCAAGCTCTTACATTTCTCATTTGCCGACGACCCCTGAGCAGAATGCTACTGAAGTTGGTGTTTCTTCATGCTTTTATATTCAGGATTCATTGAGGGTCGAATAATAATGTGACCGTGTGAGCATACGTTGAGTACTCCAAGAGAATATGAATATGGGTGAAAATATATAACTGTTGAAGCGAGTTGTGTGGAGGTCAAAAAAAGAAGAATAATTATTAAATAAGATAAATAGAAAATAATAAGAATGAATATAATCAGACGCAGGCAGCAGTAGCCATTGAGATTGAGCCAAAAACACACATTCCATACATTTTTTCACTTCATTTCTAAGAGACACAAAGGAAAGGAAAAGGTTTGGAATGAGCAGCCTCATACCTTTGAGGCTTTTGTTGCCTCCTCTATCCCCCACCCAATATCCTCCTTTCCAGTTACCCAAGTCCTCCTTCAAATCCTTCTCCTCCTCTCTTCCATGTGCCCAGAACACCACCTCATCTTCCTCCAAAGGCCGCCGCAAGGTACTCTCTCTTTCTGTTTCTCGTTGTCTTTTGTGTTATCAATATTGTTATTTCCCAGAATTAGATCTTTTGTGATGGAAAGAACAATACTTTTAAGCTTTGGAATTGTTATCCTTCACTTACTTATTGATACAATTGGGTCTCCTTTATGTGTTTTCACAAGAGCCTTCAATGAAGTTTTGTTCTTTGTTAATGTTCGTTTACTTTACACTGTTTGGTTATTGTAAGAATCAAGCATTTGTCTTGCATCATCAGAATTCTACTTTGGCTTCTTCCTAATCGCAAACCGAAGAGAAAGAAAGATCATTTCTTGTTTCTTTCAGTGTAAAGTTTAGACTGCTTATCTTCCAGCTGCAGTCCTGCAGCCTCACATAAGCTAATTGTATGAGTCTGTACAACCTTTATTGTATTAAAACTTGAACCCTGAGCACCTGAACTTTTTGGGACCAAACAAGTAGCCAATGCAAGTCTTCACCAGAATTAGGCTTTGCATTGATCATACCGAGTCTTTGCAGAGTTTAGTTGGTATCACATGTTTCAATATTAGTGAAAAGCATGACCCTCTTTTTCAGGCAGAACTTCTTCTTTTCTTTCTTTTGATTGTGGTAAAGGCAACTATAACAACCAATATGTAATGGCATTGTCTTTCTGGATCAAAATAGTGGCACATGTTAAAAGTAACTCGTTTGATCACCACTCTTTGTGGGCAGTTGGTTTTCACTAATGATTTACTACCAGGGGATCTCTTTTTGTGTACTGGTATAGTGGCTTTGCGGACATATGAGAAGAAATCAAGATATTGATAATCGATCAACTGAAGATAAGAGTGGCATGCAAATGTTTGGTTCTGATGAAGAAATAGGCACCCAAATCCCTACTCAGGCTCAATCTATTGTTGAAGGATCGGGATCAGTTATGGTCTCAGAGTTTAGACCTGCTGCTGATGTGGATTATCTGCAGGTGTGTTACTACTCTTCTATTTGGCTTCATTTCATTCCTTCTATCTTTCTCTCTCATTTACTTTGTTTTTTTCTTTTATTTTAGTATGGGTGGTCAGTGTGGCACTCATGATTCCTTCCCTTACCAAACCTTGTCGAATTTTATTGTTGATGCCTACTTTAAACCCATTAACTCACCATGTGACATATAGACTCTGGTGCATTGTGGAACTGTTCACACAATTAGTGATATAGAAGAATTTTATTTTTTAAATTCTATCTAGCTAATCAATATTTGATTGATTTTTAAAACAAATTCAATTGGAGACACCATTAAGGTTTCAGTTCTACCACAGATCTTCATTGCTCTAGTTTATGATTTCTAACTAACAAAATATCATGCTATTTAAGAGACTGTCATGCATTTGTCTGTGGGTGCATACATGCATATTTTCTTCTATGTTTCTAAATAATCTTCCCTTGTTTAGACATAGAATGATTAATTCTGCTGTTTACACAATCACACATCCATCTTCTGGTTTAAACACAGAAAAATCATCAACTTGATTTTAATACAAAGAAATCACAAATTCATTGTTCATTAATTTGTTTACACTATATAGTTAACATTTGAAACCACATCTCTTCTTGCATTGTGAAGCATACAACATATTTTAGCTGAACCATAAGCAATGCATCATTATTTATATCTTAATGACACTAAGTAACTATGCTGACAGTATTTGCTCTAGGGACAATAAATGTAACAGTGTCAATCTTCAGTTTCATATTTGTTCTCAAAGTTTAGTAAACAAACAAATAATTTGGGGACTAACAACACAATGTACAGGAGTTACTAGCCATTCAGCAACAAGGGCCCAGATCAATTGGCTTTTTTGGGACTCGGAATATGGGATTCATGCATCAAGAACTTATTGAGATACTTAGTTATGCAATGGTTATCACTGTAAGAGCTGTAAATACTTGTTGTTTTACATACTGGTATAATGAGTTCTGAGTGCTGACTGAGAATGTCTAATGTTTAATAATACTGGCCTTTATCACTTTGATGCTGAATCTAAATGATTGAACTTTTCTTTGCAGAAAAATCACATTTATACATCAGGGGCATCTGGTACTAATGCAGCTGTTATCAGGGGTGCTTTAAGAGCAGAGAAGCCAGAACTGCTTACTGTAATCTTGCCTCAAAGCTTGAAAAAGCAGCCTCCTGAGAGCCAGGAACTATTGTCAAAAGTAAGAATTTCTTGAAAATAACATTTCTGTAGAGCTTTTTGTCTTTAATATTACTTATCTTGAAGTTTAGAACTGCAGTTATCAGTAGGTTTTTGCATCATGGTTTTCAGTATCCTTGGTTTTTAATGCGATTTGTGTATAGCGACTCCTTTGACCTCTATAGAAGGTCTTGTGTGCTACGATCTTGACCTCTGGATCGCTGATGAATCTTTTTGGTATAAGAACAGAATTTGATAATCATGTGGTAGTTGATAATCTTCTGAAATTTGCAGGTCAAGAATGTGATAGAGAAGCCACACAATGATCATCTACCACTGCTAGAAGCCAGCAGGTTGATCATCTACCTCTGCTTTATATCTTTATTTATTCGTTAATGTTTCAGTTTCCCTTTATTTACAGTATTATATAGCTAAAGATCTATATATTGTTCTATGCTGAAAATTCAGACAGTATGATAAGAAATCAATTTATGAAATTAGTTAATATTTAGCATCTCCCATCTTGAGGTGAAATGCCATAGTTACTCTTGCATCACGTAATAGACTTGGGCGTAGGTGGGAGAAACTTGCCTTTAATATATATTTTCCATGATCAAGCTTAAGCTTGTAGGTCAGCTAGAATTTTTGACCTAGACTTTGTCAAGACTGTTGAGTTTAAAGTTTGCCCAACAAGTAAATCCACATTATCTACTTGTATGCGGATTTACTAGATTCTGGAAAAAAATATACTTTGTTGATGTATCTTGCAATATATAGTTATCTCTCACTCACTTTTTAGTCTGCTTACTTCTGTTGACCTTGGCAAGGTCAAATGATCTTTTGCTATGTTTGACGACTCTCATTTGTGACTTTTCATGTGAGGAGCACTAGTGCAGGAATGAGTTGCACTCTCTCTCTTTTTTGTTTTTGTTTTTCCTTCAATCTCAGTCGTGGGAAGATTATAAGGATGCTGATGATCAAACTCCATTGTTTGTTAGCTTAGAATATTAGTAGCTAGGCAGGGATATCTGTGATTAGTCCAAGTTTGCTGTTACGGGTTCTTACTTGGGCTCTTGCTTTGAATATGCAGGTTGTGCAATATGGACATCATTTCACATGTACAGCAAGTAATATGCTTCGCCTTCCATGACAGTAAATTGTTAATGGAAACTTGTCTAGAGGCCAAAAATCTGCGGAAAATTGTGACGCTGTTCTACCTGGATTAAAACTATTGTTTTCTCTGTCCATACATTTTAGGGAGGGAGAGATGGAGTGGGAGAGGGAGCTTATTTTTTGCTTGTAAAGAATTAGATGGAGTATATGGGTCAGATGGCTTGATTTTGTAGTGATAGTGAGGGAGGTAGCCGATTTGCTTCTCTTTTCGTAATTGGAAAATGGAAAGATCATATATTTTGTTGGTATATCTAATCTTGGTACAGCGGCACATGGAAGTTCAATGACATTCCTAGTGATTTGTCTCCAGGATCAATCGAAACTATGCCGGCTAATCTCCGTTGTATCCAAGCTGACTTTATCTTTGCTACATGTTCACACTTGATATGCTGCTTTCTTCTCCTTGAGAGACAAAAAGAATACCTTGTTCAAGCGTTTGTTTTTTTGTTCAAACCTATTTTGAAACCCTTTCAAAAGTGATTTCTAAGGACTCTTATAATTTGTTTGTTCAGGGTTTAGGGTTTTTCTGTTTTGTTCTCCCTAGTTGGAGATGCTCTTAAGCATAGCTCTTAGGTATGGACACACCTTAAGTGGAATAATTAACAATTATTCCTAGTTAGAAACACAGCTAATGATTGTGAAACCTCATAATTTAAGGCGTTCAGGCCCTACATGCTTGTAGCTAAACACGTATACCTTTCAACTCTTTGCCTTGCCTCCATAGAGAATTTTGTTAATATGGCAAGGTTATTATGATCGATTAGTTGATGTGACTCGTAGTATTGTTCCATTTTGATTTTTCTCGTTGTCAAAATGTTAAAAAAGGGATAAATTTGGAGGTGTGTATGTGGATGGATAGGTATGGGAGGGATATACTCATTGACCATATAACATGACATCCGATATTAGCATGCCATTAGCAAATGGGGTGGACAATCCTAAGCTAATTACCTTGAGTTCTTGACCTAGTCAACAACAAAGATATGCATCTTAATTCCGGCCAAACACAAACAAATCAGAACGATAACGATGATGATGGTGTTGCATTTGGTTGCTTGTTCAAATTGTCAATAGACGCAGACACCATGGATTGCTGACTACTAATATTTCCGAGAAATTAAGTGGTAGTTATCAGGATTTAAGAAAGTCACCGAAGAAACCCTTTAATAAGGATCTTCTTCTTGGAAGTTGGCCGATAATGGAGGTGCTGCTGGGGGCGTTCGATTTTGATTGGCCTTTTAAAAGTCAGTAACTAGCTAGCTAAATGACGTGTTGGACCGAGTCCATGCCCAGTTTAATTGTTAGTTGTTACAAGATATTAATTAATCTAATCCAGGCAATTAGCATGCCGATTAACCATCACAAATAGTCCAACCTCTTAACAGTCTGAGATATGAACGAATATCATTGTATGTATATATATACCTAGCCATCTATCATCGGCTTGCTTGCTCGCTCACTGGCCTCAAATTTGGAATTGAAGGAGGTGCTGCTAATTGTTGCTTGTTGCATGGTTTAATATATTGGCAGCTGATCATCGATATATCGGTTGTTGTGGTATCTGATAGATAATATGGAGGGTCTGATCCCAATGGTGTACAAGGCGATTAAGAGGAACAGAAGTCGGCAGCAGCACACGAGGAGCCTCTCTCTTCAAACCCCTTACTTCTTCGTCGACGACGACGATCATCATCGACATACGAGCACTAGTGCTGCAGCAGCTGTGCATGGAAGCGCTACCCAAACCAATTACCTCTATATCACACCTCCTGCTGTTAATGTCCTGCCGAATGCTATAACTGATCATCAGCATCAGCATCTTCAACACCGACGACACAACTCTCTTTCTGTAGTTGGTGATCAGGGCTATTCATTTGGCATCGAAGAGGGCACTAATTACTACGACAAGAACAACCAGCAGATAACAAAGGTAGATGATCATCATCAACGGAAAAAGCAACTTGTCCGGTTTAGGAGCCATAGATCATCCTTGTTCTCATGCATTTCTGGTGCTGCCTAGCTATAAAATAATCCTGCTCGATCAATTATATATGGGTAAGTTTCAAGTTCCTTGCTGTAGTTGTACGATTTCATCTCCATCAATTAATTCTGTAATCCTGTGCTTAGTAATGAAATTCTGAACAAAGTTCTTCTCAAATGGGTTGGTTAGTGCTCTCCAAGTAACAATTTAATTAACTAATTATGGATCAATATAAGATTACATGCGTTTTTTTTTTCAAAAATATTCGGTGTTGAATGTCTAGATATTAATTTGACCGAATAATTTAGGTTGGTTGGAAAATGGAAACCGATGGATACCAACCCTCAGGACACGTTCATGCTACAGATTTATTCTTCGGATGCAGAATTTTCCGTGTTGCTAACGTATTGAGTTGGTGATCATTTATCAAAAATCGAATTCGGATGCACACATACATAGTAATTCCGATGCAATTAAGTATTATATGCAAACAGAAAAACTTACATACTCCACCAGTGAACACGAATTAAGGAATTGGAGTCGATAACATGCCTGAGGTTGAGATTAGAAACTTAGAAGGTCTACCAACTCTTAGCAATGGGATATTAATTAATTTAAAAACAAACTCTTAGTACCAAAAACTTGGAAAACAAACATCGCTGTGGTGATGGATGGGTCAAGGCCGGCCTCCGGTAAGGATAATTGATCGATGAACCCCGATGGATGGAACTGTACTGAAGCAGGCAGGAGAAAAGGCTATTGCATGCAATATCATATAGGATGACGATTCATATGAATGCGTTTGTTGATGGTCATCTAATCATAGATCATTAGATGAAGCAGATGAAATATCTATCTAATAACTAGATGGCCATAAACAAACATATCCACTGCTGCAAATCATAACGTAGCTTGAGACGATCCAGTAGTTCACGCGCGAGTAACCAGAAGAAAAGGTCACAGCGGCATGTACATGGTTGGTCTTAGCAGATACACAGAAACTAACGGCAAGCTCAGTGAGGTCGAGACACCAGTGCATGTTGAATGGGATCGAGATCCATCGATGACCGATTGACCTCCTCCTATTCATGTAGAGTTGTAGAAACAAAAGAATATACCAGCGTCCTTGCTCATATTCTTCGAGGATATTCTCAGAGATTGTTGTCATTCTTATTGCTTGCTAGTCTTCCAAATACTCGATCACTGCTGTTCGTGCCTACTGTTTTCCAGATACACGATCAAGGTTCGGCCCAGGCACGAAGAGAAGCCCGAAAAGCCCACTTCGAACAGGCTGAAGGGCACACGTATATTATATGGCAGTGGATCTAATTAGCCATCAATATCAGTATGCTGGACAAACATAGCTAATTCCAGCTATTCTCTGCTTATAATAATGGACACCCATGCAGATGGAATCCAAAACTTAAGTTCCATACATCAGAATGATCATATTCAGACCAAGTGACAAAATCAAGAACAAGAGAGCCTATATAACAAACACAAGCACTACTTTGGAATTACCATCAGTAGAGTTATATATTGAGATTAGAGAGAGACAGAGAACTACAAGACACACACAGACATGGGGATGTACTACTCCTGCCTTTCTCTCTGCCTGCTGCTTGTCTTGTTAACTTCTACAGTCCATGGGGCGACTCCAGTCCCACATTTGAAGAGTGTTCGGCTTTGCAACCAGTGCTCCAAATGCGACTCCAGTAAATGCCCTCCAAGTGAAGCCTACCCCCATATGACAGCCTTTGATGACACTCTTATTGCTGGTGCTTTACAGTCTGACTATGTGGATTTGCATGACAAAGGAGTTTATTCTGTGCCAAATATCAAAGGTGGACAATCAACAAAATACAATGCTTATTTTGGCTGGAAATCCGCTTCTGGTTCAGCTTCTGGATATCACAGGTACGCTCATCGCCTCATCCTACTTTAAAATGTTACATATCTGCAATTGAAGAAAAGTAATATGAAGGAACCACAAAGAAAACAAGTAGGCAATATGCAAACATCAGAATAATTGCCTGATGGCTCAAGAGTCAAGGCCCTCCACTTTTTTCTGCAATGAACAAAAATAATATGAAGGAACCCCATGGTAAACAAATATGCAATATGCAAACATCAGAATAATTGCCTGATGCCTCAAGAGACAAGGCCCTCCAATTTTTCAGCAGTTTTCTTTCTCTGCTGCAGCAACTATTCACCAAATAATCTATTACTCTTAAGGAGTGTCTGGTACAAAGTGAAAGGAAGCTATGACTAATTTTTCTCATTCTATAAATATTCCCAGTCCTAATGGAAGTGTAATCTGATCTCAGGTTTTTCAATAACACCAAATGACGATAGCTCATGAGCGAGATGACCTGAGATCATCAACTAATTGTTTGCTTCAAACTTTGCAGGTTTAGCAACTACATGGACAAATGCTCGGGCGGACAAACCTACCTCACCGTGGACAAGCATGACAAAGTCAGCCTTCGGCCACTGAAATCGCTGGAAACCTTAGCAGAAGCTGACTGGAAGTCTTATAATCCCCCTAAGAAACTAAATCACCGTGAGTTCCGTTTCTGGGTCTCTCGCAGTACAGGAAAATGCCTCACTGTTTTTGGAGGTAACAAAAAGAAACGAACTGTGGGTGTTGCGGACTGCAAGTTTAATGGCTCAAACCGTGGTCAGCTGTTTGCCTTCCGCTTTCATTACCACCAAGCCTTCTGTTGCTGTGGTGTTCACAATGAGTGACGTGATTCTAATGAATTTAAGGGCCCTATAGTCATCTAACCGTTGGCACTGGCACAGTTCAAATATTATGATGCAAACTGTACAATGTCATATTACAATAAAGACATACCAAATCACGCGTCAATTTAAAAAATAAGTCTTATAATTCTCTGTGTCTGGCTGTGTGCATACAAGTGCACATAGCCAAGCACAGATTGCACTAGACTGGACCTTCTATGTTTATATAAGAAGGCAATTCCCAAATAAAAAGAATGTTTACTATCATGTGTCCATCCACGAACTCACAGTTTCGATATCAACCGTGGGAGTCCCACTAATGTATGATAGATAACAGTAGCACTAGTAACTAGTTTCTCATATCATTTTAATATCAGATAGGGATCAGAAAATTATGAACAACAATACTAGGTAGAGGTGAAATTACCGTTTCATTTTCAGCAAGACTTTGGCATTCTAATATCATGGTTGGGCATTGATAGGAATGGATGGAATTTCTTCCTGCCTATCTCCAATTCCATTCAAACAAGGTGGTTTGGCTGCTCCATAGTAAAAGAAAGCCATCACTTTTGAGAGCTCCTCGCCACTTCGTATTGCTAGAAAAATGACAAAAACAAAAATCATGCTGCAAGGCAGAAACAGAATCAAGAATGAAGTGGATGTGTTCCTAAAATGAAAGTTACCTTTGTCACGATACAATATCTTCCCAGCCTTGGTGAAGATGATCTGAGGGTAGACAGACACTTGGAGAGCAGACACCAAGTCATGCTCAGTAACAGCATCAATTGCAACACACTGTTCAAGACAAAGCATTTAATAGCAATGGATTATGAGCGTGGAGAATGACACAAGATGCACGGTGGTAATCACAGTATAACTTCTAGTGTTACCCTTGGCGAAGGTAGCCCGCAATTCCATATAATTTGTACAGCCTTCTCAAGTTCAGTGCGAATTCTTTCATTTTCTTTTGGTCTGAAGAGAGCAATGAATGTTAAAAGCGTGATGAGAATGAGTGTTAGCAAGTAAAGAATAAGGAAAAGCAACCTTTTATAGCGATTATGGACAAGAATGACCAAAGGGCTAATGTCCTTGAAGACGGTATCTTCCCACTCTGAAGTTTCTAAATCTTTGATGGGACGAATGTAATTATCATCTTGCCATACAATTTCGCCTTCACTATCGTCATCATTCTCATTCTTGTTCCTGGGAGTGTTCTTGATAGTAATCTTGTCAAAGAAATTATCCAACTTGAAACCCCGGCCTTCGGCATCATCAGGCCATTCAGGATCATCCTCATCCACAACAAGAGGATAGTTCGCCAGAAGGTCCTGCACTTTCTTGCTCCTTTCACTAGGGTCCAGCTCATCCTCCTCTTCAACATCTGGGTTCTTATCTAGTACTTGTCTAATCTTGTCTCTCCATTCACGTCTCTCTTCAGAACCCATCAAATAGGGGTCGCTCTTGCCACCTGAACTAGAGGCATATAATCTGGAAACCTCTGTTTTCTTTGTTCTGACTGCACTGGATGGATGACCTTGACTGGTCATCAATGAAAATTGGTTCGGTGTTGATGAGGACAAGAGATATGGGAGCCTCAGCAGAGCCATTTTCAACACACAATCAGTGGCAGCAAATATCTAAGAGCACCAACAATTAACCATCAGAGTAGCTGGAAACAAGTTCAGTTGAAAAAGAGAGAGAAAGCAAGCTGACCTGAACCAACTCTAATCGCAGCAGCGGATGGAATTGGAAAAGAAACCCCCAGATAAGCTGACCGAGGAGTGTGAGCTCACAGTAAATGGGCTGTTGTACTTTGTAATTGGGCCTCCCCAAAAATTAAGCAAAATTTCTCTTTTTTGGCTTGAACGTATGGGAAAGGTGCATTAAGCACATAAAAATTAAAAAATATCAATTAAAAATAAAAATTTTGATTCAACCGTTCATTTGAAATTCTTCACATGATGCTCGTTATAAGATTCTCAATGTGTGAATCGATAAGGGAGCTGCAATTCTTTTTAACTTTCGAGAAATACTGGATTTGAGTTTGTTGGGAGTTGCTTTGACCACTGTAAACTGTTCAAACAAACGTCACTCCACACTAGACCCAAGACGGCAGTTTCTACCCTTTGGCCCAATTCTTTTATAATTGCGAAATTAATCTTTACAAACTACTGAAATTGGTGCCCTCTAGGAAAGCAGGGCAATCAATCCGACATGTCTGTATTAGAGGCAAGTAGAGATGGAAGAAGCCATGTAAAGAATCCATCATTAGTCTCTCCCTTCCATCTCTGCAATGAGTACTCCACCAACAGACCCCAGAGATCTCCTACTGTCCATTGGTGCTGCTGTATCCATCGGCTTACCTACACCACAAAGTTAAGAGGTTGAATATGCTAATGCCGACGATTCAAGTCTTGACTTATGGTGGGAAACTGAAAAACATCTGGTATATGTAAAAACATAACAGCAAAGCGCATTGCATATATACAAAATTCATTTATCTGTGCCTTCGGTTACAAAAACAGTTGGTTCCTCAAATTCATTGGTACGAGTAAGAATTGGTTTTGCAGGTGGTGAGACACGTCATCAGCAAAAAGGAAGTTCCTCTTTGCTAGCCAAGCATCATTTTTAGGGGAAAACATGACGTTCACACTAAAGCTTTAAGAATCAGTACCTGGTCAAGGTTTTCCAATGCATTCATACCAAAAGTGTAGTATGAAATGAAAGGTCTTCGTGCCTGAAACAAATGCAACCTCATTACAGTCATTTTCAGCTAACTAACCCGTGTTATTTTTATGCAAACACAGATAAAAAATTCCTTGTGAAATTGTCCGACTGTGCCATCAAGACTTTTCAAATTCTTTGAAAATCCCATCTCCTCCCATAATTCTTACAAAGGCTAAAGTCAAAACTACCTGAGATGCAGCAAGCCATTGAACTATGGTCTTCACTTCAGGATCTCCTCCAAAAGCACCGCATCCCCAATTACCAGTTGCAATCCCAATATCATCCACAAAATCCAAAGACTGAATATCGGCAGAATCGACTGGACAGAGTTCATTCTCTCGAACTAATCCATTGTACACCCGATATTCCGATTGATGAAGAAAGCCACAGAATGCCTTATTGGTCTCCCTGTTGAAATCAACAAGGCAGATAAAGTCTGATCGAGAAAAGGCTACAGAAGGGAGAACCATATCTACAGATAAATGTCCAGCATATTCAAACTTTAGTTATTTCTCTATGGAAATATTATACATAACAGAATCATTGAACTCTGTCTACCATGTTTCAAAGAACATGCTTGTGGACTTCAACACTTCTAAAGGGGTACATTCATTTGCAGGTGCGGCTGGTTATCATGGCCGACTAAATTACTAATCCATCTCAACCAAAATGCTTGTCATAATCCTACAAAACGCCTTTTTCTTGCCAGCTTTTTCAAATTTTCAGTTGACATTTTATCACCACTTTATATATTTTTTATATAGTAAGTGTGCTACTGCAGTATTATTAACTTTAATATACATACCGGAGTAGCAACTCTTGTTTATACTGTTTCATCCCTGGGCTGCATAACGCGTCTATTGCAATAATCCTTGTTTTACGTCTTCCAAGATAATCTGCATCCCTTCCGTCCACATAGTCACCACAAAATCGAAATGAAGAAGCATACCTACACCAATGTAAAAAATATACATATCAGTCCGAAATCATTTCAACAGTGACCAAGTTAAATAGATGAAATTTATATATCTAAAGCTAATATACTCCAGGAATCAGGATACGCCCAGGAATCTCATAAAAATGTATGAACATAAAATTTCTAATATATATCTGTCTCTATGTGTAGACGTGTGCGCGCGCTTACAATACTTACCCTGTATAATTTGAAAATCTTTCTGCACCAACAATTTCTATAGCCTCATTATCTGCCATAGAAGGCATGAACAGCATGCTAGCAATTAACTCGGGGTTGATCATGAAGCGGATCTCTTCCTACGTCAGATGATAATAACAAATAGTATTAGGTGCTTCTGCAATTAGCTCATGGCCTGCATGAATCAGGAGAAGTAAAAATAAAAAATAAAATAGTTGGAAAATTGCAGGCATGTACTTATATGAGGAAGAAAAAGAATATATAATCAGACCTGTACACAGCCCCTATGAAGAGCACCGCCTCCTATATACTTGTTTGCAAAATCAACTTCCAGGGCTCCACTTGATTGATCTTCTATCAAGCCTGACCTGTGAACCTAGAATGGACATGTGAAGAAAACATAACAAGTTAGTTGTGACCTTCTAAACTAAATTACAAAAAATTGGTTAAGAGTTTACAACAATTCATCTGCATATAACTTGTGGCTTAGTATTAACTATCTGTCATCTTTTACCTCAAAACGGCAGAGCGGAATGACTGAATTGCTCCAAAACTCAGCCTTTGGATAAGAAATTCTTTGGGGAGTTTGTTCCAGAGGGAGTACTTTCCGCTCAAACGAAATAAAACCCATTGGCATGCGTGAAGTTATCTTTTCAAAGTAGTGTATAATGCACCATATCTTACTCTCCTGCTTTTGATTATAACTGTCATACAGAGGGCTGCAAATAAATATGAGTCAATGAGTATCATTTCAGTAAATAACATGAGAAGGTATCTATTAATAGTATCAAACAGTATGGAAAAATGGATGATAAGATATCTTTTAAATTAGCACAGGAACATGTCTAGTAGAATAACTGAAATCCTTATGTGTACCGCAAAATTTGTGAAATAAAAAGTAAAAAATAATGATTACAGAAAGAAAGTTTCACATACGCAAACAAATGATCAAAATTGATTGTTGGGAGATGTTTGGCACTTCTATCAGTGACTGGGAACAAACATAACAAAGAGCACCCAAGAAGAGCACTAATTAGTTCCTGAAATGCAACATAAACAACAATCAGCAAAACTACACCACAATACAACAAGATCCTTCAAAGTAAATAAGGAATGTCATTGTTCAAAAACTAGTGTCTAACAGCTGACATATATGCAAATACCAGACCACAAGACAATTAAAAAGGCACCTTCAGTAATAATCTATTCAAATAAACAACAAATAAATCTCTTTGGGAGAGACCGGACAGATAAACACCAGGTATAAAATGGATGTTTGAGAAGTCAAGTTTCACTCTTTCTAGCACTCAAGGTATTCAGTTTTCTTGGAGATAGCATCGTATGATAAGAATCAGCCAAATAATTGAAACTTGTTATCATAAGTTTTATAAACAGGAGTGAGTTTGGTTGTTCAGACATGCAAGAAGAGTATGGTAAGAAGAAAAGCAGAGAAAACCACCTGGCTGAGGAGCACAAATCCGGGTTGTTGTGAATCAAGTAGACGAAGACCAGTACTGACGCCATTGATAAGGCCATCTGCAGTCTGATAGTGAATTTGTAACAAGGAGGGCAACCTTAAAAGCAAATTTGCTAATGCGGGGACCACCTCTCCAAACCACTTGCCAGACTGCTCCCTGGACATGATCTGCAACCAAAACCAACCAAGATGCCAATTTTAGTTGAAGGATTGTGTAATGCAATTAAAAAGTGCGGCTTACCTCATCGAAGAAGAGGGCGTATCCGTCAGCGGCACCAGGAGTGAGAGGATGAGAGGAGGCTGAAAGAGAGCGCCTCAGGTCGGAGATGGCTGCGAATAGAACTTCCCCGGAATTGACACGACCCTTGCCCAAGTCCTTGAGTGTCTCCACCGCCTGTGATGGCCAGAAAATACTCCAGCTCCGTGCCACCACAGGTAAGTAGCCTAGTATTGACTTCAAGTCCTCCCTCTCTTCCATTCGACCTCGATCTCCAAGGCTTCAACCGAGCCCTTTTAAGAGATATTGTAGGGAGATGAAACGTGGCTTTTGCCTTTAAAAATATAAAACATTAAGAAGAAAAAAAGGATTTAGCATTCAGCAAGTCACAGCCTTTTGTCAAATTTGCTTGCTTGATGGGATTCTAATCATTCCATCACCTCATAATTTATAAAGATGTATGATGTATCATTTATCAGTCAAACAATAGATATTCTTGAAGTTCCTATGTATTTTGGAAGCTCTATTGACAATGAAAAATCTACACAACTCTGTAACCAAAAAAAATCTACACAACTCACAAGAGAAGAGCTGCAGCTAGCATAGTCCCTTGAACATTGGTAGAACCCAGACTCCCCAAGACTTTTCTAGACGCTTACTATTATACTGTATTGGTGTTTTTAGGTGTTCCATGAGAAATTTTGATAAATGACCTCTTTACTGTGTTGGAATTGGAATTGATCTTTAACCATGGTCTTACAAATAGTTGAAAAATGACCATTTCAAGGGATCAAAAGTCTTAACTACCCTTATTTCAACTTTTGACACCAAACAGATCTATTCCTCTGATCCAAAATTTGATAGAAGAAGAGAAGATGTATATGGCATATGGATGGCCACAGGTGATCCCGCTGGAACAGGGTTTATGCCAGAAGATCATATATTTGAAGGTCATCAATGGCTTACTCCTCCTCGTCTCGCCCTTGCTGTTGGGACCAAAAGAGGGGTTGTGGAGTTATATGACTTTGCAGAATCTGCATCACTGATCCGAACCATATCTCTGTATGATTGGGGGTAAGTATGGGATCTGAGTATAGCCAAGGGTGGAATAATTTGATAGGTTGGCATTCACCTTGTTAGGTGCCTAAAAATAGTCAGTAAATCCAAGGGACTAGATTCTGGTAGAAAACAGTTGATTTTATCGTGTTGTAGAATTGAATCTGCATAACAGATGACCTGCCTTTTCACTTTTCAGATACTCAATGGAAGACACTGGACCTGTCAGTTGCATTGCAGTGCAAGAATATTAGTTACACAAATTCAAATAAGAGTAGTTAAGACTTTTGATCCCTTGAAATGGTCATTTTTCAACTATTTGTAAAACCATGGTTAAAGATCAATTCCAACACAGAAAAGAGGTCATTTATCAAAATTTCTCGTGTTCCATGCATATTTGGTGTGCTGACTTGTATAATATGGAGCAGGTAATCTTTTCATTGAAGTATTCAAATGTAGCACTTTTTACTCTTGAGTCATCTTCTTATTACCAGAGGGAGAACGATCTGACCGTACCATTCATCACCGTTGCAGGCTTTAAATCGAGCTGGTGGTAAATCTGGAAATAAGGGTGCGGAGGCTGCATTGACAGCTGTAAGTTTAACCAACTAGTTTCTATTCTTTATTCCAACTAGTTTGGAACGAAGCATTATCCTTTTCTTCCTGAATTTATGCCAGGGTACATGTAGCGTAAGCTAAAATCTATTTATATATAGGGGATGTGAAAGAGTAAAATAAAAGCATTACATTTAGAGTTTGAATGAAATAATATGCATGTTTTCATATAGATGAACAATCCACTTATAGTTAGAACCCTTGGATAAGACATTAATATTTTGGCTTTCTGAAATTTTACGTGAAGCAAAAGGGTATTGAGTAGGTACCATGCTGAGACAAGAATTTGTTGTTTGTTTAATACACAATTACTTGAGTCATTCCAAGTGCAATTTCATTTTATATGTATTTGATTTGTACTGCAGATTGAGATGGCATCTTTGTTTGTACACCAATTGTAGTGTATTGTTACTCTTGAGGCGAGAGGCAAGGAATTTTTAACTCGACCAGCATTTTCAGACATGGTAGCCATACTGTCCCAAACTTTGGCTATCTGTTGATTTTCTAAAGCCTAGCCAGATGAATCTTAATGGTGAAGCTGAAGAGAAACAAAAAGTGAGTATAACGAGTTTTGAATAAAGTCTCTTGCTTCACACATTAGTTTTTGTGTTTCGATTTCACCCATTGGATGTGTCATAGCTACTTGAACTGTATTGATGGCAGACTAGTCTATTTTTTGTTTGTGTACATTTGCACAATTGTACCCGAACTTTCATATTTATGGAGGATCCACTGGTTGACACTTGACAGTTTCAAGCCAAGAAATTCTGCAGTGTTTCTTTGTTTATTTAGGACACCGAGCGTGGTTGCTTTGAGAGGGATGGGAAGGGCGGAGTGGCGGACTGAAAACTAAATTCTGTCACTTTTACATTCCCTCCGCACACGAAAATAAGAAGAAAATCCAAATTAGTGTTCCTCCAATATGCTTCGAAGATCTCACTTTACTATCAATCTGTATCTAATCATGTGTGAAGTCGAAATCCATACGTTTAGTTCCTACATACTTAACAAGGTTTTAAATTTTTTATCATATTTTGGTGTCCCTCAGGAAGATGCATAAAAGCTGAACCAATGCCTACCTTCAACCCCACTCAATCCCAAAATCCTAATAGTCACCACAACGCTTCAAGTTGAGTGATAAATATACCCTCAGTATCAACTCCCTCCCCTACCAAGAATAAATTGAATGAAATCTACTCCCCCTCCCCAAGAATGAATTGAATGAAACGACATTGAAATACAGCAGTCCTTTTTTTGCTTTTTTCTTGGGGTTTTCTTGGATAGAAATAAGTTAGAAAACAGACTTTACTGACTACTGAGTTATCATTTCATGCAATCCTTCTCCCAATAGCACATAATGCAGAAGGATGTTAGGGTAAAAAGGTCATTTGCAGTTGGCATTATAGAACAAGCTGTCGCTGCAGTAGTTTCTCTGTGCATCTGTTAACTATGAATCGATTTCAAGTCCTTTGAAACAGATAGCACAAATGAAAACAATTTACAAACTACAAAAGGCATAAGAAGCTTAGAATCAAAGTTAAACATACACAGCAGAAAAGATTCGTATAAGGCATCCTTCATGCGTTTAGTGACATATTCATTAGAAAAATGATACGCTGAGAAACCAAATGCTTGCCTCTTTCTTGCCTTTAGGTTCTAACCTCTGGCCATGAAGGAAGATTTCCTCCCTAGTCATAAGGTGGAAGAAAAGAAAATATTCCCTCCTTGTTCTGTCTATTTAATCTAAACTCAGTTGGGAGGAAGGGAAGCAATATATGCCTTGAAAGATCAAGATACACATTAAATTTGCAACTTGTTCTTCTACATTGTCATGGTTATCTTGCAGGGTTGTCTTCCCACCCTTGTTAGTAGTACTACTCAAACAAAGCGTTCGGTTATTGTCGGATCAGATAACTATAATCATGAAAAACGTTCACTGAAGCTTCATTCTAGTGTTCCTCCAAGCTCGTTGATATCCAGTTCACACCAAACTCAATCTCCCACTGTATTGTTTCCTCCGGTTAATCAGGTTTAACTTCCTTCTTATATCCTGAAAATTCTACATAAAACTGATGTTGAATTTAACCGCCTGTTTTCACTAATCCTTTTCAATCATAATACATTGTATCTACGTTAATCAATTTTTTGTTCAACATCGTTTCTGATAATTATACAATGGCATTGATAAGACCTCTCTATTGCTTGTCTAAGAAGGGATATATTGTGTCCTCACTAATGCATTCATTTCTTTTTTGACATGGTTTGTGATAAGGCATCTCCAAATTACATTACATTTGTACGCTATTAATTTATTCATACCAGAGAGTGGCAGCTATTGTGTTTGGGGATGGGCCAGAATCACAACTTCATCCATTGACAAAGACAAGATCAGAAGCAGCCATACCAATCGCTGCGCGTTACAGACTGATTGATGCAGTTATGAGCAACTGCATTAGCAGTAATATACACAGGATATATGCTCTAACACAATTTAACTCGACTTCTCTCAATTCCCACGTTTCCAGGGCTTATTCTGGACTTGGTTTTGGAAATGAGGGGTTTGTTGAAGTAATTGCAGCATATCAAGGCCCTGATAATAAAGGATGGTTTCAGGTCTGCTAGTCAAGTTTTTTGTATTACCTATATAGATACATTTAGGTCTTCTGTCCTGAAACTTCTAATACCTTGATTTTAGGGAACTGCTGATGCTGTTAGAAGATGCCTGTGGCTGCTGGAAGAGTATCCAATGTCTGAGTTTTTGGTCCTTCCTGGTTACCATCTCTACAAAATGGACTACCAGGAACTGATCAAGGCCCATCGAAACAATAAGGCAGACATTACTATTGCAGCATCAGTTGCTAGGAGAATTCATGATCCCGGCTTTGGCTTTTTAAATGTGAATTCTGAGAATCAAGTTCTGGAATTCAGATTGAAGTTGGAGGAAGGGCCAATCGATATTCATTCAGTGAGTAATATTCATCACACTTCTTTCCAGAAATAGTTCCTTTTATTGTATTCTGCAGGAGGACCTTTAATAATCTGAAACTTCAGGCCAAAGGCTCAAGGAAATCCAAAAATACTGCTCCAAGTAGCATCACAAGTATGGGAATCTATCTCATAAACAGAGCTACATTGAAAAGGCTCCTTGTAGAACATTTTCCTGAGGCAAATGACATTAGAAGTGAAGTAATTCCGGGTGCCATATCTCTTGGAATGAAGGTCTTGCCTATTATAAACATACAGACTGTATATCATGTGATATATGCAAGTAAAATAGTTCTCTGTAGCCATTACTGCTTCAGTAAGGTATTCTTTTCTTTCTTTTGAGGTCAGGTTCAAGCTTATGCATTTGATGGATACTGGGAGGACATGAGGAATATTGGAGCATTCTACCAAGCAAATATGCAAACTACAAAGAGTACAGACGTGGGATATAAGTCGGTAACTTTCATAGGGGAAAAGGCTGAATATCCTAGTGTTTTCTGTATGTTAGGTTCAGATCCTTTTTGGACTAACACAGACTTCAACTTTGATTTCATACCAGCTTCTATGATAGAGAAAGTCCAATCCACACTTTGCGCCATTGTCTGCCTCCAACTCTTATAACTGATTCTGCCATAACTAATAGTGTTGTTGGAGATGGTTGCATTCTCAATGTAAGCACAAGCATTGATACAACTAATACATAAATTATGATGGGTTATTGTTTTTATTTTATGATGAATCTAGTCTTCGATTGGTCTTGCATGTTTCCGGAACATACTTTTGGACTTGCACAAGAGTAGGGTTGCAGGATCAAAGGTACAGTAATTGGTATGAGGTCAAGAATAGGAAATGGGGCAATAGTTGAGGATTCAGTGATCATGGGTTCAACTTTCTATCAAGTAAGACATCTCAGATCTTCTATCTCTGCATGTATTAATTTGTTGTTTGTGACTATTTAGGAGTGTGGAAGTCCAGTACTTGAAATCAAAATATTGTTCTTAATAAGTATTCTGCAGTCATTCCACTTCTCTTTTTTACACTTGAAATCAAAATCATTGCCTACATTTTTTTCGCTGGTTATTTGTGTGACAGTCCCTTTATTACATGCTTACTCTTACATCAAAATCCTCTAGTCATATTGTTGCTTCTGTTATATGTACAACGACCATCTATCACAGCCGAAGGCAGAAGATAATGAAAAGAGGAAAGGTACAGACACTCCCATCGGAATTGGTGAATATACTCGAATAAGGAAGGCAATTGTAGACAAGAATGCAAGGATTGGCAAGAATGTAGTGGTATGAAATTTATATGCTATTAACAATTTGCATTCTGTAAGTAACACGTATACAGTGTTCTCGCAATACCTTCATTGGTCGGATAAGTTGTGATTTCATCTGCAGATTGAAAATAATAATAATTAAAAAAAATCAAATAACTATTTACCAAAGAATTATAACATGTAAAGTGTTGGTTTAATGTGTGTAACTTTATACATATAGAACAATCTTGGTCAGCACTACAGATTATCACTCAGTTTTGAATTGTGCTACCTCTCCTTCATCCATACATGTACAGAAGCCAGCAAATGTAGGATTATTGATTTGCGTATATATCACCTCTTCAAAAGTCAGCTAGCTAGCTTGAGGTTATTGACGACTATGGTTTTGTGCAGATTATTAACAAGGACAATGCCCAAGAAGGGGACAGAGAGGCTGATGGCTATGTCATTCGTGAGGGAATAGTAGTCGTTCTTCCAAGTGCTGTAATCCCGGATGGCACCATTCTCTGAAAATTCTAAAACATTCTCTCTTTTGGCAACAGTGAGATGAAATAAAACTTGTACATCTTTGCTTCATTCATATAAGATTGAAACAAGCCATTCTTTAATAGCACCCATGCTCTCTCTTTGTTTCTATTTCTAATTTGTCTTATTTATTTTACGAGCAACAATCAGTTTAAAGAAACATTATATATTTTTTTCTTTTTTGAGAATCGACCTGACATAAATAGGCTATATGTGGGATGCAAAAATGTGGTTTCACTTAGCATTATTAATCACCTGCATTTTTAGCTTGACACCCTTCAACTTTTTGGGAATGATGGGAGCTGGCTTTTATTCTCTTTGGCATGCTAGAAACTCTATTCGGTTTGATGAGCATTGTTTAACGCCAGATTACTTGATCCACTCTATCAAGCTGCAAATTCATGAGATTGATTCTTGGGGTTTAGGAACTATGCGCAACTCTGTGGACGAGCTTTGCACTCTCCGGGCTCTTGGAATCAGCGGTAGAGCCTCAAAACCTCACCAAAATCGTGAAGTAAACTGGCATGCTCCTAACGCTTTTGAATTCAAGGTCAACACTGATGGTGCTGCTCGTGGAACTCCAGGACCGGCTGGCTATGGTGGTATCTTCCGGGACCATTTGGGCAATTGCATGGGTTGTTTTGCTGGTTCCATAGGTGATGCTACTGCCTTAGAAGCTGAGCTTCAAGCCATTGTTCATGCCGTTTCTATGGCATCGAGGAGGGAATCAAGTGGCTGATTGTTTAGCTAATTTTGGGGTGAAGCATGAGGGGCATTATTGGTGGGACTCCTGCCCTCCTTGTGCTTCAGCTGCTTTTGTTCATAATTTGCAGGGCTTACCTAATTTTCGCATTGGCTGAAAAAAAAAACTATCTCCTCTAGGTGCATTAGTTCTTGTTATTAGAAGTCTAGAGAATTGTTTTCAGGATTGTAAAGTGGCTTTTGCTCTAAGACAAGCCAATAGAGTAGCTCATAGACTTGCTAGTTTCAGCTTTGAAGACTCTGTAACTAGAGACTGGTTTGTTCAGGCTCCTGAATTCATTCAGGATGGCCTCATGTAAGTTTTTCATTCTTGTTAATAAAAGTTTCTCCGTTAATTTAAAAAAAAAATACCTTCAAATCTTGTATTGGACAAAAAGAAAAGATAAAACACTGCGTTGGTTCAAAAAGAAAGTGCTCTTTGTCTTGTACACCATATGTTAGTTTCCGAATCATAGTGGGCCATTAAAACTGAGGGAAGCCCAAAAGTACTGCATAATAAATTTTATGTGGTCTCCATTGTGGCCCGGATAGTTTGGAACTTTGGAATGTATAAAGACAAAAGCTGCCTGGGTGTGATGTAGCTGGAGCAGCACAAGACAGGAGCAGCACAAGACAGTCTCTTCCCAGCAAATCAATTCAATTATGTCCAGAAAATTACTGCGGTGAGTTTCCTTATTGCATCATGTGATTTTCTTTAGAAGAAGAAGAAGAAGAAGAAGAAGCAACCTGCATCTAAGCTGCTTCAAGAAACTGAGGGCATGGATTGGTGTTTGAGGGCAAGAAAGACTGCTCTACAATCGATTGAAGCCAAGGGCTGGTCTCACAGAATGGAAGATATGATTACCAGAAAGAGGAAAAAGAACAAGAACAAGAAGAAACTGACGCCCAAAGATAAAATGAGTAAGACAAGCAAGCAACTGCTACAAGATTTTGATTCAGAGGAACACATTGATATACAAGATACAGATGCATTGGATGGTTCTAACGATTTAAGAAGAACTGTGACTCTGCTGGGAGGTGGGATGTTTGAAGAGAGAAGGGAGAAGACTATGGAAGATTTTGTTCAGAGGCTTTCTCAATTCTCAGGGCCATCTGATCGTAAGAAGGAAATCAACTTGAAAAAAGCAATTGTTGAAGCACAAACTGCCGAAGAAGTGTTGGAGGTTACTGCAGAGACAATCATGGCTGTGGGGAAAGGTTTGAGTCCCTTACCCCTCACTCCTTTGAACATTGCCTCCGCTCTTCATCGAATTGCTAGGAACATGGAGAAAGTTTCGATGCTAGAGACATGTAGGTTGGCATTTGCTCGTCAAAGAGAGATGTCTATGCTTGTAGGAATATCAATGACAGCCTTACCAGAGTTTTCAGCTCAAGGTATGTCTAATATCTCACGGGCGTTGTCTAAGATAGGAGGTGAGCTGCTTTACTCGTCAGAAATGGATAGAGTTGCAGAGGTGGCCTTGACCAAGGTTGGGGAATTTAATTCACAGAATGTCGCTAATATTGCAGGTGCTTTTGCTTCCATGAAGCACTCTGCTTCTGATCTTTTTCTCGAGCTATCCAAGAGGGCATCAGTTATAATTCACACTTTCCAAGAACAAGAGCTAGCTCAGGTTTTGTGGGCTTTTGCTTCTTTACATGAGTCTGCTGAACCTTTACTGGACTCTTTAGATAAGGTTTTCAAAGATGCAGACCGATTTATATGCTGCCCAAACAAGGAACAATCAAATCTCAACCGAAAAAATGGCGTGGACAAAATAGGAGATCTTGACATCAGTGGCATTGCACACGCTCCTGTGCTCAGTTTCACAAGTGATCAGCTTGGGAACATAGCATGGTCTTATGCTGTTCTAGGACAAATGGACCGCAGTTCTTTTCCAATGTGTGGAAAACTCTTTGCCAATTCGAAGAGCACAGAATTTCGGAACAGTATTGGGAGGATATCATGTTTGCTTCTCAAGTTGGTCTAGTAAACCAGTGCCTGAAGCTTGAGTACCCACATCTTCATTTATCTTTGGAGAGAGATCTTGAGGAGAAAATAGCATGTGCAGGTCAAACAAAGAGAATTAATCAGAAAAAGACATCATCTTTTCAAAAGGAGGTCGCTCATCTTCTTGTTAGCACCGGCCTTGATTGGATCATAGAGTATGTTGTGGACGGGTACACTTTGGATGCCGTAGTAATTGATAAGAAGATTGCTATGGAGATTGATGGCCCTACTCATTTCTCAAGAAATACTGGTGAGTATCTTGAACATAACAGTACTGCATGTATGTCTGCTTGGGTTCATTTGAGTTGGATAATTGCTTGTACCCTCCCGGTTAGAATCCATATGATCACCTTTTCTTCTGTGCAGGGGTTCCCTTGGGACACACTATACTCAAACGCCGGTACATAACAGCTGCTGGTTGGAAAGCTGTGTGAGTTCTCACATTCATAGACTATTTAGAAGTTTATCTTGTTGAGTTTGTGGTGAGTTGAGCATATGTTTAGATCGACTCTATCATTGCATCAGTCCTGGTTCATCATTAGCAAATTTATGTGCATGGTTTTTTTTAACATAATGGCTTGTTTGTTTTATTGAAGTGGGAAGAACTACCTAAGAGAAATTCTGAAGGAGCACCTTTAGACCTATGGGATACGAATATCAAAAAAGGGGAAGAGGTGATAGTCAAGTACATTTTGTTAGGCACCCTACTAAGTACTAACATAACTATGATTGTAAGTCTAACTATTGTAATGTCGTGACCTTGAAAATTTGGAAAATGATAGTTTAGAGGAATTAAGGATATTGCCCTCCCTCGTTGGTGGTGTCGAACTTGGGTCGCCTGTACTCTGGACGTGCTTTTCACTTCACTTCGATTATCAATGGAAAAAATTTATGAATAGTTCATGAAATATGATTGACTATGAATTTCGATACATCAAGTTTGATAACTTAAATTTTGGTACATCAAATATGAATCCCAACCCATTATACATACACACGCTGTTAATAACTCTGTTAATTCACATGCTATTACACATAAGGCAAAATTGGTTTTTAACAAGTTTACACATGCTCCCTCTAACTCTTCATCTCCATCTCTCCCTTCTATCCCTAAATGACTCTGCAACTCTACCATAGCCTGAGAAACCTGGAGGAGATGCGGCCTCCACGCCGCCGATGCAACTCGGCGAGAGCCCAGACGACACCTCCGATCCCAATAAACCTCTGCTAATAGCCTTCAACTCTATTGGAGAATGTGCAATCAAGGCAGATACCCTTTGTGATTTTTAATTTTGTTGATAACGTCTTTTGTC
The DNA here is from genome assembly GCA_951800085.1 of Comarum palustre. Taxonomy (NCBI): domain Eukaryota; kingdom Viridiplantae; phylum Streptophyta; class Magnoliopsida; order Rosales; family Rosaceae; genus Comarum; species Comarum palustre. The sequence continues at coordinate 134,333 of OX637575.1, read as the reverse complement.
TCGTTCATTTTGGGGAGGATTCATATGCAGCAAGCCTTGTCGTTGTAGTGTTCATTCGGTGGGAGTCTATTGTGAAACACATGAATTTTACACCGAAGTCTACTGTGCTGATGGTGGTTGTATAGTCACGATCTTTCTTTGCTGCTGTCATCTTGGCATAATTAATTGCGGGTATGGTTCAAGACTTCAAGTGATTAAGAGCGACGAACTCAATTACAAAGTTTGAAGATATATTCAAGATGCGTTTGGAGAGAATCAATTGGATACCTTATATGGAACAGTGATTAAATTGATTCAGATCATTCTCAAGCAATCGACTATTTCTTTTTTTGTTATTCTTCTGTGATAGATACACACATACAGTTTGATTAAATCCCTTACATATTTGTTTATCGTAATTGAGTTTGAATTTTGGCTTGTCATGTTATAGGGAGATATGCTAGGTGCCACCAATCTCAAGAACAGTGAGGTCTTAGAAGGCAAAAAATAATTCACAGATGGGAAGCTCTATTCATGCAATCTGTGTTGAAGGGATTTCAAGTAAGTTATTTGCCTCTGCTACTAGTTTATTTGTTTCTCATAGTACAAATTCTAGAAAGAAGTCATGTGTTTCTCAATAAGTAACTAAATATGAGCCTATGACATGAAGTGGTTACAGTTGCTTATCCATCAATTATGGATCAACTAGCAGCATCTAGTGCAACCGTCGTTGAATCGAGAGGGCAACTCGATAGCAAAGTTGTGACTAGTCGTCGACCTAATGCTACCATAGAGTTTGATGTTGGAGTAGTTTTTAGAAAAGGGAAGACCCCAATAACATTTTGGGTTCAATTAATATGGATTTCTATGGGTTTCAATTGTTCTCGAACAGAGAGCTGGGTGGTAAGAAATAGTGCTCAGGACATAAAACTTGAAGTGACTGAACTATCCTTTAAATTACAACGTCTGTTACAAAACTAACAACGTTATGTATGTATAATGGGTTTGGTTCCATATTTGATGTACCAAACTTTATATTTTAGAACTTGATGTACTAAAATTAATAATGGGCCTTAGGTCGTGTATTATTCATAAGATTTTCTCATTATCAATATTTGATTATGTAGTTTCAAGAACCATGTTATATATATATATATATATATATATATATATATTTTGGGTAAGCGAGATAAGGACTAACTCATCGTCCTTACTCGAAAATTTATTGAAATAAAGAAAAAAATACAATAGGGAGGGGGGGCTATGCCAAAACCATACACTGAAAAATAATACAAAGAACTAGAAGCTGATAAAATAAAAGTATTGAAAAAGAAGATAAAAAACTACTCATCTCAACCTACCAACATCTGTTGTACGAGGAATAACAACCAAGAGATGTCTATGTATCAATCACATCCAAACCTAGTAATAAACAACAAAATCAATGAGTACAGAGGTAAGGGAAACCAAACCCGTCCATATTTATATATGGAGTGATCGGGGTGGCAGGAGTTTGATGCCAAACTAGCATGTTTGAGGCCAAGCCCAAGTTTGCCAAACTATCTGCAACTGAATTGTCTTCTCTAAGAATATGAGAGCAACAAAAATGCATTGACTGAATACGACTCAAGCACCTTGACCAAGCTATTTATAATGGCCACGGAGGAAGGAAGGAAGATGAGAAGATACATGCGATAGCACTTACAGAGTCATTTTCCAACCAGAGATAATGCCAACCAACCTGAAAAGCAAACTCAATACCAATGCTGATGTCCATCAGCTCAGCAAAAAAAGAACTTTGATGGCATAAGCCTTGGCAAAAACCACCTAAATAATGTCTACTTGCATCTCTATAGACACCTCCATAAGCAGCAGGCCCAGGATTACCTTTAGCTAGACAATCTGTATTAAGCTTGACCTATGAAGTAAGTGGGGGACTCCAAAATATCAAATGTGGTATGGAAAAACCTCTAGAAGCTGGTTGAACCCCTAACCCCATCAACAATTAAGCGTCTAATATACCATTAGAATGACAAGGCATATGGGGAGCTATGAACCGAATAATGGAGCGGAAAACCTGCATAAGAGAAGGAGGTTTGTTGTTAAAACGTAACTTATTACGAGTCTTCCATATCGCCATAAAACTATACAAACAACTCGTCATCCATAAATTCTGGAGTTGGGAAGAGAAACGTTTGCTTGTAATTGAGTTCCATAAATCACCAATACATCCCTGAGATGGAAGAGATGTTCCAAAACAACAAGAGAGCCATTGCTAGACATGTTGGGCGAAGGAACAAGAAACAAATAAATGATGTAGGTCTTCAGCAAAGTTAAAAGAGCAAAGTTGGCATACCGATACAAATGGAATACCACGTTTTTGAAGCTGATCATCAGTTGGTAACTTACCGTGTAGGATTCGCCAAACAAGCATAGAAAACCTTGGAGGAATAAAATGCCGCCAAAGTTTTGTCATACAGGCCCTTGAGTGGAAGCGGATGCGAACCCGATTATATGCCTCAGAAAAGGAAAATTCCCCAGAACTTGAGCCCTCTCATATTAAAACATCACTATCAGGCTCAACCGGTAAAGGTAAGTTACGAATTTCAGTAGCCAGTGCAGGGAATAAGATAGAGAAATTATGTGAAAGCACCCATTGTTGATCTGAAATAAACTCAGTAGCAAAGATGCAACTGTGGTCAGCAAATGCATTGGGAAAAGACTAGCACGCACCATGTCAATTAAAGGATCACCAAGTCATCTATCTGACCAAAACTTAACTGACTTCCCATCCCCGATGAGCCATCTTGAGCGTTCAAAAATAAAAGGGAGGGCTACCTTCAAACCATGCCAAATAGAAGAACCAAAATACTGAATCCGTATATGACAAGAAATAGAAAACCGAGTGCAGGCATAAGAACCTCATAATGAGTTTGACGTGACGGTACGGTACGCCAACCTAAACTCAAGAAAGTAGCCATGTTAAGAGATCTGAGGTCACGTAATCCAAGGCCTAATTGGATACATTATCAAAATGAGACTCTTGGTTGATTGAGAGCGAGATAAGTCTCATCGGTTAGCAAGTTAATAATACATTCATCCAGTCGGTACGAGGTCCTAGCCAAATCAGACTAATCTCCCATCGTATTCACACAAACACGTAGACCCTCAGCCTAATTCCACCAATATTGTTTTTGCCATGTTTCGAAAAGGAAAAGAAAAAAGGAGAAAAATAAACCGATAATTTTAGTTTTTCTTATTGTTATCATATTTCGAAAGGGTGATGTTATTAACACATCATTTTTTGCTATTAACACACCTTATTTTTTTTCAATCAATCATAGAAGAAACTTAAGTGATAAATTTGTAAATAAAAATAAAATATGTAGATAAGAAATCAAGATGACATCCAAACCCATGGGTCTGGATATCCATGAGTAAAATATGTATTAGGTTTAAATTTTAGGTAATAGGTAAACTCATTTTCAATAGCCGATATGTATGAGTTTTTTTTTAACTCGTGGGTTTAATAAACTGGATATGGGTAATATCCGTGGGTATCAAGATAACACCCACACCCAAAATACATGTTCTTAGTCAATCTCATGATCGTTTCTTTCTGGTTCTCAAACTCATCTCTCCAGTATCCAAGTTCTTAGAGTCTCCGATCCAAGCTTAATCTCATACCCAAGTTCGATTACCGGCCCCGACGTCAAAAATTTCTTGTGTATTACTTCAATTTCGTGTCATATCTCAAAGTAAAATGAACTCGTTGGGGTTTTTTTTCAGATTCAAGCATGAACTCTTAGAAATGCTGATTTTGCATTCGATTTATATAGAAAGAACCATGATCTTCTTCTGGTTTTTCATTCCAAGGCATTGTTTGAAATTATTGGTTTACCACAGATTTTCTCGTTATTAAACAACACCGAAAGTTAACATGGTCCATTCAAGTGAGTGTACAAATTAAGTTACTCTTGTTCAACTTTAGATTCATATGTAATGGTTATCTACTTGCTCTATTCAAGTTAGCAAGTCTTTACTACTTATCAAAACAAACAAATGTGAAGCTGGATGTGAGTGTTAAAATGTATTGATGAATAGAATATAAGAAATGTATTAATGAGGTGTATAGACTATCTAATTCACAAGGGGAATAATGAGTCGCAAGCATCATCATAGGTTCATAATAGATAGAAACTAGACAGAGTGATGGATAGAGCAGACATTGAGATATGTGATTTTTGGGAATACATCCGTGTTTTGTGGGGTTAATTATCTTATTACAAGCACACTAGTCTCAGAGGACTTATCTTTTGTATAATCCGTTCGATATTTAGGGTTGTCGAGTAATGGTAAAATGGAGTTGCACACAGATAACTAGTAGTCGTCCGTCCTTAATTTTTCTATCATATGCTCATTTTTAGTATCGGCCTCTTATCATTGATGCAAGTCTGTTGGCCTTTCATATACCACAAATCACTATCTGTATTATAAATGCATATAGCGGTACTACATGGTTTGATTTTGTTTGTTACATACCATACTTGATCAAATGAGTATGTGTTTAGATGACTAATAGTTTGGTTTGTTATATACCACAAACCACAAGCTGTATTGGGAATGCATATAGTGTCAAAGCGCGAGCGACAAACGTGACCCGTAGATAGTCCTTGTACTGATATTGTCTCAACTTAACCATCTTTAAGGTGTTGAGTTTTATCTATAAAAGATCTAAGTACAATTAGCAATGATTCATCCACATATATGTTATATTTTATTTGTCACTTTTATGATGTGAGATCTCTCATCTCCAACACTCTTCCGCACGTGTAACCTAACTTTTAGGTCTGCACGTGAAGCTGATTAAGATACTAAACCCGGACCCCATGTATAACAGAAAGAAATCCAAACTCCGAACCCCAAACTCCAAAAGAACTCCAAACCAAACTCTGAAACAACTTCAACCAAACCAGAGCCATAACCTCTGAAAGAACGCACTCGGGTTCGTGGGAGAAGCAATTAGAGAGCGATCTGCTCTAATACCATGATAAAGTAGTATGGGGTTCAACTCCAAAACCAATTAACAATGGAGAGAGTAACCCAAACCCTTATAAACCACAGGAAATGTCTCATATTCCCGATGTGGGATAAATATTTCAACACGCCCCTGCACGTGTGGCGAATCTTCAAGCCTAACACGTGGATAACAAATTAGGTGGTCATGGAGTTCATGTTACATTTGGGTTTCACACGTGGACGTGGGTAACCCGCTCTGATACCATGTCAAAGCGCGAGCAACAAACGTGACCCGTAGATCATCCTTGTACCGATATTGTCCCAACTTAACCACCTTTAAGGTGTTGGGTTTTATCTACAAAAGACCTCAGTACAATTAGGAATTATTCATCTACATATATGTTATATTTTATTTGTCACTTTTCTGATGTGGGATCTTCCCTCTCCAACATATAGTAGTATAACTCTGAACTTGACTAAACCTCTCTCTTATTTTTGTTGATGTATGAAAGTATATAGCTCTGCAGCCTCTACTGATAATGAAATCATGAATGATGACTTTGTTCCTCGTACATAAAAGAGAAAAGCAGTAGTATGAGACAATTTTGAAGTAACAGAGATCAGAAGGGAATATAAAGCAATTACTGATATTGATACACCTAGAGTGAGACCAGCGAGAACACATCGTTCTCCTTTGTTTTAGTATAATATTTAGTATTAAAACTTTAATTTTGCAACATATATTTTTTCTTTTTTCAATTATTGATATGATTTTGAGAATTTAAATTTGTCGTTGAAAAACAATTTTATCTATGTTGTGATATACAGCGGCTAAAAAAACTCTATCGCTCTCCTAGGGTTAGGGTTTTTTCTTGTAGCTGTGCGGCGCCAACTCCAAAACTCCATGGCATCTCTCTCCATGACGATGAAGACCTCTGCAGCCTCGACTGCTTCGGTGACGACAAGCCTCATCTCGAAGCTCACCTTGCGTAGTGAAGAAGAACCGGTGGATCTGGGCAATCTTCGGGGTGCCAAAAGTGACTTTGTTGCCTCAAGATTTTACCTTTTTGATCTTCTGAACACATCAAAGACGGTTGCCTTTGAGGCATTCAGAAGCACCATCCGCTCTATGTGGAAGCTTACAACTCTGGTAGAAGTTCAAGCAAGGGGTGATCGTTTTTTGTTCACCTTCACTCACCAGACAGACATGTCTAGGGTCAAGATATAAGGTCCCTGGGCTTATCAGAGAGGCATACTTCTCCTCAACTACTATGATGGCTTCTCCAACATCATGGTTGCTCTACTCAACTTTGTATGGGTTTAGGTGGAAATCAAAGGCTTGCCGTCGGCACTGAACACGGTAGCTACGACCATGTTGGTTGCTGAAACAATTGGTTTTGTCTTGCAAATTGACAACAAGGGTTTCCCAAAAGGAGTGGCTAGGGTACGCATTTCGATACCCTTGAATCAACCAGTCAGATTGGAGCATCAGATTCGGCTTTCTCCTTCAGATGTGATCCTGGTTTCCTATAGGTATGAAAGATTTTTGGGTCGTACAGGTCTTGTTCGATGATTAATCACAGAGGGGAAGCATGTCCTCTTAAAACCGAGGTGACTCCGCCACCTGCCAACAATTCGATTCCGACAACTTCTGCTCCTCCTATGATTTTCAGAGCCAATTCCTCTCAAGCTCTGCATGTTCCCGGGTCGCCCTCCTTGGAAACTCTATTTCCTAGAGTGAAGAAATCGGTTACCATCCGAGAAGTCCCTGAATTTCCTTCCCCTGTGAAGGTGATCGGCATCCGTCGCGAGAGAGAAAAGGACGCTTCAACTGGAGGAAAAAGGACAAGGCATGACCTAGAGCTCACGCCGACGCTACTGGTCCCAGAAGAGATGGGGTTTATCACAGTTAAGGTTGGTAGATTGGGGATCAAGAGGACATGCAAATCTTCAAAAAAGTCGAAGAAGAAGAGAGGACCAGGTCGTCAAAGAGGAAGCAAGAACAAGAAACCAGAGCTGGAGGGGTCGGTTTTGGACTCTATGGAGCCAGGGATGCTGATGCAGTCCGGTGAGGATACAAGCCTCAAGTCAGAGGTTGAGGAGGAATGATCTCCTAGTTGGACTAGGAAAGATCCCTACTACAGCCCTCTTGTCGTTCTTGACTTCTTTTGACGATGAAAGGTACAACATTAGGGTCTTATGCCTCTAATTGGAGAGGAAGAGAATGACATTAGGGTTCTAGTAGGTTCATTGATTTTTAGTTTATTAGATCCACCTTTTTGGATGTAGTTTTCTGAGGTTGTTTTTTCAATTCTTAATTATGTTTTTTTTGTAAGCGTACGCTGTTAGCTTGAGGATCCTTGGATTTCTCTTGTTTGACCGTTTCGGTCGTAATGATCAATGATCATTGGGAACCATCTCCCATTTCCATCAAAAAAATTATCTATGTTGTGATATGATTTTGATCAAATAATAATGATTTACCCGCCATAAAAGATAAAAGTATGAAACAAGAAATTCCCATTAAATTGAATTTATTTTTTTACCTCCTTACAAAATTAATGAATATGAGAAGCTAGTATTATACACATGGGAAATTACACAGCACACAGGCCTAATGGGTAATGTCGTAATGAGTATATGTATGAGTTTTATCCATTTAAAGTGGATAGGTAATTATCCAAACTCAAATACACATATGTATTACCGGTGAATTAGTTTTAGATGGATATAAACCCATAGGTTTTACCTAATGAGTTTAAATGTCATATCTACTAGAAAAAGAAATAAAGTGTGTGAATAGGAAAAAATATGTGTTAATAACAATATCTATTTTTTTCGAAAACGGAAAGGGAAAGAAAAAGTGGAAAAATATAGGATATGCGATACGTACGTAGGCGGGGCCAGTTTAGATAGCAATAGAAAATGGTGAGTCTCCGCTGGTTATGGAATTCATTAATTGGTGCAATTCATGAGTGAAGGGAGTAGGGATTGGATTCATAGTTGAAGCTGGCTGCTCCTCTCAAATTTGATTTTGCTTCATCCTGCTGCTGCTGCTCATCTCCTTCATCCATCGGTCGCAGGTAATTTGGATTTAATTTTATCTCTGGCTTGCTTCTTATTTGTTACTCTGATTGATCAACATTAGTTATGATGCATCTCCTTCCATCAAGTTGAGAATTCCAGAATCATCATCCAGCATTTCTGTTCTTCCGCTAAAGTTATCATCTCCTGTCTGCCACCTATATACGACTTGATGAATGAAATCGTAACAAAAGCTCTCTGTAGTAGATCTGCATTTCTAGATGATTGATTTATGTATTCCCTCATTTTCTGAGCTGAGCTGAGTTGCTAATCTGTTCTGTTGAAGGTGTGCCAGGACCTAAACTAGTTCGATGGCATCCTATGATGACGCAGAGAAAGTAGATCGGGGCATTAAGGAGGAGAAACACGAACAAGAGGAAGGCGACGGGTTCATTGATAAGGTGAAGGATTTCATTCATGACATTGGCGAGAAGCTCCAGGGAACTGTCGGATTTGGTAAACCCACTGCGGATGTGGCTGCAATTCACATCCCTTGCATTAATCTGGAGAGGGCAGAGATTGTGGTGGATGTGCTCATTAAGAACCCAAATCCGGTGCCCATCCCCCTCGTTGACATTAACTACTTGATCGAAAGTGATGGAAGGAAACTCGTGTCCGGATTGATCCCGGACGCTGGAACAATCCATGCCCATGGGGAAGAGACTGTCAAAGTTCCACTTCACTTGATTTACGATGACATCAAGAGCACCTACGATGATATCAAGCCCGGAAGCATTATTCCCTACAGGATCAAGGTCGATCTCATTGTGGATGTCCCTGTTCTTGGCAGGCTCACTCTCCCACTTGAGAAAACTGGAGAGATTCCCATCCCATACAAACCTGATGTTGATGTTGACAAAATCAAGTTTCAAAAATTCTCCTTCGAAGAAACTGTTGCAGTGCTCCATTTGAAGCTCGAGAACATGAATGACTTTGACTTGGGCCTCAATGCTTTAGACTACGAGATTTGGCTCTCTGAGGTCAGCATTGGAGGCGCTGAGCTCTCCAAGTCTGCCAACCTTGCAAAGAAGGGTATCACTTTCGTTGATGTTCCTATTACCTTCAGGCCAAAGGATTTTGGCTCTGCGCTCTGGGATATGATCCGGGGTAAGGGTACTGGCTATACCATCAAAGGCCACATTGATGTTGACACTCCCTTTGGGGCCATGAAGTTACCCATTGTCAAGGAGGGGGGTACTACTCGCCTTAAGAAGAGCAAGGATGACGGTGGTGATGATGATGACGATGATGAGGTATGTAATCTTCATAATGGATTTTGATTCTCCTGCTACAAAGTAGCATATGCATTGCATTCTTTACATGGTTGTAAAAGTCAAATAATATTTCTTCTAGAACGATTACTTGAACCAAATCCTGAAACAAATATCTACAAACATGTAAGATCTTATAACCACTGTTGAAGGGGCCAAGATTTTGGGCACGCCAATGTGGCTGGTGCAATGCACTTGCCCTGGATACATAAGATAAGAGGGGTGTCTCTCAAGGACTGAACAATGCTACCTACGTTTTGTCATTCTGTATCATTTGTTGCAATGTACCCCCTCCAACATACCTTTGCTATCTACTCCTCCCCTTTGAGGCACTATCAGAATCCTGTTGATAGATTTTTAACCACAAAAGCCTGCTCTTGATGTCATCCATTACAAACTAAGCTGCACTTCTCTATTATGCTACTTAGTTGATTGATTATGCAGTCTTATTCCTGTAACGAATTTCATAAACTTCTATTTGCAGGACTAGAGAGGGGGAGGGCTTCAGCTTTTGCTTCACCAGTCAAACTATTGTCTGTTGTCTGTTTTATCTCTTGATCTGTACCAGAGTATTTTAGAAAATAATACTTAAATATGCGCTTGAACTTGAAGTTTGAACTTTTGGAGAGTGATTAAATCTGTTTGCGAGAAGGGTTGGGTTAAATATAATTAAGGTGTATTGTTGTAATAGATTATCCATTGTCAAATGCTTTGCTCATATTATTCTCTAGTTCTCAATGTTTCGGCATCATGAATGATGATTAAGGGAGGAATGCTATCTATGAATCACAACTCATAAATTTCGAAGCTTTTTATCTAAATATTTGTAAGAGACAGCAGATCTTCGTCAATGTTATCAGAGACCACCAGATATTCGGTTGGGTTGTCCACTCCTACCTATGAATCTCATTCCTCTGTACAGAATTCAAGAATCAAAAAATTGAACCGGTAAAGGTAGGTGACCTAGGTTGAGACCTAATATGTCAAACCATTCCTCCTTGGCTCACCTTTTAACCCCTCAGAGAGATATGTTGGGAAGATCCTTCCTGGTCGTCCCATATCGGGAAGGCATGACGATGTTTCCAAGACACACTTATATAGGCAGGCTAAAGGACCATAGAAAATGTAAAATTCTTTTAGCCCCAAAACTTTGCCAAGTCACTTACACAGCAGTCCTAACTTAGACATCAGAGAGTCGAAGACTGGACTCACCCTGTCTTGGCTCTTGATGCCGCTGTTACTTGTGCAAGGTATCAGATAGTAGGACCAGTGGTATTACATCGTTCCAAACTCTCGGAACAAGAATAACAGTTGGCGCGACAAAGCCCACAAGCGCAATATCAATAACAAACAGCGTGTCGCGAGGCACTATAACAAAAAGGTTGTCCCCATGCAACACAAAATTAAAGACTGGGTCATGAAATAAGCTATCCCCCACCCCACAAATCTTAAAGATAAATGGGAAGGACCCTATGAGATTGTCGACATCTCAGGACCAACAACATTTTACTTGTGAGACACTAAGGGGCGCGTCCTCACACACCCCTACAACTCATAGCATCTCCATCTCTTCCTTATCTAAGTACTTGCTTTATTTTTATTGCACTCAGTTCCTTTCCCTAAGTATACGGTCCGACAGCGACTCGTCTCATGTACACCCCGCCCATTAGCGGCTTCAAGTAATGAAAATTATGTTTGTTGTAATCTCAACACTTTGTCTCAACAAAAACAAAACGGTTGTGAGACCACGAGACGAAAAACTGACATTAACGACATTCATTCAAAAATTAATAAAGACAAATCTATTAACCTGGTCGTCCAGGCAAAAGAAAAATTGTCTTACATGGCTAACCACACCATATAAAAAACAGCCAAAAACAGAAAACATAGCATGGTAAATCCCCTCCTGCTTCACTGCTTCTTTCCCGAGGTGTCGCTGCCTTTTTACACGCTATCAAAACTTTTTGTCCCTCCTTAGCCCCGGCTCTGGCTCATGTTCCCTGAGCATCCCTTTCTCTGTTGGGACATCAATGGGGGCGACATCCTGGCATCTCGAATCGGTGGTGGGCGAGGTGTAGTGGGGTGAGGGCCAGACACGGGAGACGACATATGCGCAGGACAAACACCTCTAGAAGGGCGCACTAGGCCAACTGGGGGCGCACTTGGGCGAGAACTCAGGTCCTGTCTCGAACTCTCGATCCGTCCTCTAGCCGCTCGGTCAGAGTACCACTTCTGCATCACGGCCTCATTGATCCACCTCCCATGGGCCCTAGCCTTTAGCATATCCTCCTTCCCCTTGTTATAAGTCGTCTGCAGCTGCTTCTTGTAGTTGTCGCTCTCCCGTAAGACCCGAACCCCCACCTCGCCAGCCCTGGGGCACTTCGTTTTCCAGCTCGCCTCTAGAGATACGAGGTCTTGCTGCAGCTTTTGCACCTGACCCTCCAAGGGAGCTAGCCTCCGAACTGTCGCATCGCCCTGCTACAGTCGATGATCTTTCTTCTCTGCTGTCATCTTCCAATGTTGGGCCTCGGTTTCTACCTTCTTGAAGCGCTCCTGGGCCTCCTTCACACTGGCCTTTAGCCCGACCGGACTGCTGCAGAGTTGCCACCTCCTGCTCTTTGGTACTCACCATCTGCTGAAGGTGCTACACCACCTTTTCACTCGCATTGTACACCATCAGTGTTGCCTGCACACGACGACAACAAAAGAAAACATCAACACAACAGAATTGTCACAAAAAAATGAGGCCAACAAGGATACAGAACTCACTCGTGTTAACTTCTCCTTGGCAAGGCCAAGCTCAGAGAGCTGGTCCGTGGCCTCGTCCAGCGCCTCGTTGTCCCAGGAACAGTGACGCATATCATACGCCATCCGCACCAAGTATGGCTGCGCTGAGCCAGTGCCCGGCTCCTTGAACTCCCGGACTAAGCGTATTTCCTTCTCTTTGCTGGAGCATCTGAGGAGGGCTCCTTTCCTTGTGCTTCCTCTTCGTGACTCCTGTCTCGATCTTAGGAGATGAATTCTCGACCTGCTCTATCATCTGAGGTGCTGGACCAGAGCTGCGTCCCGGCTTCTCGAACATGGGAGGCCCATGCTGAACCTCGGTCTCACCCCCGTTCTCCTGCTCGCCTTCTTGCTCCCCTTCATCCGGGACCTCGAGACCAAGCACGGCCGCCACCGGTAAGGGCAGACTTAGATAGTCATCATCCCCGAGCTTGAACTTGATAAAGTCGTCCAATTCTTCCTCTGTCTCAAGCCCGGTCTCAGGATCGACGTCCCGCTCCCTCACATAGTCCAACTCGGACTGCAAGCCATTCAAGATATCATCATCTGCTATCATATCGTAGGGGCCTTCATTCCTCTGGGTGTCTCCCTCTCGTTGCGTAATATTTGCATTACAAAGCACAATGAGTGCTGAGTTGTCGCAACACACATTAAACAGATACAAGGGTTACCCACCCGGAACTCACGCATATTTAAAGCGACTATATATTGCCAGCCGGCATATTATGTACGAGCTCCTAGACTCGAAGGCCCACAGAACTTGAGCAATGCAGTATCTCATAAGGGCAGTTAGCTTATACCTTTAGGGCACTACACACAAGTTTTACAGTTAGACAAAACAAAGCAAACCAAAAAGAAACATGACTTCCTGAGGACTCGGAAGGGTTAGTACCTATCTCCTGAAACCCGCAAGGGACAATGAACGAAGGCACATCCATATCCTGCCACTTTCACCCCAAAACTAAGGACAAACGTCGATGTCGGCAAGTCGTCGATCATCACTCCAAACTTCTCCGGAGACCTCAGGGTCACGCAGCCTCGGATTCCCTTCTTCTTACAGGGTGCCATATGTCATAGCGCATTAAACTCGCTATAACACGGGTATCACATCCTCAATAATCAGAATAGGACCCCAGTACGTAACAGTTGCTTTAACATGTTAGGCGTGCACTGCCCTGGGGCAATGTGTAAGCACGCCAAAATATATTGCACATAAGGTGCAAGCGGGAAAGATAGCCCGCATCGCAGCTGGTACTCGAACACCAAAGTATACCCCCGCAGGGGGGTCCCAGAAGTCGGCATCTCTCAGTGGCCGTAACAATACTTCATCCGGTATGTGCCAGTTCCTCCTCAAGGTCGTGAGCTCCCGTGACGTTAAACTCTTGCCAGGAGGATCAAACATCATAGCTGCTTGCCAGGACCTCGCCATCACGACCTCTATTTCCTGCAATAGATGAATAGCAGACGACACGTGAGAACTCGCGTCCTTGGTAGGGGGCGGTTCTCGGCCCCTATCACAACAAGCAATTCATCCAGTTCCAATTCCCTCCGGTGCGAGGTGTTGGAATCCATACTGGATATCTTGATAACTACATCGCTAGACACTCACGTCAGATCTGACATCTAAACCTAAAAACAGTGAAACTCTCGCCATCCTAAGAAGCCTACCCATACAAAATTCATAGATTCACAGCTACCCAGATTGACAAACAAATCAAACAGCAAGCAACATCAACAACACAAAATGGCCTACACCCATCCCAGATCCACACCCACACATGCACAACAAGATTACAAGCCCAGACATAGGGGGTTGAAGTTCATACCTTTGGGTAACGAGCGGTGATGAGGAGATGATGATGTTGGTTGCAAACAGTGGAGCCTCCGAGCCACGCAAAACCCAAGGATGACCGGAAAACTCTCTCTTTGAGCTGATCTGGACCTGGGTCTGGCTTCGAAGACGACTCTCTCTCTCTCTCTTTGAGCTCTCTTTTTCAAAACACAAAACACACTACTTCTCACCTCTTTCTCTATACCCCTATTTATAACAGCATAACACATCCACCGTTGAATACAAACCGACCCAACGGTTGGATTGCTACTATGTCAGCCCCCCCCACTTATTGTACATGATAACCCACGTCGCACATAGGGGACACGCGCATTAAAAACACCGTAAAACGTAGTTACTGTGCAGAAAGTAACCGTTACCTATGCCATGTACCCATAAATAACCACGTGACCTTCATAAATGACCACTTATGAAGACATGAGAGATATGGACTAGCGTCGGTACCGAACTCTCGCTACACACGTGAGCTTGCTGCATTACGCGACATCGCTACACACGCGATCCATCGCTGCGTGAACTCTCGCTACATACGCGACCTTGCTCCATTACACGACATCGCTACACACGCAATCCCTTGCTGCGCGAACTCTCTCTACACACCCGATCTTGCTGCATTACGCGATATCGCTACACACACGATCCCTTGTTTCATGAATTCTCGCTACACACGCGACCTCGCTGCATTTATCGACATCGCTACACACGCGATCCCTCGTTACGCGAACCCTCTCTACACACACGACCTCGCTACATTACGTGACATCGCTACACATGCAATCCCTCGCTACACGAACTCTCGCTGCATTTCTTGACATCGCTACACACGCGATGTCTCATTGCGTGAACTCTTGCTACACACGTTACCTTGCTGCATTACACGACATCGCTACACACGCGATCCCTCGCTGCGTGAACTCTCGCTACACACGCAACCTCACTGCATTACGTGACATCGCTACACACGCGACCACGCTGCATTACATGACATCACTACACAAGCAATTCCTCGTTGCACGAACTATCGCTATCCACGTGACATGCCCTAAAACATTAGCCCGACACTCGTAGACTCTCGCTAACCATAACAGCACCCCAGTCGTCCTACGAACTTACGCATGAAGACTTGGGGACTTACGACCATGCCTTGCTCCCAGACGGACCTTACTTCCGGCACAAACTTAAGGAACTCCCCACCCGAGAGTCCACATTGACTGAGCACTTGGGGACTTGTTAACATGAGGAGGAAGACCTCCACTTATGCTGGAAAATATGTCCAATGTCTAATCCCCGGTGGCCGCTAAGTCCCATCTACCATCTCCAAAGGAAACTTAGGTAGGTGACCTAGGTTGAGACCTAACATGCCAAACCATTCTCCCTTGTCTCACCTTTTAACCCCTCAGAGAGGGATGTTAGGAAGAGCCTTCCTGGTCATCCCACATCGAGGAGAAATGATGCGGTTCTCAAGACACACCTATATAGGCAGCCAAATGACAATGGAAAATGTAAGATTCTTCTAGCTCCAAAATGTGAGACCCTGATAATTTTATTTAATTTTCCGACACATTTAGAGTTTAATTCCGATTACTTTTCAGTACGTCGTAAATTTTGTCTAACGTTTTTACGTTAGAACACATGTTACCACATGCGTGAAAGTATTTACGGAATATTTTCTGGCATTTCACGTATTTTTCGTACAACTTTTACGATTTAATTTGACGTTTGGTTGTTTTAAATGAATTTTCGTAAATGAATTTGGTTTTAAAAATTATTTTGGAAGTGGGATTAAATCGTGGCCGTTGATTCGATCGTCGAATCGTGGCCATTCGTTTTTCTTTAAAACCCTATCTCCTTACCCACTCCCTCACCACTCCTTTTCTCCTTATCTTCTTTCCTCTTTCCTTTCTCCTTCACTTTCCGTTTCGGTCCCTTTCCTCTTCGAGCGAAACAGCTCTCTCTCTCTCTCTCCTTCCTCTTCGACAGCAGCTCAGCCGCTCCCTCACCAGCGTGCGTCGAGCCTCACCGCCACCACCACCGCCATCGACTTCGCCTTGCCCCGGCGACCTCGTCCAGGCCACTAGCGATGCCAGCGCCGTCTCCAGCGCTGCCTAGCAACGAGGAGAAGACCGAGGTACTGTGCAGACTGGATCGAAGTGCCTCAGCCTAATTGAAGAGCTAGGAAGCTCCCAGGCGCCACCAGAAGCCGCCCAGGAGCAAGGAGGAAGAAGGAGGAGGCCAGCGGAGCTCCACCGGAGGAGTTCTGCCGGAGAAACAGTGGAGAAAGCTTCAAGGTACAAAACTCCACCTTTTCTGATGTTTGAGGTGTTGTTGGTTAGCATAGGTTGTGTAGAAGGAGAAAAGAGGAGCCAAATGGCCCGATTTGGCCGGAAAACCAACCTTTTCCGGCGACACAGTCAATCGGAGACCGGTACGGTAAAAACCAGAGTTTTTACCGTGTCAGTTTCACTTTTACAGTTTTACCCAGGGGTAGAGTTACCATATTACCCCTGACTGTTTAAATAATTACAGTTACTGTTTTACTGTTTACTGTTTTACGGTTTACCTTTACTGTTTTACCCAATTTACTTTTACTGTTTTATCTTTTACTATTTACTGTTACTGTTTACTTTTACTATTCACCGGTTGACTTTGACGGTTGACTTTTTGATTGTTGACCGTTGACTTTTACTATTTCAACGTTGACTTTTAACTTGTACCGTAGAACACCTACTTTACGTTTTCAATCACTACGGTTAAACGTTTTAAAGACTTTTGTTTTGCAAACGTGGCAAAACGACCTAAGTACTGAATAAGAAATACTCCCGAATTCTCGCCGGTTCGAGAATCGGAGTGTTAAATAAGTTAGACCCTAGTGTCAGAAAGATAAACAAAGAATGTTTATCAAGTCTAATCGTAGATAGTAGGTCCTCGAATTACATATACCTGACTGTCATTGTTATCTCACCCACAGACTCAGGAGCACATCGACGTTGGCTTCAGGAGGACCAGGAGTTGGAGCGCAGCCAGCTGTATTATCATACCAGGTAGTAGGGGGCACACCCAATGGGTGAGCCAAAACCCTCTTGGGTCGGTGGCTCTTTCTCTTTACTTATATATATATATATATATATATATATATATATATATATATATAAAAGTACAGCTGCATTATTTTAAGTTTGACCACACGCTTCTTATAACATTTGGTGTGCGTGTGTGAGTTTGGATCGAAAAGTAGTACCGTTGTCCTGATTTCCAGTGCTTGGCCTGAGAGTGACGGGACCTAGTATCTAGCACTCCCGCGATGTTGATGACCGTGAACCTCCGGAGGGGCAATGCCTTGTTTATTTTAATTATCCCGCATACGCTCGCCTCGTACAGAGTTAAGCGTGACGTAAGTGCGGTGTGCTGTCAGTTGGGCGTTAGCTGTAAATGGACGCTCTCGCTACTACGCGCACTCGGGCGCATAGGTAGTTGGCCCCAGTTTGCAGTGAAGACAAACCCGGGATTTCGGCCGCATAGATCCAGAAAGTTCTTTCATGTGTGGTTAATATGTTTTACCGAGCTTTGTGTGCGTGACTTCTGCATTTATATTTCCACATGCTCTTTACGCATAATTACGACATATATAAGCTATATGTTTTCTCATGGGTTTTAAACCCTGACTTGGTTGGCTTTGGCCCCATTTGGGTTAGCAAGGACGAGTTACTCACCTCTACATCTTTTCAGGTCTTCAGCACCCATCTCTAGAGGAGCTAGACTAGGGGCTCGTGGAGCGTCGTCTGTTATCGTGCACTTCCACTTCCGAGGGCACCCATTCTGGTGTGGACTCCATATCATGTGATTTCCATATTTGATGTTTGATAATCTGTTGAATACTTTGAGACATTATTCGGGCTCGTTGTCCCGAGACTTTTCCTTGTATTATATTCGTCTCGGGTATTTTCCATTGTTATCTTCCGCTTGTAAAACATTTGTATGCTACTCTGTGCATTTGTCATTTCGTATTTGACATTCATATCATTCATGTGTTGATTATTTTATTCATAGCCTTGTAGTTTCGGTCCGGAGGGTTATCAATACGTCAAATGACGTATTGATTACTCGCTAGATCGGGATTACGGCGGTTACTGTCGTGTTCCGGGGCCGGGAATAGTCCCTGGGATGCGACACAAAACTTTGCCAAGTCACTTACACATCAGTTCTAACTTAGACATCAAAGATTCGACGACTGGGTCCACCCCGATCTTGGCTCCTGACGCTGCTGTTACTTGTGCAGAGTAACAGATAGCACGACCAGTGGTAGTCCATCATTCTGAACTCTCGAAACAGGAATAACATATACAATCCATGGAATGAGATATGAGTTTACACAAAATAATAATTTGAAAATTTTAAGAATAGTATCTGACAAATTGGTTACTTCTAATTTTGATGTTTCAAGTTTTAAATCAAACATTAAACCAAACCTGGGTACAAATACAACGAATAGTAAAGAAAGAAACCAGATCATGGGAAAATAACAAATTTTTTAGAATATGGTCTCATTGATATGAGTTTACAAGATTAAAAATGTATATAAATAGAAGAAAAAAAGAATACAAAATATAAAGAAAGAAATAATAGAGAAAACCTGAAACTGTCTTTTGAAAAATGAGAAATTACATAAAGTTGGTTGTGTTATTAACGACATGTGCTAAAAGTGTGTCGGCTTTTAAAAGTCCTTTACCATTATTTAATTTTTTTTAAACTTGAAACACTAAAATTTAGAGTGGACCATTCATCACATACTGTTCTTAAAATTTTTCCAATAATAATTTACAGATCGTTGTTCATTATGAGCAAGGATCATACTAGAGCATAGTGTCACGAACCTAGCCATTCGGTCACCACATTTAGTCCATGCGGCGCTCCCCCATCTAGGAGCCAGCCTTATCTATCGAGACAACATACTTGTTTCGCCCTGCCTTGGGCTCATCAAGGGATCGGCTCTAGATCCTGACCGTTTGTGTAAGGATGGCCTAATACCCTCTTCATTGTCAAGTTCTCAACTAGTGACAAGCTCCCAAAGCTCAACTGGGTTCGTATGCCTGAACTCCGAAGGGACAACACATATGCTTCTACACTCAGTGATTTGGAAGCGTAATCCCACCAGCATCACCCACAGTAGACACTCCTAAAACCGAGAAGTGAAATTCTCCCCACCCAACATGGTGTACGTCCTCCTATACGGCACCCACATCACGCACTTCTACTCGCACCACGATGTTCGAGCGACGAAAGGAGATTCCCAAAGATCGTTCAACATAGCTCGGCGTCAGACTTCGTCCAATCCTCACCTTTGAGGCACCCTGCCCACTCGACCCCTCTACCACAGGATCCCCCATCTCTTCAGGGCCACGACATCACGTGTGAGCTCTAGGCAGCAACGAACATCCATCTGATCCTCACCCTTCGAGAAACCCTACCTACTCGACCCCTCTTTTGGTATCCCACATACTCGGGGACATGACGACACGTGTGAGCGATTGGCGACAACGGACATTGATGTTGAAATGGCTCTGATATCACTTGTCACAGACCTAGCTATTCGGCCATCACATTTGGTCCATGCGGCGCTCCCCCACCTAGGAGTCAGCCTTATCCATCGGGGCAACATACTGGTTTCGCCCTGTCTTGAGCTCATCAGGGGATCGACTCCAGACCTTGACTAGTTTGTGTAGGGATGGTCTAATCCCCTCTTCAACTTTAAGTCCTCGACTAGTGACAAGCTCCCCAAACTCAACCGGATCGACCTGCTTAAACTTCGAAGGAACAGCACATATGCTCCTACACTCTGTGATCTGGGAGCGCAATCCCACCAGCATCGCCCACAGTAGACACTCCTAAAAACGGGGCGTGACATTCTCGCCCACCCAACATGGTGTACGTCCTCGTATACGGCACCCGCAGAACGCACTTCTACTCACACCACGATACCAGAGCGACGAAAAGAGATTCCCAAAGATCGCCCAACATATCTCCGCGTCAGACTTCGTCTAATCCTCACCTTCGAGGTACCCTACCCACTCGACCCCTCTACCACGGGATCCCCTATCTCCTCAGGGACACGACGACACATGTGAGCGCTCGGCGACAACGAACATTAATGTTGGGGCGGCTCTGATACCACTTGTCGCAGACCTATCCATTCAGCCACCACATTTGGTCCATGCGGCGCTCCCCCACCTAGGAACCAGTGTAACACCTCGTACCTAAAAGTTACTTTTTCACAGAGGTTTACGAGTTACCGAAAGCTTTTAACTGCAACCGGTAAACTATAAAGTCATCGTTCGAGTTTATTTTCGAGTTTTTATAAAATCTTCAAATTCATCATTTAATGACTCGATGTTGTAGTAGGTGTCGACACGAGTCTCCTGGTATTTTCAGAATATTTTTCGGAGTTTTCGTTTATTTTCTGTGAATTTCAGAAGTTTATGGTAATTTTCAATTACTTTTCCGGTAAATAGTTTTTACTATTAAATCATTTAGTTTTTACATTCTTTAAATCCGGACCATCAAATCAATTAGGGATTTGATCTTGGCCGTCGGTTTGTGTAAAAGGAAGTGAGATTGTTGACCGGGTCAAAAGCTCTCAACTCGGTCAACCCGAGTTCCTCCTCCCTCTCTCGCCTTCAACGGCATCTCTGCTTCAGAGCACCGCCGTCTGGCTGCGGGACCATCTCTAAACTGCTCATTTACTTCACGTCTACCAAGTCCAGCCACTTATTTTGACTTACTACCATCGACGACGGAGATTGAAGGAAGAGGACGGCGGCTGTCCTCATGGGTTTTCCGACGATTTGGGCAGCGAATCGGTAACTTGAGGTCATATTCTTGCCCCTCTCATTCTTCTTGTGCTTCTAATTTGTGAATTCGAGCCCTAATTTCAAAATTCCTCTTTTCTGTTTTTGCTGGGTTTTCGGGTTGTCTAGTCCGGCGACGAGGTTTCGAACTTCCGGAGAGTTACTCAAACTCCAGTGAGACTGGCGGTGTAGTTTGGGAGCCTGACGACGAAGTTGTATCACTGCAAGGTCGCTGCAGTGTTGTCCTGGGTCGAGGCACGGTTTGTTCGCCCTCGAATCAAAGTGGATGAGATGGACGATTGTGTTCTTGATTTCTTGTTGCTCGGGCGAGGTTGGCAGACATCTTGTGAGGTTGAAAAGATATTTCTTAGATACTGAAGGATGTGCAGCAGTTCTGCTGTGGATAGGTCAATCTGAGGCAGTGGTCAGCAGGAGTTGTTTTTTTTCGGTAATGTTCTAGGTGTGAAGGAGGATGGAAGTTGCTGATTCTTGGGTTAAACAAACCAGAGAGGTGAGGTTGCTTATGTGTTTCACTGTTTTGTTGTTCTAATTGTGTTTAGATCCTAATTTTAGTGTGTTTTGTTGTTGTTGTCGATAACTTGGTGATTGGAGAAAACGAGAAAGCTATGGTCATTTTCTGGCAGAATAATCCGGCGAAGTAGCAGAATTTCCGGCAGAGATCCGAAGAGGTAGAAATCGATCCCCCGTTAAGCTTTGAGTTGTTAAGAGTCCGTTGAATCGTAATTGGGTTAATTACGGAAAATTGGACGTAAATAAGAAGTTTCTATTTTGGGAAACTTCCTATTTATGGAAAGTGATTAATTTTGGAAGCGAATTTATTGAAGAAGGTGAAATTCAAAGTTAAAGGAATTTGAGATAAATAGTGATGCGTGAAATTAAAAGAGTGTCGACAACTTTTGTCGTTATGGAAGTTAATGGTTCCTATTAACGAAAATGTCAAGTTGATTGTGGAAAATATTCGGATAAATTTCATTCTCGAATTATCGACTCACAACTAGTAAATCGATTTAAGTTGTGGATTGGGTGTTCATAGTAATTCCACAAATTATTATACGATACCCAACCTCAAATAAAATAGTAAGGATAATCGATACGTTAAAGTTACGAAGTCGGAAACTAAATTCCGAGTCGATAATCGGAAATAAGCGTATTAGTGAAAAAGTTGTTAAAAAGAAAGAAATTTTGGTCAACTCTCGGTCAATTAGGATTTCCTAGTCAAACTAGAAAATGATTAAGTAAACGGTTTTAAAGACTAATATATTGGATTAATTGTATAGTCTCTGGTCGAATGTGAGACGGATTCGACTATGTGGATATTTTGAGGTTGCGCTCGAGGGGCATTTTTCGAGCATTTGAGGAGGTCGCATTAAGTACTGTGAGTGGACCTTTGTTTTAAATTAATGCATGTCCTGTTTCTTTTATGCTAAACATGTTTTTTATTAACTTAACGAGCCGGAGGGGCCAGGAAGGTGGGTTGCTCCCCTTCCGTAAGCCCCTATGTTTTGTCGGCTGAAACCAGAGTTTATTGTTTAAATTGGAATGCATTATTTTATGGCCATAGTTTTGAGGAAGGTCGGGGAACCGTGCCTTATGCATGAGTTGCATGTTTTAATATACGGGAGAGAAGTCATATAATAATGAGTTTTCGTATTTACTTGTTTTCATCACCATGAAGGGTCGTTATATACATATTTTATCATTGCTAGCTAGCCATATGGGCCCCCACTTTAGAAGTGAAGGGGCAATAGTAGCCTTATTTGGCTCCGACCCTAGCCTGAGAGGCTCATTGTCATGGTGGAATCTCTTCGCAATGAAGGGTAGTTCATTACTTAGTAGCCTCTGGAAGGCTCCGACCCTAGTCTGGGAGACTCTCTGTCATGGTGAAACCTCTTCCCATATTTTCATATTTTCCCATATCTTCCCATATTTCCACTCACTCTGACGTTGTGTTTTTAAATGTTTTCCCCTGGACCCTTCGTTTTTAAATGCCCAGTGTTGCAAGGTCGCTGAGATGAGGTCATGCGTACTGAAGACGAAGCATAGTTAAATCATCTTGTTGTCACTATTTAGTCTTTTTAGGTTTTGCTTTCACGTAGAATGCCCCGAATACCCAAGTATAGTGTTTAATGGTATTCGATAGTGGAAGTGTTTCATCGGTTATCCGGTAGGGTTGTCCATTTCAAAGGGGGGTTTTTGGGAAAAAAAAATTCCCTTAAGGTGGACCCCGCAAGGTTTACTTCAGGTTAAAAGGGTTAACCCGGTGGGTCCTGACAGCCAGCCTTATCCATCGGAGCAACATACTGGTTTCGT
The DNA here is from genome assembly GCA_951800085.1 of Comarum palustre. Taxonomy (NCBI): domain Eukaryota; kingdom Viridiplantae; phylum Streptophyta; class Magnoliopsida; order Rosales; family Rosaceae; genus Comarum; species Comarum palustre. The sequence goes on along the minus strand of OX637575.1, from coordinate 111,171 downwards.
CTTGTCTTGGGCTCATCTGGGTATCGGCTCCAGATCCCGACCAGTTTATGTAGGGATAACATTATCCCCTCTTCAGCGTCAAGTCCTCGACTAGCGACAAGCTCCACAAACTCAACCGGTTCGGCCTGCTTGAACTCCGAATGGACAGCACGTATGCTGCTACACTCCGTAATTTAAGAGGGTAATCTTACCAGCATCGCTCACAGTAAACACTTCAAAAAGCGGGACGTGACAATAGACTAATATGGAGTGGGTGCAAGGAATCTGATATCAAGTCAAAGGGGTGGTACCTAGCTTGCTCTTGTGGGGAGGGAAGAAATGAAGAACGGGCTAGCTTTTGGCGTGGCCAAGTGATGGGAACTGGGAAGAAAGAAATTTAGGTGAATACATGCTTGCATTGCAATTACAAGTAATTAAGATGGAGATGCACTGAATTAGAGATCGAGAAGATTAGAGAGAAGATTCATGTTATGTCCACATGATATGCCACATGCCCGTTGTATGCCAAATTGCCAAGCATCTCCATCTCTCTGTCGCCCCTCTTGTCCAATTGACCCCATTTCCCCTTGCACTCCATTCTTTTCTTTTTATTATTTTCATTTTCATTTTATTTTTGGGCATTCCCAGTAGAACAGAAAAACAACACTAGTATATACTTTTCCATTTTTGTTATTGTCAACTGGCGGCCCTTGTACATTCGGGTAGAAGATTTTTTTTTGAACGGGTAGAAGATTAACCCAAAACATTATAGCTGACTATTCTTTTTCAAAAAAAATAAATGAAGACTCGAATCCCAAATCAGGTCAAAAGAAAGAAATTACTTGGTAGCTATTGTCTAAATTGGAATACAAGCCTCAAAAGGTAAGATGCCGAAGTTGGGCTTTTTCTAGAGAGAGAGAGAGTCTAGGGGTGAAGAACCTTGGGGGGACACATCCAAGACCAGTAACTTGCATGTCAGCAAAGCCCCCACTTGATTAAGGAATTCACTGAACCAGACCTTATTCCGCTCTTTCCTTCTCTCTCTCCACATAACTTAATAATAATGATCCAAATGAATAGGAGGATGGTAATAATAATACAAAGCTTCTCTTTCTTCTTCCTTGCCCTTGCCTCGCCTCCATTCATCTTCTCCCTATCCCCCACACGCCTTTACGGTTCATTGAACTTGGCAACCTACCAGGAATTCGGATTCCTCTTATGAATTTAATCTTCGGACTCTGAGAAGAAAAGAGCCTTCCTGGCTGGAAATGCAAAAGGAGACCTCTGCTGCTGCCTCGTTTGGAAATAAGATCACCCTTTTCAAGCTCTAAACAATAACAGGTATCAACTCGTCCTTTGCTGCTTTTCTACCATTGATTCTCGTCTCTGAAAAACAAAACCCAAAAAAAACAGAGAGAGCGAGAAGCTTGTTTCAGGGCACAAGGGCATTTTAGACTTGCTTGCCAGTCTACTAATTGCAGATCACCCTGCTTAATGACCGTATGCTATTTGAATCTGAGTTTATGATTTCGCTTTCAATGTTTGGATTTTGATCGGATATTTTCTCTCCCGCTTTCTTGAGATTTGAGGTTTGGATCTGGTTCACGTTCAAGGTTTGAGGCTCTGTGGGGGCATTGAGCGTTATTGTTGATTTGTATGAAACCGGCATTGTTTCAGGAATAGAGAGATTTGCTCAGATTTGAATTTAGGGGCTGCAAATTAAGGATAAATGAAATTTGAAGTTCCTGGAGTAGACGTAAGACTTTCAAAAGGCTTCATCGATTTGCAAGCTCGTTGTTCAAGTGGCCATAATATGGATGTCAAAGCAAGACCCCAAGGGAACGAGCATCAACATTATCATCAAAGATCGTCTTTGTATCATCGATCATTGTCACACGGCCGAGGTAGTGGCAGAAGACTGCTTCCAGCCAGCTACTTTAGCCTTGAGTCGTTGCTTTTGCTTGTATGCCTCACCGTGACTCTGCTCATCCTTCCGTTGATACTTCCACCTTTACCTCCCCCGCCTTTCATGCTGCTGTTGCTTCCCTTTGGCATTCTAGCAGTGCTTATGATCTTGGCTTTCATGCCTTGTAATGTCAGGGATTTGACTTATACATACGTGTAAGTAACTAAAATTAATGTTGTTTCTTTAAATTATGCATTTACGCATGCACATCTTCGTCAGTATTGTCTTCTCTATTGATCATCATACAATTTTGTCTTTTCATTTCGATAATCACAGTAATATTGAAATTTCGCAAATTTTCTTATCACCAACCAGGCGATGTTTCAGATTTTCCTCCACAAACTGCCACTTTGAAACCTTGTTTTTGTCCGGATCATATGATACCACCGCATGAACCGAGACATGTTTGTGTGGGGATCACTATTATACTGATATTGACTTAACTTAACCATTTTTAATGTGTTAGGGTTTAACTATAAAAGGTTTTGATACAATTAGATTCGATCCATCTACTTATAAGTTATATTTTATTTATCTTTTTTCTAATATAAGATTTTTTCTCTCCAACAACTTTCAAATACCTTTTTATAAAGAGAAGTAAAATCTACGTTTTTTAAATAGAAATTCACATTTATACTTTCTATTTTTAGTAACTTAAATATTGTCCTTAGTGACTCAAATTTTATACTCATATAAGAATGATAACTAAAAATAAAAATCGGGAGTATAATTCAATTTAAGGAATGCGGATTTCACTTTCTTTGAAAAATTGTCATGTTAAATGCTTCATTTTTAATCTTACAAGATTGAAATGTATCAATATGATTCAAATAGGGAATGTTCGAGTTTGATCATTCAAAATTGTGATACAATTACAAATACACATTTAGACTGAAAAATGGATAACTGTGATCATCAATTTATACGTTACGCGAGATCTTTTAAAACAAAATGTTCTTAAACCATAATACAAAAGGAGATAAGCTGTTGTACAGATCGATATCTCATACCGATCAAAATTTTGAAGGGAATAGAGAGAGAGCACGTGCCCAGTAGGTAGGGGTGGGTGTTTGGGTAAAGAAGAAAAATAGTTGGCATCCTATGCAGATCTGCAATCCAGAATTTTCCAACAAAAACATGATAAACAATATTTACATAAGAAATTTCTGGCCACGACAGGTCAGCTAGGGCTCATCAAACCCAATAAAGATCTCAATAAAGATGACGCCGCTATTTTAGCTGACCAGCCATGATCAAGCCATAGTCGAGCAATTTCAGGTGTTCATCTGACAAAACAATGTCTGACCCCTAAATTACCATGCAAACAAATTTTCAAAAAAAATAGTATTTTGGGTTTCCCGAATACAAAATGAGGATATTTGTTGTATATAATTTTTATTCAGGCAGGGCGTGATGATGATGGTCCGATAGCCTACACAAGGCTCCACCAAAATAAGGATATTTGCTGCTTTCCAACTGATGTTTGAACTTGGGGGCCGCTGTTGGAGAACAACAAGAAAACAGAGGGGCAGACAAACTGATCGAATGTAGCACGATAGTGAATATATATATGATAACAGTAAGAGATACAAGAGCATTTTTCAACTGCTTAGTTGCTGTATCTCAGATTATAGAATAGTAGAATATGTTCTGTAAATGTGCAGTAATCTATACGGAAAATTGGTAAATCTCAGTTTCGTCACCGGACCCAGCTAACATGTTATTATCCATTACATATGCCAGATAGTGAGGAAAAATACAGAAGCGAAAACCAAAGCATTGGGGAGAAATCATGCTACACAATGTTCAGTGGTCGAAGTAAAAATGGAGGAAGATGGTGCTCCAGAAAAGCTAAGAGCTCTTTGCACTGGCTCACCCCTTCTAGGTCCCCACCACCAAGCGATCTCACAGCCTCAATAAGCTGCCCTCTGAGCCTCTGTGACAACAAACAGCCACCTGCCTTGACACACTCCCTATACAGTGGCAGGTAAGCAATTGTTATCCTCAATGGGGCTGGAAGATCTCTTAAGCAGATAGGAGACCCACCCCACTTTAAAATCCTCACAAGGTTCATGTAATGTTCTTGTTCCTGTCTTCTTCCATCCAAGAAAGCTTCCTCGGACCAGTGCTCTCTAAGAAAAGTCCTTAGCTCATGAGCTACACCCCCGTCATCGGACCGAGCAATATTGTCGGCAACAGCATAAGTAGCTGCAGGGTCTCCTAAGAAGTCAGAACGGAGAAGAAATGCAACACCATCAAGAGACCCACCACTTCGTTCACCAGCAGCCTTCAGAATTTCAATGCTTAGTGTTGCAAGAACATGATGGGGAACATGAGGAAGGACATAGGCAGCAACTTCAACTTGGCTGCTAGAGGTCGCAGCTGTCAGAGCAAGGCACAGCTCCATGTCTCGGCAACCTCTTTTAAAAAACCACTCAACTACCTGCATACAGCCCCTCTCTGCAGCTCTCATCAGAGGGCCCAAGAAGGCTATGGCATTACCCTCTTCCACAAGACATTCCATAGTACTGATCTTGCAGTAGTGGGATGCAAAACCCAATGCTAGGTCAACATCAACATCCAAACTGTTCCGTTGGGCGATCTACCAAAACAAAACCCAGATACCAATATGAGACAAAAGATGCCATCGATGATGTGTCATAAAGCAAATTTTCAACCAAGATCCTGTTAAATCTTCTCAAAATCTGATACATATGCAGTTCATAGTACAAATACAATATAACATAATGCGAACAACTGTAAAACAATGTCTTTGTGGATGAATGTTTCAATGGTCAAGGTCTACAGAAATACATATTGGTAGAACCACAAAAGGAAAATAACAGTCCAGGAACTTGTCAAACAATAAGGAATACATATTTAAGGTAAAAACGGTTGCACCACTAACCATACCACAACGTAAACAAAATGATTATAAGCATTCATATAGAAACTATAAGAAATCAGACATTTATATGATCATTATAGAATCTAATATTATTATATAATTAAGATCTATACAAGGCATTAATAAGTTCTAGAGAGCCGATATGAGATAAGATTCATTGATAACAGAAAGACTGTAAACTGTCATCTATAGCAACAAATGTGTATCTACGTAAATGATATACAAATACAATGTATATGTAGTGAGCCCTTCTATGAGAACCTCTATAATAAGGACTAGTTGATCACATTTTGGCATTTCATCCGTTTAGTTTTGAGGTTTATAAGAGTACATCACTTCTACAAATTTTCAGCCAAATTGGTGATCGATAAGTTAACAATTTAGATCAAATTAATGGACGAACCAAATCTGTCAAACATGAACCGTTCAAGTTCATAATTGGTAATGAATGTCTTAACAAATTGCAGTACAGCTGAAAATTTTCATAAATGGCACATGAATACCTATGAACTGAACGGTCAAGATGTGGATATAAGATCGAAAATTAGGATAAACAGAAAAGTCCTCAACTAGCCCTCATTATATAGGTCCTCATTAGAAATGCTGCATGTATATGTATACATATACATTAATATAAAAACTTCATTAAAGAACTTTTGTTTCTACTCACCCCTTCACATTCTAATTCTGTCTTGTTCCGGTGAAGAGAAAAAACGTCTAACAATTCATTATATTACACTTAAGAATCAACTTCACTAGGAACGACCTTAAGGGAAAGAAGCTGATAAGGTGTCTAGACTACAAAGAGTTTAGACTACAAAGCTGATAAGCTGATTAGGTTTAGAGTTGTAAGCAGCTTTGTTATTCTGAATAAAATTATACATAGAGTTTCTCTGGGATATTAAACCCTAGAACACACTATTTCGTTCCAGCTTTAATCCTACTGGAATTTCTTTGCCTTGTTTCGTTGAGAACTTCCACTCTCAAGTACTTCTAGCCTAAATCAGCCGCAGACACAAACCTTCAGTTTCTGCCCTGCATCACAGCCATTTTAGGTTGTGCGGAATTAGCAATCTCATGAACTAGCCCATGATAATGCCAACCTTTTCTAATGTCACCTGATGGTGTGTTATAATGATATACTGTACAGCCTTCTGGGTTCAAAAGACTAATATGACAACCATAACATCAAAACACAGGAGGAAAAAATAAAATCCAAAAGCTTGGGCAACATAAAATATCATGATGTTTAGATGAAATACTAATATCACCTGCAATAAGATGCGCACAAGCTCTGTACTCCCAAAACGAGAGGCTTCAAGGAAACACTGATTAACATTGTCTGCACCCCCCTCCACCAGCATACCCAGAAGACCTTGAATTGCAGTTGCTGATATCCCAGATGCCCAGCCAGGGTAGAATGAAGTAGAGAAGAGAGTTAGGGGAAAGCAAGCAGCATCAAAGGCCTCCGTGAAGTCTTTCCCAGATAGCTGGTTACCAGCAATATCTAGAAATATCTTGAATGCAGATAACTGGAGTTGAATTTCAACACCTGAGCTGTTAGTAACTCTATCTTTATTACCTTGACAACGAGAATGGAAGCCTATACATTTCAGAGCCCATTCGGTAAACTTTTGAACCTTAGCACCAGCCTCTGCCTTTAAGACCTCATCTCCATTGCATTCCTGGAGACGCTCACGCAATCTATCAAAACAAAATGCAGAAATTAAGCAAAACGACAGGCCCATTGTAAGGATAAGAGTAAAGATGCACGTGTTGCAGGATAAATAATTACATCATATACTCTTGTTTCAAGGAAATAAATAAGATGAAAAACAAAGTTTCCAAGGAATGACATTTGTAAGCCAAGTATATAGCAACACACAAGTTTTCAACATGGTTCCTATAACATTACAGTAAATAGCAACAAATGGTTTCAAGTGTCACATTCACTATAGTTTTTCTGTAAAGGAGCCTGCAGGATTTGTAACAGAGAATTGATTACTGTGGAATTTAATCTGCTTCTAAAATTAATACACTTGGGGTTCTTACCTTTGGGCCATCAAAGTGACTGTATCTGCAAGACTCATTGTTCGGCTCTGACAAGCAGAGACACATGAAGCAAGAAATGAAGTCCTCAGAGCAGCTCTTGTAAAGTCATATGCACCGTTGACAATGATTTTCTTAATCAAGCCTGTTATCCCATAGAGCTCTTGTTGTGTGGTCAAAAACCAAATTGAATCCAGTGTAGTGCACAAGGCATCATTCAGAGTTTGTGGATCGGCTAACAGGATCAAATTCTCTGCAAGTTCCCAATCATGGGAACTCACAGCACTCTGAAACAAGCGTCCCAATTCAATCCTGTCTTGTCTACTGAGCCTTTTCTCCTGCCAAGGTTTCTCTTTCTTCTCCGGGTCGGAATCCGTCATGGCAACTCGAGATTCAAGTTTCTTGGTACTGCAACTACAGGTAGTTGACATTCTAGACTCTTTCCTAACAAGGGGTCCTTCTCTTGCAAATACCACATTACTCCCTTCTGCTTTGTCTGATGTAAAACCTTGAAGTCCATTCCTAGGACCATCAATTCCACTCTCTTCGGAGTCCATATCTATATATATGGGGTCTTCGGAGTTAGTCTCATCCGCCGCCACAATCCAGCTACCATTATTCTTAACAGATACCATCTCCTTTTCCCTCGTCACCTTATATAGACTGCTACTCCTCTTTAGTACAAAATTAAACATAAAAAATAATCCGATAACCCTCTAATCAAACTAAACATACCTAGAAATTGCTGAAGAATACCATGAAATACCAACTCGTTATCTTCCTCCTTGAGCCTCAAATCTCTCCTCCCTAAAATCATCGGTCACCAATACATGGTGCTACTGAGAAACAATCGAAATCAAGTTCAAATCCACCGATCGCCATGTCAGAAACTCTGGAAAACCCTTGAAATCCTCCTTTTAGCGAATCCAAAGGGATTCCAGCAACTTATCATGGATCGAGAACCAACCCTACAACACCCAGACCCTCTTCTATCAACAATTCACAAACAAAGAAGAAGGAAAAAAAATAACTACCTATAACTTGAACAGAATCTGTTAACGATGAGAGGAAAATAGAGGAAAGCAAAAGGTGGAAAATGAGTGCTTAAATAGTAAGAATCATAAGAAAGAAAAAAAGGTAGTTGCTACTTGGAGCATCTTTAATAATTGGTTTAACATTTAAATTTAAATTTAAATTTTAGATAATTTAATAATATAATTATTTATACTAGTCTTTTTTTCGTGAAAAAAAATAATTTGTTATAGAATATATGAGAGCTGAATCTCGTTGTGTGTTATTCATCAAATGAGAGGCCCCTTATATAGGGGTTTACATCAAGCCTAGTATGGAAACGTACTATATGTGTAGTACATGTACTATGTGTAGTACAACAATACATATATGGTAAGTACTACATGTTTCCTATTACATCTAAGGCCCATGGGCTAAGCCCATCTACACGGCATAAGACCAAGTGCACACACACACATGTCATATTTCCTACAACACTCCCCCTTGTGCCGCGCGTCGATATGCCGGATGGTGCTTACAATGTTGCCTCATTAAAACCTTGCCAAGTAACAAAAACCCTGTGGGAAAACTAAACCTTGGTCGAAGGAAAAAGAGTACAACGCACCAACTACTCCATTGAGAACTTGCCATGTGATGCTCCCCCTGATGTGTACTTCAATCGGATTTTCCTGATGAATGGTGCATTCCAACATGCTTCTCAAGAGTAGATGTGAGCCAAGACTTAAACAAGTCTGCCATGATCAACGACAAATTGGGATCAATGGTCTTAGCGGTGCATGCAATGTTACCTCGTTAAAAACCTTGTCAAGCAAAAACCCAGTGGGACAAAAAGCTGTGACTAAGGGAAAAAGAGTGTAACATGGTTGACACAAACAACCACACCCTTCACATTTGATCATGACATGTATATGCTAGACTTTCTTTCAAATCTGCATCTCCCCCTGATCTCAAGATCATTCATAGGACGCTTCCGGATCCTTAGTGACCACGGAGCTGTTTTGACAACTTGGCATATGTATGCTCTTTCAACATGTCTCAAATGTGGCATTACTCAGTGCCAGCAGCTATGTGCACAGTGCCTAGCAGCTGTATGCACAGCGCTCGGCAGCTGGCATGCACAGCGCTCAGAAGCTGGGTGCACAGTGCTCGGCAGCTGGTGCACAGCGCTCGGCAGCAGGTGCACAGGTGCACGAATAGTGTCTGGCAGCAGTGCACGTGTGTACAGATAGTGCACAGGCAGCGCTCAGGCAGCGCACAGGCAACGCGCACAGGCAGCGTGCACAGGCAGCGCACAGGCAACGCGCACAGGCAGCGCACAGGCAGCGCACAGGCAGCGCACAGGCAACGCGCACAGGCAGCGTGCACAGGCAGCGCACAGGCAACGTGCCATATGTCCGGCAACTCGGCCACTAAACCAACCGGTGCCTAGATCATGATTCCGCTTCCGATGCATCTCGATTCATGCATGGCTAGCGATGGCATAGGCAATAACCTTTCTCTCATGCCATAGGGATTGAATATGCCAGATACTCTTAGAGTATTCAAGTGATGTCCTTTGCCATATCATTGGCATTTGCGTGGGCGCAAAGCTACTTAGCTTTATAACGAATGAAGGTGAGGTCAAGTCTTTCTTTTGATTAAACGGATCACTCTCTCTTGGAGTAAAGACATTGACTAATCATGGGAGCATATGAAGGTTCCACTCTTCTTCAGAGGACCTAAGCCGATTGATGGAAATACATCATCAATACACAATCGATCGACTTCAATACGAGATTGTGTCTTTCCCAAGATACTTTTCATTCCAACATCGGATATCCAACATATACTGCGATCATCCGGAATCAATACGCAATGGCATTATTCATCATATCCCATCCGAAATCAAGGAGTCATGTACTATGCGTTCAAAACACTTGGCCAACGCAAGCTCCACTTGATTTGGCTTATGAAGTCTATTTAAGATCTTCATGCATATCTCTGATCCCATAGAGACGTCACTATGATCATAATCATAGGGCTGCATGTACAGTTATTGGGGAACTACCAAACTGACAAGGTAGTGGAGTGCAATAACATCCATTACGAGAGTATATCTCATCGTAGTCGATCCCAGTGCGTGTTTGTGAGAAACCTTGCGCCATAAGGGAGTCTGAGACTCTTGTTCTCACTACGCTAACTCACAAAGGTTTACTTGATAGGGTTTACACTTGCGGTGTCGGCAACACCTGCCCAAGGACCTATCCCTTTGTCCGGGTCGCATCTTCCCATTTTAGGTCAATACACTTTGTCGACATATCAACAAATGTGTGGTTCGATAAACTCATCATCCCACGTCCTCATGTACACTAGTGTAGTCATTGTAGAGATCTCTTTCTATGAATTGGATTTTGACGTTGAGGCGTCCCCCAACGATAGTCACAATTCAGACTAACATGAGACGGAGTGAGTATCACTGATCAATGGACCAGTAGTGCCAAAACTCGCTTTCTCTCTCAGTGCGAGTGCATATCGAACCCAAGGGCCTCAACCTAACTTTCAGGGAGCCACAAGGCCTAGGACACCATGTTGCCACATTATGGCACCCTCACATCACCACACAAGGTGACAGCGTCAAGACCATCTCAATATGGCCAAGCCATGGCATCAAGACCACCTCAATTTGGTCGAGCCATGTCCTATTGGTAGGACATCATTCCTTACAGACATATGCAGCATTGATCTCGTCACTATAGTTCTATGGGGATCATGTTTAGACTTAGTGGTAACCAACCACGACATTCACGTCGTTCCCACTTGAACCCTGGTGTTCATATCTCCCCCTAACGGCGGGAATACAGTCTCAAAGTGACAATCCGCTGTGTAGCGGCTAAGGAAATCGTCTGTCGAGGAGCTTAAGGTGTCCCCCAACGATAGTCACAATTCAGACTAACATGAGACGGAGTGAGTATCACTGATCAATGGACCAGTAGTGCCAAAACTCGCTTTCTCTCTCAGTGCGAGTGCATATCGAACCCAAGGGCCTCAACCTAACTTTCAGGGAGCCACAAGGCCTAGGACACCATGTTGCCACATTATGGCACCCTCACATCACCACACAAGGTGACAGCGTCAAGACCATCTCAATATGGCCGAGCCATGGCATCAAGACCACCTCAATTTGGTCGAGCCATGTCCTATTGGTAGGACATCATTCCTTACAGACATATGCAGCATTTATCTCGTCACTATAGTTCTATGGGGATCATGTTGAGACTTAGTGGTAACCAACCACGACATTCACGTCGTTCCCACTTGAACCCTGGTGTTCGTATCTCCCCCTAACGGCGGGAATACAGTCTCAAAGTGACAATCCGCTGTGTAGCGGCTAAGGAGATCGTCTGTCGAGGAGCTTAAGGTGGAGAGCAATAAAATGACTCCTATCCATCCTTAGAACATATTCATCTCATGCGACACATCATCATTGGTCACCTTGGCAGTCCAATTTGGCACATTGTGGAACTCAAGGCTTGGAGATCCGTTACTATCCCGCCGAGTTCAAGGATTACAACTATGTGTCAATCCTAGCACACAGTTACAAGCTGTCGTGCATCAATGTAATGATGGTAAGTCGTGGACGAATTAATACATGTCTGCATGTCCCTCTTCAGGGATGGGTAGTGAGCCCATAGATACATAAGCAGCATGTGGTAGACGATGGTGCAACACATGACCAGTGTGTTAGCCCTTCAACCAACACCATAAAAGCGTATACGGTATCCATACGTTGGTTGCATCGGTCTACAAAATCCCTCTTTGGATTTTCAATAAGGATGACATCTTTTGTGGCTTAGCATAAGAGGATCTTTCACCTTACTTAGCTAAAGATCAAGCTTTACACAACGAAAACATGAGTACTGTGCGGCTGCCGAGGACATCATGTCGGCGCACAAACACAACATATAATCATGGTGTAGTTCGTTGTTATCGGGCGAATGGATGCCCAAGAATATCAAACAATTCTGGCTCGCATATCTCACCCGGTATGACCAAATGTCATAGCTTGTCTGAGTCAATTGTCCCAAATATACTTATTGGCGACACCTTAGGACTCATGCTCATCTCCATGATGCTTTTAATCGGCAGTCATGAGAAGTATACACAAAAGTCTTAATCATTCTCATCATGGTAATCGTTGGTGTGTATGTTCATAACATACTTCAATGTTCGATTGCCTCTCTCACAATAAGGAGGGCATTTGTGACTTGGATCATCGAGCCAAAGGCATCAAGAATTGATTCAACCATGTCATAAAATGATGGTGAAGATCCAATCAAACTTAGTCACAAAAAGGGATTCACAATCTGCGAAGAGTATGCAGTTTTCGTGCAGTATGACCTATACTCACTAAAACAGCCATAACTCTTTCGTCTGGACGGATATGAACAAACCGCTTGAACCATTGGAAACTAGATTCACATAGCTTTCCAATGATATAAAATGCGTGTTCTAGTTCATCCGGAGTTGATCTGGGGGCTCTGACGAAGTTAAAGGACAGTAGGATACAGTCTGCTATGACCTGTACACACTTAAACTGACATAACTCTTTCGTCGGGACAGGTATGAACGAGCCGCTTAAACCACTGGAAACTAGACTCACGTAGCTTTCCAATGATATAAAATTCGGCATCTAGTTCATCCGGAGCCGTTCAGAAAACTCTGACGAAGTTACGATACAGTAGTTTCAACTTACTGTGGTCGCAGATTTAGACATGATTAAGCTTTCAACTTTAAAATGGCATCGCAGGAGTTATCCTCGACCCAAAAGTAAAGCGTACATATGGTATTACAAGTCTTCAACGTCCATGAAGGACGGCATTTGGTAACAGCAACATGGGGGGGATCCAAAATCAAGGGAGTAGGTAACCTTTGCCAAGGTTAACCACGTCATCCGATGATGGAAAATCTGCTGTTAGGTGAAGACTAAACCACGAACATCGACACACCTTTATAAGGCTGTGCATGATCATGTCATAGTGTGAATACACTTATCGAACCAACGATTTCATCGAGGTCTCATTTCGTTTGGAGAAAATCAAAGAGCCCTTCATGACGTCAAATGTCAGAGGCATCTATTTGACGTTCCGTACGCCCTTTTGTACGTTTATTTGTATGCATTCATTCTTTTGCTCAGGATTGTGTGGGTAGTCCCACCATCTGTAAAACACTCAATTTCATCACATAATATACCTATCGAACAAGGTAGATACGTGAGAAAAAGACATAAACACCGAAGGCAACAATCGAAGGCAACCTTGTGCATTGCAGAATTCCTGGCAGCATGACCTTTGCTCACTCAAACAGGCATTACTCCTTCGTTAGAATGGATATGAACGAACCGTGAAAACCATTGGAAACTAGACAAATGTAGCTTTCCTGTGATATATTTTCTGCGTTCTAGTTCATCCGGAGCTGTTCAGAAAGCTCTTCGGAAGTTGCTGTTCAGAAAGTGGCAGATTCACTGTTTTTGTTTTTGGTTGCCCGCATTTGCAGCTTGCACGTATGCCAATGCACTAGGCATTTGGCAACATTTGGCAGCGCATTGCACCTACACATATGTCATTGCATTAAGCACTTGACAACATTTGGTAGTGCATGAGGAGCCACACATATGCCGGTGCACCGTGCACTCGACAACATTTGGTGGCTGCACAACCGCTGGCGCCCATGGCGCACGGTATGGGGCAGTGGGGGGGGGGGAGCTCGGCAGCTTATCTCAAGTGTAGAGCATGAGATGCACAGAGCTTCGGCAGCTGCTGCACAGAGCTTGGCCCTGGTGCTCAGTGCTCGGCAGTCGGTGTCCTGTGCACGTCCTCGAGTGTTCTGTGCTATGTAGCTCACTTAGTGCTTGTCCGTGATGTAAGTGCACAACCATTGGTGATCAGTGCACGGTTCCTTGTGTTCAATGCTAACATATGGTGCTTAGTGCTCAACACCTAATGCACAGTGCACGATAGTTCATGTGTAGAGCATAAAGCGACAAACACATAACTAATCGACATGTGACATATAAGTGGTGGCATTCCTCACACAACATGAAGCAATTGACACACAGGGGCGGCAACTGACACACAATATTGGCAAAAACAATCAAGGGGCAGTAGGTAGCATACAGGGTTAGCAACAGACACGTTGGGCGGCAACAGGCGCGTGACTATCGACAACTTGCAGCCAGGTGCACATGGGCTCGGCAGCGTGCACGACAGCTCGGCAACCATGCCAGCAGCTTGTGTAGCGCTCAGTAGCTCCTAGGCAGCGCTCAATAGCTGCATGCCTTTAGCATAAAACAGTGTTGCTCAGCTTCTAATCTCCATTCGAGACTTAGAGCGGCATTCAAGGGTCATTATGTAAGTGGAGACAAAACCAAACTATGGAGACTCGAGAGTGGTCATCTCGCTTTATAGGTTGGAGGTACAGCGTAGGAAGCAGTGGCTAAATCTCGAGCAAAATCTATGTGATGCTCGGCAGCTAGGTGCTCAGTGGTTGGAAACTAGCACTCTGCAGCTATGCAGCACTGGTCCTCTATAGCTAGGCACTAAGCGCACTACAGCTAGAAACTGGGCAGCCTGTGCTCTGCAGCGTGGCGGTGGTGCTCTACAGCTAAACGCTGGGCATCCTACACCGGTAGCTGATTCTCCTACCATATTCTCAACGGGACTTCTACCCGGAGAAATGTGCTAACGTTGATCAAACACAACGCGGGTTCAATGAATGAGATGATTCTCTAATTCCGAACTCTCTTTAATAGCATAACACAAACCAACGTTGGATACCTCACAACGTGGACCTATAAACATCTTCGGTGCATGGTGCACGGCAACTAGGGCTTGTCACTCGGCAACTAGTGCTCGACAATGCTCTGCAGTGCATAACAATTAGTGTGCAAGGCTTTGGTAGCTGGTAGCCATGTGCACATATAGTGCCTGGCAGCAGTGCACAAGTGTTGGCAGCCGCGTGCATGTGCCAAGGCCCAGCCTCGGCAGCAGTGCTTGGCAGGTGCACGTGTGGTGCCCGATGACAGCGTGCGCGTGCACAGGGCCTATCCCTGGCAGCAGCGCTCGGCATCAGCCAAACCGTTGCACATATGGTGTCTGACATCAGTGCACGTGCACAGGGTCGATCCCTGGCAGCAGTGCACGTCAGTGCACAGAAGGTGCGCATATGGTGCCTGACATCAGTGCACGTGCACAGGGTCGATCCCCGGCAGCAGTGCACGTCAGTGCACAGAAAGTGCGCATGTGGTGCCCGGTGGCAGCATGCGCGTGCACAGGGCCAATCCCCGGCAGCAGCGCTCGGCATCATCCAAACCGGTGCACATATGGTGCCTGACATCAGTGCACGTGCACAGGGTTGATCCCCGGCAGCAGTGCACGTCAGTGCACAGAAGGTGCGCATGCGCGCCGGCAGCAGAGTGCACCCGCGCACAGGGGCAGGCCCCGGCAGCGGTGCTCGGCAGCCAAATGCACATATGTTTTAGGATTTTCCATAATAACCTGCAAAGACAAACGTCCCAAGCATAGATTGAACTTTGAAATTACTCAAAATTAAAGCTTACTTGCTAGTCTGCCAAATAGACTGCATTTATATAAGCTTGTTCCATGCTTCCATGCTCAAATCCATGCGCGTTCGGCGATTGTTCACGCAATTCCATTATGAATTGTCGCGTGGGGAGACCGTGTGCACATGAAAAATATATGGTTAGTTAAACTTGCTATAAAACAGTAGCAAAAGTATTGAAAACATCAACCATATGGAGGATTCATAAAGAAAGTAGGAATACAACCCGTGTGCACAGGGGGTGCGCGCGGTGCCCAGGGGATGCGCAGGGGGTGCACAGGGGGGTGCCCAGGGGGTGCGCAGGGGGGTGCCCAGGGGATGCGCAGGGGGTGCACAGGGGGGTGCCCAGGGGGTGCGCAGGGGGGGTGCCCAGGGGGTGCACAGGGGGTGCCCAGGGGGTGCACAGGGGGTGCGCAGGAGGTGCACATGAGTGGTGCGCGCGGTGCACAGCAGTGCGCGCGCAGTGCACAGAAGGTGCGCAGCAGTGGTGCGCGCGGTGCACGGTGGTGCACGGTAGTGCGCGCGCAGTGCACAGGAGGTGCGCAGCAGTTGGCACTCGGGTGTGGCCGCTTCGCTCTAAGGTTATAGCGTCGTGCTGATAACGTGTTATAGAATATATGAGAGCTGAATCTCGTTGTGTGTTATTCATCAAATGAGAGGCCCCTTATATAGGGGTTTACATCAAGCCTAGTATGGAAACGTACTATATGTGTAGTACATGTACTATGTGTAGTACAACAATACATATATGGTAAGTACTACATGTTTCCTATTACATCTAAGGCCCATGGGCTAAGCCCATCTACACGGCATAAGACCAAGTGCACACACGCACATGTCATATTTCCTACAACATAATTATTGAATAGTCATAAAACTCCTTCAAATTAAGCCAGGTCTTCTCATCTTTTATGTCTATTTTTATTTTTATTTTTATTTTATCTTTATTATTTACCTAATTAATACTTGTATATATATTACTTCTTCTTTTTTGATAAATTTGGTATCTAGTAGGGGTATTTTTGATAGTTTATATTTTTTGAAAGAGGGGTCTGACTTTCTAATATAGTATAAATAGGTTTTGCATCTTCAACCCATGAAGGCAAAACCCAAACATATTTAATCATTTTATATTATTATTTAATCATACATGAAATGAAACTCAATTGTTTAATTATACTATATCATTATATTAATAAAATATGGCAATGACCTACACCTCACTCATCCTCATAAATTATAAGTTTTGGTCATATTTGGTTGAGTCAAAATAGAACAAATTTTAGGTAAATTCTATTTTAGCTTAACTTTGTTAATGGGTTGGAGATGAGATTTTATAAATCATAAACCTATTATAAGTTTTAGACCAAGAGTTGGAGATGCTCTTAGATGTCTAAAGTTTCTCTAAAATTTCTTTAAAAACGGAAAATAAAAACTAACTTTTTAAAAAATTTATGCTTAAACTCTAACAGCTTTTTTATTTTAAAAATTTTGGAATTTAATGCAACAACAAAATATACTATATTATAATTAATTATGACTAAAAAATTATTATTTTTTATTAAAACAATTAAACACCTAATACAATATTATATTAATGACTTTATCTCAATGAAGAATGTGGAGAATTAAATTGTAGAGAAATAAGACATTGCTGTAAATTTGAAAAATAAAGGCTTCTCTTTCTACTCCATCTCTATTTTAGAGAATGAGATGGAGAATTTGATTGATCTAAAAACAGAAGTAAGTCTACTACTCCTAGTAAACTTGGTTTTTGAGAACATAAGTAAGTTTACTAGGGCCTAGGGGTAGTAAACTTGGAATTGAATCTTTACTAGGGTCAATAATTCTGACCACATGATTTCGGTCACCTGAATTTGGCAACCGACGATAAGATTCCGACAACCGGTGACTTGTGACTGGAGTCCGACGACATGTGACCGGAGTCAATAAGGTTCCGGTCAACCATTCTCTTTCTTGCATTTTCTCTCTCTAAGCGTATTTAAGGGGTGAAGGGTTTAATGATACTAAAATAATATAGGTTATTAAGAGTGTTTTAAGAGTTTAGACCTAATGAACATAAATTCTCTTTTAAAAGTTCAAATGGTCAATGTTTTTTAAAAAATGTTGGAATGAGAAGTAATGTGTCAAATTTTATAATAAATGGACATTCCCTATAAAATTAGACCCGATTAATGTGTATACAAAAACTAAAAGAGCAAACTGATTTTTAAAAAAAATGATTGAACTAATTTTGACACTAAACATTTAGAAAGTAACTGAATTTAATAAAAAAAATAAAAACCCACGTATCTCGGTTTTCCTGTTTTTTTGGTAGTTATAAAAAATAAAAACCCTCGTATCTCGGTTTTCCTACTAAACACACAAAGCATTTTTTTATTATTTTATTTTGGGAAGAAAGATATTCGTTGGGTAATATATTACGGTACTATTGATTCGTGGGTGGTAATCCAATACCATATATGATTGACACAGCAAGACAGAGATAGACTGGGTCAGGTGAGGCGAGACGAAAGAGAAACAAACCCTAGGGAAGAAGAGGAATCGTGATCAAGCAAACCAAAGCAGAGCAGCAGGAAGAGGCGATGGATGAGCAGTATGACGTCATAGTGTTGGGAACTGGTCTCAAGGAATGCATCCTCAGCGGTCTTCTCTCCGTTGACGGCCTCAAGGTTTAGTTTCTACTCACTCTCCTTGTCTTGCCTCACAAATCGAGGATCCATGAGATCCGGCGGTTGCAATCGAAATCGGGCAGATCTAGTCACTTGATCTTAATTCGCATACTTGAAACTTCAACTGCTTTTCATCCCAAGACAATATGGATTTATTCCGCAAATTATTTTACTACAGCCCAAGTTTACTGATTCTGAATTCCCAATAAGTATATATCTACTGCCTGTTTCAAGAATAGTCTGCACCTTTTTACTCTTTTCTTCTTTAGCTGAAGATCTCTTGATGTTTGATACAGGTTCTACACATGGATAGGAATGATTATTATGGAGGAGAGTGCGCATCACTCAATCTTATCCAGGTCCCATTCTGCCACATATTCTTTAACTTGTGAACAAGTACCCGTTTTGTATTCTGGTTTACTGAACTTCTTTCGTGTGTTATGTCTTGTCATCTTTAAACTATTATCTTGCAGCTCTGGAAGAGGTTCAGGGGAGATGATAAGCCCCCAGCACAGTTGGGCTCTAGTAGGGATTACAATGTGGACATGGTCCCTAAGGTGCATTTTTTGTCTTGTATATTGCTTTGCATTTGTGCTTTTGCTACACTCTACGGTTACTTCTTATTTGCTTCAAGTTTCCCTAACCTGTTTTATTTTTTATGTCTTAGTTTATGATGGCCAATGGAACTCTAGTGCGTGTCCTCATTCATACAGATGTTACCAAATACTTGTCTTTCAAAGCTGTGGATGGAGGCTTTGTCTATAATAAAGGAAAAGTAATATTTATGTTGACTATTCTCACACATTGATGTGTAATTTTGGCCTGGATCCTTACAAGTGGTTTATCCATTGCATTAGGTTCACAAGGTTCCAGCAACTGATATGGAGGCACTCAAATCTCCACTCATGGGTCTGTTCGAAAAACGCCGTGCCCGCAAGTTCTTCATTTATGTACAAGATTATAATGAAAGCGATCCCAGAACTCACGAAGGAATGGATTTAACAAGAGTGACAACTAGAGAACTGATAGCGTAAGTGCTCTGATGTTACCTTTTCTGAAATTATTTTCCATGATGCATTTGACATGATTTTAGAAGGTGTATTATTGATGAACTTAACCATGTTAAAAAGAGAATTTTATTTTTTTGAATCAACTGAATGCATATTATTTGTGGGAATAATACTTGATGGGTAAATTTAATTGACCAAGGGTTACATCTATTCTATAGTGTATATAGTTACTTAAGAAAAAGATGTGTTTAGTTTTGGTTGATAACATACATGTACTTAACATGCATGCCCGAAAACATTTTCTAATTTTTGTGTGTTCAATGTTGCAACAGAAAATATGGTCTTGATGACAACACTATTGACTTCATTGGGCACGCTTTAGCACTTCATAGAGATGATCGCTACCTGGATGAACCTGCACTGGATACTGTGAAGAGGATGAAGGTAAGTACTGGATTGGGATGGGTTGTTTTTTGTTTTGTATCTCTAGACCTTTAGTTTTTCTGAATCAGATGTGTTGTCATCATTCACTTGAGTTTTCCCTGTTGTTTTCTTCATAGCTTTATGCGGAATCTCTTGCACGTTTCCAAGGAGGGTCTCCATACATTTATCCGTTGTATGGACTTGGAGAGCTTCCTCAGGTTTGTCACTTTATATTCTGTTATACGAGTATAACTGTCGGTGAAGGTCAGTAAAGATATTCACTTCTTTCTGAATGGGGCTTTATGCAGGCATTTGCAAGACTTAGTGCTGTGTATGGTGGCACTTATATGCTTAATAAACCTGAATGCAAGGTACTCCTACTGTGCTCCTCATATTTTATGGAGTTAACACTCCTTCAACCATTGCATCATTTTTTTCTTTCTCTTTCTACTCGGCATTTGGAAGTTGCTGTTATCATGTTATCTACTCTAGACACTGAGTTCTCCTGCCTGATCCCAGGTGGAGTTCAATGAGGAAGGGAAAGTTATTGGTGTTACATCTGAAGGTGAAACTGCTAGGTGCACGAAAGTTGTTTGTGACCCTTCTTACTTGCCCAACAAGGTAAATTGGGTGATTCTTCTGAGTTTGCATATAATTTGAGGTCCTTAGATTATCTTTGATAAGAAAGTAAACATTTCGAAGAATGAAAGTGCAAATAAGATGGACTATGAGTCTTCAGGAATTAAACAGAGTGAATAAGCTGCAGATAGATTGATATTATAATCCCATCACACTTGGTGGTGGGGTCAATATATACTGTTTGGAAATGCAAATGCTTCTATTTACTTGTTGGCTTGTACATCTTCTCGTTTCTTCTATGTCAAGCTTGATGGGTTAAGTACAATGCTGTTATTTTGTACTTAAACTGAAGATTTGTTGCATTTCAACAGGTCAGAAAGGTTGGTAAGGTTGCAAGGGCTATCGCCATAATGAGCCACCCGATCCCAAACACAAATGATTCTCATTCAGTGCAGGTTATCTTGCCACAAAAGCAGTTGGGTCGCAGATCAGATATGTAAGTTTCCCTGTAAACTGCAAGTAATGCTCTCATTTCTGTTATAATATTACTGTTCTCTTAAGTAAGAGTAGAACTGGATTTATTATTATAATTGTACTATTTCTTTTTGTCATTCATTTGAGGGGGCCTAACGGGGTTAAAAGAATTAAGTAAAGATGTTCAAGTGTCAGGAACTGGGTTTGTTCTACTTAGAATATGCTGAATGAGCCTGATTAGTTAAGCACATGAGCATATGGACATATCATGGCTCTGTAAGTCTGGAAACCTCATAAACTCTTTGAGCCCTTATGAGGGTATGCTCAGTTTGACATGATTTTTTTTCCTACTCAACATGGCTAGTTGGAAAGGTTTTCGCAGTATAGGTCTACCAACAAATTTCCATGGCTAGCTTGTTTTATTTATTAGAAAGAAACTGTTTTCATTATGTTAAAGGAAGATGGAAATTGTATAGTTTGTGACGCTAAAATGCTAAATGTGCCCTAGTTTTTTTAATTATGCTGTACCAAGGGTTTTCCGTTTAGACGGACTGTTAAAAGGGGTCCATGACAAAATTTGTGTTATGCGTAAATTTGTCCTACTACAACTTCATGGCCAAAGTGCCTACGAAAAAGAAGGAAAAGTTTGGCAAGTAGAGGAGGCCTCCTGAGATCTTATATACCCAAGGCTTTGACTCTTCTCACTGTGTCTCTCCCTTTGTCTTTCCCTCTGTCTCTGTATTATATTTCTTCAGATTGCAGCCTGATGTTTTAATGAATGAAACAGGTATCTTTTCTGTTCCTCTTATTCTCACAATGTTGCTTCAAAGGGAAAGTTTATTGCGTTTGTGTCAACGGAAGCAGAAACTGATAATCCACAGATTGAGCTAAAGCCAGGAATTGACCTTCTAGGTCCTGTTGAAGAGATATTTTTTGATATATATGACAGATATGAGCCGGTCAATGAACCCATTTTGGACAATTGCTTTATATCAACTGTGAGTCATGTTCAAGCCTTGGCTTCTATTTTCAAGTTTTATAAATGATGCACACTTAACAAGTGCCTGTTAATGGTCAACAGAGTTATGATGCAACAACACACTTTGAGTCCACTGTCATGGATGTACTCAACATGTATACCTTGATAACAGGGAAGGTAAGAAATTCAATCATACTAGGGTGAATCAGTACAGATGTTTCCTGTCATCTGCCTTACTAGGCGTTTACTTTTGACTAACAAGCCCTCGTTCTTTTCATTGTGTCCGAGTGTGTTTTCTATGTAACAAGGTTTAACTAGTTACCTGGAATGCTTGACCAGGTTCTTGATCTAAGTGTGGACCTAAGTGCTGCCAGTGCTGCAGAAGAATGAGTGAAGCTGCCTGTTCTATTTGCAGCTACAATAGTCTTTTGTTCCAAGTACTGTGAGCCGGGCATACAGGTCAGGACTGTACGAGGCTTTTTACTTTTAATCAGACTCATATTTAATGTAATGTTGGTTTCTGTTCTTTAAAACATCCTTTGAAAGAAAAAAAACGTGTTTGAACATGCACTTGTGGCAACATTTCAGTTGTGGTTGTGTGGAGGCATTAAGATGATGTGTGCCATATGGCATATACTCAATAGATTTGTTACTTTCTCAAACTTGGCCTGCTCTGTTTTCTACTGAAGAAAAAAGCAAAATATCCTGGTACTGTCTGTATGAACTATGAAGTCATTCCATTACGAGAGAAATCTTCCAGGGTTTACATTTAGGGTCTCATGCATGAGAAATTAGTATGACTAGAAACTGGTTTTGCCGGCATGTTGCCTAACTTTCCAGGTAATAACTGGTTGTGATGTGCATTCTTGATCGCCAACAACTTCCAGGTAATCTTGCTCACTAATGAGCTTGGGCATAAATAAACTAATAGGCACGGTGGCAATGGCAATGGTTATGATTGTGCTCTTGACTTGACATTAGTGTATTGTTTGAAGAACATGTGTATACGGTTGATCATAACATGCGTAGAACAAAATCTACAATAAATTAAGCAGCACGCCGGTAGAGAGTATAGCTGCACAATACATGTTTAAAGGTCGACTTACAAGAAAACGGGCAGAGAGGAATATGAAAGGTTATTCATGTGCAGCATCGTTCAGATGTACGTTTCGGTCGATGCATCGATCGATTTTTTTTATACATGATCATTGGCGGGTGGCTGTTGAGGCTGAATTTCTCCCGCAGGAACGGAAACTTGAGCCAATTCATGTTTCTTCCCCGATGTTGTGTTGGGCACAGAAGTTGCCTCGTTGTGCAATTTGTATTTGCTGCTATGACCGACTTTGCTAGAAGAACCACTACTACTGCCATTGCCATTAGTGGCTGCCTTTCTCAACGCCGCCTGGTGCTTCTTTGCTGATTTAGCCCACCCAACAAGCCCCTCTTGTACGTGTTCGTCGAATATTGCCTTCTTAAAAGATGTTCCCATCTAACTCATTACACAAGTAGTCGATCATTAATTCAATTATACGTACGTCTCTCTGAAATCTACACACGTCAATTTATATAACACTGGGACGTATATTACTCACCTGTGTGACAATAGCATACAGTGGCAACGTACTGTAGCTGCAGACGAACTGGACAAATGCTCTAATATTCCCCGGCCGGGCATATATTCAGCAGAGAGAACAAACATGTCAGATCGAAATAGTTATCATCATATTCATACGTACACAATCAAATTAATCAAGTATTTATGTACGTTTTACATGCAAACACACATGCACCTTCACAGTATTAGTTGCTTACCCGATTACAAGTCTTGGGATAACGTAACCAATTTTCCCCATCATGCAGGAATCAAATTTATATTGAATCTGCATGCATGCAAGAGATCGATGGATCAATATATAGCTCTAATATTAATACGTACGTATATATGTCATGCAGTTACGTAAATACGTACCCATATCCAGAAGAAAAGTGCGAGTTCAAAAGAATTTTGGAACAAGATGATATGAATGAGTAAGAGAACCAATCGAGGCCTGCGGAACCAGAAGTGATCGTCTGAAGGTTGAACCACCAAGTCTCCTTCTATTGCAATGTGCTTCTCGGCAACATCATGGGCTAATTGGATTATAACATGCTCCAACTTGGTGCCAACAGCAAGTAAAAGCTGTACGTATCGTGCGTATAAATGTAGATATTTGAAAGACACAAGATCAAAATATATGGATCATATATGAGTACTATATATATACGTACAACTACTGGAACGAATATATATGTAAGTGGTTTTGGAGAGCTTACAATGAACGGCACGAATGCTATCCAGAAATAGGCATGCCAACCTACAGTATAAGATTGACATATGTTTAGTAACATCGAACTTAACGTATCGTACTTAGCTGCATACATCCCAGCTCTACGAAGGTTGCCATCATCAATGGATATATGCATGGTAGCTTACCAGCGACATTCAGCAACAAGAAAAGGACTACAAATACCCACAGGTACCAACTGAAAATCATTGTCGGAGTCAACATATATAAAGATCGATATTAGCAATTAAGTTAATTAGGAACCATAATAATCTGAGCTGTAAATTAATTGTAAATGTTGTAACGGATCACCTTATTCCGACGACTCTCTTGAAATCTGCTTCAAGGGCACGTACCATGTACTTGTGGAAATTAAAATTTGGATTTCCCTTGCAATGTGTCTACATGAATACATACACAGAAAAGGAGTATTATCGTCAGAAAAAATATATATCTTCAGGAAACTAATTATTTGCAGAAAGGGCAAAAAAGAAGCAAGATATATTAGAAATAACAGAAACTAATTTATTTATGGCTTACCTCGATCGATGAAGCCTAGACGCATTGTCATATAATCTGTTTTTGTCATAGACCCATAAAATTGCTTGAAAAATGCAATCTGAAAAAGGAGTAGGTAGGAGGAAGATAATTAACCATGAATCGTATATATAGCACCACATAATGAAGGTTCCATTATAGATGAGATTTGTATTTTTGCTCAAAATCTTATCAACTTGATACATTGATGAGATGTATATATGCAAGAGAGATGGTGCGTTTAATTAACTAATGAGCTTTAATCAAATGTAATCAAGCTCGATCCGATAGTTCCACCACCACCAGTACGTAGTGATCGAATCGCATAATATATGCTAATTTCAACGGTTATGATACTAAAAGATAATATATAAAGACTCTCACAAGCTAATTAAGTTGAATTGTTTTTTTTTTGAAAAAATGATATTTGCACACAAAAAAATAAAAGTCAAACCTCAAACCAATGAATTAAAAAGTCAAATGTTCATTTCAATACAAGGTGTACTTACTAATGTCTAAATACACAAATCTTTATTAAATTCATAATAAAATAATATTTTAAGACAATTTTACTCTTGTTCCTTATACGCACGTAGAGAAAGAAAATGAAAGAGGTAATATTTTGCCGGAGCCTCGCCGGTCGTCAGACTCCGATCACTAGCCACAAGAAAATCGTCTTTGAACGGAAAATTGTAATTCTCCGGAATCTGGAGTATACTAGGGTTAAGAAACTTAGATCTAGAGTTTACTGGGTTAATAAACTTAGATCTAGAGTATATTGGGGCTAATAAACTTTGATATTGAGTATATTGAGTTTAAAAAACTTAGAACTTGAGTATACTAGTGTTAATAAACTTTGATATGGGGTTAATAAACTTGAATCTTGAGTATACTAGCGATAATAAATTTAGATTTGGAGTACTCATCAAATACTTAACAAGCACACCAATTATTTTGAAACCAGAAAAACCTGTTGAGAATGAGAATACCAAGGCAGTTTCAAGCTTGCTTGGTGGTACCAAAAATAACTGTGTGGGATGTGAGAAGACAGAATATCGATCCCATTGAGAAGGTCTCGGTGAATGGGACTCCTTATCACAAGAGATGCTTCAGATGTACCATAAAAAAATACACACACACAGCAAACCCGATTAAGTCAACCTTAAATCCTAATAAACTTTTACAGAAAGTTTACTGGAGCTACATCTACATAAAATCTAAGTCTACTAACGTCAGTATACTCTAAATCTAAGTCTACTAACCACAGTATACTACAAAACTAAGTCTAGTAACCCCAATATACTCTAAAATCAAGTCTTCTAACCCCATTATACTTCAAACCAAAGTCTACTAACCATAGTATACATCAAAACCAAAGTTTACTAACCCCAGCATACATTAAAACCAAGTTTACTAACCCCTGTATACATCAAAAACAAGTCTACTAACCCAAGTATACTTCAAAACCAAGTCTACTAACCACCGTATTTCATCAAATCCAAGTCTACTAACCCCTGTATACTCTAAATTCAAGTATACTAACCCTAGTATACTCTAAATCCAAATATACTAACCTTAGTATTTCTCGAGTGGTGTCGGGATCAAAAGGCCGAGGAGGCCGCATGGGGCTGCTTGGAGACCAGAGGTCAGAGATAAGAGATCATAGGTCTGAGCTCGGCTCGCATCGCCTCAAGGCAGTGATGAAGGAGGTTGCATACGTAGGGTTAGTGTTCGGCATCGACGTTGTGAAATCTACATCGGCGTCGTCTAAGAGAGAGAAATAGAGAGAGAGAGAGAGAACTCAGACGTCAAGAAAAAAATAAGAGAGAGAGCTCATTTTTAGGTCATTGCAGACGTCGAGATAGGAGCTCGCAGATCGAATCCACTGGCGTCGTCGAGGTTGCTTGGAGATCGGAGCTCGTAGATCGAATCTTGACTCACCGACGTCGAGATCGGAGCTCGCAGATCGAATCTCAATTCACCGACGTCCTCGAGGCAGTGGCAGGCTTTGGTGAGGCGGTGGCCGACTTCGGGTGAGAGGGAGTTAGAGATAGAGAGAGAGATTTTCATATCAGGAATGAGAAAAAGGGATATGAGGATGAATGAAGATAGGTTTGATATTTATGAAGGATAGTTTTGTTTTTTTTTTAAAAAAATATTTATATAAATTGGCATGTCAAATCTGTTTTTATTGTAATGAGTCATCAATCCTTATAATTAGTATTATATAATCTATTGTTGTTTTTTATTCAAGCATTTTGTACCTAGCTATTAATAGTTCATTGCGGCGCCAACTTAATTTGGAGGTTGAATTCGTCTCCATTTATCAGATAAGCAATATTAGAGCCGTCTCAAGGCTAGCTATATAGCTATAAGATCGATATATCCAGTTTATTACGTACTAATCGATGAATGGAAAACTAAGTAATTATGTGGAAAAGAGAACGCCATCCTTAGTAATATATGTAGTATTTGCCCATAATCCCAATCAATGAGATTGAGTAGTACTCGATTGATCATCAGCTATCCCCTTTAGTGTTCGTTTTTATTTTCTTCTTTCCCGGAAAAATAGCCAAGTTACTCTCTTCTGAGTTTTAACTATAATAACTAATTAATTACTAGCTAAGTACTACCAATTGTTAGCACTCACCAACCAACCCAGAAACGCTAGATTCTTTCCAATGCCCAGAAAACGACCCCTGATAAAATCATGGTCTTGGACGGCAGTAAACTTCTCTGTCAAAACTGCAACAGCATGCACGCACAAATAAAACACAAATAGATTAATTGTAAAAACTTTCAACTATATATAGTATCTGTGTATATATACACGTCCGTATAGTGTAGAGGAGCGTTTGTTACCTTCTTCTGGATTGTACTCTTTCCTCGCTATAGAATCTTCCCATTGTCTCCATTGACGTATCTACTCCGATATAGATGATGTGTGCCATATGGCATATACTCAATAGATTTGTTACTTTCTCAAACTTGGCCTGCTCTGTTTTCTACTGAAGAAAAAAGCAAAATATCCTGGTACTGTCTGTATGAACTATGAAGTCATTCCATTACGAGAGAAATCTTCCAGGGTTTACATTTAGGGTCTCATGCATGAGAAATTAGTATGACTAGAAACTGGTTTTGCCGGCATGTTGCCTAACTTTCCAGGTAATAACTGGTTGTGATGTGCATTCTTGATCGCCAACAACTTCCAGGTAATCTTGCTCACTAATGAGCTTGGGCATAAATAAACTAATAGGCACGGTGGCAATGGCAATGGTTATGATTGTGCTCTTGACTTGACATTAGTGTATTGTTTGAAGAACATGTGTATACGGTTGATCATAACATGCGTAGAACAAAATCTACAATAAATTAAGCAGCACGCCGGTAGAGAGTATAGCTGCACAATACATGTTTAAAGGTCGACTTACAAGAAAACGGGCAGAGAGGAATATGAAAGGTTATTCATGTGCAGCATCGTTCAGATGTACGTTTCGGTCGATGCATCGATCGATTTTTTTTATACATGATCATTGGCGGGTGGCTGTTGAGGCTGAATTTCTCCCGCAGGAACGGAAACTTGAGCCAATTCATGTTTCTTCCCCGATGTTGTGTTGGGCACAGAAGTTGCCTCGTTGTGCAATTTGTATTTGCTGCTATGACCGACTTTGCTAGAAGAACCACTACTACTGCCATTGCCATTAGTGGCTGCCTTTCTCAACGCCGCCTGGTGCTTCTTTGCTGATTTAGCCCACCCAACAAGCCCCTCTTGTACGTGTTCGTCGAATATTGCCTTCTTAAAAGATGTTCCCATCTAACTCATTACACAAGTAGTCGATCATTAATTCAATTATACGTACGTCTCTCTGAAATCTACACACGTCAATTTATATAACACTGGGACGTATATTACTCACCTGTGTGACAATAGCATACAGTGGCAACGTACTGTAGCTGCAGACGAACTGGACAAATGCTCTAATATTCCCCGGCCGGGCATATATTCAGCAGAGAGAACAAACATGTCAGATCGAAATAGTTATCATCATATTCATACGTACACAATCAAATTAATCAAGTATTTATGTACGTTTTACATGCAAACACACATGCACCTTCACAGTATTAGTTGCTTACCCGATTACAAGTCTTGGGATAACGTAACCAATTTTCCCCATCATGCAGGAATCAAATTTATATTGAATCTGCATGCATGCAAGAGATCGATGGATCAATATATAGCTCTAATATTAATACGTACGTATATATGTCATGCAGTTACGTAAATACGTACCCATATCCAGAAGAAAAGTGCGAGTTCAAAAGAATTTTGGAACAAGATGATATGAATGAGTAAGAGAACCAATCGAGGCCTGCGGAACCAGAAGTGATCGTCTGAAGGTTGAACCACCAAGTCTCCTTCTATTGCAATGTGCTTCTCGGCAACATCATGGGCTAATTGGATTATAACATGCTCCAACTTGGTGCCAACAGCAAGTAAAAGCTGTACGTATCGTGCGTATAAATGTAGATATTTGAAAGACACAAGATCAAAATATATGGATCATATATGAGTACTATATATATACGTACAACTACTGGAACGAATATATATGTAAGTGGTTTTGGAGAGCTTACAATGAACGGCACGAATGCTATCCAGAAATAGGCATGCCAACCTACAGTATAAGATTGACATATGTTTAGTAACATCGAACTTAACGTATCGTACTTAGCTGCATACATCCCAGCTCTACGAAGGTTGCCATCATCAATGGATATATGCATGGTAGCTTACCAGCGACATTCAGCAACAAGAAAAGGACTACAAATACCCACAGGTACCAACTGAAAATCATTGTCGGAGTCAACATATATAAAGATCGATATTAGCAATTAAGTTAATTAGGAACCATAATAATCTGAGCTGTAAATTAATTGTAAATGTTGTAACGGATCACCTTATTCCGACGACTCTCTTGAAATCTGCTTCAAGGGCACGTACCATGTACTTGTGGAAATTAAAATTTGGATTTCCCTTGCAATGTGTCTACATGAATACATACACAGAAAAGGAGTATTATCGTCAGAAAAAATATATATCTTCAGGAAACTAATTATTTGCAGAAAGGGCAAAAAAGAAGCAAGATATATTAGAAATAACAGAAACTAATTTATTTATGGCTTACCTCGATGAAGCCTAGACGCATTGTCATATAATCTGTTTTTGTCATAGACCCATAAAATTGCTTGAAAAATGCAATCTGAAAAAGGAGTAGGTAGGAGGAAGATAATTAACCATGAATCGTATATATAGCACCACATAATGAAGGTTCCATTATAGATGAGATTTGTATTTTTGCTCAAAATCTTATCAACTTGATACATTGATGAGATGTATATATGCAAGAGAGATGGTGCGTTTAATTAACTAATGAGCTTTAATCAAATGTAATCAAGCTCGATCCGATAGTTCCACCACCACCAGTACGTAGTGATCGAATCGCATAATATATGCTAATTTCAACGGTTATGATACTAAAAGATAATATATAAAGACTCTCACAAGCTAATTAAGTTGAATTGTTTTTTTTTTGAAAAAATGATATTTGCACACAAAAAAATAAAAGTCAAACCTCAAACCAATGAATTAAAAAGTCAAATGTTCATTTCAATACAAGGTGTACTTACTAATGTCTAAATACACAAATCTTTATTAAATTCATAATAAAATAATATTTTAAGACAATTTTACTCTTGTTCCTTATACGCACGTAGAGAAAGAAAATGAAAGAGGTAATATTTTGCCGGAGCCTCGCCGGTCGTCAGACTCCGATCACTAGCCACAAGAAAATCGTCTTTGAACGGAAAATTGTAATTCTCCGGAATCTGGAGTATACTAGGGTTAAGAAACTTAGATCTAGAGTTTACTGGGTTAATAAACTTAGATCTAGAGTATATTGGGGCTAATAAACTTTGATATTGAGTATATTGAGTTTAAAAAACTTAGAACTTGAGTATACTAGTGTTAATAAACTTTGATATGGGGTTAATAAACTTGAATCTTGAGTATACTAGCGATAATAAATTTAGATTTGGAGTACTCATCAAATACTTAACAAGCACACCAATTATTTTGAAACCAGAAAAACCTGTTGAGAATGAGAATACCAAGGCAGTTTCAAGCTTGCTTGGTGGTACCAAAAATAACTGTGTGGGATGTGAGAAGACAGAATATCGATCCCATTGAGAAGGTCTCGGTGAATGGGACTCCTTATCACAAGAGATGCTTCAGATGTACCATAAAAAAATACACACACACAGCAAACCCGATTAAGTCAACCTTAAATCCTAATAAACTTTTACAGAAAGTTTACTGGAGCTACATCTACATAAAATCTAAGTCTACTAACGTCAGTATACTCTAAATCTAAGTCTACTAACCACAGTATACTACAAAACTAAGTCTAGTAACCCCAATATACTCTAAAATCAAGTCTTCTAACCCCATTATACTTCAAACCAAAGTCTACTAACCATAGTATACATCAAAACCAAAGTTTACTAACCCCAGCATACATTAAAACCAAGTTTACTAACCCCTGTATACATCAAAAACAAGTCTACTAACCCAAGTATACTTCAAAACCAAGTCTACTAACCACCGTATTTCATCAAATCCAAGTCTACTAACCCCTGTATACTCTAAATTCAAGTATACTAACCCTAGTATACTCTAAATCCAAATATACTAACCTTAGTATTTCTCGAGTGGTGTCGGGATCAAAAGGCCGAGGAGGCCGCATGGGGCTGCTTGGAGACCAGAGGTCAGAGATAAGAGATCATAGGTCTGAGCTCGGCTCGCATCGCCTCAAGGCAGTGATGAAGGAGGTTGCATACGTAGGGTTAGTGTTCGGCATCGACGTTGTGAAATCTACATCGGCGTCGTCTAAGAGAGAGAAATAGAGAGAGAGAGAGAGAACTCAGACGTCAAGAAAAAAATAAGAGAGAGAGCTCATTTTTAGGTCATTGCAGACGTCGAGATAGGAGCTCGCAGATCGAATCCACTGGCGTCGTCGAGGTTGCTTGGAGATCGGAGCTCGTAGATCGAATCTTGACTCACCGACGTCGAGATCGGAGCTCGCAGATCGAATCTCAATTCACCGACGTCCTCGAGGCAGTGGCAGGCTTTGGTGAGGCGGTGGCCGACTTCGGGTGAGAGGGAGTTAGAGATAGAGAGAGAGATTTTCATATCAGGAATGAGAAAAAGGGATATGAGGATGAATGAAGATAGGTTTGATATTTATGAAGGATAGTTTTGTTTTTTTTTTAAAAAAATATTTATATAAATTGGCATGTCAAATCTGTTTTTATTGTAATGAGTCATCAATCCTTATAATTAGTATTATATAATCTATTGTTGTTTTTTATTCAAGCATTTTGTACCTAGCTATTAATAGTTCATTGCGGCGCCAACTTAATTTGGAGGTTGAATTCGTCTCCATTTATCAGATAAGCAATATTAGAGCCGTCTCAAGGCTAGCTATATAGCTATAAGATCGATATATCCAGTTTATTACGTACTAATCGATGAATGGAAAACTAAGTAATTATGTGGAAAAGAGAACGCCATCCTTAGTAATATATGTAGTATTTGCCCATAATCCCAATCAATGAGATTGAGTAGTACTCGATTGATCATCAGCTATCCCCTTTAGTGTTCGTTTTTATTTTCTTCTTTCCCGGAAAAATAGCCAAGTTACTCTCTTCTGAGTTTTAACTATAATAACTAATTAATTACTAGCTAAGTACTACCAATTGTTAGCACTCACCAACCAACCCAGAAACGCTAGATTCTTTCCAATGCCCAGAAAACGACCCCTGATAAAATCATGGTCTTGGACGGCAGTAAACTTCTCTGTCAAAACTGCAACAGCATGCACGCACAAATAAAACACAAATAGATTAATTGTAAAAACTTTCAACTATATATAGTATCTGTGTATATATACACGTCCGTATAGTGTAGAGGAGCGTTTGTTACCTTCTTCTGGATTGTACTCTTTCCTCGCTATAGAATCTTCCCATTGTCTCCATTGACGTATCTACTCCGATATAGATTGAAATAGGTTACACGTCATTTAGCAGGGGGTATGTGTATGTGTGTAACAATAATAAAGAAACAAAAACGCATGCCTATTCTATCAAAATTAAGCACAGGCAAGCTATACACAGCATCTAGCTGAGGCAACGAATTCTTGGTACGTAGTTGGTAGCATATATAAATATAAACGATAAAGCCAGGGCGCTTGAGAAGGTACGTACCTTAATTCCTCCAAAAATAATGGTTAGAGCACAGAAAGTGACATGCACCACAGCTAGAACAAATATGAAAATATGTAGATGGTGCAATGCAGTCGTGGATAGCAACGGAACCTTCCCCTGCATAAATTATTCAGATCAGTATTCAGAACTTAATTTGAAACGTCAAGGTGGTTTTGATTGATCCCTTTGCTACCCGGCCCTCACATAATAGATCTTTCCGGTTGGCTGGCTACTTATTAATTTATATATATCATCAAGAAGGATGCTTATTAAATTAAGATACAAAAAATTCAATAACGGAGCAAGTTGGTTGAATATGCACAATACAAAAATATGTTGTGAAAATGAAAATCAGGCCAATTGACATTGACCTAGCTAGCTGCTACCTCTGAACAAGTGCCGGTGGAACCGGATTGAGAGGTCCCGGCATTATCAGCAAGAAGGCGACGAGCAGTCCCGGCTGGAAAAAGCAGCAGATGCCGAGAATAATAGTTACTGGTAAGGAAGATGCTGGTCTGGAAATGGGCAGTCGTTGACGTTGACTCCGTCTCCTTACAAGGCAGCCAATGACTGGCCAGTTTCTTTGATATGCAGATCTTTTCTATAGGTCCTTGGAACACCGTCAGAAGGAGTGATATAAACCCCAAAAGCATCAACTCTGCGTATCACAATTAATAATTCAAATTCTCAAATTCAGACCGATCGATCAAAAAGAAGAAAAGAGAGAAAAAAAAGAAGAAGATAAGAAATAAAAGATATCAATGTACGTAGAGCACCTTCTTTGATCTTCTCCAAGGCCTCGAAGAGAGGTTTCTGGTCCTTTCTCTTGAGATACTGCACGGAATGTGAAGGAAAACATAAACATAAAACAGATCATTCAGACTAATTTGAGAGCGGTACGGTGGAGCTAGAGATCGATGGAGGTAGACATGCCTTGCCAGTGTAGTGAAGTAATCTCTCGACAGCTAAAGATATGAAGACTATAACAGAACACACAAAAGCCACCACCCATGTTGGTGTGTACTCCAACGTTGTCCCTCCTGCCATGATCGATTGATCTGTGTCGCCGGCGTTAGAGAGGATGTGGTGCAATCGTGGCAGCCCGTACTGTTGGTCCTGCCTTCCTAGCAGTAGCAAGCACGAGAGACTAGTACTCTGGCCGCTACCAGACCTCGACCCTGCATGCTCTTTCTGTGTCAATTATGACGATCTTTCCGTGTGTGTCGATATATTTATAGTTAGTTTATTTGTTCAGTTTTACTGATTTATTTTATGATTAAAAGTTAAAACATGGAGGAAGGCTGAAAAAGACGCGGACGATGACGACGCCGGCCGATGGATCGATAGGAAACGAGAAGATCCAAGAATATAATATTAATATATGTAGAAGGACTTGGACCAGAGTGATAGAAATGGTAGAATAATTTATATATATTTGTGGTTCAAGTCGTGGCTGCGGTTGTGTGGCTAAATTATTGGCTGCGGTTCTGTGGCTAAATTATTAGCTACGGCGAAGTCTTAATCTTGGCGTACTCACCTGTAGTGAGTATTCATCTGAAAAGATCGACGGAGTAGAAAAAGAATTGGGTGAACTTAATTTCATAGATACTGCAGAATCACTGATATAATTCGTAGGAGATCGAGCCAATCCCCTATATAATAACGTCTAAGATCCTAAAATAAAGAGAAATTACTATGTACAGATCAAGAATATCTCTTCTCTAAATACAAGATACATCAGAATATTTTCCGGCACTAACATCATCATGAACTACAAACTAATGCCTCCGATCTTTTCATGTACTTACTATTGTAGGATGTATTGACTCACAGTCGCGGCCGGGCAATATAAGCCTGGCAAGCAGCAGCAACCCTTCCAGGACTTTTTCTCAAGTGGCCTACTAGGCTAATTCCCTCTTGCTAATTGATTTTTGTCTCGACCCTCGTCAAATGGAGTTGGTCGATGGAACAATCTGCTGCACAGCGATGGTTTTTAGGCTTCTAGTTAGTGTAATTGAAACAACACGCAGCATATCATATTAACTTATTAAGGTACCTGAACAAGGTGGCGCCAAATTAAGATGCTTCAATCTGCGCGCATCTGCCTGCAGCCATGCTACCAGCTGGTCAACACAAACATGCGACGATTACCATATAGGTATAGCTAGGGCAATAACTTGGTGTCCAGTGTCCTCGTTTTCAATATAGCTGTAATTAAATTACGCGTTTACGTATTTTTTTGTTTTTTGTGATTAACTTGAAGATTGAAATCTTTATCTTAATTTATCTTTGCCATTATAACGCCAAGCTCAAAATTTCATGAAATTTTGTTTTACCTATAATAGCCTTGAAACAAACTCACCATCTCTATGTCCTACTAGAGTAAATTAGTAAACCTAACCAAGATACAGTTAAATTGATAAAAAATCAATTTTATTTGTTAAAAGCTGAAAAATGACCACTAAGCAACAACTACCATTTGACAAAGCCGCAAGTAACTCGACGCCTACCTAGAAAAGATAAGACACTTTGATTACACAAGCTTGACTTGCCCTAGACTTATTACTAGCAAAAAAACATAAAATAACTAGACATATTGAAAATAAATAACCAAAAATTAAGCCCAAATCCCACCAGCCCAACAAGAAAATATCCAGGTCCAAAGAGTGAGATCAACAAGCAGCGCTTACCAGTTTTTCCTAGCCCAACACAACCATTATACCAGACCCGCCACCCTTTCTCCGCTCCCAACATGAGTGACACCATAGATCTATCCAAACAACAACAACAAGATTGGTTATTAGGGGCAACTCGAAAACGTCCAGGTCAAAATATGGTTTTCAAATTAAGTTATGAATTAGTGGATGCTGCCAACGGGAGTGGCGATGCCATACACAAGAATAGACTCATATAATGGCAAATGCAAATAGAGGTTTTGCACATTTTCGTTATTCCATGTAGACACATAGACCCATGAATCCATACATCTCGATCAGAAAAGAATCAATAGAAAAGAGAGAATTCTTCTGATAAAATTTTGGCAACTATACATGAACTTAGGTCAACTATGAATTTATGTACATTAAGTTATAAAACATAAACTTGAGTCTACGAAGTTTCATTCTCGATCCAACATATATACACGGTGTTAATAACACAGTTAAGTTTATGTAATTGTTTATTTGTGAGAGGGTAATTTGGTAAAACATGTTTATCTATCTCTGATTCTCTCTATTTGCATCATGGCCTTCTCATTCTCTCCCTCCATGGTTGCCCACTGCATCTCCTTCCCTTCCAAATCCACTTCTAATCCTGCAAAAACACTACCCCTTATAACTTTAAGACACTGATGAGCTAAAGTCAGAATTTTTCTCTATGGTTCCCTCTGGTACCTTAAAACAAATACGAGGTCAAAGATGGACCTACATGAGTATTCTTTACTTACAAAGCTGAGTTGGGTTTTCTCAAAATCAAAGATGGAAGTTCACACCATTGATTGGTCTGATGATAATTTTTCACAATAGAAAATAGAGCTTCATTTGTATTGTTGTCATCTAAGAAATTAATTTAGTTAAATTTGGTATGGGGTTTCTGTTTTGTAGACACATTTAAGGAGTGAACTTACTCAAAGTGTAATCGGTTTCAGCTTTACTTTGACAATCTTGAAATATGAACTTGATTGTCTGAAATTCACAGAGATTTAGCCAAGCTTAGAGGTAAGGATCATGCTAGACTTGATGTGTTTGACATGAGAGGATGTGGGTCGATCTCTCTTCTGGGAGAGGTTTCTATTGATGAGGTATGAAATTACAGAGAGAATTGAGTGAGTCAAAAATAAGGGATGATAAAGATTGGAGTTGAAGAGGTGATTGGGATTGGGTAGGAGGAGAAGGGCTACCCATATTAACAGAGTTGAATGCTCGAAAGAAAAAGTTGAGTGCTCATAGTAAAGAGACGAAATTACCCTTCAAAATAGGTCAGATAACAATGAAACTAACTACATCAATGACAAGTGTACATAAGTGGTGTATTTTCATATTTGGTGTATCAAAATAATAGATTTAAAACTTGATGTATAGAAATTATTAGTGGTCTTTAATTGATGTACTGTTTGTAAAATTTTCTCCTCGAAACAAAAGAAAAAGAAATGAAAGACGTAACATAAATCGTGGATCAACTAAACCCTCTCGGGGACTTGTTTAAGAATAAGAAAAAGGAATCTCATGTAAATACTATGAAATAAAGTTTGATCATATTCATGGGGATTCCGTAAAAATTCCATTCCAAAAAGTTTCATAGAATCGCCATATTTGGGGACGTCGATAATCTAGGATAGCAGACTTCCAATTAATCCCGATACATTCTTCGATCACCCGAGATGTTCCATATCTCATATAGTCTAACTCCGGTTTGATCCCCATCCACCTCTCCATAAAACCCATGATGCAATTGTACTACATAGATCGAGAAAGATGAGCAAGAGCTCCATTCGACCCTAAATTCCGGGCGTTCGATATGCCTACTATCAAGACCCCACGAAATCATAGATGAACCATATGGGGACCATTTTTGAATGAAAATTATAACGATAATGCGGTATAAACTCCTCCAAAAGTGGGCAACCCTACTTACAAACCAACTGAATACTTCTATATCCAAAAAGATCCACCCCAACACCAAGAGTTATCTTGCTCCCCTAACTCATCTACACTTCACCAAACAACTTCAACAAAACTAAAACGGAATAATCAGTGCAATCTATATAGATAAATACCTAAACAAATACTAACGTTAGCGGATTTAATTGACTATACATCGTCCCTTGTCCGCACGACCTCCTCGGTGATATTATGAAAATATGGGCATTTGAAAACGAAGGGCTCACGGGACATCATTTTAAAAAGTACGTTAGAGTGAATGGACAAAATAACTGATTTACTTATACAAAAACGTAACTTCTACTTTCCCAGAATCTTGTGCATTGAAAGCCTCAAATACATGCATCGTAGCGATTTCTGAAAACTCATTTAAAAAACAAAAATACATGTCAGTCTCATTAGCTTAAAAATCAATGGTAAAAAATAGGAGAAAAAGTTTCACCATGAGAATGAGCCTCCCAAGCTAGGGTAAAAACCGCCTAAGACTTATAGGTATGCTCTGCGCCACTTCTCAAGTGAGGGCCCGCCTCGCTCTACTTTCTTAAGTGAGGGGCCATCAATCTAAATACACCTCACTCCAATTCCTTAAGTTGAGGGTCTGTTCCGTTTCACTTCCTTAAGTGGTGGGTCATATGGCTAATTAGTATCTATAATAGATATATTGCCGACCCTTCATGGTGAAAAAAAAAACAAAATTTGAAATGTCATATGACTCTTTCCCATTAATAAAACATGCATCTCATACAACAAGTACGATTCCCCAACCATCTTCATAATAATGACCATGAACAAAAGTTTTCTCAATGTTGACATACGTGCTACGCAGAGCACTTTGACGACCTGCGAATCAATCATAACTGTCCCGCCAGCCTGCGCTAACGGCACGAATAACAAGTGTCAGGACTCACCCAGAATTTCACCCTGAAACTCGAGGTAAACCATGCGGGACCACCTCCAAAGAAAATTCTATCGAAAATTCGGCAGAACCTCCCTTGAAAGTGGACAACTCTTCCTAATCAAAACCTGCAAACACTTCTACAATCAAAATCCAACCTTATATCTCCTGGAGCCTACGTGCTCCCCAAATCCACAACTCCCAGATATTAGCTATACAACAAACAAAGGTTCAGAGCAAATCTAATGGTGACAAATGAAAACAAAAATAAATACAAATAAATGGAAGATAGAGTTGACTATGCCTCACTCACATACGCTCGAACACAGCTAAGCTAGCCTGCAAACTGGGCATTTAAAACGGAAGGGCCCGAGGAAAACATGTTAGAGTTAGTGAACAAAAATAATAAAGTGATTAATTAAACAAGAGTTCAGGCTTTCCCAATTTATTTACAAGGAAAACAAAATGCATGTTTCAAGGTAAAAATCAACAAACCTTGACTCTAATCTCGCTAGACAAAAATACAAAAATATATATAATCTGCCTCTCAGGCTAAGTATAAAAATAACAATAACAATAATGTAGTATGTATTCACACACGTCCCCTTACTCCCTGTATGAATTTTTAGGAAAATCCACCCAAGGCTACTACGCTTGCGTTTAACGCTCACGTCACACCATGATGATCATGGCGGAAAGATAGTGTGTATATACGTGCCCCCTTACCCCCTGTAGGAATTTATTTATCTCTATATATATATATTAATAAACGTAAATTATTATAAATATATTCATACAGGGCTACTACGCTTGCGTCTTATGCTCACGTCACACCATAATGGTGACGGATATAGGCTGCACCATTAAGGCGGAAAGACACATATGACTAGCTAGCATTTTATACATACTCTTCTCGTATACACAAATATAAACAACTCAACCGAAAACCTTGTTTTCGGTTACTTAAAAAATAAAAGAGATATAACCAATATAATCACATAATTTATAAATTCAAATTAGAGAAAAGCAATCAAAACCCATTGCAAACATTTAATTTAAAAACAAAAATCCACTCACAGTTATGTAGCCAGGCAAGCCACGTATTGAGATCCTTGTCAAAAGTGTCCGACATCACCCTGGATATCCTGACACTAATAATGTTAATAATTTCCCTTCAAGACTTGTGGAAATTTAACGACACTTAATTACCCGACGTAAACCTTATTTGACCTCTCTAGAATCAATCACAACTAACAATTTAATATCTATCGTACAAGCATAAAAACTTCCTTTTCATCACCCGTACTACAACTTAAAACAAATGAATTAAACCAAATCCCAAAATTTAAAAGCGCGTAATCGATATATGTCCGAATATATACACCTATATATATCAAACAAACATTTACCCCATGGGCTACCCTTAGCATCTGAATCCATCCGTACTCCACAATGTCCAAATCCAAATTACATTATAATTCCATATCAAAATCATTTCCACGGCACACAGTCCAATTACATACTTGCATTGCTACATATAAAATCCTTAACAAACTTCGCATAAAATCCTAAAAGTAACCCATTTACTTAGAACCAACTTCTAAAACGAATTTTCCAATTGTCTAAAGTCGATTCTGAGCCTATTAATCAGAATTTTCTCCAACCTATACAAAATTCCCAAATTCCTCCAGCATCTCCAGAATTTACCAATTTATTTATTTTTTCTAAAAAATAAATAAATT
Source organism: Comarum palustre (assembly GCA_951800085.1). NCBI lineage: Eukaryota > Viridiplantae > Streptophyta > Magnoliopsida > Rosales > Rosaceae > Comarum > Comarum palustre. Next base: position 71,002 of record OX637575.1, on the reverse strand, counting down.
TCACCTTCAACTACATCACACTAGTTCAGGAAAACAAAACCACCTTTGAAGGGCAGCGCCGCCGCCAAAGGCAGCCGGCCGGCAGGCCCCTCCAGACAACACCAAACCTTACCAAATTTTCCCAAAACCTTCCTCTTAACATTCTAAACAACCTCTAAGAACAACTCGAAGATCAATTTCAACAATAACATAATCAATTCCATCAAAACAGAAAATCCCAATTCTTAAGAACCCTAGAATTCGAATCTCTTACCCAACAAATTGATCCTCATCCTCCTAGCGTCTAATCCCACCCGAAATGTCTGTCGAAATCTCCATGCTGGATTCCCAATCCAACAGACAGAAAAATCAGATTTTTCTGGGATGGGACGAACCAGCTGTGCTGCTGTCGTCACTTCCTCGAGACGTCTTCCAGCTGCGCGTGCAACTCAATGGAGGGAGGATAGGCAACCGGCGGGGTCTTAGTCGACAAGAGGTGGTGATGGTGTGGTTCTGTTGTGTGATCGAGGAAGAGAGAGAGAGAGAGTGTGTCGAGGGAGAGAACCAGGTACAAGGAAAATATACTTTGTTTAATACTTTGAGTTTTCCCGGTTTGGAAACTTCCCGAATTTCCCCTTTTTTACTTAAATAACGAAAAAATTACTAATCTCTATTTATCTCCACTTTAGAACTCCCGTAAACATGAACACAGATTCGAATTATTGTTTCTCCCTGACTTCGTTTAGTAAACTTATCCAACTAGACATTCTAGAAGCAATGGTTATGAGAGTTTCTGAACGGTAGAACTAATCCAAAGATGATAAAACTCAATATAAAAAGGTCAAGATAAATAATTTAGTTTCGAGAAGTGACAATTCTTCCTCTTATAAAATTTTTTTTTCTCGTAATTTCAAACTGGATTGACTAGGCCAATGATCATTAGTGACATTTCTATCGACACGTGACGTCATCACCATTGGAACTCTGGAGACCAGGTTCATCAATTTCATTTCCCCTACACTGGAACTTAACTTTACCAATCACTTACATCAATTTCGGATCTAATCATTTTATACACCAAGTGTTCCCATTTCCCAGGATACACTTCACTCCGAAAATCATTTCCCTCTCATATGTATACGAGATAACAATCTTAATCTCGTTCTCTTTACACACTGATACCATTTCAACATGATCCTTGAATAACTTAATTCGTATTCACTGTATAATACATATAATACCCACAAAGACTTCTAGTCCTAACGTAGGTATACCTACTAACCTACCTACCCAACTGAGAAATCAAGTCTTCCTAAACTTACTGACTCAACAAAGAATGAATCAACATCGTGGTCAATATTACATAATTCTGACGACCAATAACAACAAAATGAATCAACAAACGACTTACGCATCGTTTATATATTATCCACATAAGGCCTATCGTACTCAATACAGGCTGCATTTTCAGCTTTCTAAACTCATTTATCAGGAACACATAATGAAACTACATAATTGGTTCCCTCAAATAAATTTAGGGTTTATCGTTCGAGTAGAGAATATCTCGTTACCTGATCCGAGTTCGTTACATACTTGCTAGATGCGACATTGGGTTAGCATACCCAATCCACAAACTCCTCAGTTCTATTTTTTTTATTTTCGTGGTATGTAGTCTACGGATCATCGTACATGATATAAACTACATTTCATCTTTCCACACCTCAATAATGAGGAAAAACATGATGGCTTTTTATAGCCAGATTTACTCCACAACTTAGTCTGGTAACACCATAGTATCTTATACGATCCACATTTGTCGTATACTTATATAGGACCACGTCCTTTCATTACCATATCAATTCCCTTAGCGTTTAGTGCCGATAACAAACCTCGCCGAGTCGATGATCAGAAGTCGCGACTAATGGCTCCACCATCACGTATAACGTTAGACGTGTTGGAGTGGTCAAGATGTTTACCTCCTATCTTTCTGTTCTTTCTGTTAATAAGTCCTAGTCCTTAGGATCAAGGAGTAGAGCTAGAATCATGCAGTAGTTGAGCTTGACTCAATCTGCAACTGAAACCATTTTCATAGGAGTGAATAACGTGGTTAGCACGTTAGCTATTTTCATGCATTTTCTGTTTCGATGTACGGCTATATTAGCCAGCTTTTGCTTTGAGCTGAATAAGATCTTGATCTCTAGTATTTGTGCAATCTGTATTCGAGTTTAAGTCTTCAACAATTCTGGTATCAGAGCCCTATCATAAGGGCCTGATTGAGAGAAAAGAAAAGAGAGTCTGTGTGAGAGTGTGATCGAAGTATGACTACAGAAGGTAACTTCGTTCAACCTGCGATTCCTAAGTTTGATGGCCATTATGATCATTGGTCAATGCTTATGGAAAATTTCCTTCGATCGAAGGAATATTGGAGCTTAGTGGAGAATGGAATAGCTGCAACACCAGAGGGAGTGGAGCCAACTGAGGCTCAACGCAAGTTAATCGAAGATCAGAGAGTGAAGGACCTGAAAATCAAGAATTATTTGTTTCAGGCTATAGATCGGACAATCATGGAGACCATTCTTGTTAAGGATACAGCAAAGCACATTTGGGATTCGATGAAACAAAAGTATCATGGATCAACTAGGGTGAAGCGAGCTCAATTGCAAGCCCTCAGAAGGGAGTTTGAGGTCCTACAGATGAAAGAAGGAGAAGGAGTAGATGAGTTTTTTGCTCGTACTCTCACCATTGCAAACAAGATGAAGACGCATGGAGAAAGGATGGAACAAGTGATTATCATTGAGAAAATTTTGAGGTCTATGACTTCGAAATATGATTATGTAGTATGCTCAGCGGAAGAGTCCAATGATTTAGACACTCTAACCATTGATGAATTGCAAAGCAGCTTGTTAGTGCATGAACAAAGAATGAATGGACATAGAAGTGATGAACAAGCTCTTACAGTTTCCTTTGAGAACAGATTTGGAGGAAGAGGAAGGGGACGTGGAACATTCAGAGGAAGAGGCCGAGACAGAGGTAGACAACCTTTCAACAAAGCAATTATGGAGTGCTACAAGTGCCACAAACTAGGGCACTTTCAATATGAGTGCCCTAACTGGGAAAAGGGTGCAAACTATGCTGAGTTGGAAGAAGGAGGAGATGAGATGCTGCTCATGTCGTATGTGGAACTTCAACATTTTAAAGGAGAGGATGTATGGTTCCTTGATTCAGGTTGTAGTAATCATATGTGTGGAAACAAAAAATGGTTCTCACATCTTGATGAAAGCTTTCGACAATCTGTAAGGCTCGGGAATAATTCCAAGATGGCAGTGGCTGGAAAAGGGAACATAAGATTGCAGATTGGTGGAGTTACACAAGTGATTACAGAAGTCTTCTATATACCAGAACTGAAGAACAACCTGCTTAGCATTGGACAACTGCAAGAGAAGGGTCTTGCCATTTTAATTCAGGGAGGAATGTGTAAGCTGTATCATCCAACAAATGGCTTAATTATGCAGACGAGAATGTCTGCAAATCGAATGTTTGTGGTATTAGCTACTGTGCTATCTAATGTCTCCACTTGTTTTCAGACAACCTCAGAAGATATATCATACTTATGGCACTGTAGGTATGGTCATTTAAACTTTAAAAGCTTGAGACAGCTGCAATACAAGAAGATGGTAAAAGGACTGCCAATGCTCAAGACTCCAAGCAAGTTATGCTCAGATTGTTTGGTGGGAAAACAACATCGAGATTCAATTCCAAAGAAAAGCTCATGGAGAGCCTCTCAAAGACTACAATTAGTGCATGCTGACATTTGTGGACCAATCAAGCCAATGTCAAATAGTAAAAAGAGGTATCTGATCAGTTTCATTGATGACTTTAGCAGAAAAGTTTGGATTTATTTTTTGTGTGAAAAGTCAGAAGCATTTGGTGTGTTTAAAAATTTCAAGCATCTTGTTGAGAAGGAAACTGGTGAATTTATAAAATGTCTGCGTACTGATAGAGGAGGAGAATTTACATCTGTTGAGTTCAACAATTTCTGTAAGGATAATGGTATTAAAAGGCAGCTAACAGCAGCCTATACTCCTCAGCAAAATGGCGTGGCTGAACGAAAGAATCGAACCATAATGAATATGGTTCGAAGCATGTTGTCAGAGAAAAAGGTTCCTAAGGTGTTTTGGCCAGAAGCTGTAAATTGGAGTATACATGTGCTGAATCGAAGTCCAACTTTTGTAGTGAAAGATGTGACTCCAGAAGAAATGTGGAGTGAAATCAAGCCTGCAGGGGATTACTTCCGAGTGTTTGGATGTATAGCACATGTGCACATTCCAGACAATAAAAGAGTAAAACTTGATGACAAGAGTTTTAAGTGTGTACTGTTAGGTATGAGTGAAGAATCAAAGGCCTATAGACTGTATGATCCAGTATCCAAGCGCATTGTGATAAGCAGGGATGTGATATTTGAAGAAAATGAAAGTTGGGATTGGAAAAATAGTAAAGAAGAAGTCAGACTTGATGTTTTAGAATGGGGTGATGATGATGAAGGACAGAGTGAAGTCAGTCAAAGTGATATAGAAGATGAAGACAGTGATAGTGATGAAGTGGAAAGTGCAACTGGTCCATCTTCAAATGAGCCTCTTGGTGACAGTTCACCAAGCTCAAATGAAGGGAGGATTAGGAGGCAACCTGTTTGGATGGAAGACTTTGTTAGTGGGGAAGGTTTATCTGACCAAGAAGAAGATGTTAACAATTGTGTTATGTTTGCTACTGCTGATCCAATCACATTTCAAGAAGCTGTTAAAAGTGCAAAATGGAGGGAAGCTATGGATTTGGAGATTGGAGCTGTTGAAAAGAATGGGACTTGGGAGCTGACCACGCTACCTGCTGGAGCAAAGAAAATTGGTGTAAAATGGGTGTTTAAAACAAAACTAAATGAACATGGTGAAGTGGATAAATGCAAGGCTCGTCTTGTGGCTAAGGGATATGCACAAGAACATGGAATTGATTATACTGAAGTGTTTGCTCCAGTTGCAAGATGGGACTATCAGAATGGTGATTGCACTTGTAGCTCAAAAGGGTTGGAATATTTGCCAACTAGATGTTAAGAGTGCATTCTTGCATGGTGAGTTAACAGAGGATGTTTTTGTAGATCAACCGCTGGGGTATGAGAAGAAGGGTGAAGAACATAAAGTGTACAAGCTTAAAAAGGCGCTGTATGGACTAAAGCAGGCTCCCAGGGCATGGTACAGCCGGATTGAGTCTTATTTTGTGAAGGAAGGATTCGAGAGGTGCAGTTTTGAACATACCTTGTTCATCAAGTCTGGTATGGGAGCTAAACTTCTAATTGTTAGCTTATATGTAGATGATCTTATTTTTACTGGTAATGATGAAGGGATGTTTGAAAGCTTTAAAAAATCGATGATGCAAGAGTTTGAAATGACTGATCTTGGAAAGATGAGGTACTTTCTTGGGGTTGAAGTTTTACAAAGTACAGATGGCATCTACATCAGTCAAAAGAAATATGCTCGAGAAATTTTGGAAAGATTTGGAATGGCAAAGAGTAACTCAGTTAAGAGTCCAATTGTTCCAGGATTTAAGCTAATGAAGGATGAGATGGGAGCTAAAGTTGATGACATTGTGTTTAAGCAAATAGTTGGAAGCCTTATGTATTTAACTGCAACAAGGCCTGATTTGATGTATATTGTTAGTCTCATCAGTAGATTCATGGGAAGCCCCACTGAGTTACATTTTTAAGCTGCAAAGAGGGTTCTTAGATATGTGAAGGGCACTGTGGACTTGGGATTTTTTATAAAAGAGGTGGTGATGAGGATTTGCTTGGTTACACTGACAGTGACTATGCAGGTGATTTAGATGATAGGAAAAGTACTTCTGGATATGTTTTCTTGCTTGGAACTGGAGCTGTGTCTTGGTCTTCGAAAAAACAGCCTGTTGTAACCTTATCCACCACTGAGGCAGAATTTGTAGCTGCTGCTTTCTGTGCTTGTCAAGGAATTTGGATGAGAAGGGTGCTTGAAAAGCTAGGCCACATTCAAAACAGAAGCACTACTGTATTTTGTGACAATAGCTCAACCATCAAGCTTACAAAGAATCCTGTGCTACATGGAAGAAGCAAACACATCGATGTAAGATTTCATTTTCTTCGTGATCTCACTAGAGATGGTGTTGTGGAGTTTGTTCACTGTACTTCAGAGAATCAGGTTGCTGATGTTATGACCAAACCATTAAAACTTGATTTGTTCTTAAAGCTTCGGGAGCAGCTTGGTGTGTGCAAAATACCAGAGATAAACTGATTACAGACTGTAAATCAGTTTAAGGGGGAAATTGTTGGAGTGGTCAAGATGTTTATCTCCTATCTTTCTGTTAATAAGTCCTAGTCCTTAGGATCAAGGAGTAGAGCTAAAATCATGCAGTAGTTGAGCTTGACTCAATCTGCAACTGAAACCATTTTCATAGGAGTGAATAACGTGGTTAGCACGTTAGCTATTTTCATGCATTTTCTGTTTCGATGTACGGCTATATTAGCCAGCTTTTGCTTTGAGCTGAATAAGATCTTGATCTCTAATATTTGTGCAATCTGTATTCGAGTTTAAGTCTTCAACAAGAAGTTGATGTACGATTGCAAGTCTCTCATGCAGATATGCGTCTTCAGAATTGGATAAAAATGCAGTAGACCAACCCACGTTTATTGAAGCGATGTATCGCTCACGATTCTTCGTTGTCGTCTTAACGAATGTTGAAGCTCCAACTAACCCACCATATCAAAATAATACTTACTGAAGAACGGAGGTATACTCCTCGACCTTAAAGCATGATGCCTAGTCAAAATACTCCCGAGTCAAATGTAAAAGCTAACCCTAGCTCAAATCTCTCTATTTGGTAAAACTGAAACTCATGTTACTTTTCATTGGTCTAAAACACCTGATTCGGTTTACGCTTTTCGTTGATCACCTACTATACCAATCTGGTGGAAAGTAGTCCTCTTCCCTTGATGAATCGCTAAATCGAATTTTCTTAATTACACAGAACTATCATGTCCAACGAAAACAAAAGTGCAAAATTGAAGTCGACCACTCCATTTGCTAATGACACAAAAGCTGCAAATATTGGAATCAAAGATACCAACTATTTATAGGTCGTCAAGACATTCGATCACGTACAACAACCATGTAGTTCTCATGAATTTGGATCAGAACTCGTCAAGTTGATCCAAAATCTATTAAGGCTCAACATTGCAACTCGATCATGTCCAAACGTCGAGAATGTCGAGAACATGTACAATATCAATGATACTTGTCGGTCGCTATACTGCTCGTAATCACCTCGAAGAATATGAGGTATACCGACTCGTTATAGGAACAAGTCACGTACTCAACACACATGCGAGACACCATGAATCTTCTCGACTCATGAGCTAATGAGCAAAACACAAATGCTTACATGTTCCATCTAGAGACCCGTGTCGTCCACAATGTCTTCTAAGTGAAGGAATACAAACAATCCCAGCAAAACACTTAACATAAACACGTTGAACATCCAAAATCAATATACATGATACATGTATGTAATTGTACTGTTACCAAAGATTAAGGGAATTACCTTGTTCAATGTTGTTGAAAGCAGCCATCACTAATATGCGATAGAACAACAATAAGAATAATAAGAATGTCTTCTATGCAGCACTTTCCTGATGCCAATACACTGATGGAAGTGTTTGATCTGTTTTTGACGATGTTTTAGAGTGTGCATAGGGACCTCCTTATATACAGCTCAATAGATAACTTAAACTCTTATCCATCATAAGAGTTTGAGTTTGTTTGTATTTCATCTACTTGAGCCTATCTCTCACATCTTGTTATACAAGATAAATAATTGTATTTCATACATATTATCTATCCAATTCAAATAGATAATATTTACATGATTTATATGACATATTAGTCTCACCTTATTTATTCTGATAATTGTAAAGAAGTTGTTATGTCCTTATGACTCTAAATGTAAAGTCCATTCTAACATTCTCCCACTTGAACTTACATTTAGGTCTATAACAAGAATCAATACTTGGCTCAGATATAATAAGGTTCCTTTGTGCACTTGAGACTAACACTCATAACTTAATACAATGTCATTAGTCTGTCATTACATATGAAAAATGCAGAACCTCAAGTGAACAACATTCAGTGAATGTAGACAACAAAAGATCACTCACATATTCAAAATGCAACACATGACCAATCAAGAGATAAAGAATTGCAAAATGTTATCTTGTTGAACTGGTAATTTATTTTGCAAAACAGTCCACCTTATGATTCAGTATGCAAGAATCTGAACACAATGTCTCATTACATGAGGACATTTATCCGTGTTCCTTTAATCTGCAAATGATGATGCAGCAAATACATATATATATTTCACATATAAATCATTACTTCATGGTTTCTAAGCATTATACAAATTACAGTAGTGACAATACAGTCATTAACCATTAATTCATTGTATGAACTTCAAAATCAAACTGTAATCAAATGATGGAGAAACTGAATTTTATTTCAACTCAAAGAAGGTGGCAGAATGCCAATCTTTCAAACCAAAGCTTTAGTACAGAAACAAATATCAAACAATCAGCAAAACTAAAAACTTCCACTAATCTCCACATTTCTCAAGCATCAAAACCAGATAAGACTCCAATATCAGTAGTGTGTTGCTTGAAAGCTGCTACTGTCATTGCCTTGGTGAATGGATCAGCTAACTGAGACAATGTCCCAATTTTAATGATTTCAACCTCACCATGTTTCACTTTCTGTCTGACACTATAATACTTGAGGCTCAAATGTTTTGAATTGTTAGATCTCTTGTTATTTTTGGTAAAGTATACAGCAGCCGAATTGTCACAATAATATTTCAAGGGTCTTGAAACAATGGAGTCAATCAGACCAGTCTGAATCAAAAAGTTTTGAATCCAAACACCTTCACACACTGCATCATATATTGCAATAAATTCAGCTTGCATTGTGGAAGTGGATATCAAATTTTGCTTCACACTTCTCCAAGTCACTGCACCTCCAGCCATAAGAAATACATAACCAGTTGTAGACTTATTTGAAGCTGGAAAATGGGAAGCAAAATCTGAATCACAGTAGGCTATAATATCTAGCTCTTTCACTCTTCTGTAAACTAACATATGGGATTTTGTTCTCTGCAAATATCTCAACACTTTCTTGCCTCCTACCCAATGTTCATATCCAGGATTAGACTGAAACCTAGCTAAGATTCCAACAGCATAAGCCAAATCAGGCCTAGTGCACACTTGTGCATACATCAAGCTCCCAATAAGCTGTGAATATGGTTTTCCCCTCATCTTATCTTTTTCCAACTCAGTACGAGGACATTGATCCTTTGTCAGTTTATCTCCCTTTGACATAGGCACATCACCAGCTGAACAGTCCTGCATCTCAAATCTTTTAAGCACTGTATTAATGTAACCCTCCTGAGACAGCCCCAATACTTTCTTAGTTCTATCTCTTTTCACCTCAATGCCAAGAATAAACCTAGCTTCTCCTAAATCTTTCATGTCAAAATTCTTTGATAAGAAAGATTTAGTGCTTTTCAACAGTGTCAAACCAGTGCTTGCTAACAAAATGTCATCCACATAAAGAATCAAGAAAATGATGTCTTTACCCTCAGTCTTCATGTATACACATTCATCAACCAGATTTTCCACAAAACCAAACTTTCTAATTACTGAATCAAACTTAACATACCACTGCCTAGAAGATTGCTTCAATCCATAAATCGATTTATTTAATTTACAGACCATTTTCTCAGTTCCAGGCTCTATAAACCCCTCAGGCTGTTTCATAAATATCTCTTCCTCAAGATCACCATTTAGAAAAGCTGTTCTAACATCCATCTGATGTAGCTCCATGTCAAAATGAGCTACAAGTGCCATGACTAATCTGAAAGCATCCTTTGTGGACACTGGAGAAAAGGTCTCATTGAAATCTATCCCTTCTCGCTGAGTAAAGCCTTTAGCTACAAGTCTGGCTTTAAACCTCTCAATACTACCATCTGCATTCATCTTAGTTTTAAACACCCACTTGCATCCTATTGCCTTCTTATTCTCTGGTAAATCCACAAGTGACCACACATCATTTGCCTCCATGGATTTTAACTCAGAAACCATTGCCTTCTCCCATTGGTGAGATTCTTTACTTCCAATGGCCTGGTTGAAGGTGATAGGATCACTAATCTCACCAATGTCATAGTCAGCCTCCTGCAAATAAATCTGGAAGTCTTCAGCTAAATTTGCAAGAGCTGACTTTCTTTCTCTCTGTGATCTTCTTAGTACAGGCTGAGGTGGTGCTACACTGTCAATTACTGGTTCATGACCTACTGGGGGAACTACTGTATTTTGGTTCGGCACAAAAACATCTGGACAATTTTCAACTAGGGGTATAGGAATTGTAACAACTGGTTCAGAAATAACAGGCATATCAATGTCACACAAATCAGTTTCAGGCATTTCTTCAAACACAAAGTCTTCAAACTTGTCTGTAAAATTCATCTCATTGAAAAACACAGCCTTATTGGTCTCAATGGTTCTGCTGGTATGATGAGGACAATAGAACTTAAATCCCTTAGATTTTTCAGGATATCCAATAAAAAACGCAGAAATAGTTTTGGCATCTAACTTGGACTCATGAGGATTATAAGCCCTTGCTTCTGCTCTACAACCCCAAACATGTGTATGTAAAATGCTCGGTTTTCTACCCTTCCACAACTCAAAAGGTGTTTTGGTCACAGCTTTGGTTGGAGTTCTATTAGTAATGTAATTGGCTGTTTTGAGGGCTTCACCCCATAAGAATTTTGGGAGGCCTGAAGTGCACATCATGCTTCTAACCATATTCATAAAAGTCCTATTTCTCCTCTCAGCAACCCCATTCTGTTCAGGTGTGCCAGGTGTTGTGTACTGTGCCTGAATGCCATTTTCTTGTAAAAATAAAGCAAATGCGCCTTTGTGTTGCCCATGTTCACTATGTCTACCATAATACTCTCCCCCTCTGTCAGTTCTCACTACTTTAATCTCAGCATTCAATTCCTTTTCTACTTCAGCCTTGTAAATCTTAAACTTATCTAAGGCTTGGGATTTTTCAGAGATCAGGTACACATGACAGAATCTTGTAAAATCATCTATAAAAGTGATAAAATAATTATTTCGGCAAATGGTTTGAATTTCAAAAGGTCCACATATATCAGAGTGAATCAGTTGCAAAATGCCAGTACTTCCAACTGCAGTTTTCTTTTTCTTCTTGGCAAATTTTCCCTTCACACATTCTATGCAATCAGACAGATCACTAAAGTCCAGTTCAGGTAAGATCCCCTGCTTAACTAAAATCTGTAGTCTTTCTTTAGACACATGTCCTAACCTCCTATGCCACAAAAAAGCTGATTTTTCTGAAAATTTTCTCTTCAAACCAGTCACATTGTTATTCTCAGCCAGAACATTTTCAATCATCATAACATCAGAAGAGGCAGTAAAAGAAGCAGACAAATCATTCAAAAACCAGTAATCATTAACCAAAACTGCAGAACCAATATACTGGGAACCATGAGAGATTTTTATTCCAGAAGAGTCAATGGAAAAACAATACTGTTCTTGAACTAAACTTTTAACTGAAACCAAATTCCTTCTCATCGAAGGAATATAGTATACATTATTTAAAATAATGAAATAGCCAAGCCTAACTTCTAATCTAACTGTCCCTATGTCTCGGACAGCCACTCTCATTCCATTTCCCACATGGATTCTAGCCTCACTTCTTCTTGTCTCCCTGCTGCTTTGGAACCCCTGTAAAGAGTTACAAATGTGAATTGGTGAGCCTGTATCTATACACCAAGAACTGGCCTTAACATCAACCAAATTAACCTCAATAGAAAGAGCTAACTTATTACCTTGCTTAGCCTTCCAATTTTTAAACACATCACAGTTCCTCTTCAAATGGCCTGGCTTTTTACAGAAGTAACATTGGAAGTTTTTATCCCCACCATTCCACTTCCTTTTCATATTCTCAGGTTTCTTATGCAGAATTGGTTTATACTGACCCCCAGATTTGTTGCTTTTCCACTGTGGCTTAGTGACTAGGTTTACAACAGTTGGCCTGACCTTCTTAAGCCTCTCGTGTTCTTGAACACACACTGCTATCAGTTGATCTAAGGTCCATTTTTCTGTCTGGGTATGGTAAGTGAGAGAGAGATTATCAAACTGTGAGGGCAAAGACTTCAGCACTTGGTACACCATAAAGCCATCATCTAAAGACATGCCAAGATCCCTAAGCTGAGCTGAAATGCTAATCATCTGCAAAATATGCTCTCTCATGTTCATATTCATGCTAAACTTAGTGTTGTGTAGCTTGTCCATCAGCATGCTAGATTCAATCTTATCATTAGTCTGGAACTTGTCAGTAATACACTGCATGTAGTCTACAACATTAGCCATGTCTGGTATAGCCCCTCTCACAGTATCAGATAATGTTTTCTTGATGGTCAGAATGCATTGCTTGTTACATCTAGCCCATTTTCTCTGACTTTCAGATTGTTCAACAGTGGGATTCTCAACTAGCATAGGTTCAGGGGTGGTGAAGATCCAATCCACACCTTGGTTCAGAAAAGACAATTCTAACTCATTTCTCCATTTTTTGAAATTGCTACCGTTCAATTGAACTACTGTTCCCATGCTAAGCACTGTGAACAAAAGAAAAGAAAAAAAAAATCTAAGTCTCTGCCTTAAGGTTTCATTCACATATATGTATGAACTATAAATATATGTATACACTGAAGCACACATTTCTATCATATAGTAATCCAATTCAGTTTTAGAAACCCACATATCAATTCCAATTCATATATATACAGTTTATTCATGCATTCAATCACAAAATGAATGCAAAAAGTATATCAACAAAATTGACATGTTCCTTATGCATACTTTCCTTTCAATAACTTGACTACCTGTATGGCATAGTACTAGTTATTCCTTAGAATCCTTTAATGTCCTACCATATGTTCAGTACGTTTTATAATTTAGACAAGTCAGTACCTGTATGGCAAAAGAAAATGTCCAATTATATGTCCTTATGCACTTCACACATGATATACAAAACCATAAAAGTTATTTAGAATTCAACTTCATTTAAAGCCATCTGTGAATGGACAAAAAAACATTCTAAACAGTTTTATGCAAGTTTCCAGTTTTTAGTGTCATTGTGACCAAAAAATATTTTGAAGATCTATGCTGTATGCAATATGATACCCAAAATACTCATTTAGTCCTAAAACTGTGACTGGTTCTCTAATCCATAAAATTTGCATTTTGTTGGAGAACTCAGTCTTGTTTATGTTCAGGTTAATCATAAGCAGAAATCATACTATCAAACATCATACATACCAGGATCGATATCAATATGAAAAACCAAACAGAAATCATTCAATCATTCTATTCAGAACCAACAACACACAAAATACAAGCATGTTTCACTCAATTCAGATATCATCATTCAAACTTTTCCACCTAAATCTATCACATAAGTTTCATCTGGGCATCTATCCTAAAACTTAAGTACCCCCCAGGAGAGCAACTAGGGTTCTTGCATTGAATTCAGAAAGAAATTTCAATAAATCCCAAAAGCTTATATGAGAACGTACCAGGATGCTCCCGCGCTGCATAAACAAGATTTTATCTAACATATAGATCGATTCTTTAACATACAGTCGTAGCAAAACATCAGTTTTAATTGAACGAAATACCTTGAAATCATCCATGCCAAAGTCGCAACCCAAAGCAGAAAAGCCCCAATTCTTTTCCCAGAATTGATCGTCATGTTTCAACGATCAAGTTTTTCAGTATATAGGATCCGTTTCAAAAAAAAACGGGTCAAGGCGATCCAATTGTTTTCTCGTTCCGGGTCAAATACATGAGTGTTGGATACACATATACGGGTTTGCAAACATATATACACTGGAGACACGTTTTTGGGCTTTTGAACAGTAATCAAGGTTTATGAAAGTATTTTGTTGGCTCTGATACCACATGAAGGAATACAAACAATCCCAGCAAAACACTTAACATAAACACGTTGAACATCCAAAATCAATATACATGATACATGTATGTAATTGTACTGTTACCAAAGATTAAGGGAATTACCTTGTTCAATGTTGTTGAAAGCAGCCATCACTAATATGCGATAGAACAACAATAAGAATAATAAGAATGTCTTCTATGCAGCACTTTCCTGATGCCAATACACTGATGGAAGTGTTTGATCTGTTTTTGACGATGTTTTAGAGTGTGCATAGGGACCTCCTTATATACAGCTTAATAGATAACTTAAACTCTTATCCATCATAAGAGTTTGAGTTTGTTTGTATTTCATCTACTTGAGCCTATCTCTCACATCTTGTTATACAAGATAAATAATTGTATTTCATACATATTATCTATCCAATTCAAATAGATAATATTTACATGATTTATATGACATATTAGTCTCACCTTATTTATTCTGATAATTGTAAAGAAGTTGTTATGTCCTTATGACTCTAAATGTAAAGTCCATTCTAACACTAAGCACTCAAGGAACACATCAGGTTCACTCAAACCACCTCGAGACTAGGTAACCTCGACAGGTTCCTACCCATCAAGTTCAACCAATGCAACAGCTTCCAAATAGAAGCTTATTTTGTGGAATCAACCATCTTGAAATCCACATCTCATTTCCTCTCTCAGAAATCTTTCTTATATCAACCACACTCGCTAAGTAGTCTCGCTCGGTAGCAATTTCATTTCTTTGCCAATGCTATCATCCCATATGACCAAGTATTTTTCGATTAATTTCCAGTCAACATCTAATGAAACTCAAAGTTTGTCGTTCACATACCAAAAATTATAACAAGACCTATATCTCATAATAATTCCACCTGAGTTATAAATCCAAACAATCAACTTCCAGTACCTATCCACAAGCAAAACACAATTACTTTTTAACACTTCTTTCAACTCTTTACTTTCAAAGGTCACGACCTCGATACCAAGATCCTGTATTTTACTTATACAACTTCACCCTTGCCAAAACAACCTCCATAGATTTTTATACTACTACTGAACGCACCAATGCCTAACCTAGCATCTTAACCAAAGCCTGATCATACGTTAAACAGAGGGTGAGAAGGTTGTCAGGCTTTTGAGTTCCCAACTCAACTCAATTCTATCGATTACTGAATCAATGACCATTGGAAAAAAATGTAATTCTATATACCTTCTCATTTCTCTAAGCATGATGATCACTTAAGAGATCGGTGTATGAAGACATAGTCTTGAAGATACTGATATTATGATACAATACTGTCTATAAATACGACAAGAACAACTAACTCCAATACATAATAACACATAAGATCTCAAGCACACATTCCTAATAGATCCGTCACAATCGGACCATCACTCTATAGACGTTATGTATTATTAAGTATATGAGGTAGTCCTGATGAAAAGAAAGAATCAGATAACCTAATGCTCTGATACCAACTGTTAGAACTCATCCTAAATTTGATCCTGAAACCCGAGGTAAACCCTGCGGGGTCCACCTCTAAAGAAAATTCTACTGAAAATTTGGTAGAACCTCCCTTGAAAGTGGACAACCTTTCCCAATCAAAACCTGCAAACACTTCTACAATCAAAATCCAACCTTATATCTACTGGAGATAGGGTTTGGACTTAGGCTCAACTCTTGGCCCAACATTGGTGATGACGAGACATCGGCGACGTGAGTTGGTGGTGTCTCTGCATCAAAGGTTGTTAGCTGGGTTGGGTCTGAGGAGGCTTGCATGGAGATCCACTAAGAGTTGGTTGGGCCTGAGTTCTTTTTGAGCTTAGATCCTTAGGTTTATAGGTTTTTTGTTGGTGTTTTGTTTTCCTTCTTCTTTGAGCGAGAGTTTAGGGTTTTGGTAGGGTGTTGTTGGTCGTCTCTCCTCTTTTGGATGAAGGTTTGAGGTTCTGGTACGGTAATGTTAGTCGTGTTGCTGGAGAAGCCATGGTTATAGTGTCGTGACTAGTGACTATCATAATATCGGTTAGTTCTTGTTGTCAATGTAATGGGGAGGTTAAATGTGCATATATACTGACAGTTTTGACATATAGTGTTTGAAAGAATTGTTTATTCTTGAGGTTGACTGTGAGGATGTATCGTGGCTTCTGTTTAGGTTAGGTTACAATTGAACCTGTTTCGGTTCTTATACACTATAATCGCTAGTATTTGAGGTAGATAAAGAGGCGTGAAAAAAATTTATTTTCTGTATCTGTATCTCTCATAATTATAATATTGTATTCTCATTTAACAAAATAACTTTCCCTAAAAAAAATAACGAGCGAAGAGTCTTGTAGACAACGGGTAAAAGTTAGCAGACGAAGCCAAAAAATACTACATCCGAACAGCGTCTCCCGTCGCAGCCACGATTTATCGTTATCCTCCGACTCCAGTCCTCAGTAGTACTTCACTCTCCTCCCAAAATCAACTGTCGCCGCAGGTCCGCGATGCCTGCTATGAAGAAGGTCTTTTCTCCTTTCTTTCTTGTTCTTGCCTTTCTTTTCATCAATTCGTGGCTCAACCCGGATCCATAGATTTTTCCAGTTTTATTTCTTGAAATTTTTTCTTGATCCGAATGTGATTTCATCTTTCACCTTCCTCACAATTTTTGTTATCTTTACTCGGATCTTCCCTTCCAATATGCCTTGTGGCTGGTTCGTTATTACTTGATTAAATTCTGATAAGTTTTTAGTGTTCGTATGGCTTTGATTGGATATTATATTAGCTTTTTTCCAAGTAATGGTTGCTACACTGGTACATTTTACTTCATTTTTCTTTTATGCTTATGAGTTTTTTTGTTTTGTGCGTATCAGCATACTGAGCGCAGTCACATTGGTAATGTATTCAACAAGTTGCTCAAGGAGGTTGGAAGTCCTGTGGATTTTGAACTTCCAGATTGGTTCAATAAATGGAAACCCATGAACTACACTTTTATAAAGCGCAGTATCCTTTTATCTTTTACTCAACGAATCTAGCATTTTTAAGATAGTTTTGTGATGTACTGTTTTGTTGGGAACTTTACTGCAACTCAATGATTCCAGGCACTGTCTGCATATTTCTTGTTTAAAAGCATCCCTGTGATAGTCTTACTTAACTCATGAGTGCATACTGTCTGTTAAACACTCCATCTGCATTTTCATTTAATACATTAGTTCATATTTGAAGTACTTCCACTTCATTTATCTCTCTACTTTTTTAGTTTCTTTGACAATTTTTAAGATATATATCTCACTAAGAAAATTAAAAGACGACTTGAGGATGATGGAATATTCTGCTCATGCGGCCCATCATCACCAGGATTTCCAAGTGTTTGTGGTAGAGATTGCCACTGTGGGTAAGGAAAATCTTGGTCAACAATGTTTATATAATATGATGTTTCAACATGAATCCTGAAATATAGTTTCTCTACCTAATGTCAGAGTTTGAACTCTCATTTTGATATAAAGTTTGCTTACATTTAGTAAGTTCCGCTCATCTTTAGTCTTGGGCAGTGGTCCACTCTCTAGTGAGTGGTGCTTGTCTTTGGACATTGCCTCTCACCAAGGTAGTATAGCTATTAGGCAGTGTTGGAATGCTGTCTTATTGAGAAATGCACACGTACATTAATAGAATGATGCACTTTGTGGGTTTCTGATTCTGATTTATTTAGTCTCTTTGTTGTATGTAGTTAATGGCTGAGATAAGCATACGATACCTGTCTACTTAATCTTAGGCATGAAACTTATGGACGCTTGCAGATCTAGGAATAAGTCCTCAATTTTCTATGTGATAGTATAGTTGACATTCAGGCTGAAATACGTTGATTGTATTATTTTACAGGATGCTACTGTCTAGCTGCTCCTCAGGCTGTAAATGTGGAAGTTCATGTCTGAACAAACCATTCCAGCACCGGCCTGTGAAGAAGATGAAGCTGGTCCAGGTATCCGTTTTATGTTGAAATGTTAAAATGTAATACATTTTCTGAAAAAGGAATAATGTATATACAGAAAGATTTCATAGACCGGAGATTTCAACCTTGGTAGTCTTTGTTTTAAACATACAAAGTAACGTTGAAGGATAAGAAGTTCTTTTTGTATATAAATGACTGCCTGATCAAACGCTGGTCTCTTATGTTGGTGGTTCTTTATGAAAAACCTTGCATCCTGGGAAACTGATTAGGTGCTATGCCCTTTCAAAAAAGAAAAAAGAACAGAAATCAGGTGCTAAGCTTCTACATTTGACATTTGAACAATACTCATCCAGGATTTTCTATGATAAACTTTCAAATAAGGGATCGACTGGGCTATTGTTTGTTGGGTATCTTTGTTATGAATTTATCAATGGATAGTTTGTTCTATAATTTCGCTTGATTCTTAGTCACTTTTTGTACGCTGAGTTAAAGTAAGGTATTTATTGTAGACTGAGAAATGTGGTTCTGGAATTGTGGCGGATGATGATATTAAGCAAGGAGAATTTGTGATAGAATACGTTGGAGAAGGTAACTATTTTTTAGTCATTTTTTTCTTTCTCTTTGAGTAACGTAGTTTGTTATGTAGTTGAAGCCTATTAACCAATGCGGTTTCTTTCTTACAGTTATTGATGACAAAACATGTGAGGAAAGGCTCTGGAATATGAAACACCGTGGAGAAACAAACTTTTACTTATGTGAAATCAATCGAGATATGGTTATTGATGCTACATACAAGGGAAACAAATCAAGATACATAAACCACAGCTGTTGTCCAAATACTGAGATGCAAAAATGGTCTTCTACTTGGCCTTCATTCTGATTTACACGTTGTAATAGTTATATCATATCTTACATGACTTTTTGGATATTGTTTTGTGAAGGATAATCGATGGTGAAACAAGAATAGGAATATTTGCAACTTGCGACATAAAAAGGGGCGATCACCTCACGTATGATTATCAGTATGGACACCTACATAACCTTTGATTGAGTACTTCTATTAATTGTTACATCTTTGCTCAAGAAGCATGTGTTTTTAGAATCAACTTGGATTTCAATCGTGTAGATGAACTAGGTGTTACCTTTATATCACTGTCCAGTCTAATAAATTCTGCAGGTTTGTTCAATTTGGTGCAGATCAAGATTGCCATTGTGGTGCTGTTGGTTGTCGTGAAAAACTCGGTGTCCGACCTACCAAACCGAAGATGTCATCAGTTGCTGCATTGAAACTAGTAGCATGCCAGTTGGCGGTGTCCTCTCCCAAAGTAAAAGCAATGCTCTCTGCAAAAGATGTAAATGTGGGTTTGCTTGTCATTCTTCCAAATATTTTTGTCCCTTATTTTACCGTTTCATCTAATTATTGGTAGTATTCTCTTCCATAAGGGTCTTATAATAAATGGTGTAAAGGGCATGCATGCATTTATAATACATGTTAAGTTTGTGTTTAACTATCATGTTCTGCATGCAGTGTGTGGGCATGCTAATGGCTAGTGTTTACTTCACACGTTTGTAGATAGAGTAATTTTTTGATGTGTTTAGGCACTTAGTTTGTTTCATTCCATACATAATATATTTGATGAGATGACGAGATAGGGATACAGAAATAGACATTTTCACAGAACTATAGTAATATGTTCTTTGAAACAAAGAAGAGGAAGATAGGAACAAAGAAGAGGAAGTGTGACACATACATATTTTTGATTTCTAAATTAGTACTTAAAGTTCAGTCAGAATTTATTGAATGGGCCTCGCTTGAACTTTTAAAATACTAATAACTAAAGCATAAGAATCGTAAGACGATACTGGAAACTGGAGAGGTGACATTAATATTTCTATTCAATGCATTTTTGGCTGTGTGCATGGTATGTTTTTGCAAACTTGGACTAATTGTTGGACTCTTTTCTGTAAAAGGTTTATCCAAATGGTGGCTTTCCTATAGGTGAGCCTTCTTCTAAGATGGTAGTGTTCGCATAAAGAACAATATCAATATTGTCAGCTTTTGTAGTGATTCAAAGTTCCTGAAATATAATGTCTGAACTCATGTTACACGTCTTACCTTTTCTTTTAGGAAGTTCGCAACTTATCCGTAAGGACCATAGCCAAGGTGGTACTGCTTGTAATTGCATTGATGAAGTGATTCGAATACGTCGTCCCATAAATGAGAGGTAACTTCAGGATGCCTAGTAACCTTACATTCTTAGGAATTGTTGTGCAATACCAGGAAGGCAGGAATTAATAGTGTATAACTGGTTCTACTCCTGGTTTTGGTCTCTCCCAAAAGATGGCTGTGAGTTTTTTGTGAGGCCCTTTGGTGCTTTCTAAGATTTCCTATTCTTTCTGTGGACGAGCTTAGTCCTTGTAATTTGAGTCAGTTTTCGTTTGATTCTGTGTTGTCATGCTGGTCTGACATACAGTACTGCAGGGACTGAAGTCTATATGAGCTAAAGTTATGCTACTTAACGTTTTAATTTGTTTCATTGGAGATTTCAGTCTAAATCTTTTGTGCAAATTTCAATTTACATTTGTCGTAAAAGATTTTCATTTGCTGAGTAGTTCTTTTTATTTTTTATTTTATGTTTATACATTGCAGGTCATTCGGGGTCATCAAACGGTTTGATAATCATTCCAAAAAACATGCGGTAAGAGCTTTTGTTCTTTGTAGATAAACTTCATGTCACGTGACTCATGTCATGTGTAGGGTATTGTAAACTTAAGAATTTCGAAATGGTCATGTGGATTTGATCGCAGATCATGTTTGATGATGGATATGTGTTTTGGTTGCAGATCATGTTTGAAGATGGTGGCATTGAAATCCTGGACATGTCGAAAGAAGAATGGGAATTTGTAATGTTTTGATAGCATTATGAGGTTAGTACATCATTTTTTAACTATATATATATATGTATGTATGTATATCATAACCATCATCATCCCAATGCTTCTGATGTCTCTCGTTCATATTTGCCAACTCTTTTCACTTTTTAAATAAAGGTGATCTAATAAACAAAATTGTACTCTAGAGTTCTTTTGTATTAGAGTTTATGAATACACAACTACATTATGTAAGATTGTACATTCATATCTTGAAGTAGAAATGAAGTTATCATTCCTTTGCTTTATGTCCATGGAGAGGTTGCAGTACTTATTTGCCACTGTGCGATGGACCTTTCATGTTCCAGTATTTATTTTATATTACTGCTACTTGAAAGCCAAAAACAGTGTCTTGCACTATTGCTCAGGTCTTTTCTGCATTACTACTTTCTATCTGCAATGTTTAATGATATCTTTACTGTGGTGGTTGTTTTAATGGTTGAAGGATTATGCTCAAGCAAGGATGACTTATGGTCGTCAGTAATTGTAACATGTTGAACAGTAAGTGCAGCCCTTTATGAGCCATCATGACTAAAAATTGCATTAAACTGAATGCACAACTAGGTGACTAATATTTACTGTTGTTCTGTCGCAGGATCAGTAACTGGTAAAGTTAGTAACACGAATTACATTTCCCCTGCTGTCCCATTAACCAAGGATCTCGATTCTTTGCAATGCATGTTGTAACAAATGTATGGATGAAAGTTTATATTCCAAACCATCCCCCTCCCCAAAGAAAAAGAAATGTACGGTATCAAATTTATTTCCTTTTTTTTCTTTCAAGGATCAAGTGTAAACTGTTGTGTAGTTGTATAAGCCCACCGGGAATCAGTGGCTGGTGAACACTATTTGGCTGGACAGACCGGAACAAGGTTATCCCGCTTGTGAAAAGCAAGTTGAGAGTCAGCGTTTGCTTCTGTTTTGTGTGTGTTTTTTTTATATATTTTTTTATATTTTTTAATACGTTTTGAGGGTTGTCCTTGAAGAAAATTGAAAAAAGAGTGGGCCGAGATGGGTAAGTGGTGAGGAGCGAGTGGATTGTAGTAGGTGTATGGTAGGTCCATTGTCACCAACCCAATCCAATTAGAAGAAGGTATTTCACCATTTTTCGGGGTGCTGGTGAGTGGGACCCTGGGGTACCGCAGGATGTGACAGATTAAGGATGTGACAGATTACCGCATAGAATTGGTAAATACACAGATAATTATATGAATAACGTAAAATATGGAGTGCATCCAATTTCAGTTTGATTTTTTTCGTAAAAAATATTATTTGACATGAGATTGGGAACAGCCGGAATACTAATTCTAATCTCACGGAATCATTCTCCAGAGAGGAATTCATTAGGGATTTTCTTATTAAAGACTAGTTGAAGACTTTTTCGTTAATGATTTATTATATTAATTTTTTAGTCATATATTTTTTCATCTTAAATATTCAGTTTATAGGTCTATATAAGTAAATCACTTTTATAATTTTTCAGTCAAATTAGTGATCGTCAAAACATCGAAATAGATCAAATCAATGGATAGTCCAAATATGTCAAACATGAACCGTTTAAGTTTATAATCGGTGAATCACATTTATGAATGTCTTAACGATTTTCAATTTGTATGAAAATTTGTATAGATGATATACTCATATATATCAACAAACTAGACCGTCAAAATGTGAATATGCGATCGAAAATAAGGTGTAACGAAAGTTCTCTACTAGTCATCAACAAGGTCTTTAATAGAGCCCTCTCATTCTCTGTGTCTCCTTTCGGTGTCTTTACGATGCAACCTAAAATCGAACCTGTCACAAAGAATGACAAAATGTATCCATTAGGTTTGGTCTAGTGGAAACATGATAAACTGTAAGTGAGATGGATGTTGCAAAATGTCACTCCTGCTAATATGATGTGTTTGGTTCGAACTCCAGGTTGTGAAAAAAATCTCTTAGAGATGTCATACCCTAAGTGCATATTTGTTACCCCGGACTGTCTATGCCGGACTATGTTTATGCTTAGTCCCGGACTATGCAGACTCGGATTAGGATACAATAATTCTTGACCCATGTTTGGTACAGTCTCGGACTAAAGAATAGAACCAGCAGAATAGTCCAATCCCATGCTTGACGAACCACCGGACTAAATAAATTTTGTAACTCAAATATTTTTTGTATTACAACAAGTATTATTCATTAATACAATAATATTTCATTAATAAACTTGATACTAAAGCCAATAATCTACAAACTCATTACTAAAGCCAATAACAAACTTGGCATATTAACATGTGAAAAGCTGGGCATATTAACATGTCAAACACCATCTCCTTTACATATTATATCAACTTAAAAAGACAATACCTTAATATAGAGAACAACAATATAAGGTATAAACAACAATCTAAGACATAAGAAATAATCCAAGACATAAACAACAATCCAGCTACATGAAAAACTTTCTGATTAGACACACAACACAGCTCTTGCTACAATCTAATCCCTTGCAGATCTTGTCTCCCTTGCTTCCCAAGCAGCTCTTAAAGCCCTTGCAACCCTTCTTCTCATCCACTCATTATACATTTGTAAAGCTAATTCATTCCTCTAAGAAGTCCATTAATCAAAAGATTCAACATTGACAATTACATTATCATCTTTCCCATTTTATGTCTCTAAAGGAAGTACTGCATTCTTCATCGGGTCTACATAAATCTCTCTATTAATCAAATTATGTAAAAGGCAACAAGTCTTAATTATATGACATTTTAGTATTGGATAAAATGAATTACTCTTTAGTATTGCTCACCTTCCTTTTAGTAATCCAAAACAGCGTTCTATGACATTTCTTGTTTTGGAATGCTTCATGTTAAAATATTTCATATGATCCCTAGGCATAGTTCCATCCCATTCTGACAAGTGATACCTTGTTCCTCTATATGGTGCAAGAAATCTCTCACCATTCGTGTAACCACCATCTACAAGGTAATAATATCCTAATAGACAAAATAAAAATTCTATTAGTGTGAGTAAGGGGAAGGAAACAATCTGTTTTTTTTCTAAACCCAATAGCCTTACCGGTAGGAACTCTTAATTCATTCGGCCAAGTGACTGCATCATGAAAAACCCTAGAGACAGATGTCGATCCCTCCTAACCCATTAAAACAAATATGAATTGCATATCACGAGAACAAACAACCAAATATTTGTAGCAACTTCACCCTTTGTTTGATATCATGGCTTGTCAATTGCAGGAACACGTACTCTAATATAAGTCCCATCTAGTGCCCCAAGGAATTCTATTAAGACAAAAACTTTATTAAGTTTATCATCTGCATAGACACAAGGCATAGTTCAGGCCTGAAAAAAATTGAAGTCCCTACAATAAACTAACCTTAAACCACATCCATCGATGATCTATGCAATCAGCAAGTACCGAGTCAGGTACCCTTAACAAACTCCCTTATAGTCGTAAGACACCTTGTAATACTAAATTGAAGTACCTACTAACAATCTCTCTAGATCTATAAAATATACCTCTAATCATACGATTTTTCACACGATGTGAAAGCGTATGCACAAAAATACATACTTACTCTTCCACCGACACCAAACCATCATTCTTAATCCTCCCGTCAGTGAGTAACAATTCATACAATAGGCCAAAACACCTTCTATCCATTCTTAAATCGTTTACACACCTAATGTCACTATTACCTATGATACTATCTAGATAAGTCAAACGTGTTTGATGTCTTATCAATGAATCGCCTTCTCCCGAAATTAAACAAGTGTAGCACAAGCACACATGGTCTGTAGGTGCCACAACTCCATCAACAAGAGCAACACAATTTGTCTTCGAACCATTATCTAATATCCATAAGAACATAATAATCAATGAACTATTCACATAAAAAGAACATTATAATCAATGACCTCTAAACCTACTGAACTTGTTCCCATTGCCACCACTAGATGAGGACACTTCTAACAAATACTCTAACTCAAACCTGTAAGTCAAAGCAGACAACACATATATCCTTATATCCATCATGTAATAGCACACATAGATATGAATAAGCTTGAGAATAACAGCAAAGGTCTAACCTGCAAACATTGACGGAACAAATAGCACATCAAGGAATATTCATTCCCAAAGATGTTAAGTAGAGTGCACGATCATTCACAACCATTTGTAATCATTCGAACTTACATCAGTACTACAAACAAACTGAACATTTGACAATCTTCTAATTCAAGAATAAACCAAAACCCTATCAATGTCCCATAAAACCATTTGAAGCATTCAAATCAGATCAAATCAAACATTTGAAGCATTCCAATCAAATCAGACAATTCATAATCTTGAACCTCAACACCAGATCAACCATTTCTAATCGAAAACGTACACATAAGAGATAAGGATTAGAAGAACTAACAGGAGAAGACGACTATGATGGCGAGCTACTAGACGGCGATGATGGAGTAGGATTCACAGGATGAAGACCCACTTGAGATCAGGGCTCTGCCAAGAAAGATAGGTAAATCAATCTCGATCTTCCATTCCAGATCGAGAAAATATACAGAAGATGAGAGAGAGAGATAGAGAGGGACAGAGAACCTGGAGTCGATGGTGAGCAATTAATGGAGTCGATGGTAAGCAGAGTGAGGTGAGAGGAGGCGATTGAAGCGAGAGCGAAAATAGGGTTTGCGCAGAGCAAGTGATCCTTAGCGAATGAGATCTTATAGAGTCCCCATAAATCAGGGCCTCTCTGTAATCCCGAAAATCAGAGACGCGGGGACTAGCTAACCTCATTAAAGCTAATCCCGTGTTTTTTCTAACACAGGTTTTGGAATAAGAAACTTCACTCCATAGTCCAATCCCAACTAATCCCACCTAACAAACGTGCACTAAATTGCTCAACAGTCTCAGAGTAATAGCTCATTTAGCCACCATTTTGTATCCAATAAAAAAATGACAAAATGTGCAAATCAATGACGATGAAGACAAGCCAAAAATTGGTTTTCCAAACCAAGTACATCTAACATGCGCGTAAAATTCAGTCTTATCCTAACATATATTTCAATTATTGTCCTAATCTATTTCCTATTAGAACAATTTTACCTTGGGTAAGAATGAAACATGATTCAAACAGTGTACGACCTTTTAGAGAAAACAAAACTTTGGTGTCTTACGTTTCAAAAACTTCAAAACGATATCCCACGTTCTTACCCCGATTCAAGAAATGTATATAGAACCGTTTGTTCCGTAAAAAAACTAACGACATACATTTTTTGATGTGAAAAGATTGATTTACCCTTTGTTTTAAGAAAAATGATCCAAACATTGTCCGACCTTTTAGAGAATCAAAACTTTGGTGTCTCACATTTCAAAAACTTCAAAACAGTATGAAACTGTTAGTTTCGAGTCACCAACATCCTTTACACTATCACTCCCATCTGAGCTCGTCGCCCTCCTCCAATCCACTATCGGTCCCGACTTCGTCTTCTTCATCCAGATCGCATGGTACACATAGCTATTGTAGGATCCGGTGCAACATCCGAATCTCAAATTGACCACATCTGACTACTTTTGTTTTTGATAACCACCAATTGATCACAGACGTTCTCCAATTTTAGCATGGGTTTTTGGAGGAGGGTCAGAGCTAACTTGATTATGTTTTGGCTTTAACTATGGAGAACTTCCTTGAGCGCCGACTACAAACAGTTATGTTTAAGAATGATTTACCGGTTTAGCAAAGTCTATTCGACAATGACGATGACTACCACGATAAGATTGTTTTTCAACGGTGACGCTACTATTTTCTCTTTTCTCCTCCAACGACACATCTCTCTTCTCTCTTTCTCCGGTGATGACGCTTCTCCCTTCTCTTTTTCTCTGATGGAGACGAATATGACAATTTTTTTTTTCAATTTACTAAGTTATATATATTCACGCTTACATAAAATTTCAATTAATTATTGTTCTTAATTTTAAAGATATGGAATTTTAGAGATAAAAAATAAATAAAAAGATTTTTTGTTAACAGAACTAACGGTTTTAGATACCTTTTTTTAGTCGGGGTATGAACGTGGGATATTGTTTTGAAGTTTTTGAAACATGTGATACCAAAACTTTGCTTCTCTAAAAGGTCAACACTCTGTTTAGATCATTTTACAGAAAATTGGCTTCTTTGCTTGGATTTTTGTTACTTTAATTTGCTTGGATGATTTAAGACTTCTATAATATTATTTTTATACCATCTTTATTCAATCTAATTATTTAAAATCATTTAAACAAATAAAAACAGTAAAAAACAAGATAGTAAAGTAGGAATCGGGTCGTGTTTGGTGTAACTATTCGGGGGTTGGTACGATCTGAGGATGTATAAATACATAAAAAGGAGGGAGATGGCACCACCAGTTTGCTACTCGGCTCCTTATTTTGGATCTGAATCCAAAAAAATATCCGAGAGCGGAGAAGAGGTTGGGCACTGAAAAAAGAAGATGAAGGTGATCGACATAATCCTTGAGGCATCGGCGGATGAGAAGAAGGTGGTGTTCTCGTTCGAGTTCTTCCCTCCGAAGACGGAGGAAGGAGTGGAGAACCTTCTGGAGAGGATGGATCGGATGGTGGCTCACAATCCGGCATTCTGTGACATCACTTGGGGCGCCGGTGGCTCCACCGCGGATCTGACTCTTGACATCGCTAACAAAATGCAGAACATCATCTGCGTTGAGAGCATGATGCATTTGACCTGCACCAACATGCCCGTCGACAAGATCGACCACGCCCTCCAGACCATCAAGTCCAATGGCCTCCAGAACGTTCTTGCTCTCCGCGGCGACCCACCCCACGGCCAGGACAAGTTTGTTCAGATCCAAGGCGGCTTTGCCTGCGCCCTCGACTTGGTACCATTTCTTCTTGTGACTCTTTGCTTCATCTAATTATGGCTCTTGCTAATTATGACCGACTCTTGCCTCCTCAGGTCACTCATATCAGAGCCACATATGGCGACTACTTTGGTATCACTGTTGCTGGTTATCCAGGTACTGTCATCCTCCTCTTCCAATTACATACACATTTCTTCTGATCTGATTAAAGACTGACCAGTGCCAGTGGTCAATGATATTTTATACAGAGGCACATCCAGATGCCATTGAAGCCAATGGCCTTGCCACTCCAGAATCCTATCAAAGTGATCTCGTTTACCTGAAGAGAAAGGTTGATGCTGGTGCTGATTTGATCGTCACTCAGTTATTCTATGATACTGATGTTTTCCTCAAATTCGTCAATGACTGTCGCCAAATCGGAATCACTTGTCCTATTGTTCCTGGAATTATGCCTATTAATAACTACAAAGGTTTCATACGCATGACTGGTTTCTGCAAAACAAGGGTACTCGCCTTCATTTTTATTCATCAATCTTGGTATATGTCTTAAGATTCTCTTGCAGCCATACCTCCTTGTTACTGACTTCAACATATAGTATCTCTATGACAGTCCTGATTTGACTGATTGTGGTTTCTTTTCTACTGTTTTACCTCGGCTGATTCAGTACATTTTCAATTATCTCTGTAGCAGATCCCATACATTATTGGGTTTTATCTTTTACTGCCTTTTAAAATTCTAGAAGATGATAAATTTTATTCTCTTGGCATATGAATGCTAAATGCTTATATATTCCGCCATTTAATGTCCTTGTTCTGGTTGTTGGTGTTGGACATGAGCATATGTCTGGCAGTAGAGCATTGGAGTTTTGTACAGTGATTTAGGTTTCTAAAGATTGGGTTCAATGGTCGATGGAAAGTGAGGGAAATGGTCCAAACACTGTCCCTTGATTCGTTGTCCTTGCTAATATAATGTACAATTATTAATCAGCTGTTGTTACACATTAGACAAAATATAATATGTGCTGTTACCAAAATTTTAAATTACCTAGCAATACTGTGTGCTATTTGTCCTTTTAATTTCATTACCTTTGTTTTTTCTTTCTCTTTATTTAAATTAATTGTTTGCTATCAATGACATATTGTAGATACCTGCTGAAGTTAATTTGTCCTTTTAATTTCATTGCCTTTGTTTTTTCTGTCTTTTTATTTAAATTAATTGTTTGCTATCAATGACATATTGTAGATACCTGCTGAAGTTACTGCTGCCTTGGAACCTATTAAGGATAATGAAGAAGCTGTCAGAGCTTATGGAATTCACCTTGGAACAGAGATGTGCAAGAAGATTTTAGCTCATGGGATTAGGACATTGCATCTTTATACACTGAACATGGAGAAATCAGCATTGGCTATACTAATGGTTTGGTCACATACATTTCTGTGTGTCTGACTTTATTTGTATACTTTACTTTCGACTGTCAGTACTTACCCTCTAATCTCTCCTCTGATTTGATTAATTTTGGCAGAATCTTGGTTTGATTGAAGAGGCTAAAATATCAAGGCCCTTACCGTGGAGACGTCCTGCTAATGTTTTTCGTGTTAAAGAAGATGTTCGTCCAATTTTCTGGTATAAACCACACCATACTGTTCTCCACCCTCTACTTCATAGAAACTTAAATTAAAGAAGTGCTTTTTTAATACTGTCTAATCATCCTCGCAACTGATGGTAGGGCTAATCGCCCTAAGAGCTACATATCAAGAACCATAGGCTGGGACTTGTACCCACATGGGCGCTGGGGCGATTCTCGCAATCCTTCATATGGCGCACTAACTGATTACCAGGTACATAAGTCACTGAACTTTAGTCTTGGTGATTATCTAGGTTTGATTGATATCAGATCGGATTTTGTAATCCTCTATATATCGAGGCTGTTCTGTGATGATTTATTATGAAACTTATCAAAATTTGGAAACAGTTATATTCTTGAATTTTCCCAGTGATGTTATCTCAAAGAAACATTTACTTGTAACAAAATTCCAGTCACTCTTTGTGTAGGAGTGTTGGCTTGAATTTTCACATTTTCTCTCAAAGAAACATTTATTTGTAACAAAATGCATTTCACTTTTTGCTTAGAGTTTTAGCCATCACTTTTGCTGAAGGGTATGTCCTTTAAACTCTTATATTTCCCCTCTGCATTAGAGTTAGTTATGTATGACTGTAAGTCTCTTAACAGTTCATGCGACCACGTGCACGTGACAAGAAACTTGTTGAAGAATGGGTTGTTCCACTGAAAAATGTTGAAGATATTCATGAGGTGAATTTCCATCCCCCTTATGTTTTCTGGTTTTACACTCGGTCAAATTAGATATAAAATTGACATATTGCATTTTCTACAAACAGAAATTTGAGAAATTCTGTCTCGGAAAGTTGAGAAGTAGCCCGTGGTCAGAACTAGATGGGCTTCAGCCGGAGACGAAGATCATAAATGAGAAGCTGGGGAAAATTAACACAAAGGGTTTCCTTACCATCAACAGCCAACCAGCAATAAATGGGGAAAGATCTGATTCACCAACTGTTGGTAAATACAAACTTTTTTATGCATGCATGGTCATGGTCTTGATTATCCAATTTCTGTGAAAGCCTTCTGAGACATTGCTTGAATTTTCGTGAGAAGAGATTGATTTGAATTACTGAAACTCACCTGATAATTATAGTAGTGATAGTCGTATGCTTTGGAGCCATAAATCGACATGACTTGATATTTCCACATTATATAGGTTCATTTTGATCTCATTTTTCTCAGAATGGACAACATTGAGATGTTCAATACTTGAAGTACCATTCTAGTGATTTTTGGTATATGTTTAATCAACCCTTTGTACCTTTGTTGTATGAAACTGATTGTCTGATCTTATTGTTTTGGAAAGTCTCCTATACCTCAAATTTCACTAGACAACATTGAGTTCAAAAGGTGATGACAAATTCCGGGGAAGTTTAGACAATGCTAGTAGTACCATATTGTGGGATTTCATGACTTTATTCATGTCTGTTAGATTTTGAATCAATAGTCTGCGACTTTCATCAGACCTTTTTTGTGTGTAACTGATCTTATGGTTTGGGAAATCTCCTATACTTCAAATTTCACGAACTTTTCATCTGCATTACGTATATACTTTGTGAAATTGATAAAGATCATTGTAGAAGCTTTTTAGTTTTAGTGTGCGTTGAAGGTCAAATCTCCTTGCTTAAAGAGTACCACTTCCTCCCTGCCTCCCTCATATTTTAAAGATGTTCTTGAGTTTGTATTCTTCTTCATCCTCTAAATGGTTACCCTCACCATGATTACATGAACACTAAATCTTACAATGTTCAATGTATCTGACTTGTGATTCAGGATGGGGTGGGCCAGGAGGATATGTTTATCAGAAAGCCTATGTGGAGTTTTTCTGTTCCAAGGAGAAGCTGGGCACTCTTGTTGACAAATGCAAGGCACTTCCATCTCTGACATACATGGCTGTCAACAGAGAAGGGAGTTGGATATCTAATATCGGTCAAACTGATGTGAATGCGGTAACATGGGGAGTCTTCCCAGCAAAGGAGATAATCCAACCAACTGTTGTGGATCCTGCAAGTTTTATGGTTTGGAAGGACGAGGCATTTGAAATCTGGTCTAGAGGATGGAGCCGCTTGTACCAGGAGGGTGACTCATCTAGGAAATTACTTGAAGAGGTTTGCTTTCTTGAATCTTCATTTATCTCTGCGGAAAGTCAGTAGCATACTGTAGTAATATTGACACAATTAATATTTGCAGATGCAGAATAGCTACTTCTTGGTCAGCTTGGTAGATAACGACTACATTGATGGTGACCTTTTCACTGTTTTTGCTGATTCCTAGAGGGGCTTGCTTGTTTTCACTTGCATCCCATCAGCCGTTAGGCTGGTGCTTTCCTTGCAAGTCTGGTTTCATTTATTGTCAATGGGATGTGTAATAATAACTCATTGGGATTTTTATACCATGCTTTACGGTGCAAATTGCATCTTCCGCCTCTTATAACAAGGTTCATCAACGTTCCGTCTTAATTGGTTTGTCATAGATTTGCTTATATCTAGTTGTGGATTTTCCGTTTTATTGAAACGTACTAGATGGTCATTCTCTATTAATATAATTTGTTGGATATGGTTTTCAAGATGCCATTGACAGAGTAAAGATTTTAACACAATGTAATCACTGCCTCAGTGATGGGCATTCTCAGAAATCATTCTCTATTGTACCATTATGAAATCCTATAGCAAAAGATACCCCAAGTTAATTGCTGAGGCCAGTCTATTCCATGAGTCTATTCGATGCTACCTAGACCAAAATGTAGCAGCTGGTTCTTTCCAAGGATGAAGCCTGGCGCCTAAGCTTGGGGTCACGGGTCACCTACAGTGACATCCTCTATAAGTCAATTCTGCTTTCTTTGGGCTCCCATATACCCTAATTGTTTTGGAAAGGCCATATACCCTAAACTAAAATAAAAGAAATAAAATTTACAAGTAGAAAACCTCATAATAAGCCCCCAAAATCAGACGTTCTAGACTTCTAGATATATCACGTAACCCACAGAAATTGAAGCAATGATGATGCCATTTCTTAACAGAACAGTTCTGAAGTACAATATATGGCTCTTATGAAATTCTTACAAATTGGTAACAAGAATGTGAGACAGAGTAACAGAATTGAGTTCCAACTTCCAGGTCTAATTAGGAGATATTTGCATGTTTTAGAGATCTGCAGATAATCACACCTGCAGATGTCCGCATTATCTGCACCCCAAGCATAGCACTACAAGCATCATCTGTCTTCAGATGAGGTTGCACCAGCTCCCATATCTTTTTCTTTTGAATCTGCCGAGAGTGATATAAGTTACAAAATGCAAAATGAATATCAATTACAACTTTTCCAAGATAAAAAAGCACAACTCTTCCATATAAAAATACTAAAACGATCAACGATTCAAATCATTCAATATATAACAAATTACAAGCAAAGAACAGAAAATGATCAAAATTCAATATATAAGAGAACAGAAAAATAAAAATGAATGATTTCAAAATAACAAAAAAATGTAGTCTAACAAGTCTTTTGTATTGCTCTATATGTATAGTGGAATACTCTGCTTCCATATGAAGAAGAAATATTGAAGGATTCAAGAAACCTCAAGCTTTTGATCATTGATAAAGAGGTATGAACCGATGAAAAAAATATGCATAACAAGTTGACAACAAAAATCGATCAAGAATGATTTCTTTTATAAGAAAGAAAGCTAGGATTGCCTTTGTAAATGTATATCAATGATGCTATGCGAATAGAATTGGATCTTTCGAAAAATCTAATTAGGGATTAGGTTTTTTTCCTTTCTTCCATAGGGAGATTAAATTGGTTAAGATGAAATATGACCTCAAAAAAGTACGGCAGTAAGGAAGAATTTGAGAAGACGAGGGGAGAAAATTCAAAATTTTCAAAAAAAATGGGGAGAAAATCGCCAAAAAAACAAGGATGTAGGCCTCGAACTGGGGTTATGGATGAAGGTTAAGCCAAAAAAATATTAGCTAATTCTGCCATATCAACTTCTATTAATATGCTATTAGTTTTATTATATAACTCATGGATGATATTTTTTAGGAGGCCCTCGAAAATCAGAGGCCCTGTGCGATCGCACATATGGCACATGCTAAAGGCCGCCACTGGGTGGGTGCCTTTGAGAGAGATGGGGGCCCTTGTTGACTCTTTGCTATTTGCATGTGTTTCCTCCTCTAGCGAACTAGGTTTACTTTCATTCTTAATGGGGTGGGGCTGAGGTGGGTGCCTTTGAGAGAGATCTCTTCTTATGAGTGTCTTGGTGAGTCTTCCTAAGTGAACAGGCGTTGCCGTAAGAGTTTACTTTGTTAATGTGATTGCACATCCAAAGTTTAATATGGGCATTACTTGGTATGAATGTACTCCTAATATTGTCCTTCGTGGCGTAGAGTGATGCAAGACAAAATAAGATGAACTCTAAATTAACGG
Source organism: Comarum palustre (assembly GCA_951800085.1). Lineage (NCBI taxonomy): Eukaryota > Viridiplantae > Streptophyta > Magnoliopsida > Rosales > Rosaceae > Comarum > Comarum palustre. The sequence continues at coordinate 37,118 of OX637575.1, read as the reverse complement.
TTTAAAGATAGAATTAAGAAAGGGATAGGTCGACTAGCATCACACCAGTAGGTTTCTAGGCATCACACCTAGGGATCTCAGGCATCACACCTAAGATTAGGTTGCATCTCACAAACCTGAACAGAACGCAAAGCTCTCAAACTTTTATTTATTCAACTTTGACCAAAAAGACTACAAAGGCATCTATATATAGAGAGGTTAAAACCCTAGGACAATTAGGATCAAGCAACCCTAATATTCTAGAACTTAAAAGATTCCCTAATAAAACACAAATCCAAAATAAGAAAGAAATCATAAAATCCCGACATAAGATATTCTGCTCCAATTCTGCATTATATAGGATGTAGGCTCTGGTATATGTAATATAATTGATTCCCCTCAAAAGAGAAGCAGGTCAAATTTTTCCAAGTGAACTTTGCAAATGGTTTCAAGCCTGTGTTCATAATCTACCACATATAAAAATTGCATTCTGATCCAAATGTATAGTTTAAAGTTAGACCCCGGAGAACTTTCCTCACATGCAAAGCCATGAAAGATATTGGAGAAGAAATTACTGTATTTGGCCTCATCTTCGATTTACTTGCAGGGAAAGGGGAGGGGTTCACCAGAATCGCTTTTACAGATGTCCCTTCTAGACCAAGGTGCATTTCAATATTAGAATGCTAGGAATAACGTATCAGAAAATGTCTACTCGTATGGAAAATAGTCACTCTAAGGTGGCAGGTTATTATGTTCTAGATTGTATCTCATGAAGATACTCACACAACTTCACAACTAGGAGCTGGTAGCAGCACAAACTATACTAGATGTTTTAACCTAGTGGAGCTTAAATCTACAAAAGCTGAATTTCAAAAACCGTTTTCAAATACCGAAGGGTGAGAAAAAGAAGCATCTTTATTTTTGGAAATAGAGAAGGTAAAGAGTACCTGGTTAGGTGTGGCAGGAGGAGGCTGATTTTCATGATCATTTTCAGAGCCAAACCATATCCTTTGGCCAGGAAGTGAACCTTCAGGAGGCTCAAGAAGCTCAACTTTCTCATGGGAGGCATCAGAAGCGGCCATCAGCATTCCACAAGACTTGACACCCCGCATGTTCCTGGGCTTCAGATTAGCAAGGACAACTACTTTTCTCTCCTGTGTCAAATAAACCATTTTGGTAGTCAAAACATGTCTTTTGTAAGAAATTAACTTTCGATGCACCTGTAAAATAAACCACAGACCAGGAGGAGTTCACTCTAAAAGAAATAAAAGTACAACAAAATTAACTCTGAAGAAAAGCTCGTAAGACCGACTCCTACAGGCAACTGCAACAGAATTCCACAACGAAGACACCAGTCCACCTCCATATCTCTACTATCTTAATAAACAAAATCCAAGTGAGTAAACGACCCAAATGACAGCCAAAACCCTGCAAACACTAAGCAGGGTCTCTATTTGGGAAAGGTCCACGGCCTGTTATCCTTGCTTAGTGTTTGCATTAGCCACAACACTTAAAATTTGGTTGTAATTTTTGCTTTCCAAATCAGATCTGCTTTGTTCAAAGTGTAGATTTCTGTCTGTGATATTATCAATTTCCAGGAGCGCAGATTCTATATATTATATATGCAAGTGTTGATGAAGAATAAAGTAATGTGCAAACCTGAAGGTGATCAATAGGAATGTAATTGACAAGTCCACTGCAGATGATTCTGGGTTCAGGCTCTCCAGTGTCAACCTCTTCCACGTAAAGAGAATCGGCTTCCTCATGCCTCCATGCCCTGAGGATCAGCCCAACCCTTATGTCAAGCAGGTCAGCGGCATCCTTTATCTTTTTCTGTTCCTCATCAGCATCGCTTATCGCCTCTGCCTCTGTGGCCGAAGTGGCGGTGCAAAAACAGACGGCGCTTCTTCTTCTTGCTGATGATGATAGTGATGTATTTGGTTTGCTACAAATACTAGGATGACTATTCGCAGTGATCTGGTTGAAACGCGGAAAGGGGCACGTAGATTTAGGAGACGGCCAGAGGAATATCACACGGGCGCCTATGCCCGCGCCGCATTTCAAAACGTTTGCTGCCATTCCCTCTTCCTATCCGCACTACGGCACCAGCAACCTTTTTTCATCAGTATAATAGTATATTTGTTGTAGGAAATATGACATGTGCGTGTGTGCACTTGGTCTTATGCCGTGTAGATGGGCTTAGCCCATGGGCCTTAGATGTAATAGGAAACATGTAATACTTACCATATATGTATTGTTGTACTACACATAGTACATGTACTACACATATAGTACGTTTCCATACTAGGCTTGATGTAAACCCCTATATAAGGGGCCTCTCATTTGATGAATAATACACAACGAGATTCAGCTCTCATATATTCTATAACACGTTATCAGCACGATGCTATAACCTTAAAGCGAAGCGGCCACACCCGAGTGCCAACTGTTGCGCACCTCCTGTGCACTGCGCGCGCACTACCGTGCACCGCGCGCACCTTCTGTGCACTGCGCGCGCACTGCCGTGCACCGCGCGCACCACTGCTGCGCACCCCCTGCGCACCCCCCGGGCACCCCCTGCGCACCCCCTGGGCACCCCCTGCGCACCCCCTGTGCACCCCCTGGGTACCTCCTGGGCACCGCTGCGCACCCCCCTGGGCACCACGTGCACCCCCTGTGCACACGGGTTGTATTCCTATTTTCTTTATGAATCCTCCATATGGTTGATGTTTTCAATACTTTTGCTTCTGTTTTATAGCAAGTTTAACTAACCATATATTTTTCATGTGCACACATTCTCCCCGCGCGACAATTCATAATGGGATTGCGTGAACAATCGCCGAACGCGTATGGATTTGAGCATGGAAGCATGGAGCAGCTTATATAAATGCAGTCTATTTGGCAGACTAGCAAGTAAGCTTTAATTTTGAGTAATTTCAAAGTTCAATAACCTCGGGGAGGACAAAATTCGTCCATCCTTTCTGTATCCCCATTGTATGCTTGGGACGTTTGTCTTTGCAGGTTATTATGGAAATCCTAAAACATATGTGCATTTGGCTGCCAAGCACCGCTGCCGGGGCCTGCCCCTGTGCGCGGGTGCACGCTGCTGCCGGCGCGTATGCGCACCTTTTGTGCACTGACGTGCACTGCTGCCAGGGTTAACCCCTGTGCACGTGCACTGATGTCAGGCACCATATGCGCACTGACGTGCACTGCTGCCGGGGATCGACCCTGTGCACGTGCACTGATGTCAGGCACCATATGCGCACCTTCTGTGCACTGACGTGCACTGCTGCCAGGGATCGACCCTGTGCACGTGCACTGATGTCAGACACCATATGTGCAACGGTTTGGCTGATGCCAAGCGCTGCTGCCGGGGATTGGCCCTGTGCACACGCACGCTGCCACCGGGCACCGCACGTGCACCTGCCAAGCACTGCTGCCGAGGCTGGGCCTTGGCACATGCACGCGGCTGCCAACACGTGTGCACTGCTGCCAGGCACTATATGTGCACATGGCTACCAGCTACCAAAGCCTTGCACACTAATTGCTATGCACTGTCGAGCGCTGACTGCCAATTGTTACTGAGCGCTGCCTAGGGCAGCTGCCGAGCACTGTCGAGCACTAACTGCCGAGTGGCAAGCACTAGTTGCGTGCACCATGCACCAAAGATGTTTTTAGGTCCACGTTGTGAGGTATCCAACGTTGGTTTGTGTTATGCTATTAAAGAGAGTTCAGAATTAGAGAATCATCTCATTCATTGAACCCGCGTTGTGTTTGATCAACGTTAGCACATTTCTCCGGGTAGAAGTCCCGTTGAGAATATGGTAGGAGAATCAGCAACCGGTGTAGGATGCCCAGCGTTTAGCTGTAGAGCACCACCGCCACGCTGCAGAGCACAGGCTGCCCAGTTTCTAGCTGTAGTGCGCCTAGTGCCTAGCTATAGAGGACCAGTGCTGCATAGCTGTCGAGTGCTAGTTTCCAACCACTGAGCACCCAGCTGCCGAGTATCACATAGATTTTGCTCGAGATTTAGCCACTGCTTCCTACGCTGCACCTCCAACCTATAAAGTGAGATGACCACTCTCGAGTCTCCATAGTTTGGTTTTATATGCATGAGCGAGGAAATTTGCCGCTCACTTACATATTGACCTTTAAATGCCGCTCTAAGTCTCGAATGAAGATTAGAAGCTGAGCAACACTGTTTTATGCTAAAGGCATGCAGCTATTGAGCGCTGCCTAGGAGCTACTGAGCGCTACACAAGCTGCCGACATAGTTGCCGAGCTACCGTGCACGCTGCCGAGCCCATGTGCACCTGGCTGCCAGTTGTCGATAGTCACGCGCCTGTTGCCGCCCAATGTGTCTGTTGCTAACCCTGTATGCTACCTACTACCCCTTGATTGTTTTTGCCAATATTGTGTGTCAGTTGCCGCCCCTGTGTGTCAATTGCTTCATGTTGTGTGAGGAATGCCACCACTTATATGTCACATGTCGATTAGTTATGTGTTTGATGCTTTGTGCTCTACACATGAACTATCGTGCACTGTGCATTAGGTGTTGAGCACTAAGCACCATATGTTAGCATTGAACACAAGGAACCATGCACTGATCACCAATGGTTGTGCACTTACATCACGGACAAGCACTAAGTGAGCTACATAGCACAGAACACTCGAGGACGTGCACAGGACACCGACTGCCGAGCACTGAGCACCAGGGCCAAGCTCTGTGCAGCAGCTGCCGAAGCTCTATGCACCTTATGCTTGAGATAAGCTGCCGAGCTCCCCCCCCACTGCCCCATACCGTGTGCCATGGGCGCCAGCGGTTGTGCAGCCACCGAATGTTGTCGAGTGCCCGGTGCACCGGCATATGTGTGGCTCCTCATGCACTATCAAATGTTGTAGGTGCAATGCGCTGCCAAATGTTGCCAAGTGCCTAGTGCATTGGCATACGTGCAAGCTGCAAATGCGGGCAACCAAAAACAAAACAGTGAATCTGCCACTTTCTGAATAGCAACTTCCGAAGAGCTTTTTGAACAGCTCCGGATGAACTAGAACGCAGACCATATATCACTGGAAAGCTACATTTGTCTAGTTTCCAATGGTTTTTGCGGTTCATTCATATCCATTCTAACGAAGGAGTTATGCCTGTTTGAGTGAGCAAAGGTCATGCTGCCAGGAATTCTGCAATGCATAAGGTTGCCTTCGATTGTTGCCTTCGGTGTTTATGTCTCTTTCTCACGTATCTACCTTGTTCGATAGGTATATTATGTGATGAAATTGAGTGCCTTGCAGATGGTGGGACTACCCACACAATCCTGAGCAAAAGAATGAATGCATACAAATAAACGTACAAAAGGGCGTACGGAACATCAAATGGATGCCTTTGACATTTGACGTCATGAAGGGCTCTTTGATTTTCTCCAAACGAAATGAGACCTCGATGAAATCGTTGGTTCGATAAGTGTATTCACACTATGACATGATCATGCACAGCCTTATAAAGGTGTGTCGATGTTCGTGGTTTAATCTTCACCTAACAGCAGATTTTCCATCATCTGATGACGTGGTTAACCTTGGCAAAAGTTACCTACTCCCTTGATTTTGGATCCCCCCATGTTGCTGTTACCAAATGTCGTCCTTCATGGACGTTGAAGACTTGTAATGCCATATGTGCTCTTTACTTTTGGGTCGAGGATAACTCCTGCGATGCCATTTTAAAGTTGAAAGCTTAATCATGTCAAAATCTGCGACCACAGTAAGTTGAAACTACTGTATCGAAACTTCGTCAGAGTTTTCTGAACGGCTCCGGATGAACTAGATGCCGAATTTTATATCATTGGAAAGCTACGTGAGTCTAGTTTCCAGTGGTTTAAGCGGCTCGTTGATACCTGTCCCGACGAAAGAGTTATGGTAGTTTAAGTGTGTACAGGTCATAGCAGACTGTATCCTACTGTCCTTTAACTTCGTCAGAGCCCCCAGATCAACTCCAGATGAACTAGAATGCGCACTTTATATCATTGGAAAGCTATGTGAATCTAGTTTCCAATGGTTCAAGCGGTTTGTTCATATCCGTCCAGACGAAAGAGTTATGGCTGTTTTAGTGAGTATAGGTCATACTGCACGAAAACTGCATACTCTTCGCAGATTGTGAATCCTTTTTGTGACTAAGTTTGATTGGATCTTCACCATCATTTATGATATGGTTGAATCAATTCTTGATGCCTTTGGCTCGATGATCCAAGTCACAAATGCCCTCCTTATTGTGAGAGAGGCAATCGAACATTGAAGTGTGTTATGAACATACACACCAACGATTACCATGATGAGAATGATTGAGACTTTTGTGTATAATTCTCATGACTGCCGATTAAGAGCATCATGGAGATGAGCATGAGTCCTAAGGTATCGCCAATAAGTATATTTGGGACAATTGACTCAGACAAGCTATGACATTTGGTCATACCGGGTGAGATATGCGAGCCAGAATTGTTTGATATTCTTGGGCGTCCATTCCCCCGATAACAACGAACTACACCATGATTGTATGTTGTGTTTGTGCACCGACATGATGTCCTCGGCAGCCGCACAGTACTCATGTTTTCGTTGTGTAAAGCTTAATCTTTAGCTAAGTAAGGTGAAAGATCCTCTTATGCTATGCCACAAAAGATGTCATTCTTATTGAAATTCCAAAGAGGGATTATGTAGACCGATGCAACCAACGTATGGATACCATATACGCTTTTATGGTGTTGGTTGAAGGGCTAACACATTGCTCATGTGTTGCACCATCGTCTTCCACATGCTGCTTATGTATCTATGGGCTCACTACCCATCCCTGAAGAGGGACATGCAGACATGTATTGATTCGTCCACGACTTACCATCATTGCATTGATGCACGACAGCTCGTAACTGTGTGCTAAGATTGACACGTAGTTGTAATCCTTGAACTCGGCGGGATACTAACGGATCTCTAAGCCTTGAGTTCCACAATGTGCCAAATTGGACTGCCACAGTGCCCAATGATGATGTGTCGCATGAGATGAATATGTTCTAAGGTTGGATAGGAGTCAATTTATTGCTCTCCACCTTAAGCTCCTTGACAGACGATCTCCTTAGCCGCTACACAGCGGATTGTCACTTTGAGACTGTATTCCCGCCGTTAGGGGGAGATACGAACACCAGGGTTCAAGTGGGAACGACGTGAATGTCGTGGTTGGTCACCACTAAGTCACAATATGATCCCCATAGAACTATAGTGACGAGATCAATGCTGCATATGTCTGTAAGGAATGATGTCCTACCAAGAGGACATGGCTCGACCGAATTGAGGTGGTCTTGATGCCATGGCTCGGCCATATTGAGATGGTCTTGACGCCGTCACCTTGTGTGGTGATGTGAGGGCGCCATAATGTGGCAACATGGTGTCCTAGGCCTTGTGGCTCCCTGAAGGTTAGGTTGAGGCCCTTGGGTTCGATATACACTCGCACTGAGAGAGAAAGCGAGTTTGGCACTACTGGTCTATTGATCAGTGATACTCACTCCGTCTCATGTTAGTCTGAATTGTGACTATCATTGGGGGACGCCTCAACGTCAAAATCCAATTCATAGAAAGAGATCTCTACAATGACTACACTAGTGTACATGAGGACGTGGGATGATGAGTTTATCGAACCACACGTTTGTTGATATGTCGACAAAGTGTATTGACCTAAAATGGGAAGATGTGACCCGGACAAAGGGATAGGTCCTTGGGCAGGTGTTGCCGACACTGCAAGTGTAAACCCTATCAAGTAAACCTTTGTGAGTTAGCGTAGTGAGAACAAGAGTCTCAGACTCCCTTATGGCGCAAGGTTTCTCATAAACACGCACTGGGATCGACTACGATGAGATATACTCTCGTAATGGATGTTATTGCACTCCACTACCTTGTCAGTTTGGTAGTTCCCCAATAACTGTACATGCAGCCCTATGATTATGATCATAGTGACGTCTCTATAGGATCAGAGATATGCATGAAGATCTTAAATAGACTTCATAAGCCAAATCAAGTGGAGCTTACATTGGCCAAGTGTTTTGAACGCATAGTACATGACTCCTTGATTTCGGATGGGATATGATGAATAATGTCATTGCGTATTGATTCTGGATGATCGCAGTATATGCTGGATATCCGATGTTGGAATGAAAAGTATCTTGGGAAAGACACAATCTCGTATTGAAGTCGATCGATTGTGTATTGATGATGTATTTCCATCAATCGGCTTAGGTCCTCTGAAGAAGAGTGGAACCTTCATATGCTCCCATGATTAGTCAATGTCTTTACTCCAAGAGAGAGTGATCCGTTTAATCAAAAGAAAGACTTGACCTCACCTTCATTCGTTATAAAGCTAAGTAGCTTTGCGCCCACGCAAATGCCAATGATATGGCATATGACATCACTTGAATACTCTAAGAGTATCTGGCATATTCAATCCCTATGGCATGAGAGAAAGGTTGTTGCCTATGCCATCGCTAGCCATGCATGAATCGAGATGCATCGGAAGCGGAATCATGATCTAGGCACCGGTTGGTTTAATGGCCGAGTTGCCGGACATATGGCGCGCTGCCTGTGCGCGCTGCCGGGGCGCTGCCTGTGCACTGTCTGTGCACACATGCACTGCTGCCAGACACTATACGTGCACCTATGCATCTGCTGCCGAGCGCTGTGCATACAGCTGCTAGGCACCGTGCACATAGCTGCTGGCACTGAGTAATGCCACATTTGAGACATGTTGAAAGAGCATACATATGTCAAGTTGCCAAAACAGCTCCGTGGTCACTAAGGATCCGGAAGCGCCCTATGAATGATCTTGAGATCAGGGGGAGATGCAGATTTGAAAGAAAGTCTAGCATATACATGTCATGATCAAATGTGAAGGGTGTGGTTGTTTGTGTCAACCATGTTACACTCTTTTTCCCTTAGTCACAGCTTTTTGTCCCACTGGGTTTTTGCTTGACAAGGTTTTCAACGAGGTAACATTGCATGCACCGCTAAGACCATTGATCCCAATTTGTGGTTGATCATGACAGACTTGTTTAAGTCTTGGCTCACATCTACTCTTGAGAAGCATGTTGGAATGCACCATTCATCAGGAAAATCCGATTGAAGTACACATCAGGGGGAGCATCACATGGCGAGTTCTAAATGGAGTAGTTGGTGCGTTGTACTCTTTTTCCTTCGACCAAGGTTTAGTTTTCCCACAGGGTTTTTGTTACTTGGCAAGGTTTTAATGAGGCAACATTGTAAGCACCATCCGGCATATCGACGCGCGGCACAAGGGGGAGTGTTGTAGGAAATATGACATGTGCGTGTGTGCACTTGGTCTTATGCCGTGTAGATGGGCTTAGCCCATGGGCCTTAGATGTAATAGGAAACATGTAGTACTTACCATATATGTATTGTTGTACTACACATAGTACATGTACTACACATATAGTACGTTTCCATACTAGGCTTGATGTAAACCCCTATATAAGGGGCCTCTCATTTGATGAATAATACACAACGAGATTCAGCTCTCATATATTCTATAACAATATTCTGTTTTGTTTTTAATTTTGGAAATAAGAAAGGATAGTGAAATAACTGCAGCAACTACTGAAATACAAAATTAGAGAATAACATCTTACTACTACAAACCATTTAAAATACAAAAAAAAACTTATATTGTTGTAGGAAATATGACATGTGCGTGTGTGCACTTGGTCTTATGCCGTGTAGATGGGCTTAGCCCATGGGCCTTAGATGTAATAGGAAACTTGTAGTACTTACCACATATGTAAAGTTGTACTACACATAGTACATGTACTACACATAGTACATGTAGTACGTTTTCCTTTCTAGGCTTGATGTAAACCCCTATATAAGGGGCCTCTCATTTGATGAATAATACACCACAACATTCAGCTCTCATATATTCTATAACACGTTATCAGCACGATCTAACCTTTGAGCGAAGCGGCCACCCCCCCCCCTTAGAGCGAAGCGGCCACCCCCCGGTGCCCCCCCCTTTGCTTGCCACCAAGCATCATCTCTTGTTGATTCTTCAAAGGTTTCTGAAGCTTTATCGACAAAGGTATGTCCTTTGAACCTTAACACTTGTTCAAAGTTACTATATGCTTGGGGCGTTTGAAATTTGCAGGTTGTTATATTGTTTTAAAAACCCTAGATAGAGTGATTGCATATGTCTGCCATGATGTGCACTGCAGGGCACTGCTGCCGGGGCCTGCCCCCGTGCGTGGGTGCACACCGCTGCCGGGGCCTGCCCCTGTGCGCGGGTGCACACCGCTGCCGGGGCCTGCCCCTGTGCGCGGGTGCACGCTGCTGCCGGGGCCTGCCCCTGTGCGCGGGTGCACGCTGCTGCAGACACGCATGCGCACCTTCTGTGCACTGACGTGCACTGTGCCGGGGATCGACCCTGTGCACGTGCACTGATGTCAGGCACCATATGCGCACCTTCTGTGCACTGACGTGCACTGAGCCGGGGATCGACCCTGTGCACGTGCACTGATGTCAGACACCATATGCGCACCTCCTGTGCACTGACGTGCACTGTGCCGGGGATCGACCCTGTGCACGTGCACTGATGTCAGGCACTATATGTGCACCGGTTTGGCTGATGCCGAGCGCTGCTGCCAGGGATAGGCCCTGTGCACGCGCACGCTGCCACCGGGTACCACACGTGCACCTACTGTGCACCTGCCGAGCACTGCTGCCGAGGCTGGGCCTTGGCACGTGCACGCGGCAGCCAACATGTACATATGCACTATATATCCTCTCTAGGTCAGCATGGTGTAGTATCCATGGCTGTTCGATCTAAGAATTAAGCATCGAATCCAATTGGTCTCGAACTAAATGCTTGAATTCTTGTATGCAGAGTCAATGGACAAACACTTGCAGTTTGATCCCCTTGATGCCCAAGGCCGTGAGTATCACCGCTGGGTCCTCGACATGGGGCAGACTTTTATTGGCAAGGACTATATCTTCACCATCGATCCTCCCACAGAACCCCTTGATGAGGGTGTTAAGCTGCCGGACGACAAAACAAAGTCCAAGGCGCTTATGTTTATCCGTCGGCACCTGGATTCCACATTGAGGTGGCAATACCAGCAAGTAGCCGATCCGCTGGAGCTATGGAACAAGCTCGCGACAAGATTTGGTAATGTTCATGTTGCGCTCCTACCGGAGCTGCAGGCTGAATGGGCTTCCATCAGGCTAATGGATTACAAATCTGTAGAGGAGTATCAGACAGACATGCTTGCACTTCGTGCTCGTCTGCATTTTTGTGGTGTTGAGAAGTCCGAGGATGATCTCATAGAGAAAACATTGCTCACTTTTCCCAGGTCATCATCTACTTTGATGAAACAGTATAGGCATGACTATAAGAGTGGTCTTACTCCAACGTTTGACTCTCTTATGACGTTGTTGCTAACTGAGGAAAAGGATTGTAAGATCTTGACTAAAAACACTGCTCGGCCTGTTGGGACCCTAGTTGTTCCAGAAACTAATTACAACAGTGCCAGAGGCGGGAAAGTCATGAGACAAAGAGCACGAGATCATTATGAACCATACCACCGTGAGCAAGGCTCTGGTAAAGGCACCCGGACTAGGAGAGGCACTAGAGGTTTTAAACGCTCTAAGGGCCAACCTAACAACCGGAAGAAGGATGATGCACCCGCCCCTAGGGGCCGAGCTCCCAAGCCGGTTCAGAAATTCGCCAAGAAAAATGCTAAGGCAAACATATGCTATCGCTGTGGATCACATGACCACTGGATGAAGCAATGCCGAGCACCTGCCGATATAATTGCTGCATACAAGAAATATAAGGAAACTGTGGAGAGTCATGTCACTGTGGAAGTGGACAAAGTGCCGAATGCCAACCTTACGGTTGAGGATTTTCGGGAACAAACCGACTTAGATGCACCCGACTTTTAGAAGTTGTTGAGCTCTTGTTTGTTTTACCTCCATGTTTGTTGTCTTTTCCTTTCAAGCATATGTGATAAGGCGTGTTTATGCCATGATCAGTTCGACTGTTTTTGAGACCTTTTGGATGTTAACCATTATGCGTGTAATAAAATCGATGTTCTTAACTATTGTGTTCGATATGTTTTATACAAACACTTGACAATATCCGATGCACTTGACCATTGTATGCCGCTCTAAGACTCTCTAATGGAGTTTAGAAGCATGGCAACACTGTTTTGAACCTAAGGCAAGCAGCTATTGAGCGCTGCCTAGGAGCTGCGTGCGCTACACATGCTGCCGGCATGGATGCCGAGCTGCTGTGCACTGCTGCCGAGCACACGTGCACCTGGCTGCCGGCTGCCGACAGTCACGAGCCTGTTGCCGCCCAACGTGCCTGTTGCTACTCTGTAAGCTACCTACTGCCCCTAGATCGTTTTTGCGCCAATTGTGTGTCAATTGCCACCCATGTATGCCAATTGCTCCATTTTTGTGTGAGGAATGCCATCACTTTTGTGCCAGATGTTGACAAGTTTTGTGTGTCCTACACATGAACTGTCGTGCATTGGGTATTAAGTGTTGAGCACTAAGCACTAGATGTTAGCATTGGACACAAGGGGCCTGTGCACTGATCACCAATTGATGTGCACTTACATCAAGGACAAGCATTAAGTGAGCTACATAGCACAGAACACACAAGGCCGTGCATAGGACACCGACTACCGAGCACCGGGCACCAGGGCCGAGCTCTGGGTGGCATTTGCCGAAGCTCTGTGCACCTAATACCGTGCACTAGTGATGAGCTGCCGAGCCCCCTCCTTACTGCCCCATATCGTGCGCCATGGGCGCCAAAGAGTGCAGCCAACGATTATTGCCGAGTGTTCTGTGCACCGGCATGTGTGTGGCTCCTCATGCACTACCAAGTTGCCAAATGCTTAGTGCAATGGCATATATGTAGATGCAATGCGCTGCCGAACATTACCAAGGGCCTATGGCATTGGCATACGAGCAAGCTGCAATTCAGGGCATTCAAAAACGAAAACAGTAAATCTGCCACTTTCGGTACAGTAACTTCCGAAGAGCTTTGTGAACAGTTCAGGATGAACTAGAACGCAAACCACATATCACTGGAAAGCTACGTCTGTCTAGTTTCCAACGGTTTTTGCGGTTCGTTCATATCCGTCCTAACGAAGAAGTTAAGACCATTTTAGTGAGCAAAGGTCAGGCTGCCAGGAAATCTGCAAAGCACACCGTTGCCTTCGGTTGTTGCCTTCGATTTTTATATCTTTTTCTCACGTACCTACCTTGTTTGATAGGTATGTCACGTGGAGAAATCGAGTGCCTTGCAGACAGTGGGACGACCCACACGATCCTGAGGAATCGGCTACTCTTTACAGAGCTGACGCCGTGTCTAACTTCCGTGAAGACTTTGATCGGTTCATCTCCTGTCATTCAAGGGCGCGGACCTGCTAGGTTCCTGCTGCCGAATGGAACCTTGATCATTGTTTCCGATGCCTTGTATGCGCCTATGGGCTTTCGAACACTACTGAGTTTCAAGGACATCCGCGCCAATGGTTTCCACTTGGAGACGCATTGTGAGAATGGACGTGAGTTCCTCTGTGTAACCTCCAATGAGTGCGGCTCTAAGCGCATCTTGGAGAAGCTAATGAGTCAATCTTGTGGTTTGTACCTCACCACCATAAGGGTTATTGAATCCTATGCGGTCGCCAAAAATGATTATTGGGACCATGACTCGTACAAGCTATGGCATGACCGCCTCGGTCACCCCGGAAGAGATATGATGATAAGGATTCTACGAAACTCGTATGGACATCCTTTCTTCCGTACAAAACGAAAAGGTTTGGGACACATGCTCCCCAAAGAGGGTAGAGATGCAGTGGTCGCCAAAGTGAGCTCCCGGCCGACACTTGGGTCGCCAGAGGTCAGCTCCGCCGATCCTCACTCGGTCATGAGGATTCGGACCCTTCCTGATGCGTCACTGACTATGTCTGATGCTCATAAATCGTTTTGTAAAGCTTGTGCAATAGCTAAGTTGGTGGCCAGACCTTCTTATGCTAAAGCAAACACAGAGAACATCCCATTTCTCCAGCGTATTCAAGGTGATATTTGTGGACCCATCCATCCAGAATGTGGACCGTTTAGATACTTCATGGTTCTGGTGGATGCATCGACACGCTGGTCGCATGTCGCCTTATTGTCCACAAGGAATGCTGCTTTCCCCAAATTCCTGGCACAGATTATTAAGCTGAGGGCTAACCACCCTGATCATCCAATCAAGTCGATTCGGATGGATAATGCCGGTGAATTCACGTCAAAGACTTTTGACGACTATTGCATGTCGGTTGGAATAAAGATTGAGTATTCTGTTCCACACGTGCATACGCAAAATGGTTTGGCTGAAGCTATGATAAAGAGACTTCAGTTGATAGCTAGAGCACTGGTCATGGGCTCAAAGCTCCCTATTGCGTCTTGGGGTTATGCTATATTGCATGCAGCCGTGTTAGTTCGTTTCCGACCCGCCTCCAACCAAGCGTTTAGTGCGTACCAGTTGGTTACTGGATATGAGCCTGACATTTCGCACTTACGCATTTTCGGTTGTGGAGTGTATGTGCCTATTACGCCACCACTGCGTAAGAAAATGGGTCCGCAACGACGTTTGGGTATCTATGTTGGCTATGATTCCCCAACTATTATAAGATACCTAGAGCCTTTGACAGGTGATCTCTTTAAGGCCCGATTCGCTGATTGTCACTTTGATGAGGCCGTCTTCCCGTCGTTAGGGGGAGATGAGAGCATACATGCTCGGCGTGAACGACAGGAATTGGCCTGGTCAGTTCCAACGCTTGCTCATTATGATCCCCGCACTTCTCATGCCGAGAAGGAAGTGAGGCGAATCCTTGAGCTCCAGCAAGTGGCGGATTCGATGCCCGACTCTTTTGCTGAGATTGCTAAGGTCACGAGATCGGACATACCAGCTGCTAATGTCCCTGCAAGGCTAGAAGTCCCAAAGATGGGCATGGACACCCCGGGTTCGAGCACCGCTGCCCCTAGCATGGGCGCTGCCGACCCTAGTGGACGGGTGGAGGCCGTGGCTCCTCAAAAGAAGAGGGGGAGGCCACTTGGTTCGAAAGATGTGCAGCCCAGGAAGAAATGGGCTCCTCTGGCACAATCCAATCCTTTACTCATCGATACTGAGAATCCTTCTCACGAGATTGTCTCTGATTACACCTATGTCCTTGAAACGATGTCGGTGTGCTTGGGGGACGCCCCGGGACCCGAATCGGTAATTGAGAACATGGAAATCTCGATGTGTTATAAGAACACAGTATCATTGCTGGACCGATCATCCATGCATATCGATGATGTATTTGCTTATGCCGTGGCTCTTAAGATAATTGAGCACGATGATATCGAACCACGCTCCGTCAATGAATGTGAACGTAGAGCGGATTGGCCCAAATGGAAAGATGCTATCCAGGCGGAATTGAATTCCCTAACAAAGAGACAGGTATTTGGCCCGGTAGTGCTAACCCCGCCAAATGTAAAGCCTGTAGGACATAAATGGGTCTTTGTTAGAAAGCGTAATGAGAAGAACGAGGTACTAAGGTACAAAGCTCGCCTTGTGGCGCAAGGTTTCTCACAACGCCCTGGAATAGACTACGAGGAGACATATTCTCCCGTAATGGACATAATAACCTTCCGCTACCTTGTCAGTTTGGTAGTGTCCGAAAAACTGGACATGCAGCTCATGGATGTGGTTACTGCATATCTCTATGGGGATCTTGATTAAGAGATATACATGAAACTGCCTGATGGTTTCCAGGCACCTAAGTCAAGTGACTCTAAACCACGGAGTGCGTATTGCATTAAGTTGCAACGCTCACTATATGGATTGAAACAATCCGGGCGGATGTGGTATACCCGTCTTAGTGACTACTTGCTTAGGAAGGGATATAAGAACGATGAGTTATGCCCTTGCGTGTTCATAAAGAAAACGAGTTCCGGATTTGCGATAGTAGCCGTCTATGTGGATGATATGAACATCATCGGGACTCTTGATGAGATCAATGAGACCGCGACACATCTGAAGTCCGAATTTGAGATGAAAGACATGGGGAAGACTCGGTTTTGCCTAGGCATTGAGCTAGAGCACCGAGCCTCTGGAATCTTAATACACCAGAGTGCATATGTTCACAAGATGCTCAGGCGCTTCAATGTGGACAAAATGCACCCAGTTAGCACCCCCATGGTAGTCCGGAGTTTGGATGTTAAGAAAGATCCATTCCGTCCTAAAGAGGATGGCGAGGAAGTACTTGGAGCCGAGGTACCATACCTTAGTGCAATCGGTGCGCTATTATATTTGGCTCAGTGCACTCGGCCAGACATCGCTTTCTCGGTGAACTTGTTAGCTAGATTTAGCTCTGCGCCAACGCATCGTCATTGGACCGGTGTCAAGAATATATTTCGATACCTTAGAGGGACAATGGACTTGGGCTTGTTCTTTCCTTACAAAGATTCAAGATGGGCTGCAAATGAGTGCAGTGTCCCTGAGAATCTAGGCGCCGGTCGATTTAGGAGCCGAGCTGCCGGGCATGTTGCACATAGCTGCCATGCTTTACACACAGCTGCCGAGCACTACTCTCCCAATGCTCTTGGCACCGCCTGCTGCCCATATATCGAAACACCTAACAATGTATTGGTGGGTTTCGCGGATGCTGGATACTTGTCAGATCCACATAAGGGGCGCTCCCAAACTGGTTATGTCTTTACCATTGGGAATACGGTGATATCATGGAGGTCCACTAAGCAGACTTTAGTGGCGACATCCTCTAACCATGCAGAGATTATAGCGCTACATGAAGCTGTTCGCGAATGTGTATGGCTCAGATCTGTCATTGGACACATTAGAGGAACTAGTGGATTGTGCTCCACCACAGACAAGCCGACTTGTATTTATGAAGACAATGCTGCTTGTATTGAGCAAATGAAGCAAGGCTACATCAAGGGTGACAATACGAAGCACATCTCACCAAAGTTCTTCTATAACCAGCAACAGCAAGCCCTCCTCAACATTCAAGTGAATCAAGTGAGTTCAGAGGCAAATGTAGCGGATCTGTTTACTAAAGCTCTGCCTAAGTCTACTCTCGAGAAGCATGTGAAGAGCATTGGAATGCGAAGACTATCAAGCCTCTCCGACTGAGTATCATGATGCGTTGCACTCTTTTTCCTTCGACCAAGGTTATTTTTTCCCACAGGGTTTTGTTACTTGGCAAGGTTTTAATGAGGCAACATCATAGCATCATCAGGGGGAGCCACACTTTCGATCGAGTAGCATGGTGCGTTGTACTCTTTTCCCTTCGACCAAGGTTATTTTTCCCACTGGGTTTTGTTACTTGGCAAGGTTTTAATGAGGCAACATTGTAAGCACCATCCGGCATATCGACGCGCGGCACAAGGGGGAGTGTTGTAGGAAATATGACATGTGCGTGTGTGCACTTGGTCTTATGCCGTGTAGATGGGCTTAGCCCATGGGCCTTAGATGTAATAGGAAACTTGTAGTACTTACCACATATGTAAAGTTGTACTACACATAGTACATGTACTACACATAGTACATGTAGTACGTTTTCCTTTCTAGGCTTGATGTAAACCCCTATATAAGGGGCCTCTCATTTGATGAATAATACACCACAACATTCAGCTCTCATATATTCTATAACATATATTTGTTATAGAATATATTAGAGCTGAATATCGTAGTTCTATTATTCATCAAATGAGAGGCCCCTTATATAGGGGTTTACATGGAGCCTAGTATGGAAACGTACTACATGTACTATGTGTAGTACAACAAGATATATATGGTATGTACTACATGTTTCCTATTACATCTAAGGCCCATGGGCTAAGCCCATCTACACGACATAAGACCAAGTGCACACACGCACATGTCATATTTCCTACAACACTCCCCCTTGTGCCGCGCGTCGATATGCCGGATGGTGCTTACAATGTTGCCTCATTAAAACCTTGCCAAGTAACAAAAACCCTGTGGGAAAACTAAACCTTGGTCGAAGGAAAAAGAGTACAACGCACCAACTACTCCATTGAGAACTCGCCATGTGATGCTCCCCCTGATGTGTACTTCAATCGGATTTTCCTGATGAATGGTGCATTCCAACATGCTTCTCAAGAGTAGATGTGAGCCAAGACTTAAACAAGTCTGCCATGATCAACCACAAATTGGGATCAATGGTCTTAGCGGTGCATGCAATGTTACCTCGTTAAAAACCTTGTCAAGCAAAAACCCAGTGGGACAAAAAGCTGTGACTAAGGGAAAAAGAGTGTAACATGGTTGACACAAACAACCACACCCTTCACATTTGACCATGACATGTATATGGTAGACTTTCTTTCAAATCTGCATCTCCCCCTGATCTCAAGATCATTCATAGGGCGCTTCCGGATCCTTAGTGACCACGGAGCTGTTTTGACAACTTGGCATATGTATGCTCTTTCAACATGTCTCAAATGTGGCATTACTCAGTGCCAGCAGCTATGTGCACGGTGCCTAGCAGCTGTATGCACAGCGCTCGGCAGCTGGCGTGCACAGCGCTCAGAAGCTGGGTGCACAGTGCTCGGCAGCTGGTGCACAGCGCTCGGCAGCAGGTGCACAGGTGCACGAATAGTGTCTGGCAGCAGTGCACGTGTGCACAGATAGTGCACAGGCAGCGTTCAGGCAGCGCGCACAGGCAGCGTGCACAGGCAGCGCACAGGCAACGCGCACAGGCAGCGCACAGGCAACGCGCACAGGCAGCGCAGGGGCAGCGTACCATATGTCCGGCAACTCGGCCACTAAACCAACCGGTGCCTAGATCATGATTCCGCTTCCGATGCATCTCGATTCATGCATGGCTAGCGATGGCATAGACAATAACCTTTCTCTCATGCCATAGGGATTGAATATGCCAGATACTCTTAGAGTATTCAAGTGATGTCCTTTGCCATATCATTGGCATTTTGCGTGGGCGCAAAGCTACTTAGCTTTATAACGAATGAAGGTGAGGTCAAGTCTTTCCTTTGATTAAACGGATCACTCTCTCTTGGAGTAAAAACATTGACTAATCATGGGAGCATATGAAGGTTCCACTCTTCTTCAGAGGACCTAAGCCGATTGATGGAAATACATCATCAATACACAATCGATCGACTTCAATACGAGATTGTGTCATTCCCAAGATACTTTTCATTCCAACATCGGATATCCAGCATATACTGCGATCATCCGGAATCAATACGCAATGGCATTATTCATCATATCCCATCCGAAATCAAGGAGTCATGTACTATGCGTCCAAAACACTTGGCCAACGCAAGCTCCACTTGATTTGGCTTATGAAGTCTATTTAAGATCTTCATGCATATCTCTGATCCCATAGAGACGTTACTATGATCATATTCATAGGGCTGCATGTACAGTTATTGGGGAACTACCAAACTGACAAGGTAGTGGAGTGCAATAACATCCATTACGAGAGTACATCTCATCGTAGTCGATCCCAGTGTGTGTTTATGAGAAACCTTGCGCCATAAGGGAGTCTGAGACTCTTGTTCTCACTACGCTAACTCACAAAGGTTTACTTGATAGGGTTTACACTTGCGGTGTCGGCAACACCTGCCCAAGGACCTATCCCTTTGTCCGGGTCGCATCTTCCCATTTTAGGTCAATACACTTTGTCGACATATCAACAAACGTGTGGTTCGATAAACTCATCATCCCACGTCCTCATGTACACTAGTGTAGTCATTGTAGAGATCTCTTTCTATGAATTGGATTTTGACGTTGAGGCGTCCCCCAACGATCGATAGTCACAATTCAGACTAAAATGAGACGGAGTGAGTATCACTGATCAATGGACCAGTAGTGCCAAACTCGCTTCTCTCTCAGTGCGAGTGTATATCGAACCCAAGGGCCTCAACCTAACCTTCAGGGAGCCACAAGGCCTAGGACACCATGTTGCCACATTATGGCGCCCTCACATCACCACACAAGGTGACGGCGTCAAGACCACCTCAATATGGTCGAGCCACGGCATCAAGACCACCTTAATTTGGTCGAGCCATGTCCTCTTGGTAGGACATCATTCCTTACAGACATATGCAGCTGATCTCGTCACTATAGTTCTTTTGGGGATCATGTTGAGACTTAGTGGTGACCAACCACGACATTCACGTCGTTCCCACTTGAACCCTGGTGTTTGTATCTCCCCCTAACGGCGGGAATACAGTCTCAAAGTGACAATCCGTAGTGTAGCGGTTAAGGAGATCGTCTGTCAAGGAGCTTAAGGTGGAGAGCAATAAAATGACTCATATCCATCCTTAGAACATATTCATCTCATGCGACACATCATCATTGGGCACTGTGGCAGTCCAATTTGGCACATTGTGGAACTCATGGCTTGGAGATCCGTTACTATCCCGCCGAGTTCAAGGATTACAACTAGCACACAGTTATGAGCTGTCGTGCATCAATGCAATGATGGTAAGTCGTGGACGAATCAATACATGTCTGCATGTCCCTCTTCAGGGATGGGTAGTGAGCCCATAGATACATAAGCAGCATGTGGTAGACGATGGTGCAACACTTGACCAGTGTGTTAGCCCTTCAACCAATACCATAAAAGCGTATACGGTATCCCTACGTTGGTTGCATCGGTCTACAAAATCCCTCATTGGATTTTCAATAAGGATGACATCTTTTGTGGCATAGCATAAGAGGATCTTTCACCTTACTTAGCTAAAGATCAAGCTTTACACAACGAAAACATGAGTACTGTGCGGCTGCCGATGACATCATGTCAGCGCACAAACACAACATACAATCATGGTGTAGTTCGTTGTTATCGGGGGAATGGATGCCCAAGAATATCAAACAATTCTGGCTCGCATATCTCACCCGGTATGACCAAATGTCATAGCTTGTCTGAGTCAATTGTCCCAAATATACTTATTGGCGACACCTTAGGACTCATGCTCATCTCCATGATGCTCCTAATCGGCAGTCATGGGAAGTATACACAAAAGTCTTAATCATTCTCATCATGGTAATCGTTGGTGTGTATGTTCATAACACACTTCAATGTTCGATTGCCTCTCTCACAATAAGGAGGGCATTTGTGACTTGGATCATCGAGCCAAAGGCATCAAGAATTGATTCAACCATATCATAAAATGATAGTGAAGATCCAATAACTTAGTCACAAAAAGGATTCACAATCTGCGAAGAGTATGCAGTTTTCGTGCAGTATGACCTATACTCACTAAAACAGCCATAACTCTTTCGTCTGGACGGATATGAACGAACCGCTTGAACCATTAGAAACTAGATTCACATAGCTTTCCAATAATATAAAGTGCGCGTTCTAGTTCATCCGGAGTTGATCTGGGGGCTCTGACGAAGTTAAAGAACAGTAGGATACAGTCTGCTATGACCTGTACACACTTAAACTGACATAACTCTTTCGTCGGGATAGGTATGAACGAGCCGCTTAAACCACTGGAAACTAGACTCACGTAGCTTTCCAATGATATAAAATTCGGCATCTAGTTCATCCGGAGCCGTTCAGAAAACTCTGACGAAGTTACGATACAGTAGTTTCAACTTACTGTGGTCGCAGATTTAGACATGATTAAGCTTTCAACTTTAAAATGGCATCGCAGGAGTTATCCTCGACCCAAAAGTAAAGCGTACATATGGAATTACAAGTCTTCAACGTCCATGAAGGACGGCATTTGGTAACAGCAACATGGGGGGATCCAAAATCAAGGGAGTAGGTAACCTTTGCCAAGGTTAACCACGTCATCCGATAATGGAAAATCTGCTGTTATGTGAAGACTAAACCACGAACATCGACACACCTTTATAAGGCTGTGCATGATCATGTCATAGTGTGAATACACTTATCGAACCAACGATTTCATCGAGGTCTCATTTCGTTTGGAGAAAATCAAAGAGCCCTTCATGACGTCAAATGTCAGAGGCATCCATTTGATGTTTCGTACGCCCTTTTGTACGTTTATTTGTATGCATTCATTCTTTTGCTCAGGATTGTGTGGGTAGTCCCACCATCTGCAAGGCACTCAATTTCATCACATAATATACCTATCGAACAAGGTAGATACGTGAGAAAAAGACATAAACACCGAAGGCAACAATCGAAGGCAACCTTGTGCATTGCAGAATTCCTGGCAGCATGACCTTTGCTCACTCAAACAGGCATAACTCCTTCGTTAGAACGGATATGAACAAACCGCGAAAACCATTGGAAACTAGACAAATGTAGCTTTCCAGTGATATATGGTCTGCGTTCTAGTTCATCCGGAGCTGTTCAGCAAGCTCTTCGGAAGTTGCTGTTCAGAAAGTGGCAGATTCACTGTTTTTGTTTTTGGTTGCCCGCATTTGCAGCTTGCACGTATGCCAATGCACTAGGCATTTGGCAACATTTGGCAGCGCATTGCACCTACACATATGTCATTGCATTAAGCACTTGACAACATTTGGTAGTGCATGAGGAGCCACACATATGCCGGTGCACCGTGCACTCGACAACATTTGGTGGCTGCACAACCGCTGGCGCCCATGGCGCACGGTATGGGGCAGTGGGGGGGGAGCTCGGCAGCTTATCTCAAGTGTAGAGCATGAGATGCACAGAGCTTCGGCAGCTGTTGCACAGAGCTTGGCCCTGGTGCTCAGTGCTCGGCAGTCAGTGTCCTGTGCACGTCCTCGAGTGTTCTGTGCTATGTAGCTCACTTAGTGCTTGTCCGTGATGTAAGTGCACAACCATTGGTGATCAGTGCACGGTTCCTTGTGTTCAATGCTAACATATGGTGCTTAGTGCTCAACACCTAATGCACAGTGCACGATAGTTCATGTGTAGAGCATAAAGCGACAAACACATAACTAATCGACATGTGACATATAAGTGGTGGCATTCCTCACACAACATGAAGCAATTGACACACAGGGGCGGCAACTGACACACAATATTGGCAAAAACAATCAAGGGGCAGTAGGTAGCATACAGGGTTAGCAACAGACACGTTGGGCGGCAACAGGCGCGTGACTATCGACAACTGGCAGCCAGGTGCACATGGGCTCGGCAGCGTGCACGACAGCTCGGCAACCATGCCAGCAGCTTGTGTAGCGCTCAGTAGCTCCTAGGCAGCGCTCAATAGCTGCATGCCTTTAGCATAAAACAGTGTTGCTCAGCTTCTAATCTCCATTCGAGACTTAGAGCGGCATTCAAGGGTCAATATGTAAGTGAGCGGCAAATTTCCTCTCTCATGCATACAAAACCAAACTATGGAGACTCGAGAGTGGTCATCTCGCTTTATAGGTTGGAGGTGCAGCGTAGGAAGCAGTGGCTAAATCTCGAGCAAAATCTATGTGATGCTCGGCAACTGGGTGCTCAGTGGTTGGAAACTAGCACTCGGCAGCTATGCAGCACTGGTCCTCTATAGCTAGGCACTAGGCGCACTACAGCTAGAAACTGGGCAGCCTGTGCTCTACAGCGTGGCAGTGGTGCTCTACAGCTAAACGCTGGGCATCCTACACCGGTTGCTGATTCTCCTACCATATTCTCAACGGGACTTCTACCCGGAGAAATGTGCTAACGTTGATCAAACACAACGCGGGTTCAATGAATGAGATGATTCTCTAATTCTGAACTCTCTTTAATAGCATACCACAAACCAACGTTGGATACCTCACAACGTTGACCTAAAAACATCTTCGGTGCATGGTGCACGCAACTAGTGCTTGCCACTCGGCAGCTAGTGCTCGACAGTGCTCGGCAGCTGCCCTAGGCAGCGCTCAGTAACAATTGGCAGTCAGCGCTCGACAGTGCATAGCAATTAGTGTGCAAGGCTTTGGTAGCTGGTAGCCGTGTGCACATATAGTGCCTGGCAGCAGTGCACACGTGTTGGCAGCCGCGTGCATGTGCCAAGGCCCAGCCTCGGCAGCAGTGCTTGGCAGGTGCACTTGTGGTGCCCGGTGACAGCGTGCGCGTGCACAGGGCCTATCCCTGGCAGCAGCGCTCGGCATCAGCCAAATCGTTGCATATATGGTGCCTGACATCAGTGCACGTGCACAGGGTCGATCCCCGGCAGCAGTGCACGTCAGTGCACAGAAAGTGCGCATATGGTGCCTGACATCAGTGCACAGGGTCGATCCCCGGCAGCAGTGCACGTCAGTGCACAGAAAGTGCGCATATGGTGCCTGATGGCAGCGTGCGCGTGCACAGGGCCAATCCCCGGCAGCAGCGCTCGGCATCAGCCAAACCGGTGCACATATGGTGCCTGACATCAGTGCACGTGCACAGGGTTGATCCCCGGCAGCAGTGCACGTCAGTGCACATAAGGTGCGCATGCGCGCCGGCAGCAGCGTGCACCCGCGCACAGGGGCAGGCCCCAGCAGCGGTGCTCGGCAACCAAATGCACATATGTTTTAGGATTTTCCATAATAACCTGCAAAGACAAACGTCCCAAGCATAGATTGAACTTTGAAATTACTCAAAATTAAAGCTTACTTGCTAGTCTGCCAAATAGACTGCATTTATATAAGCTGTTCCATGCTTCCATGCTCAAATCCATGAGCGTTCGGCGATTGTTCACGCAATTCCATTATGAATTGTCGCGTGGGGAGACCGTGTGTACATGAAAAATATATGGTTAGTTAAACTTGCTATAAAACAGTAGCAAAAGTATTGAAAACATCAACCATATGGAGGATTCATAAAAAAATAGGAATACAACCCGTGTGCACAGGGGGTGCGCGCGGTGCCCAGGGGGTGCGCAGGGGGGGTGCCCAGGGGGTGCACAGGGGGTGCCCAGGGGTGGTGCGCAGCAGTGGTGCGCGCGGTGCACGGTGGTGCACGGCAGTGCGCGCGCAGTGCACAGAAGGTGCGCAGCAGTGGTGCGCGCGGTGCACGGTGGTGCACGGTAGTGCGCGCACAGTGCACAGGAGGTGCACAGCAGTTGGCACTCGGGTGTGGCCGCTTCGCTCTAAGGTTATAGCGTCGTGCTGATAACGTGTTATAGAATATATTAGAGCTGAATATCGTAGTTCTATTATTCATCAAATGAGAGGCCCCTTATATAGGGGTTTACATGGAGCCTAGTATGGAAACGTACTACATGTACTATGTGTAGTACAACAAGATATATATGGTATGTACTACATGTTTCCTATTACATCTAAGGCCCATGGGCTAAGCCCATATACACGGCATAAGACCAAGTGCACACACGCACATGTCATATTTCCTACAACAATATTTAAAAAGATTTAAATAAATAAAGATAAAAGTCGAAGGATTCAGATCCTCTTTTAATAAACCTTTGCTAATATTGTCTAAGAACGTCTCTAACAGCTTATTCATATTCTTGAATTTCTCAAATTTGAAGAATATTTGTATGTTTTGTAGTCCAACAACTTTTCCATCTCATTTCCTAAAATGAAGATGGAGAAGAAAAATAAGTGTTCTTTTCCTAAATTTGTAGCAAAGTCATTATTCTCCAAAATTTAATTCTTTACCAATTCTAATAAGAATCAAACATATTTAGGATATTTTATTAGTTGTTTGTACATAAAATACAATTTCAATTGTTTTTTTGTTATAATTAATATTGTAATTACATATTAAATGTTGAATTATCTAAAATGAAGAAGCCGTTGGAGTTGGAGCAAATTTTTTTTATAAATTTTTTTTATAGATTTTGTTTTTTGCTTATTTATTTTAGAAAGTGTTTAAAAAAGTTATTGAAGATGTTCTAATAAAGAGATTTTGGTCGTCTATTCTCAATGAGTTGTCAGAATTAACTTTTAAGATGTTTTTTCTCAGTCTTTTCTCATTAATATATCGTCTCTCTCTTCACAAATTCTCAATAAAGATGAGAATCTCATATTTTGTACCTGCAAGTCTCACACCTCGCTTTCCTCTCATCTCTCCCTCTTCTCTATCTTTCGATTACGAGTCAGAATCTTTCGATTAGGAGTCAGAAAATGATCAATATCCTTGAGTTAATTAGGTGGCTTTTGCATGGGCTCGAAGAGTTCCGAGAACTAACAAAGTGAGTAGAATCTGGTCCACATGTTAGAACATCTACTCCAACTGGAGTTGACTTTGAGGGTTGGTGGAGCTAATTGATATAAACAGAATGTCTCAAATGTTGTGCAAAATGGTGTATTTTATAAAAAAAAATGGTGACCCCTCTTACAGTAGAGGAGGGCATAGTTGTTGAATGATGATAATATATATGAAGACGTTCAATTGTACAATCTCTGGAGAAATTCAGGATTATGTTGGCAGACCAATCAAGTTTCCATTAAAACCCTTTTACACAATCCAAGGTTCCAAGTCACAATCTGCCGACCCATCTTGAATTTTCTCCACATTCGAAACAACCCAATCAATATACCACTTCTGCCATGGAGATCGAGCTTCGCCGCGAGCTTGTAAGAAAAGACCGACGCAGAGGCGAGCAATGTCATCACACTCAGTTGATAGAGGTGGCAAACGGGCCGAAAAACACGGGCATGTCACGAGCACGGCACGTTTAAAAGTGGTCCGATACGAGTACGTTATCGGTCCGGTACAGTCCAAATACGTTATCTTAATAGGCCGGGTCAGGCTTAGAAAAATAGGCCCACGGACCCGACCCAAACACGATAAGTTAAGGCATACGGCTCACTTTAAAATATATATATATATATATATATATATATTTTTTTTTCTTTATAATATGAAGATTATATATTTATAAATAATATAAAATTTGTTTTAAGTATGAATAATAACTTATAAATACTAATAATTATTCATTTTGATTCTCTTAGACCCATAAAAAGTTTTGCTAAAACATTACTAACTATAAATAATGATCATATGATTCATATATCATATATTTCTTTAGTTTGTTAGCAAAGAAAACAAATGATCGATAAAAAATATGAGTTATTTTTCATTTGTTTTTTTGGTATACTATGATATCAATTTTGAACTAATTTATATTTTTAACTACAAACGAGTCTGTTAATGGGTCTGACCCGGCCCGAGCACGACCTAATATGTTATGGGTTAGGCCACGGGCCTGTTAATGTACCATGTCAATTATTGTTAATATATGAGAGGATATGTGTATATTCTGACTTTATCATCTTGATCTATTGGATGCATAATTATCATGCAATGGTGAATGACCAAGCCCTGCTCTGGAAATCATGTCTTTCATGGTGAATCAAAAGGACTTGGCAAATCATCTTCTCTAGCTTGGATGAATTCAAAACGAGATAAAAAGTTATGGAGGAAGAGCTTCTAATTAATTATGTCATTGAATGATGGCCCCTTTGGGTTTTAATAGGTGGCAGTATGGCTTATCATACATGCATCAGTTCTTTTCGAGTCTCGACCTCCTCACACAGATAAGTTTTCAAAAACTTCTTTGAAACTAACCATGGCATCTTTGCTATATGGTTTAGAGGCCTCATGGTTTTATGTTTATAGCATGCTCATGCATTTATTTATAATATACTGCACATGTACTTGTATAATAAGGATATTAATCGTATAATCACTGACCAATCTTTGTCATGTTTCAACTATATGCATAATATATGTGCTACAAACCTAAACGCATGATGATGCATTTGTCAATATTAGAATGATCACTTAATACATGCTTTGTAAAATGCTTGTGATTTCATATTGATATGCACAATAACAAATTTTGTATTGATTAGCCAACTCATTTATATAACATCGCTGATCACGTATTTGTTTTTGAGGTTGCTAGCTTCGAAAAAAATCTAGAATGAAGCATGCTCACCCAAGAAGCTAATATATACAAGATCGAAGCAATTGTACGGTCCTGGATTCGGATCAATAGTAGGAAACAATCTTTTACACTTCTACATTGACACATGCGTGTATTAAGAGTTATGCTTAATATCTCCAAGTAAGCTTTATATTAAAGTTACAACTTTTTGAGAATTGTATCTTTCATCAGGGATTATTCAACTTCTCTTCTTCTTTCATCCCGACCCCTCATATGATGTGGGACTTTTTTTGAGAATTATTTGATTCATGGGGATTCATATGCTACGTGCATAAAAAAGAGCAGTGATAAAGAAATTTCACAAGCATCGAAAACGACCATTTACACATCTTGGTCTAATCCTTCTTGGAAAATATTAGATATCGAGGAAGTCTCTGGGACTACGACACTAATTTTTTTTTCTTATTCTCGAGATGTCGAAAAAAGAGGAAAATAAAATAAAAAAGCCTAGAATTTGCATAAATTGCACTCCAATGATACTAGATTGACACATTATGATCCATTGATCATTGACACTCAATTTCATCTCATGAAAATATTATGAATTATGGTTATCACTGGGGGACGCGAGATATATATTACACTAGTGTACATAAGGACGTGAGATATTGAGATACTGAACCTTACTTAGTTGCAAATTGGCACGTAGTATATATTGGCCTAAAAGGAAAGCAGCGATCCAGGCCAAATTGAAAAGAAAGGTATTTGGATTGGTGATGCCGACACCACCAAGTGTAAAGTGTCAGGACCCACCCCGGTTAACCCCTTTATCCCTAAGTAAACTGTACCGGAAACCCCCTTTGAAATGGACAACCCCATCGGTAATCTAACCAAACACTTCTACAACAATAAAATTCAACTAAACTGTACTGGGGTAAACAAAGCATTCTACGTGGAAGCAAAACATAAATAGACTATATAGCGACAACATAATGATTTGATTATACCTCATCTTCAGTACACATGACCTCCTCTTAGCAACCCTGCACACTGGGCATTTGAAAACGAAGGGTCCAGGGGAAAATATTTAAAAACATGACGTTAGAGTGAGTGGACAAAAATAAAATCCAAGCGTGAGAAAATATCTTAATTTAACGTTCTCCCTCTTATTGTTCTGAGAAATCATTTATACATGTCTCCTTGGGAAATAATCTCATATCATCCTTTCGAAAAACAAAACGACAGACTGTTTTTGTCGAGAGCTGTTTTGATACAACTTGGAGTTTTCTTTAACTTTTATAAACTCTTACCTGCACACACTTAAAACACATCAAAAAGAACAAAAATAAAACAAACAAAATAGAGAAAGTAAGAGGGTTGGGTTGCCTCCCAATAAGCACTGATTTAGCGCGTCTTTAGTCTTTGGGATCATCTAAAGGCTCCACGTGAAGCCTTGTCAAACAACCTCGCCATTGCCCTTGTGTATGAGAGGTCTGAATTTTTTCCAAAGTAAGAGAGGAGGTTCTGATGGTAGGGTTTTGCTTTTTATAGTCTTAAGTCTTCACAACTTCATTTTCAAACTGTTTTTCTTTCTTTGATTAAGATCAATATTTGAGCTTCTCTTTAGACGTCTTCCACATGTCATCTAGGCTTGGCTCTTGGTCACCTAACAATACTGATGTCACTCTTCAATGGAGTGTATAACGGTATGTTCAAAAGATGTATCAGATTTTAAATATCATGTACTGTTTTGAAAAAAATGAAATTTGATATACAAAAGTTAGGAAATTTTTCCAAAAAAATATTTAGAAAAAAAAACTTGCACGGGTTTGAGGACCTACAGTATTGTAGATCAACAAAAAGATGAGATAATCAAATATCTAGTCCGATCTTTCTTCGGCATCCTCGATATAATCTTTCTGAAATATTCTGTGGCTCGTTTATTATTCAATTTGTTCCAATTTCTGTGCTTTTCAATGGAGAACCACAACGCGAAATTGGTACCAAACGGTGGACTCAAACCTAACCCCGCCGAACAAGAAGAGAACCCTACTCTTAATCGTTGGGGAGAAGAAGAAGATGAAGAAATAAATACCGAATCGGCGGAGCCTCCTTCACCTAATGCCCCGCAGTCCTCAAGAACTCCTTTCACTAATCTCAGTCAGGTCGATGCTGATCTTGCTCTTGCTCGAACTCTCCAAGAACAGGTCCCTCAACTCTCTTTTGTAATTAGATTGTTTCTCTATGTTTTCCATGATCGCCTCTCTCTCAAGTTATATGAGATTATATCTATCTGATTGCTCAGCATATAAAAGACGGTAGAAGCTGAACGGGGATGTGGGTATCAAAACCGATCCAAATTTATGTAGGTCTTAGGGGTTTGTTCCTTCTTATTGCGGAGTGTCAACTTGTTATCATTAGTGTGAATGATTCAGCCTAAGGACCCCTCGTAATATTCTTGTTTTGCCAACCATTGGAGGAGCCTTGGTTATCTGTTATGAATGCCCATTTTGTTTAAATTGTGGATGTTTTTCCTTGGTCAATCCTTATGTAAATGATATTCAACATCCAAAATAATTTTTCACTTGCTCTTGGTTATTTTAGAAATGTATTGTTCTGCTTATGGTCTGAGTTCTAATAAGCTTTGATTGGATTCTAAGTAGGAAAGGGCATACATGATGCTGAGAATGAACAATGAGGGAAGTGATTATGGCAGTTGGGAAGCTGGAAGTTATGTGCATGATGATGAGGATGATTTTCATGATGATATTGACGGAAATGATGACGATGAGCATTATGGCGGAACTGATGCTGACAATGATGAAGAAGATGCATTTGATGTGCATGCTCATGAAGATGCTGGAGACGATCATAACCCTAGTGTGGTATATGACCCTGCTGTTTTTTCAAGTGATGAAGCGTATGCAAGAGCCCTGCAGGATGCTGAAGATAGAGATATGGCAGCTAGACTGATGGCCTTTGCAGGGATTGATGACCGTGAGTGCTTACTGCTGTAAATTTTATTTCTTTTAAACTTCTTGAACTGTTGTAATAGTTTGTGCTTATGGTGTCTTGTTATGCTGTCAGGTGAAGCTGAGGACACAGAGGATCGGGGAGGTAACTCTCAGGTATTCGTTTCTTGCTAGCTATTCGTTATTATAGTATCTGACATTTGTTAAAAGAAATAACAGCTCATACTGTGCTTGTCATTTTTGTTCTACAAACAATTTGATGTGTTTTATTCTTCTATAAGACAATTTGACATGAATTTATCATCTAAGGATAATTTCCGTTTGTCTGAACCGTATTTCTTTTTAAGTTGGAGGTTTATACATTTCGTGACCCATTAAACACAACCAGATTAGCGTATTCGTTATTTTGCAAACATAAGAAATTTTAATACTCTTTGTATTATTGAAATTTCAGATAGTCAAGCTCCCTAAGTGATACTTTATCTGAGATTGCAGCATTTTTCTTTCTATGTACCAAAATTCATTGTTTTTCTTTGACATATTAGATCCCCCCTCAAGCTCTTCCTTTACTGCTGAGTCAAAATTGTTCATGCGGAAAAATAGGGTTCCTTTCTGTGTGCAAGATGAAGTAGTGAAAACTTCGGACCCATTTGATAAAAACCTAAAGAGGTGATACAGAAATTAGAGATATAGAAGAGAACAGAAGACTGAGGAAGAGAAGATGATAATTAACAGAACTAACTCCAAAAGTAATTGTAATTGTATCTAGTTTTCACTTTGACAAAAGATCTATGCTTTCCTACTCTCCTTTTTATCTCATCTCTTCTCATTCTCATCGTCAGCTGCCTGTCATTAAAAAAACACAGGAATAATGAACTGAAGATTGTCCTGAACTCGAAAGTGATTCATGTGAATGTAGAATTTGGCTAATTCATTGTTCTTGAGCTAATTGATTATCCTGGTTTAACTAAAATGTGGACATATTGAGTTTCTCTCTTGTATAATTTGATGTGGAATAATTTTGATATGCATTTGGTTACTATATAACTTACAGGTTCTGACTGTAAGATTTCCCATCACTGTAAATAGTTTATGTGAATATGACCTCTGTACTTTAGCTGGTTTTATTATGCATCTTTTAAATCATGTTTCTATTTTTCAAGATTGTAGTGCTTTACTAAAGAAATAATGTTCTCCACAAGATTTTCTTGTCTCATGCCCAATAATTTCTCTGGTATGATTAATTCATATCTATGGGACTATTCTTGCCTTCATATTCAGAAGACATGATCCAAGAGTTTTTCTTGTCATAATCGTAAGATATCTAGTTGGTATTTCTCTGGTCACTTCTACTCGACATCACGACTTTCCCTACCTATCTTCTAATGTCGCTCGGGGGCAAGATATTACTAGCAGAAGGATGGGTAAGGGAGGAGAGATAAGGTAGTCATATTTCGATATGTGGGATTCTTATAAACCCATTCTTATCTCGATAACTCATATTTACAACTCAGATCAGATCAGTTGAAGTTGAAAGTTTATCAGATCAGTTGAATTAGCCCCTTTTTGTTTTCATATTTATATTGCATGTCAAATTTACAACTCATCTTGCGTTAGCTTTCTTTTAAAATGACAATTCCTGTACATTGCAATTTAGCTTTGTCCTCTTCTTTAGGATAGTAGATGTTCTCTGATATGTCTGCTTTGAATATCTTCTGAATTTTGTTTTCTGTAAGGTTTTAGTTCTTATCTGTTTTAAAATAAAATATATGCATCTCACCAAGTGTTGAATTGTAGGATGCATGGGAGGAGGTTGACCCAGATGAACTTTCATATGAGGTAAGCTAAGCTGGCTCTAGATACTATTGCTTGCATTAGTGTATTTGTTGTTGTTCTGTTATGTGAACATCACTTCACTTTCTCAGGAGTTACTTGCGTTGGGTGAAGTTGTTGGAACAGAGAGCAGAGGGCTTCCTGCTGATACAATTGCCTCATTGCCTTCAGTAAGCTACAAGATGGGAAGCAGTCAGAATGGAAGCAATGAGTCGTAAGCACATGTTAGTTTTACGCGCTTATATGGAAGCTGTGCTTGTTCCTTATTTTGAACTTCTGTTTCAGGTGTGTCATCTGTCGGTTAGATTATGAGGATGGTGAAAAATTGACAGTACTTTCTTGCACACACTCTTATCATTCTGAGTGCATAAATAATTGGTTGACAATAAACAAGGTATGCTTTGAAAGGTTGCTTTATGCACTGTCACTTCATAGTTTTCAGATTTAGTTTGATTCATTAGTTTAATTGGTAATATTGGTTTGATCCTGTTGAAAAATTTATAGTTTTCCCATATTTCTGATCTGAAAAATTTATAGTTTTCCCATATTTCTGATCTGAAAAATTTACTTGGAGATTTTTTTTATTCTTAAACTTGTTTTCTCCATACATTCTTGGTTGTTTGCCTCTTAATTTTCATTCAACCTGCTCTTTTGGATTGTTTCATTTGGTCACCAATGAGGAGGTGAACATGAAATTTACGTACCTACCATTGGATTTAAGATTGAAGGTTGAGATTAATGAAACTATTTTCAAGTGTTTATATCTCAATCCAGTGAATGACCATTAGTTTCTTGAAATCCTATTGACCAGGTGAACAATACTCTTCAAATTAGTCTAGTTAGGAATTGAAGAGCAGAACAAAAGTTTAAGACTTTGGAGGGAGTGCAATGAATTCTAGTTTTGAATTTTATTAGTTCAAGAAATTTTGGGAAGAGAAAGTTTATGTTTCCAAATCACAAGAATTATTGTTTTTAGTAAATTTGGAATACCTATCAGCTAAGTGGGGAAGACCAAACAGGAAGGTAAATGGGCATGGTGGCCGGAATTCCTATAGATAATGTTCTCCATTTTTACAATTCATGTGCATGATTTGACTCCAGATTGTATACATTACTGTCAAGTAGTTGTTTATTTCAAGTTCTGGTCAAGCTGAGGAAATATGCATATTAGGGTATCTTCCACCTTGCACTTTGTTGTTTATCAAGTTCCAATTTATCTGCTAAGTTAGGGAAAGTGACCGTGATGGATATTGAAGAGTTCACTTCCACCTTCTCAAGTCTTTATCGGTTTCTTGTTGTTTTTCTCTAGTTTCCTGGGTGAAGCCTTGTTTTCCTACGGTATCAACTATTGCCCATTAATAAGGAGACGTCAGTGGGGCATATAATATTTGTATTGCTCTACTGTTTTATGCATCTATAATGTTGGTTTTACTCTTACCAAATGCATGAATTCCCACACTTGGGTTCGAATCCTGCCGATGCAAACTAGACTTTAAATCCTAATCTTTTCTTGGTGGCCAGGGAAGGAAATGTCTGACATGACCCCTCCCCCCCTGCACGGATGAATCTCTAGGCATAGAAAGCTTTGGAAGATACCACGTTGTCTTGATAAATAAAAAAAATGTCGGTTTTGTTCTAGGGCCATCTATAGCTTTATAGAATCTATGTACTTTTGAATATCTGAATGCATAAGTTTGATTTGTTTTGGTATAAAAAGTCTCCTCTCAAGTGATCCATGAGAAGTCTTGTGTTCCCTAGAATTTGGTACGATGCCAAGAATCCTTCTGGTGTGACTCCAGATTTATCAATTTTATCTTTCCTTACACTTCAATCCCAGGATTTTGATCTCATATGTACTGCTGCTGGCTATGTTACTGCTGTATATACTGATTCTACTGAATCTACGCATTCCTAAACTTCACTCTCTAAATCCTTAAACACAGATACCCCTAGGTCTTCCTACATCAGACCTTCTGGTCATTGCTAGAGTCGGGGTGTTGTCATCATTCTGCTAAGTCATTTTTGCAGGCCGAGATTAAGTTTAAATGGAACTATGGGAACTGTATATCATTCAAAGTGCATGATGTAGCAAAATAAGCCTCATGATTATTATATGAGAATTGAACTCTTCTTAGCCCTAGTCTTTTGAGTTTATCATTCTTGTGTTATACTTGGG
The DNA here is from genome assembly GCA_951800085.1 of Comarum palustre. NCBI lineage: Eukaryota > Viridiplantae > Streptophyta > Magnoliopsida > Rosales > Rosaceae > Comarum > Comarum palustre. The sequence goes on along the minus strand of OX637575.1, from coordinate 2,297 downwards.
TAATCATGCTTGTGGATAGGGGGTGCAAGTCTTTTCGTTGGATATAACTCACATTTGTATGTTTCTAAATTCTGGTGCGGATGTTAGGGTTTTGGTTTTGTTTCTCTATTATATTTTTTTTGGGAACTGAAATTTGCAATCCATACTTCTCATTTCCGTTTTTGTTTAAAACTTTTGTTGTATAAAGAGAAAAACGCATGTTAGTAGAAACAAAATTTAGCTTACTAAACGAGGAAATGAGCAGTAGATTTAAAAAGGGGAGTGCAAATTTCAATTCCCTTTTTTTTTCCTTTTATTTTTCTTTTTTTTCTTTTTTTCTCTTTTTTTTTTTTCTCTTTCTGGAAGTCATAAATTATGATTTATTGTTATTCTGTTGCAGGTCTGCCCATTTTGCAGTGCTGAAGTCTCCACGTCCGGAAACAGCTAGCAGAACTTGTGGTCAATGTGCGCAACCAGGGATAGCCTTTGCATGTTATTTTTAACTTTTGTATCTCCTGTAGTATACCATATTGTTCTTTATGGCCATCAAGAAATTTGTATTGTATGGGCTTCCTGGTTTTGGAATGAAAAACATGGTGGCGAGGTCATGCTCCTGATACAAGATGAATATTATTCTGTTTACTGAAATTTGCAAAAATTTTCTTTGATTCTTGTATTCTGGCAATCGTTCTACAAAATTTGATACTTTATGGCACACTGATCTGGATCATGTATCAAAAGAAAAAGATTACGACTTAAGGTGATGTAAAGGTTTGAACTTTAAATTATGTTGAGAGGTGTATAAAAACGCACGAGTTAAATAGGCCTATAAAAATGTGAAATATCATTTAAAAACTAATGTGTTATAGCAGTAGTTTTTTCTGGGGTTGAATTTGAAGCGACACCAAACTATACGCTCGCATCCTGGATTATTTTTAACATCTTGTTAATCGGTGGCTGAGTCAGAATTATAGATTTAGTAAGACACAATTTAAAAATCTCTAAATAAAATTTGTATACGTTCAAATAATGTTACGTTGAGCGTCTATAACATAATTTTTTTTATTTAAATTGAATGAACTTTAAGAAAATGAGAAATTTATCAACAACATCCAATTTTTTTTTATGTGAATACAGTGTTATTATAATAGATAGAGTAATATTTCTCAACCCTATTTAAAAAGCTGATGAAAAGAAAAAAATAGTGTAATTTAAGGTTAGAAGTTAACTTAAGGTTAAACAAAAGGGAAAAAAGCTGAAAATGAAAAAAAATGTTGCTGGAGAGATTCGAACCCACCCTTGAGGGTATAAGTAATCATTTCTACCACTAGGACATCCTATACATATACCTCTCTAATTACAAAAGAATTTTAAACAAAAACCTGAGTGGGGTACAAGCCCGAGCCTCTTAAGTGGCTCCGCCGCTGTCGGTAATGTCCTCAAGAATCCGCTTGTATTACCTATCTCAATCACACGAATACCCATTGGTTGATCACATTTAACATTTGGTAATAAAAACTAACTTGAGCAAGGAATAAGATCCAATCTCACTGATGTCATGCAATAACTTTAGGGTTTAGGGTTTAGGGTTTAGGGTTTAGGGTTTAGGGTTTAGGGTTTAGGGTTTAGGGTTTAGGGTTTAGGGTTTAGGGTTTAGGGTTTTAGGGTTTAGGGTTTAGGGTTTAGGGTTTAGGGTTTAGGGTTTAGGGTTTAGGGTTTTAGGGTTTAGGGTTTAGGGTTTAGGGTTTAGGGTTTAGGGTTTAGGGTTTAGGGTTTAGGGTTTAGGGTTTAGGGTTTAGGGTTTAGGGTTTAGGGTTTAGGGTTTAGGGTTTAGGGTTTAGGGTTTAGGGTTTTAGGGTTTAGGGTTTAGGGTTTAGGGTTTAGGGTTTAGGGTTTAGGGTTTAGGGTTAGGGTTTAGGGTTTAGGGTTTAGGGTTTAGGGTTTAGGGTTTAGGGTTTAGGGTTTAGGGTTTAGGGTTTAGGGTTTAGGGTTTAGGGTTTAGGGTTTAGGGTTTAGGGTTTAGGGTTTAGGGTTTAGGGTTTAGGGTTTAGGGTTTAGGGTTTAGGGTTTAGGGTTTAGGGTTTAGGGTTTAGGGTTTAGGGTTTAGGGTTTAGGGTTTAGGGTTTAGGGTTTAGGGTTTAGGGTTTAGGGTTTAGGGTTTAGGGTTTAGGGTTTAGGGTTTAGGGTTTAGGGTTTAGGGTTTAGGGTTTAGGGTTTAGGGTTTAGGGTTTAGGGTTTAGGGTTTAGGGTTTAGGGTTTAGGGTTTAGGGTTTAGGGTTTAGGGTTTAGGGTTTAGGGTTTAGGGTTTAGGGTTTAGG